>JASUAD010000024.1:7756220-8956220 GCA_037013555.1 Sextonia rubra
GCTTAGCCGTGGTTCCCTTCAGAACACGGCTAAACTGTCAGCTTTTCCACCTCTGATCTGATACCTCTCACGGCTGAGCTACAGTCAGTATACGGCTTAGCCGTAGACCAATCCACGGCTTAGCCGTAGCCTCACCGTAGGAGTACTGATATCAGAAAAGTTTCGACTGATCAGAGAATTAATTCACGGCTGGGGTACGGTTGGGTCACGGCTAGCTTACGGCTCAGCCGTAGGACAATTTACGGCTTAGCCGTAGCCTAGCCGTAGAACAAAACTCAAATTTCGAGTCTCTGGAAACCAAGCCGTAGAAGTTCACGGCTTAGCCGTACAATACAGAGATGAATTCGGGCTGAGTACAGAAACTGAAATTTGATACAGAAACTGAATAAAATGAGTTACAGAGGTTCCAAATTCACAAATTGTGGCTGTAAAACATGCTAGACAAAGAATAAGAGTGAATCAAAGCCATCAAACAAACACCCATATGTGTTATCAAGCCTGTACTTATACTTGCCTCAAATCTGACAAAATCCTCTGAAATCAAGCTCCAAGCAACTAAAATCAAAACAAATCAAAGCAATCACACATGCATGAGATGAAGACAAAGCAACAGAGAATGGGAGATGTAATTTGGAGAAGAAATACAAAGAGTTGGGAAAGAACCCACTTACCTAAGGCAAGGACAGAGATGAGAGAATGGAGAAGAACCCAAGCCAAACAGAGGATCCAAATCCTCAATCGATCAAGAGAAGGAAAGAAGAGAGAGAGAGAGAGAGAACGAACGTGGAGAGCTTCCCTGGAATTCCTCTTGCATGCAACGATCAAATGAAATGGAGCAAGAGAGAGACACCTGGAGAGTGACTCATTTAAATAGGTTTTGTGGTTTAGGTCAAAGTCCGGTAAGTTTATACTAATTACAGTTCAAGTCACACGAAGGTCTAACTTCTCCAATTGACTCCAAACGGATCTGACACAGTTACGGAATTTGTCGAGCTCAACGAAATACGCGTGCTGACACCAAGATGATGCAAAGATGAGATGAGCAAAGCCAAAGCAAAATTACGAAAAAGGGCTTAGAACTACCTATCTCAGGTCAAAGGTTGCTCAACTACCTATCCAAGGCCCAAAACCAAGTCCAAAAGAATAAAATAAAACAAAACACACACTAATGAGCCACTAATCCGGCTCAAAGGGGATCGGAGTGTTACATCCTCCCCCACTAGGAATCATTCCGTCCTCGGAATGACTACCTACCTGCGCAAAGAGCTGGGGGTACTGGCGCGCTAGCTGCTCCTCTAGCTCCCAAGTAGCCTCATCCGGACCGTGATGCTCCCACAACACTTTAACCCATCTGATAGTCCTGGTACGGAGAATCTGCTCTCGTGTCCCAACGATGCGAAGCGGACGCTCAACGTAAGTCGCATTAGGCTGAATCTGGATATCATCGTAGCGAATCACATGGCTCGGATCTGGCACATACTTACGGAGCATCGACACATGGAACACATCGTGAACACCGGAGAACTCAACTGGAAGTGTCAACCGATAGGCTAAATCTCCAACTCGGCTCTTGACTTCGAACGGTCCTACATATCTCGGAGCTAACTTGCCCTTCTGACCAAATCGAACTGTGCCCTTCATCGGAGAAACTTTAAGGAACACCCAATCTCCAACTTGAAATGCCAAAGGTCTCCTCCGCGTATCCGCATAGCTCTTCTGCCTGGACCGAGCAATCTTCAGATTCTCTATCACTTTCTGCACTTTCTCTGTCGTCTCAGCAATGATCGTCGGACCATGGAAACTTCTAGTTCCAACTTCTTCCCAGCACACTGGGGTCCTGCACTTGCGTCCGTATAGAGCCTCATAAGGTGCCATACCAATACTCTCATGGAAGCTGTTGTTGTAAGCAAACTCACACAAGGCCAGATGTGTATCCCATTCCTTCTCAAAGTTCAGCACACTAGCTCTGAGCATATCCTCCAACGTCTGAATGGTACGCTCCGACTGTCCATCGGTCTGGGGGTGGTATGCCGTACTAAAACTCAGCTTCGTACCCATAGCTTCCTGAAATGCTCTCCAGAATGAAGATACAAAACGACTGTCTCGATCTGACACAATCGATACTGGGGTGCCATGCAATCTGACTATCTCGTCAACGAACTTCCTGGCCATCTCCGTGAATGTCATCCCTTTTTTGAACGGAAGGAAATGTGCTGACTTAGTCAATCTGTCCACTATGACCCAGATCGCATTATTCTTCCTACTGGTCGGCGGAAAACCGGAGACGAAATCCATCGTAATGTGCTCCCACTTCCACTGCGGAGTGTGCAATGGATGCAATGATCCTGGAGGTCGCTGATGATCCGCTTTCACCCTCTGACAGGTCAAACATCGAGCTACGAACCCTGCGATCTCCCGCTTCATATTGTTCCACCAAAATCTATCTTTCAAGTTCTGGTACATCTTCGTACTACCGGGGTGCATCGCATATCGGGCATCGTGCGCATCTGTCATCAACTTATCTTTCAGCTCGTCCACAGCGGGAACACACAGTCTATTCCGAAAGTATAAAACTCCATCTACCAATCTAAAATCCGGTCGATCTGCAATCCGATCTCTGAACTTCACCAGGAGGGGGTCCTCAAACTGGCGATCCTTGATCTGCTGAATCACCTCAGGCTGAAACACGATGGTAGTAGCTAATGTCACCAATCCACCTACCATCTGAACCTCAACAGGCTGATCACGCACAAGCATATAAAATCCTGCCAACACCTGAAGACTGTCTGTCCTCCTGCTAAGTGCATCTGCAACTACATTGCCTTTGCCTGGGTGGTACTTGATCGGAAAGTCGTAATCTTTGATGAACTCCAACCACCTTCGCTGCCTCATATTCAAGTCATGCTGATCAAACAGGTACTGCAAACTGTGATGATCGGAATGGACCTCAAACTTCACACCGTACAGGTAATGTCGCCACAACTTCAATGCAAATACAATGGATGCTAACTCCAAGTCATGTGTGGCATAGTTCTTCTCATGTTCTTTCAACTGTCTGGATCCATAGGCAATCACCTTCTGATTCTGCATCAGTACACAGCCTAGTCCAACTCTAGAGGCATCTGAGTAAATCATGAATCCCTCACTACCATTCGGGAGAGTCAACACTGGCGCCGTAGTGAGCTTTTCCTTCAGCAACTGAAAACTACGCTCACATTTCTCTGTCCACTCATACGGGACCTTCTTCCGAGTCAACTGAGTCAGCGGGGCTGAAATCTTCGAGAAATCCTGCACAAACCTGCGGTAATATCCTGCTAATCCCAGAAAACTCCGAATCTCTGTCACTGATCTAGGACGGGGCCAATGGACTACTGCCTCAATCTTAGCCGGATCCACCATCAATCCATCTCTAGAAATCTTATGACCCAGAAATGCAACTTGCTCTAACCAGAAATCACACTTGGACAACTTTGCATACAACTTGTGATCTCGAAGCAGCTGCAATGCCTTCCTCAGATGGTCTGTATGTTCCTCAGCAGTCTTCGAATAGACCAATATGTCATCTATAAAAACCACAACGAACTGGTCCAAGAAGGAAGTAAACACCCTGTTCATCAACGCCATAAAAGCTGCGGGTGCGTTCGTCAAACCAAACGGCATGACAAGGAACTTGTAGTGTCCATACCGAGTCCTGAAAGCTGTCTTAGGAACATCCTCATCCTTCACCCTGAGCTGGTGATATCCTGACCTCAAGTCAATCTTAGAGAAGTAAGCTGCACCCTGAAGTTGATCGAACAACTCATCAATCCTAGGCAATGGGTATTTGTTCTTGATAGTCACTTTGTTCAACTGCCTGTAGTCAATGCACATCCGGAAACTGCCATCCTTCTTCTTGACAAACAATACAGGAGCTCCCCAAGGTGAAACACTTGGCCGTATGAACCCTTTATCCAACAAATCCTGCAACTGTTTCTTTAATTCCAACAACTCTGCAGGTGCCATACGATATGGAGCTCTACTGATGGGTGCTGTACCTGGCATCAAATCAATCGCAAACTCTATCTCTCGAGCTGGTGGTAACCCTGGCACATCCTCCGGAAAGACATCCGGGAACTCGCTGACTACTGGAATCTCGCTGAGCTGTCGCTGATCTTTCTTCTCTGAAATGAATGCAAGAAATCCTTCACATCCCCTACGAAGCATCCTGTCTGCCTTACAAGCAGATATCACACGCCTGGGGCACTTCGTCTGGCTGCCCTCAAATCGGAATCCGCTGCCTAAATCAAAATAAATAGCCTTGCTGTAGCAATTGATACACGCATGATATCTCGCAAGCCAGTCCATACCAAGAATCACATCAAAATCCAGTGTCGTGAGCAACACGAGGTCTACTGGGAGCTGATGACCAGCTATCCGCACATCACACTGAGGGTAAAACACACTGCACTCCACCCGCTTACCAACCGGAGTGGATACTAGCAACAAGTATGGAAGTGGTGTGGGTCGCTGTCGAAGCTGCACAGCAAAATGGGGTGCTACGTACGAACGCGTAGACCCGGAGTCAAATAAAGCTATAGCTTCTGCATCGGAAATTAAAATTTTACCTTCCACTACCGTGGCCTCCACCGCGCCCTCATGCGTAGCAGCATAGGCTCGGGCTGTCTGGCGATTCGGCTTCTGACCTGGGCGAGCTGGCTGAGATCTGCCCTGTGCTGTAGGTCCTGTCTGTCTCGTCTGTGGAGAGGACTGAAACTTCGGGCATTGGGCCCGCCTGTGGTCCGTAGAGCCACACCCGAAACAAGCCCCACTCTTCCTCCAACATCTGTCGGTGGGGTGATCCTTCCCACAGTGACTGCAAACTATCTGAGGACTGCTCGAACTGCCCTGTTTACCCTTGAACTTCTTCTGGAACTGACTTCTGCCACTGAAACCTGCTGCCCTCTTAGCCTCTGTTCGCTCCTCCTCAAAGATGGCCTCTGCATCATAAGCCCTGTCAATAGCGTCATCCAAGGTAGCCGGCCACATACAAGCAACCACGTGGCGTTTGTGTCTCGGATTTAGGCCGTTGACGAAGCGAGTCACCTTCTTATGCTCCGTGTTCACCATATCCTCTGCGAAATGAGACAACTCTGTAAACCTGTGTACATAATCTGCAACTGACATCTGTCTCTGCTGAAGGTTGAAGAATTCCACTTCCTTGGCTCGCTGAATATGGAGAGGCATGAACTTACGACGGAATTGCTGCTTGAAGGTCTCCCAAACTGTGGCACTGGGCATAGTCTGAAATGAGGTCTTAACACTCCTCCACCATGTCTTAGCTACACTCCGAAGCATAGAGGCTGTGAGAACTACCTTCTGCTTGTTGCTGCACACAATCGTATCAAATAGCTCTTCAGTCTGCTCCAACCATTGCTCAGCCTGCAATGCATCCTCTATCCCATGGAACTCAGTCGCCCCTCGCTTACGGAACTTGTCGAAAAGCGCATTAGGATCTGATTCCTTAGGCTGGAAAATCACCTGCTGATCTACATGAGGTGATGCTACTGCAGCAGCCTGACTCTGCCTATCTACCATGGATGCCATCTGCGCCTGTAATGACTGCATAGACTGCATCATCATCATCAAGCGCTCCTCACTGCTGATATGTGGGGGTACCGATCCACTATCACCGTTATGGCCCTGTTGATTCTCATCCCTAGATCCTGATCCTGATGCCATCCTGTAAAAGGAAAAGAAACACAACACACAAATATAACATGCCCTGAGTTAGTCAAACCCCAAATCAACATATGAGACCTCGAGTCAAATAGTTGATATCGTTATCTCACCACGATCTTAGATGCCTACATGCTTATAACTAGCATGCTCTGATACCATACAATACGTATGTCACGACCCGAGCCCAGAATTCGGGGGTTAGCGAAAAGCTAAACCGGTGACACACGTACTCCCGTGCACGTGCACCCAAACCCAGTCCAGATGCACGCACACAAGGGATCTAACACGTGCGAACTAAGCGTACGCGGAAGCTGTACATATCATAGCAAGCAACAAAGGAAAATAAAATAGCGGAAGCCAAAGCAAATACGAAACGGAAAAGACAAAGACAAATACACTGAGATAAAACCGAATACACACCAAAATCAATATACACAAAATATACAGAATACAAGTCCAAAGTCCAAAGTCCAAATACAAGCTCTCAAAAACCAAAACGCAAAATAAAAGCCACTGGTATGCATGCACGCACTTGGCAGAAGTGATCAGGCCCACTCTGCCAGACCGGAGGGTGCCTCTACACTCGCCCCTGCAGCCTCCTCGACCGCCGGGGAGCTGGGCAAGGTATCTGTGCCTGCAACACCACAGACAACACAAATGAATACAACGATCCAGCAAATATAAGTAACAGGAAAGAAACACGCATAGTATCAAAGCGAAATGAAATAGGGACAGAAGATTAAATACAGAGTCCATCTTAGTATGCTAAGCAAATCGTGCATAGGAGTAAAACATGATAATGGAATCAAAACATAGAATACTGAACTAGTTGGCTACTACGTTAACCATGTTCTCTCCAAAAGTGAGCAGAGCAGAGCAGAGCAGAGCAGAGGAGAACACCGCTGTCCAGGCCAAAGGTACAACGGGTCTCGGTTCCTGGGTTCCGGGGTCCCAAGACAAAGCAACACTGCAGTTAAAACAGAGATACAGAGATCTACGCCAGAGGTAACCCCGTCGGGTATCCTAGGGCTGAGGCTGAGTAGAGCCAGACTAATACCAATCAAATCAAAGCTAAAGAAAGGAGATTATCCGCTTTGGACTCACCGATGACAAGGACCGGATCTTATCCTCACGTATTAACCTCTGGGCAGAGCCACCAGGGAATACCCAAAAATCAGAGATATACAAAGCCAGAGAATATACAAAGCATAGCATAGATCAAAACATAGTACAGAGCGAAGAATAATACAGATATACAGAACGAAAGCAAAATGACTGAGGAATGCATAACATAGATTAACAGAACAGAGGGCAAAACCATAAACAATATGCAATGCATCTCAGATTAATACGGAATCAAGGTTCATTACAAGCCAAGTCTAATCTAGTTGCATCACTGTCACTAACCGTGCATGTTGAGGTAGTTTTAAGTTATTCGATGCACCGTTGCCATCCTGGTGTTGCAATATAATCCTCATGTGCACCGAAGTCCCTTAAACCAACACCCATGGGGGGGTGCTTAACAATGAGCAACACTCACATGAATAAGTCACAGCCTAACAGACTATTCATGCGCTCCAAAGAATCCATTTGGGCCGGTTTACGGGTATGGTTAACCTGTATTTGAGCCCTACAAGGTCACACCATTAGCCTAAGTTAACTGATATTTAACAGGTCTTACGGTTTAGCCATGGGTGACCTACGGCTTAGCCGTGGCATCCTACGGCGTAGCCGCAATATGCACTACGGCTTAGCCGTGGTTCCCTTCAGAACACGGCTAAACTGTCAGCTTTTCCACCTCTGATCTGATACCTCTCACGGCTGAGCTACAGTCAGTATACGGCTTAGCCGTAGACCAATCCACGGCTTAGCCGTAGCCTCACCGTAGGAGTACTGATATCAGAAAAGTTTCGACTGATCAGAGAATTAATTCACGGCTGGGGTACGGTTGGGTCACGGCTAGCTTACGGCTCAGCCGTAGGACAATTTACGGCTTAGCCGTAGCCTAGCCGTAGAACAAAACTCAAATTTCGAGTCTCTGGAAACCAAGCCGTAGAAGTTCACGGCTTAGCCGTACAATACAGAGATGAATTCGGGCTGAGTACAGAAACTGAAATTTGATACAGAAACTGAATAAAATGAGTTACAGAGGTTCCAAATTCACAAATTGTGGCTGTAAAACATGCTAGACAAAGAATAAGAGTGAATCAAAGCCATCAAACAAACACCCATATGTGTTATCAAGCCTGTACTTATACTTGCCTCAAATCTGACAAAATCCTCTGAAATCAAGCTCCAAGCAACTAAAATCAAAACAAATCAAAGCAATCACACATGCATGAGATGAAGACAAAGCAACAGAGAATGGGAGATGTAATTTGGAGAAGAAATACAAAGAGTTGGGAAAGAACCCACTTACCTAAGGCAAGGACAGAGATGAGAGAATGGAGAAGAACCCAAGCCAAACAGAGGATCCAAATCCTCAATCGATCAAGAGAAGGAAAGAAGAGAGAGAGAGAGAGAGAACGAACGTGGAGAGCTTCCCTGGAATTCCTCTTGCATGCAACGATCAAATGAAATGGAGCAAGAGAGAGACACCTGGAGAGTGACTCATTTAAATAGGTTTTGTGGTTTAGGTCAAAGTCCGGTAAGTTTATACTAATTACAGTTCAAGTCACACGAAGGTCTAACTTCTCCAATTGACTCCAAACGGATCTGACACAGTTACGGAATTTGTCGAGCTCAACGAAATACGCGTGCTGACACCAAGATGATGCAAAGATGAGATGAGCAAAGCCAAAGCAAAATTACGAAAAAGGGCTTAGAACTACCTATCTCAGGTCAAAGGTTGCTCAACTACCTATCCAAGGCCCAAAACCAAGTCCAAAAGAATAAAATAAAACAAAACACACACTAATGAGCCACTAATCCGGCTCAAAGGGGATCGGAGTGTTACACATGTCATTTACCAAACCTCTCATACATATTGCTTCCTTAGAAGCCTCTGAAGTTGCCATGTATTCTGCCTCTGTAGTGGACAATGCAGTTGTAGACTGAAGCACCGATCTCCAACTTATCGGTCCATTAGCAAGTGTGTAGACATATCCGGTAGTGGATCTTCTTTTGTCTAGGTCTCCTACAAAATCAGAATCTACATATCCAACTGCACACTCTGACCCCTGTTTTCTTTCAAACAGAATACCCAAGTCTTTGGTGCCCTTCAAATACCTTAGAATCCACTTTACGGCATTCCAATGCTCTTTTCCTGGATTCGCCATGTATTTACTCACTACACCCACTGCTTGAGCTATATCTGGTCTAGTACAAACTATGGCATACATCAAACATCCTACAGCATTTGCATACGGTATCCTGGACATTTCTTCAATTTCCTCATCATCACTTGGACATTGTTTGGCACTTAAACTGAAGTGACTTGCAAGTGGAGTAGACACAGGCTTAGCATTTAGCATGTTGAATTTTTCAAGTACTTTTGAGATGTACTTTTTCTGTGATAACCACAACTTTCCAGCCTGCCTGTCTCTCCTAATTTCCATGCCCAACATTTTTGTGGCTGCCCCAAGGTCCTTCATGTCAAATTCTTTTCTTAAATGAGATTTGAGTTCATCAACTTTTGACATGTCGTTACATGGAATGAGCATATCTACATAAAGCAGCAAAATAATAACAGAATTATCATCTAAAATCATGTAATAAACACAACAATCATACTCACATCGATGGTAGCCGATCTGCAACATGTAGGAGTCGAAACGCTTGTACCATTGTCTTGGAGATTGTTTCAGCCCGTACAATGATCTCTTCAACTTACACACATGGTGTTCTTTTCCGACTTCCTTGAATCTTCAGGTTGCTCTATGTAAATTGTTTCCTCCAAGTCACCGTGAAGGAATGCTGTCTTTACATCCAATTGTTCGAGCTCCATGTTGAACTGTGCTACCAATGCTAACAACACCCTGATAGAAGTGTGTTTTACAACTTGAGAAAAGATCTCATCATAATCAACCCCTTCCTTTTGTGAGTACCCCTTTGCTACTAAACGTGCCTTGAACCTTGGTTTTGCATTTTCTTGCGAAGCTTCTTTTCTCCTAAACACCCATTTGCAGCCAACTGTTGTTTTGTTTTTGGGTTTAGGAACTAACTCCCAGACTAAGTTTTTCTGGAGAGATTCCATCTCATCCATCATAGCATCCATCCAATCTTGTCTTTCACTGCTTTCCATAGCTTCTTGAAATGAGGTCGGACCACCACTGCTAGTAATAAGAGCAAAGTGTACTTCATCCTCATCCCATCCATACCGTTGAGGTGGCTTGATGGTTCTCTTTGCTTTTCTTTATGCTAGACTTGAGGGTTCCAGTTGATCCTCACATTGTTCCTCACCTTCAGATGTACCAACTTCTGATGAACTTTGACCTTGTTTCTTGGTTGTATTATCTGCAAGAGGAATTACTTCGGTGACCACTTTTTCAACACTGTGCCCTTTGACTTCACTGTCATGTTTTCTATTCAGCATAGAAGCTTCATCAAACACAACATCTTTGCTGCAGATCTTTTTCCTATTTTCTAGATCCTATAGTTTATACCCCTTTACACCTTTCTCAAAGCCGAGGAATATGCATTTGAGTGACTTGGAGTCTAACTTGGATCTCTCATCACTAGGAATGTATACATAAGCTGGACAACTAAATACTTTCAATGAAGAATAGTCCACCTCTTTACCTGTCCATACTTCTTCTGCAACTTTACAGTCAAGGGGTTTTGATGGTGACCGATTAACCACATAGCATGCGTGATTAACTCCTTCTGCCCCAAAACTTTCAGGCAACCCTGCATGAAGTCTCATACTCCTTGCTCTTTCTAGAAGTGTTCTGTTTATCCTTTCTGCAACTCCGTTTTGCTGAGGATTCTTTGAAACAGTGAAGTGCCTTATGATGCCTTCATCCTTGCAAAACTGTAGAAACCTGTTATTTCTGTATTTACCCCCATTATCTGATTTCAGATATTTGATTTTTCTACCTGTTTGATTTTCTACTTCTGCCTTCTACTCTTTGAACTTGGTGAAGACTTCAGATTTTTCTTTCATAAAGTAGACCCAAACTTTTCATGAAAAATCATCAATGAATGTCACAAAGTAGTATGCTCCACCTTTTGACATAACCGGGGCTGGTCCCCACACATCGGAGTGAATATAATCCAGAATACCACTGCTTCTACAATTGTTGCCTGCAGTTTGGAATGACACCTTTTTCTGCTTGCCAAAAACACAGTATTTACAAAAGTCCAGCTTACATGTTTTCACACCTTTCAACAACTGTCTTTTGTATAGTTCTAACATGCCTCTCTCACTCATATGCCCTAGACGCATATGCCATAGCTGAGACTCATCATCACTGGTTTTATCATCTGTGGCGACTGCTACTCTACCTATAACTGTGTTTCCCATAAGTTTGTACAGGTTGTTTCCAACTCTTGTACCTTTCATTAATACCAGAACACCTTTTGTGACTTTCAGCAAACTATCTTTCGCCGTGAATGTGCACCCTTTGGATTCAAGTAAGCCTAAAGAGATTAGGTTTTTTTTTAAGTACTGGCACATGCCTCACATCACCTAGGGTTCTCACAACTCCATCTGCCATTTTAATGTTAATGGTGTCAATTCCAATGGTCTTACAGGGTGCATCATTACCCATTAGAACACTATCACCATTACACTCTTCATAGGTCTCAAACCAATCACGATTAGGGCACATGTGATAAGAACAACCAGAATCTAAAATCCAAGCATCAGATAAATGGTTACCTTGCGAGACCGATAGGAGTTCCACTTCAGTTTCTGAAGCAATGCTGGCGGAGTCACTGTTGATAGCTTTATTCTTCCCATCTTTGGACGCCTTGTATTCCCTGCAATCTTTCTTCCAGTGTCCTTTCCTTTTACAAAAGAAGCACTCTGAATTTCTCTTGCTTCGTGATTTTGATCTGGAGTTATTCCTCTTTGCTTTGCCCCTATCATTGGATCTGTCACGTTCACTAGAACTTCCTTTTACTAGAAGTCTGTCTGCACGTGAACTAATTTTTGTGGCCTTTTTCCTTGTATCATTGGAGATGATGTTTTGCCTAACATCCTCGAATTTGAGTGTGTCCTTTCCATACAGCAAGGTAGTCACAAAATGATCATATGAGTTAGGAAGAGAATTCAATAGCAGCAAGGACTTGTCTTCATCATCGAATTTCACATCGAGCCTCAACAAGTCATTAATCATTCTGTTGAAAATATTTATGTGCTCCAGCACATCACAACCTTCTTCCATTTTCAACCCATACAACTGTTTCTTGAGATGTAGCTTGTTTGTGAGATTCGTTTGTGAGATTCTTACTCATGTAAAGACTCTCCAACATCTCCCATAGACTCTTTGCAGTCTCCTTTCCCATGACATTGTGCATGATTTCGTCTGAAAGGTAGAATTGAATAGAGCTGACTGCCTTTTCATCTATGTCTGCCCAATCTTCATCTTTTATCTTTTCAGGCTTCTTTTCTTTGCCTAACAATGCTACCTTAATACCTTGTTGAATCAAGATATTTTTCATCTTCCGCTGCCATAAACCAAAGTTTATTCTTCCATCAAAATTTTCAATTTCAAATTTGATGCCTCTTGCAGTAGAAGTCCCCACTGTGGCCATGGTAAATTTGAAGCTAACTCAAAAAACAACTCACCCAAAAATTTGCTTGTCAAACTGTCAATCTACTCCGTTCACGTCGTAGATCTCGTCGCCAGGAGTCCACTGGAAAAAATGGAGCTCAATTCCGAGTCCGGATGGCTCCGAAAATTGAGTCTGAATTTTGACAGTTGAATCTGGTCAAATTGGTCAACTGCTGACGTAGGATGACGTCAGCGCTGCTGACGGGCCGGGCTTCTGCAGACGGGTTTGGGTCAGACTGACCCGAACTGAAATTGTTTGTGCTGGCGGACTGGGTTGCCGAACCGGGTCAGGTTCACCTGACCCGAGCCTGACCTGGACCTGCGGTAACCGGGCTGGGTTTTGCTGTGGGTCAGGTCCGCCTGACCTTACCTGTGACCCGATGCGCTGGACTGGGCTGCTGATACTGGGTCGGTTCGACCCGACCTGCACCCTAGATCGACCCGACCCGGACTGTACTTGTGCTGCTGGACTGGGTTGCACCACGGGTTGGGTCAAACCCAACCCGAAACCCGAACTTGACCTGAAACTGGACGCTAGGCTTATGCTGCACGGTGGGTCAGGTCAAATGGACCCGACCCGAGATCCAGAACCAAAACCCAAATCTGAGTCGTCTCCAATAGGCGCCCCTGTTCTGCAACCCAGTTGCAGACGCTGGCGCACTCCGTGGTCTGCAGCAGCGCAGGCGACCAGCGGCGAGGTTCGGCGACGGCACAGAGACGGTGGACACCGGCGGGCGGCGGCGATAGTGAACGGCCGGCGTTCTGGCAGCTGCGATGGTGAGTTAAAATTTTTTTTCTTTTGCAGACGGTTCTGTCTGCAACTGGGCGGCCGTCTACTTCCTCGGCGATGGCTTGGCTGGTCCGGCGATGAGAGCGGGCTCTTCTTCTCCGGCGGTGAAGTGTGACGGAGACTCCGCGAACAGAGGCAGCGTGCGGCGGGTGTCTTCCTCGGAGACTGTTTCGGCCGACTGGCAGCAGAGCCTGTCGCTACGGTTCGGCGAATCTGGTGCGGATGGCGACGAGGAACGATGGCAGATGCACAAAAGATCCAGATCCACTCGTCCCTTTCTGATTTCTACAGATCTATCTCTGATACCACTTGTTAGATCTGGATCTAGTCAAGCACACACCACAACGAGAAAAAACAACTAAGCAATCACACACAAGGAACACACGAGGATTTACGTGGTTCGGCAAGATTGCCTACATCCACGGGCACAAAGATTTCACTATTTAGAAATCTCTCTCTCACCCCTTTACAATGCTCTCAGTGTTCCCTTCCCCCTGCAGTTGCCCCTTGGGTTGCCCCTCTGCTTGCCCTTCGGTTGCCCTTTGGTTGCCCTAGAACAATAAACACAAAGAGAATATATATATATTCATAACCCTAGTCAACTGGGCCCTCCACTCAAGCCCAATAAGGACCTTTTGAGCCAAACCCAACAACTTGTACTATCCAACCCAGGGCCAAAATCTACATGCATCAAAACTATACTCAAACTTGACCTATTGGCTTTATTCATGATGTAAGCCCAAGTTCATGACCCGTTCCATGCCTGACCCATGTCTAGTAATTAGTGCATGAACCTAATCATTCGGCCCAATTGCTAAATTTATTTGTTAAACGTCATTATTTGAAACATACTCTGAGATACTTGGACATCTAAGTCAGGTTAGATTCACTTAGCACCAACAATCCGGGCAAGTAGTCTTATTATGATACCTTAGCGCTTGAGTTTTCTAGTCCTTGCCTCAATTTGAGTAAAAATGTGAAATTTTGGAAAGTATTGAAATAACATTAAATTATTAGAATATTTTGTTGCGTTTGACATGCTTATACATGATGGTTACATCAGATCTGATCTTGTTTCCTTGCCACCTTCATACTACAATTGGTAAGATTAATTATTATTGGATTTACAGTGCCGAAAATGTGAAAAATCTTGATGACATGTGATTCAATTTGTGATATCAACCTTTGGCTAAATTTGTGATTAAAAAAGGTTTGAATTTTTGAATTTGCTATGTGTACTCTAAAGGCCTTCTCTAAAACATGGGCAACGCACCATGGGGACGCTTACTCGCAGATTTTAATCCTTTTGGGTATGACACTGGGATTAGGACCCTTCTGTGCGATATTCCTAGTATGCAACTAGGCCCACTTTGTTTTGAAGATTACCAGTATTCTCGGGCCTTGTATCAACTTTGTATGAAAATAAAACGATTTGTACCTGGCGGGTACCTTGTACTTCGTTCAGACCTAATTTTGGAAAGCACACTTTGATTTTGTCTACTGCGGAGATGCCGGATGCATTTTGTATTTGTTGATTTGGTTACTTGCTCACTTACTTGAAATACCTTGAATTTTGGTCACATTACCTTTTTGTCATTTTCAGGATATTGCATTTACTTTACTTGATATACCTTGTATATGCAAACCACGACTTTAAATTTGATTTATTAGATTGTTACCTGTTTGTTAAGTTTTATGGTTTGTATTATTTGTTGAGTTTTACTCACCTTCATTTTTCCCCCACAGATTTCAAGGTCGAGCCAGAGCCCGAGAAAACCTAACTTGGTTTATGGAATTGGGATTGAGGGATGAGCTGTGAAACTTTAGCCTCAGATTTGAGGATTAATTTAGGACTCTATTAGATTATGAGAATTTTATAAGAGTCATTCTCACTTTAGATTTATTTATTATTGGATTGATTTTATTTGTTCAGCTTGAGATGTTAATTATGATATTTCATTTAAATTATTTAATAAAGTTTGAAATTTTCTTTTATTTTAGTTATTGGGGACCCATCGTGCCTCATGATTTGAGGTCCCAAGGATCTCAGATTTTAGGGTGTGACAGAGAGCTTTCTATTTATAGGAAAATAAAAGCAAGGATCCCAAAAGAAGTTTTAGTTCTAGCTAAACTTAGCTAAAGAAACTTAGTTCAAATCGGATTCCATCTTCAAGTAGAGTTAGGATAAATCAATACAAGTAATGAGATTTAATCTAAATAAAACTCCAATTTGAGTACAACTCTAAGATTCTTAAACTTTAGTAATTTATGGGACCCACATAGTAACTAATTAATTATCTAAATTTAAATAGTATAAAATCATAAAAATAATAATCACATAGGGGGTCCATCACAGATCAAATCAAAGGTCAAGATTAATTCTAATAAAAAAAATCGGATCGTTACAAACTACTACACCTAGAACCCCTTAATATCATAGAAATATATGTTTAGATTTCACATCAAAAGAGGTGAGGCCTACTATTCGATTGAGCACATATTTTGTTGTGACCATATGATACCATATTGGAAAAGGTAGTTTTAAAAAAGTTAAAGATGAAAAATTCATTTTTCCTTTACCACATCATTTGAAATTGGTGGTAGTTTAAAAGTAGTATTGACTTTTTGGCTAAGTGAGAAGGTGCTTTGATGTTGGAAAAGTTAATTATTTGTTTCTTATATATTTTTAAAGTTACATTTTTTTTATGATATCTTACAGTGATAGCCAAATTTGTGCTCAATTTGATAGTGGACCTCATCCTATTGATATGAAAATTTAGCAAATATCCCAAGAGTGTATGAGGTTCATCTTAAACAGTCCCCCATCACCTCTAAGTGGGCCCCACGATGGAGTTTCGGGCCAATTCCCTTATTTCTGAGATAGAGTTAATTACATTTCTATTATGTGTTTGGTTGAACAGTCGGACTCAAATCAAGTGAAATGAAGTTTTAGGATATTTCATTGGAAGGGATGACGTTCGTTTTGAACAGTTCCAATTATCAATATGTTTGCCGCACAATGGATTAGCTTATAATTAATTTCACATTTATAGATGCAATAGATGATAAAGACTCATCTTGATCGCCACTGATCATCTTCTCTTTGTTGTTGTTGAACTCAAATTTAGATATACGTCAATTAGGGGAATAATATTAATTTTGAATGATTTTGATCATCAATATATGGGTTACACGATGAAGTTCTGGGGACACGCACTGCACGTTCTAATAGTGCATGAAGGCTCAAACCTTACAGTCTTCAACGTGTGCATGGGACCATTTCTATCTACCCTTCAAAAGATTGAAGGGGCAAAATGGTCATTAGACTAAGGGTTTAAGATTGGAAAAAGCAAGCTTGCTTTTCTCTCACCTTAACAGTTAGTTAAAGGGTGCTTCGGTAAAAATATAAAATGCAGGGTGTTTTTGAGGTTTTCTGAAAATATAGAGGTCTTTTAGTAAAAAGCTCTTGAAATAATTATTTTCTATGTATTCTCATTACATTCAAACAAATAGACCCATTTGAAAATTAATTCCCATGTATTCCAAGGGGCAGTTTGGACACTTTAAAGACAAGCACTTTATTATTATTAGAGTGCACTTCTAAATACGCATAGGAAATTTCTCTCCCCACAACATTTTATTTTTAAGAAAATCACTAAACTACCCCCACTTCCTTCCCCACTACACTCTTTCCATCCCCTACGTTCCCTCTCTCTCTCTCTCTCTCCCCCTCCTCCTCTTTGTTCTCTTTCTCCCTCAAACTTTCTCCACCGGCCCCTTCTCGACACCCCTTAGAGGGAGACAAAGAGGAGAGGAAAAGAACGCAGGAGGGGCAGGTGGAAAGGGAGAGAGTGGGAGGGAGAGAAAGAGAGAGAATAGAGAGGGGTGGAGGGCTAGAGAGAGATTGGGGTGAAGGGGGTGGGGAGAGGGGAGGGGGCAGAAGGGAAGGTGGAGAAGGGGAGGAGGGCAGAGGAAGGGGGGGCACGGGGGAGGGAGAGCAGGAGAGGGGGGGCGGGGGGAGGGAGAAATTGAGGGAGAGAAAACAGAGAAGGGGAGGGGGTGGAGGGGAAGGTGGAAGAAAAGGGGGTAGTTTAGTAATTTGAAAAATAAAATGGTGTGTGTGTAGAGAGAAATTTCCTGTGTGTATATATAAGCACTATTATTATTATTGCTGTTGTTGTTGTTTTTATTGGAGCTAATTTACATATTAGAGCATTTGGCAAGCCTCCAATTGTATTTCCATGTTCCTTAGCAATATAGCCTTTAATAGACCTTTTTGGCTAGAGGGAAGAGGTGGATGATGAAAAGCTTCTAAGTTTTCAAGACGAAAATGACCTAATGAGCTTAATAAAATTGCATAAATGGTGGATTCTATGTTGTATATCTAATTTACAAAAGGTAAAGGTTTTTGTAAGGCCCACACAAAGATTACCGGAACAATTCAAGATGAATCCCATCTTCCCTCCTTCATATACCCTCAAAATTCAGCTCAATAGGCCACCCTCCAATCAAACACCCGATGCAAAAACGTGATTGATGCCACATTTGGCTCAACAACGATCTACGCCATGTCAATGCTCTGTCACTTCTTCAACCACGTGCTAAATCAGATGGTGGCCTCCACTTGTATTAAATTGAAATTTGAGGCTATATCCTCGAGATTATCTTAGATAGCCAAAATTATCTTGGACCGCACGAAAGAGTCGCTCTTGTCTTATATTCGGAATGGCTCCAACAGGAATCCGTCTTCTGTTAGGGCCGAGGCTGGATAGGGTAGGGTCGGCAAGGCTTCCGTGAGACGCTAAGCAAAGCGGAATACGAGTTGGACTCAGCCTGCTCAAAACCAGGTTCAGTCTATAAATACATTACTTCCTTCCTTCTTCATACTCATCTCAGTCTCTTCTTCTCTGGTTTTCATCAAATCGAAATCGCAGGCTCTCTCTCTCTCTCTCTCTCTCTCTCTCTAGGGTTTCTCTTTCTTCGTCTCCCCACACTAGGGTTTCAACAAAGCAGTGTAATTCCTTCACGAGATAGCATGGATTCGTGGTCAGATTGTATCTCATCGAAACGCCTCCAATCGGCTCTCGAGTCTCGATCTGGTCCGTTCAATCTCCCTCTCTCTCTCTATATCTATCTCTAGATACAATTCTCAAAAGTTAGGGTTTTTTCTAACGATTTTGCCTTAAATCTGTGTTGCAGAGTTGTATTATGGATTCGAAGAAGTCGACGGTGATGAGGTCGACTACAGAGAGGAATTCTCTTGCCCGTTCTGTTCGGAGGATTTTGATATTGTCAGTCTCTGCTGTCACATCGACGAGGAGCACCGGGACGAGTTGAAAAATGGGGTATGAATTAGGGTTTGTTTGGATGGTGATTAAATTAAGCTTTCCTCATTTTTGATGCCAGAGCAGCAAAGAAAAAGATTGTAACTTTATTGCAATGTTTAGTGTTTTGGCGATTGGGTTTGGTCATAAATGCGATAAGGTTGGTATCTTTGGATTCTTTACTGTTGGAAGCTGGGTGAGGAGTTGGTTCTTTGATGTGGAATGGATGTGGGTTTTGGTTGCCTTAGTTGATATTTTGGTACAGCTGATAACAATCTGTTTACATGGTGTGGGGCACTGTTGAAACTATAAACCATGCTACATGGCTATGGGGGGTGTTGTTCTTCACCTTTTCTATCTGTTCCACATCAATCTCCACTATGAATTAGGTCCTATTGGAGCTTCATTTTAACAAATTTGTGTGGAAAAGCATTAGCTGTTGATAGCGCTTCACCTTCGTAGGAGCGTCTTAAGTCAACACTAGCACAATAACCCATGCTAAGCACGGACTTATTTACCAATAAAATTTGCAGCAACATGCATAAAAGTCAATTAAAAAAAAATTTTCAAATCACATGTAATCATCCTCAAACAGTTACTGAGAGAAAACAAGATAAAAGAGGATTATGAAAATACCTCTTTTTTCCCCGAATCCAAAAGCTTGTGATGCAGAAATGGAGTAAGAAAAGTTGCGTGGAAAGGAAAGAGGAGTATATGTAGAGTAAGTGTATATGAGGTTTGAGATGGAAATATATTTGTTGAAAAGATAGGAATGAAAAGTGGTTGCATGGGGAAGTGGAGGGAGAATGTGGGTTAGTTATAGAAAATGGATATAACTCCCGGTCAAAATCAGTGGTTATTGTCAAAATTAACTTTAAAATGCTTTAGCTTAATATAGTTTAATTTGCAGACTTGGATTAAGCAGTCGTGCGGACTTGGTACCCAATTTTCTGGGGCTAAGATTGGCATTAAACTTAGTCATGTGAGAATTTGGTTGTTGGGTTTGTTGATCTTCTGATAAATTGATTTTGCTCAGCTAAAAGAAGCCTTTCCAGACCGAGTCTGATTTGGTTTAGTTTCGATTAGGTTAAATGAGTTCTCTGAATATTGGTTAACAGTTAAGTGCCAATAAATGCAGGGGTGATCCTCATAAAGTAAAGAATAAACGGTTAAAAGAAACAGGGTATGTGGGTGGGATCCAGGTCTGGTCGGACCCAACCAGAAGATCTCTTGTATATGGCCCTACCATAGGCTGAAGAATGTGCAGACATGTATTGTCGGCAGAATTTCATATGTTTCTACCATATATATATAATTGCACGTGCTTTGCACAGGCATCTGCTAGATGTGCAGATGAGTGCAAGATGTTGGCTGCTTACTACCTTGTCCCTTAATGAGATCCTGGCTATTCATCAGCTGGTCTCTCACTGAAACTTGATATCAAAGGGCTCTGCATGTCATTTTGGTTACACTTGCATGTTGGATGGGTATTTCTGGTATGGAACATGAGTATCGGTCAGGGCCTGTAAATGGTGGGGCAGGATAAATAGCATGTATCTCACACACATGTCAAACCGGTGTGGACGCCTGGTTGGTGGTAGGCTTTAAAAGGCTTTTGCAATAAGCAAAATCCTTTTACTTTAAGTATAACTGGTTTAATTACTGATTAAAAGAAAGTCTTTGTTTGCAAGGTTAGCAAATCTTATTACTTAGAGATAAAATAAAATTCATTGAGTCAGCTGTTTTTTTTATTTTTAATGTTATAGCTATTTCTAATTTTGTTTAATTAGGATTCAGAGACAAAATAAAATTCATTGAGTCAGCTGCTTTTTTTATTTTTAATGTTATAGCTATTTCTAATTTTGTTTAATTAGGATTCATGGGCATGTGTAAATGCTCTTATAAGCTAAGTGAATGGGACAATATTATTATGAATTTATGATATTATGGCATGTTGTTCACTTTGCTAGAATTATTCTTTTGTCGAAGAGATCATATGGAGTGTAGATTTGTTTACTACAGAACTGCTACTGGCAAATTTTTGTTTTTGCAGACATGCCCTGTTTGTGCATCTAGAGTGGGGGTGGACATGGTCGTTCACTTAACCATGCAGCATAGTTATTTATTTAAGATATCCTTTTTTTTTTCTAGAATTTATTGGAGCCACGTGGAAATTTGAATGGTAGTTGTGTTTTTGTCATCCATGTGAATATGGTAGGTTCCTGGTACTTCCTCTGTATTTCCTATTTTGCATGAAACCTCTGGAAATGATTGCAGATCCTATTGAACTTTTGATCTAGCATGTATATCTGTCATATTCTGTGTTGTGATTTGTTAAATGACCATGATAAGGCTTCATTTATGCTTTGAATTCCTTAACAAGAGTTCACATGCAGGGACAGAGGAGATTCCGAAAAGGTTCAGCGGGCTCTCGTTCAATGCTTTCTTTATTGAGAAAGGAGCTGTATTATGGATTCGAAGAAGTTGACGGTGAGGACGACTACACAGAGGAATTCTCTTGCCCGTTCTGTTCTGAGGATTTTGATATTGTCAGTCTTTGCTGTCACATTGAGGAGGAGCACTGGGATGAGTCAAAAAATGGGGTATGAATTAGGGTTTGTTGGATGGTGATTAAATTAAGCTTTCGTCATTTTTTGTTGCAGAAAAGAAAAGAAAAAGATTGTAACTTTATTGCAAGGTTTAGTGTTTTTGTGATTGGGTTTGGTCATAAATGTGATAAAGTTCATATCTTTAGATTCTTTACTGTTGGAAATGAAGAGAAGTGGGGAACTGGGTGAGGAGATGATTCTTTGATGTGGAATGGATGTGGGTTTTGGTTAGCTAAGTTGATATATTGGTACAGCTGATAACAATCTGTTTACATGGTGAGTTTCGGGCACTGTTGAAACTGTAGACTATGCTACATGGTTATGGGGCATTCTTCTTCATCTTTTCTGTCTGTTCCACATCAATCTCCACTGTGAATTAGGACCTATTGGAGCTTAATTTTAACAAATTTGTGTGGAAAAGCATTAGCTGTTGATAGCGCTTCACCTTCTTTGGGGCATCTTAACATTTGCAGACTTGGATTAAGTAGTCTGTGGGAGTTGGTACTCAATTTTGGGCTTGATTGATCTGGGGTTAACACTGGCATTGAACTTAGTCATGTGAGAAGTTGATTGTTGGGTTTGTTGATCTTCTGATAAATTGATTTTGCTCAGCTAAAAGAAACCCTTCCACACCGAGTCTGATTTGGTTTAGTTTCAATTAGGTTAAATCATAAATGAGTTCTCTGAATATTGGTTAAAAGTTAAGTGCCAAGAGATGCAGGGGTGATCCTCATAAAGTAAAGAATACAAGGTTAAAAGAAACAGGGTATGTGGGTGGGATCCAGGTTTGGTTGGACCCAACCAGAAGATCTCTTGTATATGGCCCTACTGTAGGCTGAAGAATATGCAGATATGTATTGTTGACAGAATTTCATGTGTTTCTACCATTCAAAAAAATAAATAAATAAATAAAATCACGCATGCTTCTCACAGGCTAATCTGCTAGAATGGGACAATATTATTATGATATTATGGCATGTTGTTCACTTTGCTAGAATTATTCTTTTGTCAAAGAGATCATATGGAGTGTAGATTTGTTTACTACAGAACTGCTACTGACAAATTTATGTTTTTGCAGACATGCCCTGTTTGTGCAGCTAGAGTGGGGGTGGACATGGTCGTTCACTTAACCAAGCAGCATAGTTATTTATTTAAGATATCCTTTTTTTTATTTCTTGAATTCATTTGGGTCATGTGGAAATTTGAATGTTAGTTGTGTTTTAGTCATTCATGTGATTATGGTAGGTTCCTGGTACTTCTTCTGTATTTCCTATTTTGCATGAAGCCTCTGGAAATGATTACAAATCCTATTGAACTTTTGATCTAGCATGTATATCTGTCATATTCTGTGGTATTATTTGTTAAATGAGCATTATAAGGCTTCATTTATGCTTTGAATTCCTTAACAAGAGTTCACATGGAGTGTCACAGGAGATTCCGAAAAGTTTCAGCAGGCTCTCATTCAACACTTTCTTTATTGAGAAAGGAGCTGGAGGAAGAACATCTACAATCCTTTTTCGGGGGTTCGCATGTAGTCTCTTCCAGCACAACAGCTGATACGCTGTTGTCATCATTCGTGTACAGTTCGGCTCTGGCCGACGCTCAAAAAAATGTTGAGCCTCATCCTTTGGATGAAGGAAGCTTGGCTAGTAAAAGCTTAAAAAAGAAAGTTTCAGAAAGGTATGTAGCACTGCTGTTTTCACTCATGCAGCTCTCTTTTTGGTAGTTTTTTGAAAATTAGATGATATTTACAAGTGAGGCTTGCAGTTGTCGATATCATGTCATTGATGATAATTCAGTTGTTAATCAGTGTCTATATAAATTCTAAAGCATTGTGACTTAATTGTTGAAATAGAAATATTGTCTGAGAGGTTATTACTGGAACTATGAATACCAATGAATCATCATCATCATCGTCAAAGTCTTATCCCAACCATGTTGGAGTTGGTTACATGAATTCTGTTTCTCCATTCCGTTCTATTTTGAGCCAAATCCTTAGATAAGTTAAACTTCTTCAAATATGATTTAATGACCTCCATCAATATTTTCTTCGGCCTATCCCTATCGCTTGATGGGCCATCCACCTGGATAGCCAAACTTTTCTTCACCGGTGCCATAACCGGCCTACGCTCAATATTCCCAAACCATCTTAAACGGGGGTGCTACCCCTTAGCTCTAGAAAGCGCTAATTTCTAATTTTATCTTTCCTAGTTTTACTATACATCCACCTAAGCATTCTCATCTCTGCGACATCCATCTTATGTATATGCGTCTTCTTAATTGGCCAATATTTTGTTCCATATGTCATAGCTGGTCTAACCACTGTCTTATAAAATTTTTCCTTCAATTTCGTTAGCATCTATCTATCGCAAAGCATTTCGGAAGCTAGTCTCGACTTTATTCATCCAGCTTTTATCGTATGTTCAATATCTTCGTCAATCTCTCCATCCGTATCAATCATCGAGCCTAGATATCGAAAAGAATTTTTACATGGTATCTCATGGGTTTTAATTTTAATATTGGTTTCAACACTTTGTATATGTCCACTAAAGTTGCAATCCATATATTCTGTCTTTGTACGACTTATTTTGAAGCCTCTAGATTCTAATGCCTCCTGCCATCTCTCGAGTTTTGCATTTACGTCATTTCTTGATTTATCCACCAATACTATATCATTTACAAATAACATATACTATGGTCTTTCTTTTTGAATATGCGTAGTTAACTTACCTTTAATCAATGCAAAGAAATTAGGGCTTAAGGTTGATCCCTGATGCAAACCTATAGTCACGGGGAATCCACCTGTTGCATCATATGTAGTTCTTACATTTGTTATTGCTCTTTCATATATATTCTTAAAAATTTTAATATAACTGCTGGGGATTTTCTTTTTCTTCAAAACCCACCAAATTAAATCCCTTGATACCTTACATAGGCTTTTTTTAAATCGATAAAGATCATGTATAGATCTTTGCTCGATATTTTTCCATTAATTGCCTAAGTGAAAAGATAGCGTTCATAATTGACCTCTTTAGTATAAAACCATATTGATTTTCCGTAATCTTAGTCTTCTGTTTAAGTCTTTGTTCTATTATTCTCTCTCATAACTTCATTGTATGACTCATAAGTTTAATTCCTTAATAGTTGGTACAATTTTGTTTCTCCCTTATTCTTATATATAGGTAATATAATGCTTGTTCTTTATTCATCTGGCATTTTCTTAATTCTTATATATAGGTAATATAATGCTTCTTCTTTATTTATCTGGCATTTTCTTAATTCTTATATATAGGTAATATAATGCTTCTTCTTTATTTATCTGGCATTTTCTTTGTCATAAGTATTTTATTGAAGATTCTACATAACCAACTCACCCCAACTTCTCCTAAGCATTTCCATATCTCTATTGGAATATCATTTGGGCCTATAGCCTTTCCTATCTTCATTCGCTTTAATGCTTCCTTCACTTCTACCTATCTAATTCTACGGAGAAAAGTATGCTCCGCTAATGAAGTATCCTCCCTAGTTCTTGTAACCCCCATACGTTCTTCTTTTAAAAGTTTGTTAAAATATTCCTTTCACATTTTTTTAATATCGTTGTCCTTCATCAGAGCATTTTCCTCATTGTCTTTGATACATTTGACTTGATCTAAGTCTTTACTTTTCTTTTCTCTTATTTTTGTGAGCTTAAAAATATCCTTCTCTCCGTCCATTGTTTTCAACCTATTATAGAGGTCATCGTATGCTTTGAACTTTGCACTAGTTGCTACTTTTTTAACTTTTTTCTTTGCCTTCTTATACAATTCAAAATTTTTCATACTCTTAGTCCCCTACCAAACTTCATAGCAATGTCTTTTCTCTCGAATAATATGAATACCAATGAATATAAATTTAAAATATGAAATAAAACATTGAAAAGTAGGTTAATTAACTCAGTTCAACATTCATTTCCATTTCTAAAAATTAAAATTTCATTTTCGTAGAATGAACTTTTACTCAAAATGGTTTTCTTTAAGTGTCCCAGTATAAGCCATTTGCTTTATTAAAGAAAGTGCGATTTAATAATATATAACTCCACATATGAGAGGAAGAGACCACATGATGGTAAATGTTAATCTCAAAGCGCTGACCTTAAAAAATGAATTCAGAGTTAATTCACTTTTTAAATGAGGAAACAACACATCCAATGAGATTTTCCACTCATCAACAAACCCCAAGGTGGTTCCTTCATACTTATTTTCCAAATTGAGCTAGTATCATCATCTGCAATTGTTAACAAATCTTAAGGCAGCTTGATTGAGGCAAGATTTTAGAAAGTGGTTTTGAGGACCGTATGAGTTAGCTAACACTTTTTGATATGTTCTTGAATATAGTGTAAAGAGGAGGTCTACACGCAAAATGCCCCTCTCTTCAAATAACGAATAAAAAAAATGATATGCTTGGAATGGCAGTTGAGAGAGAGATAGAATCATTTAAAGTAAAAAATTAGGGATTTAAAAGAGAGAGAATAGGGATTTAAATATTTAGAGAGAGAGAGAGAGAGAGAGAGAGAGAGAGCATTAAATTCGTTGCTTCTTATTGAGTTTTACAAAGGGGGGCATAAATGCCCCTTTTTAGAGGGGGTGTTTTTGAGAATTTTCCTAGCTTAAGTTACGGGCATGAGCATGTATTAGATTGCTACATTGAATGCAGCCACTGTGTCTCTTTATGACCCTGTACTGCTGAATCTATTATGTTTTGTCAGTTCACTGGCTAAAGTTTGAGGTTTTGTGTCAAGTTTTAACTTTATGAAGTTCTGATACTTGAATCAGGTGGAAAGTACAACATTTGCACCCTGTAGTCCGTACTAGAAGTTATCATGCACGCACAAGTGTCATTCAACATCAATAAAGCGAGTCATAGTTGAGTCTTTACTTGCAATATACTTGCTATTAGTTCGAGAATCTTGATCTAAATTGTTGTCCATATTGTAATTGATTTCTCATAAGCGGTAATACCTACATACTGAATTATTGAGGGGACTCTACCTTGAAAATTATTCTTCTTCTCTTTCACGCGCATGGTCCCTCTTCTTCTTCTTCTTCTTCTTCCTCCTCCTTCCAAAATGGTGCCTCATTTTTTTTTTTTTTGCCACACGGTGCCTCCAGCCAAATCACTTAGGGCAGTAAAGGTTGGGTTTTAAGTTACAAAATTTATGTTTAGCCCCTTTGTCTTTTTTTTTTCTAATTTTAACCCAAGGACATTAGTTTTAGCCCATTTCTATTATATTTAGCCCCACCGTGTCCTCAACGTGTCCCTAACATGTCCACCCGGTGTCAAAGCCGTGTCCACAATTAAAAAATTTTTTAAAAAAGGCAGAACACATTTTTGGTGGCCGGACGGACCCTATACAAGTGTCCGTGTTTCATAGAAAATATCTCTCCAAGTCTCATTTTGTAATGGAAACAGCGAGAGTTGTAGGACAAGAACTCATCAATTTAGGACCTTACACTTAAATTGAGAATTTCTACTCGCCTGGTATAGCTGATTGTTGCACATTCAATGTGAGTCCGAGAATAGGTCATCTGTCGGGCTCCCTGCGATTGATTTCTTCTTCTCTTTTGTGATTCTCTTCGCTTTCTGCTTGTTTCAACAAAAACTCAGACAAGGGCTTGAATCTTCTTCTCTCTCAATGCTACTATGATGAGAACATAGAAAATAAGGGACTTTGGCCTCTTATATATACACTTGGTCGTCCAAACAGTTAGAGTTCTATTAAGAAACGGGCAGTTAAAAGTTCTATTAAGAAACTGGCATCTAGGAGTCCTCATTGAGACTCTTATAATGCATAAATGGGCTTGGGTTGGGTTCTCCTTAACAATTCTATAGGCCATTTTTATGCTAGAACAGAATAGTATCTCATTAAAGAATATGGCCCTTGCAACTTATTCTTCTTATGTTTCAACACCCATACCTGGCCCACAACTAGCAATACAGGTCCATCCTCAAAATTAATAAATCAAGGGAAAACCCAGATCCTCACTAAGCTTGGGGTGACCGAATATGGGCGCATCTAGGTTTGGGATATTACAGTTTAAGTGGAAGCATAAAAACATAGATCCATGATGGTATCAATTGCATATGTCAAATGAGGAAAGCAAGTCTACACTACATAATTCAAGTTTCAAGATAAAATAGTATCTTTATTACAACCCACAACAATACGAGGAAGTGATGCAGGCCGAACCCAAGTCCGGCCTAGATCACATAATCGGAAGACATCCGATTGATACACTTTCTATTTTGTTATTTCCTATTTAGTAGGACATCCGATTGATACACTTTCTATTTTAGTAGGTCTTATTTGCTTAGAATTAGTCCTTCTCTGTTTAGACACGATCACTCCTATATAAGGAGGAATTCTCACTATATTAAATACGTTTTTATCAATAAAATTTCAGAGTGCCAGAATTTTTTTTTTTCTATATTGTGATCGTGACTGCCATTGAATCTTCGGATTCGAACAATCCCTCGGGAGATTGTTCTACTACCCATCCAAGATCCAGGGCTGCGACAGATTGGTATCAGAGCCCAGATCCGGCATCCTCAATCCACTCTGCTCACCGGTCATCCTCTCCACCACCACCAGTCGCCCACAAATCCTCACCTCCCTGACTAACCGAGGCCTCTGTGCACACCTTCCACCCATTCCCGCTCAGCCCAGACCACGGCAGGTTCCATTCCGATCTACCATCGCCACCACCGAAGCCCTACAGTCGCCCAAATCATCTTACCCCATCCCATCAGTAACCCTCACCCTGTTCCACTCTCATCCTGTTCCACTACCGAAACCCAGAACCCACTGGCCAACTTTTCTTCAAACCCCCTGCACGTAACCCCGATCCGCCACCGAGAACCCCCAGCCCTGCAAAATCCCACTTTTTCGGCCATATCTTCCCTCTCCCCAACCCAGAGTGAAAATAAAAAAAAAAAAAAAAACAAAGAGAGAGAATAGACACCGCAGCAAGAAGAGAAGAAAGGGGAAAGCAGCATACCTGTCGCCGGTGGTCTCCATCGTCGTCGGTTTCGTCGTCACTGTCCGCGGCGTCGGCCTCCGGCCGTTGCGTCGTCGCCGTCCTCCGCCGCGGCCACACGCACAGAGATCGCTTCCGCCTCCAGCGCAGCAGCCCCGAGCACTGTTGACGGTCGCCTCCAGCATCGCACCGCCTTCGCAGCATCCACGCGCACTAGTGACGGTCGCCTCCATCGCCTGCTTCCCTCTCCGTTTTTATTTCTCCTCTTCTGCTCTTCAGCTAAGTCCGCTCCCTCCTCTCTTTTATTTTCTTTCTCTGCACACAGCCCAAGACAGAAGGATCGAGAGGCGGGTGCATCTGGACCTCGACCCGAGCACTTGTCACCCGACCCATTCCACTGTCATCAGACCTAAGTTGGTCCGGCCCATCACAAGACCGACCCGACCCACTTTCTTTATTTTCTGAAAAAAAAAAAAAAAACAACCTAGATCATGCCTAGGCGTGGTGATGATCTTCAGCATTGGATGACTGACCGCCAGAGGGATGAAACCATCCTTAAACTGAGTCAAGAATTAGAAGATGTCACGGGACGTCTCAAAATTGCAGAAACGGCCATTGCTGAGCTACAAACAAAGCAATTTGTTAGTCAAGAAGGATCCTCTAATATATCTATGGTTTACACGCCTGTCCAACCAGAAAGACCCGAAAATCATGAATCCATTCGTGATTTTATGGAGCGCCTTCTGGCTGAATGGGATCATCAAGTTCACCATGTTGCACCCCCACTTGATGACATCACTAGGAAAGTCAAAATTGACATTGCTGACTTTAGTGGTGATGCGAGTCCGAAAGTTTTTGTTGATTGGCTTAATTCTTTGGAAGACTATTTTGCTTGGTATGGTATGAATGATGCACAGCGGATAGCCTTTACCAAAGTTAAACTAAAGGGTCCTGCTCGTATTTGGTGGTATGGTGTTGAAAACAATGAGCTCGCAGTAGGCCAGCCGATTCTCCGGTGGAATATTATGAAAGAGAGGCTCAAGGGCAATTTCCTTCCTTCTGATTATATGGATACACTTCACCAAGAATATCTGAGTCTCCAGCAAGGCAATATGACTGTGGAAGAATATACCAACAAGTTTCGCGAATACATTGTTCGCTGTAACTTGAGGATTGATGATCGTCTGACTATCACTAGGTACAGGGATAATCTGCGTGCCGATATCAGACGAGAGGTGGCAATGTTTGATTATGCCACAGTGGATGAAATATTCAATAAAGCCCGCAAAGCCCAACATGAAATTCAATTGCGGAAGCGTAATCTTTTCCAAGCCGGGGAGTCTTCCATAAAAAGAGGTCCTGATCCTACTTATAATCGCAATCAAGCAACAGTTTATAGGCCTCCTCCACAGCGTCAAGTTCAGCAGCCTCCTCAGAATTCTCGGCCAGGGATGCAACAAAGACAGATGAATCCCCAACAGAATCAGAGGGGTCCACAGAACCAGCCTGATAATCGTGCTTATGCAAGAACAGACAAGAGGGATATTGTTTGTCATGCCTGCAAGCAACGAGGACATTATGCCAATGAATGCCCTCATCGTAATTTATATACTTCCAATGAGCCTGATATTGATACTCAGCATGATGAGCATGTTGAATCAGGGCACGCTGATATAGATCCTCCTTATGAAGATCAAGCTGATCAGGTAGATTATGCAGACGCTGATGATGGTATTCCGCTTCTCTTTCTAGATCGTCGTTTGCTAGTAGCAGATGCTAAAGAGGAAGAAGATTGGAATCATGCTTCTATTTTTCGATCTCGTGTCAGATGTATGGACAGAGCATGTAATATTATTATTGATGGTGGAAGTGCTATGAATGTTATCTCCCAAGAAGCAGTTGATAAGCTTAAACTTCCCACGGTAAAGCATCCAAGGCCATATAAAGTTGCATGGGTTGATAACTATTCTATTCCTGTTCGTCAGCAATGCTGTGTGCCTTTTAAGATTGGCAACTATGAGGATACTCTTCTCTGTGATGTCATACCAATGAACGTCACGCATATTCTTTTCGGGCGGCCATGGTTACAGAAGCTTAAAGTAATCACAGATCATGAACACAATACCTACGCTTTCAATTGGAAAGGTAGACGTATCGTGCTGCGTCCATTGCCAACTCCACCATCCTCTCCTACCTCTTCTCCCGCTGCCGCCGCAACTGCTCCTACATCGCATATTTTAACCATGCGGAAATTTGAAGTTGAAAGCAAAGAGCAAGGTGTCATGTATGCCTTAGTCACTAAACAAGTTGATGATGATTCTCATGCTATTCCTCAGGAAGTGAAGCCATTATTGGACAAGTTTGCCGACCTAGTTCCTGAAGAGTTACCCAAGGAACTACCCCCACTAAGGGACATTTAGCATGCTATTGATTTGGTTCCTGGAGCTTCTTTGCCTAACTTACCTGCTTATCGGATGAGTCCAGCAGAACATGCAGAGTTGAAAAGGCAAGTTGATGATTTGCTTCAGAAGGGCTATATAAAGGAAATTCTCAGTCCATGTGGTGTTCCGGCACTTCTCACTCCGAAGAAGGATGGAAGTTGGCGAATGTGTGTAGATAGCCGTGCAATCAACAAAATCACGGTAAAATATCGCTTCCCTATTCCTCGTTTGGACGATATGTTAGATATGATGACTGGTGCATGTATATTTTCCAAAATTGACTTGCGGAGCGGATATCATCAAATTCGCATAAGACCAGGAGACGAATGGAAAACTGCCTTTAAAACAAAGGATGGTCTCTTTGAATGGATGGTCATGCCGTTCGGTCTAACCAACGCTCCTAGTACTTTTATGCGGGTTATGACACAATTATTGCAGCCTTATATTGGAAAATTTGTTGTCGTCTACTTCGACGATATTCTTATTTACAGCAAGTCAAAAGAAGATCACCTTCAGCATTTAGATAAGGTCTGCCAACTTCTCCGCCGGGAGCGTTTCTATATCAATCTCAAGAAATGCACTTTTATGAGCGATTCTGTTATTTTCTTGGGATATGTAGTATCTGCAGAAGGAATTAAGATGGATCCTTCAAAAGTAAGCGCTATTCTTGATTGGCCAATTCCTACTACCCTTACTGAAGTTCGCAGTTTTCATGGTCTTGCCAATTTTTACAAAAGGTTTATCAGAAACTTCAGTACTGTTATGGCTCCTATTACTGATTGCATGCGGAAAGGTGACTTCAAGTGGACCAATGCAGCCACCAGGGCTTTCGAGAAGATCAAGCAAAAGATTACTGCAGCGCCTGTTCTGCAAGTTCATGATTTTAGCAAGCTATTTGAAATTGCTTGCGATGCCTCAAATGTTGGCATTGGCGGAGTCCTTAGCCAGGAAGGACATCCTATTGCATTCTTCAGTGAGAAACTTTCTGATGCCAAGCGAAAGTATACTGCATATGATCTGGAATTCTATGCACTTGTCCAAACACTTCGTCACTGGAGGCATTATTTGATTGCAAATGAGTTTGTGCTTTACTCTGATAATGATGCTCTGCAACATTTACACTCTCAGCAGAAGATCAGCGCTAACCGAGCTAAATGGAGTGCATATATACAAGAATTCAAGTTTAGCATTCGTCATAAAGCTGGAAAGGATAACCTGATTGCGGATGCATTAAGCCGGAGAAAACATCTTTTAACTGCCATGTCTATTAATGTGCCTGGTTTTGAGCAAATCAAACAAGATTATGCAGCCGACAAAGATTTTGGTTCTATTTATGCGGATCTCCGTAATGGCAGTCATATTCAACATCCTCATTATAGTCTTCATGATGGTTTTCTATTTAAAGGTACGCAACTCTGTCTTCCAGCCACTTCTATTCGTGAATATGTTGTGCGAGAGTTGCATGCAGGTGGATGTAGTGGACATTTGGGTCGCGACAAAACACTTGCTCTTGTCAGTGACAGATATTATTGGCCTCGTATGAAGACCAATGTGATTCATATTTGTGAAAGATGCCGAACATGCCAAATTGCAAAAGGAAACAAGAAGAATACTGGGTTATATCAGCCTTTGCCTGTTCCACATACTCCTTGGGAAGACATTAGCATGGATTTTGTGCTCGGTTTACCTACGACTGCTAGAAAGGTTGATTCCATCTTCGTTGTTGTTGATCGCTTTTCAAAGATGGCACACTTCATTCCTTGCACTGCGACTGCTGATGCTTACAAGGTGGCCAAATTATTCTTCAAGGAAGTTGTTCGACTCCATGGGCTTCCCAAAACTATTGTTTCTGACCGCGATACGAAGTTTATGAGTTATTTCTGGAAGACATTATGGATGCTGTCCAACACCAAACTTAATTTCTCTACTGCTTATCACTCTCAAATTGATGGACAAACAGAGTTGGTAAACAGAAGTCTTGGCCAATTGTTACGTTGTCTTGTACGTGACCGAATTACAAATTGGGATTAAGTGCTCCCTATGGCAGAATTTGCTTACAATAATTCTGTCAACCGATCAACTGGACTTTCCCCATTTGAAGCTGTTACAGGAGTTCGTCCTCGACTCCCTGTTGATCTTGTTCCGTTACCAGTTGATGCCAGAGTGAGTGCAGATGCTGAAACTTTCTTCCAACACATGCAGCAAGTCCATAATGAAGTACGTCGCCATATATCTGCCAGCAATGATGTTTATAAGCAGCAAGTTGATAAACATCGTCGGTTTGTTGAATTTAATGAAGGCGATATGGTTATGGTGCGTATTCGACCTGAGAGATTGCCACCTGGAGCTAATAAGAAATTACACCCTCGAAGTTCAGGTCCTTTCAAGATTCTCCAGAAGATTAATTCTAACGCCTATATTCTTGATATCCCTACTGATTCAGGCGTCAGTTCTTCATTCAATGTCGAGGATCTCACTCTCTATCGTGGCCATGATACTGAAGGAGAAAATGAAGAGCAGCTTATTTCTTTACCAGTTAATTCTCCACCTCCTGATGAAATTATTGATGTCCTTGATGATCAAATTGTTTCTACACGTCAAGGAGGTTATCAGAAGTTTTATGTACGCTGGCGCAATCGTCCTATCTTTGATACAGCTACTGACTTCCAGCGCATCAATCATGATCTTTATGAGAGATATCAAGCGCTCAACTCGCCGGAGTCGAGTTTTTCCAAGCCGGGGAGAGCTGATGCAGGCCGAACCCAAGTCCGGCTTAGATCACATAATCGGAAGACATCCGATTGATACACTTTCTATTTTGTTATTTCCTATTTAGTAGGACATCCGATTGATACACTTTCTATTTTAGTAGGTCTTATTTGCTTAGAATTAGTCCTTCTCTGTTTAGACACGATCACTCCTATATAAGGAGGAATTCTCACTGTATTAAATACGTTTTTATCAATAAAATTTCAGAGTGCCAGAGTTTTTTTTTTTTCTATATTGTGATCGTGACTGCCATTGAATCTTCGGATTCGAACAATCCCTCAGGAGATTGTTTTACTACCCATCCAAGATCCAGGGCTGCGACAGGAAGCCACAACTATATCAACTCCAAACAAGGCGAGTCACACTTAGTCCACTGGCTGATCTTCAATATCACTGCTTTCTCGCCTATAGTCCTTAGCTATTGCTGTGTCTTAGGAAACGCCTCACCCTTTGGGTAACTAGGATTAGACTCACTACCTACAACACCAAGGTTATATAAAGGATTAGATCCAAGGGACTTGGCAATGAATTATACGTAAATCATAGTATGAATGCATCAAAAGGAGTAAAGACGATGAATATGATCAATAGAGTAACGACGAAAAGGAAACTGGGTGGATTGTGCAATGATAATAAAATTGATGCAGGCCCTATGGTTAGGGCTTGCATAGGGGTGTCGAAGCACGTGTTCAAGGACGCTTCGAATCGTCAAGAAGACTTTAACACACACGGGGACGCACCTCTCAGGGATAAAACCCAATTCAATTAATCAATCAAGTCTGAGAATTTCTTCTCTACAATGCTATGTAAATAGTAAAATAACTTAGGGCCTAAGAAATTTAATGAAACTAGGAAACTACATAATATAGGAAACTAAATCCTAATTACAACTCATTAAATAAAATTAACAATCTAATGACATATTTATTAAATAAAAATCCTAAATCTAATTTGGCCCTACACATGTGGCCATGAGGTCAATACTGCATCATTCTCCCCAGCTTGGAAAGAACTCGATCTCGAGTTTTGTAGATGTTTGCCTAGATCAAATATCAATTGAACGAACTTTCAATCTGCTGGTTGATCGTGAGCTGCTGCGCTCATCTTGAAAACTTTATGCAAATTTCGTCCCCAATTTGAAGTAATCTTAATACATTATTTGTCATGGAAATTGAAGTCTATGAGGATGTGCGATCGAATTGTTGGATCTAGCTATTCTTCGTTTCCTAGTTTCCATTGGTGATCGCTAAAGACGAAATCAATTTGAGAATTTATGTGGGGGAGAACAACAACTGTTTGCACTTTTTTGTCATCATTGCTCATATGAGAAATTTTGAGGCCAAGTGTAGATGTGGGATCTTCTGTGTTTGGCTCTGGCTCTGGCTTCTCAATCTGCATTTCCTCTTTCGCTGGTTCCTCATCATGGTATATAGTTATTTGTGGAGACTTGTCTTTCGGAGGCATAACTTTCACCAGATGATACCCTTTAAGCATCTGTTCCACACGAATTGCTTCCCAATATGCTTCTTGAATGTTCTTGCAATAATTCATTTTTTTCACTATTTCTGATCTCAAACCTCTAATGAAACTAATAAAATCATGTTCTTCCTCATTTTCGAATCTACACTTGTCTTGGAGCCATGAAAACATGTCACCATAATAAAAAAACAGACATATCTTCTTGTTTCAAATTAAGGAATGACCGAAAATAGACTTGGTTTTCAAAATATCACGAGCCATATTCTTCTTCATATTTGTATCTTTAAAGTATGTTGAAGATTGTAGTATCACGAAATTTCATTTTGAAAAGAAGAACGAACCTAATGTGTAGATCTGTGCACTACTAACACAATGGTTCAAATTAAGCGGAAAGCGCACCTTGAATGAGCCTGATATCAAGAAAATAAATTTTGACCCTTGATGTCACAATATTTTGATGGGCTGTAGAGTGCAGATGGGTCCAATAGTTTGCCGGATCCAAATCAAGCCCAAGAACCCGTGGTTTCTCTGTTCTTCCTTTTTTTTTGTAGCCTTGGTCTTTGTGCTAGACAAGAAACGACTCTTTCTGTTTCTCTTATTCAAAGAGATGGAGGGCTAGGAGAGAGAGACATCAGAGGGCTGGAATAGAGAGGCATTTGCGTTGGTGACGATTTCGAGCGGCAACAACGATGGATGTGGATGCTAGTTGCAGGCGGCGGCAGCATGCGGCGAGCGGCTATCGCAGGCAAAAGAGGGCGCGGCGATAGGTATGCGTTCTTCGTTAGATCTCGTTCTTCTTCTACGACAAATCCATCCATCTAGTCATAGGCACATCTACATAGGCTAGCACCGCGGGATATTATGTCATTGCCCGTGACAAGCCTGAAAAAAAACAAGAATAATAAGAATTGTACCAGCATCAAGAGTATCCAGTGGCGTACGTCCACCACAAGGATCCCATCTAGATGGCAATAGAAATTAGCTCCCACCACTGGTGATTAGTCTATATGGCTAAGCTCTTCAGCCGCGTGGTGTGCTTCCATGACTCAAGTACAGCCCATGGGCTTTTGTCTGGCTAGGCTTCCTTGCGTAAACAAGGATTACAATTCCAAACAAGAGGGTCTATCCATACAAACCATCTCATCATCCACAATATGATATGTGAACCATCAAGTATCAATCCATTGCAAGTCATCTATCAAGACATAACATTCAATCTACCATCCATTCAATTACAAGGTTCCATATCAAAGTATTTGATGCATGACAAGAAAGGAAACTAACCTAAATGATGCAATTTGAAATCAATAGAAGAAATCAACGGTTCAGATGATTTTATAAATTGTAAATAAGTCACAACATCCTGTGAGAATTAAACCAAATTAATTATGTGAGGATCCAAGCCTTGTGATAGTCCTGCAAATGGGGCCTCAAGGAGATCGAGGGTTGGATCAATTGGAGAGTAGGAACCTCCAAACTTTTCTAGGGATTTGTCAACTCAAGTAGAGAGATCCATGATCATTGAGGATTTGTAGGTAGGCTTGGTGAAAGTATTTCAAAGGATTGGTAATGTAGTTGGAGATTAGATTTGTTACGTGGGATTGAATCTGGATTTAAATGGGACCAGAGATATGTATCTATATTTTTAGATCTACAGTTAGCACAGATCTAGGCCTATATTTCTAGATCTATATTGGAACAGATTTAGATCTATATTTCAGATCTATGTTTTTCTACTAAACATAAAATTCTAAAATGGCTCGAGTAATAGTGGTTGGAAGAATACCTAGAGGTGGTAGTGATGAGTTACCTTGGCTTCGCACCAAACTCCCCTTCGCAGGGGAGAAGAACATGCAGGAGAGATTTGAAGAGGCATGTGGGAAAACTTTGTTTATTTCTTCATTAACTTCTTCTCCAAGAGGAGAAATAGAGTTTATACAAGAGAAATAAAGCCCTAAAGATGAAGGGTCCAGATCTAATCTCAAAACATCTCATTAATACAAAAAGAAGGAATAAAAAATAAAGAAAGCAAATGGATAAAAGAGAGGAGGGAAAGGGGCTGCCATGCACATACTGTGCGCAAGCCTTGCACATGAATCCCTATGCAAAGGGATTTAAGTTGTGGGCCCCTTTCATTAATCTTTTATTTAAATGCCTTGATTCATGCGGATCCCTCTTTAATTAATTAAAATAAGTGTTCAACTGCGCTCGCCTGTGGACCGTCCCAGTGTGGGGTCTTCTACAAGATCACCACAGGAGGCCTTCTACTTTCTAGATGCTAGATTCAACGGTGGATCTTCTTCCATGAGCCAATCCAATGACAGATTTCCTTGATCGTAATAGATCAAGCCCATGAAAGGCTGATCCAACCACAAGGAAGCTTTATCTTCAAGTCTCCTCTTGCGCCTTTGATAGCACTTGCCAAATCTAAAGCGGATGTCCCCATCAACATCCGAATCCATAAGGCTGTTGAATAACCCACCTAGCCTCAAACACAGGTATTCTATCCCCATAATCACATACAAGGTCTCTTCTAGGTCAACCCCATGTCAAGGTATGAGGGTATTCTATCTCCACTATCATTGTCATTATCCATACACGGTATCCACACACACCATAACAAGATATGAGGGCAATCGAATACAAGAACAATAGATAAAGATCATCTCATCCATCACAATCACGAATGGATACCCAAGTAGCCAACCCTAGGTCAATTGTTACTCATTTGGGTGTGATCACTAGGCCACTCCACATGATGGATAATTGAGGGTTAGGATACATTAAAACTGAGCCTTGGTGCTCTGACGATCGTGGCATCCTTGAATTCCATAATCTCCATCCTCAAGACATAGTTTTAATATTTACATCGTACTTTGAACAACATCATAGGTAAAGGCTAAGCTAACCCCTTTACCTATGCTTGGTCCATTAATTAAGGCCCATTAAAGTGGTTCATCATGGGTCCCAAAACAAGTTAACAGGGTCAAATTGCCTCAATTACATGCTAAGCAGAGGGTCCACGATTGACTGTGGAACCTTTCACGGTTGACCAAGGGGTTCCTTGGTGAGCTTTATGGGAAGCCATGGACTATTCCTCAGCTAGTTGTGGAAACAACCCATTTTTGTCCTTCTCTAGAAAAGCTCGCTTGGAGGCTTCCTAGGAATCTACGACTAGCCGTGGAGAGTTCTATGGCTCACTATAGGTTCTCATATTTCAAACCCTTGTTTCCCTCTTGGAAGTCCACGGTTAGCCGTGGAAGAAAATGGCTCGCCGTGGATTCTCAGTTTCAACATTGTTTGATCCGGAATGATGTGAAACCCCTTCAAAATTCATCCAAATCCATTGAAACTTCACATAAACCTCAAAATCAACATAATAAACCATTTTGCACCACCATATCGTGCAAATCAAGGGTATCATGCAATTAGGGTTCCAAAACTCAAGAAAACGACATCTTGCCTAATTAGAGCTTTGAAATTGGGAAACTACATCAATTATCAATCAAACTTGATCAAAAGCTTCATTTTGCTGAGTCTTTGGTGGGGATCTTATGGCGCCCAAATGGTTGTCCTCTTGAAGCATAGCTCTGGGGGGATATCCAATATCACAAAGAGATTGTTTTTTTTTTATTTTTTATTTTTATGGAGCAACTTCCGTCCCCTTTGCCTGAATTATGTTTAGAGATTGATGGTAGCCTTCAGTCTGTAATCCAGGATCCATCTTCCTCCCCTTGAATTCATCAATTCCATTTTCGAAGGATGAATCAAATTCTTCAAAATATAAGCTTCTTCCAATTTTCCCAAATTTCACCGATTGCATGGTTTCTTGCTAGACGCATCAAAAGTATGTATGGCACACCTGCTTTTATTGATGGATCAGCTGGTATTGCTTTACTAGGTAGAACCTGAGCTGGGTTGTGGGCTGGCTGTTTTCTTTTTTCTATGGGGTTTGACGAAGTGGGGATTTTCTTTGTAATCCCCTTCTGTATTTGTTGAGTTTTCGTTTAAAGGAATTGACTTTCAAAAAAAAAAAAAAAACTTGATCAAAAGCAAGAATCAACTGAAAATCAACATGCATGCTATGCTAGATGTACAATGCAATTGCCTTGGCCTCTGATCAGGGGTGATCTCTCCAAAACTCAAGAACTAAGCTCTCACAGCCACAAACCCCTAATGTACACCCAATACCTAAAATCACTGGATCAAAAGCCCTTACAACCCAATCCAAGGGAGAATCACTCATTAGGGACCGAATTCAACAAAAGAAACCCTAGGAAGAGCTAGAATTTGAGTTAGGGTTTGATATTTACCCTGATAGAGAGAGGAGAGAGAGATCTATCCAAGGAAATGAAATCTAGAAGGAGAGAGCTGGAATCCTTGAGAGTTCTTGATCTTTGATGAAGGCAGTGAAATTGCCGGAGAAAATCCTAGCTTGTGGAGGAAGAAAGAGAGAGAGATGGGAGGGAAATGAGAAATGAGAGAATTTCATTGGTGGCTGGGGTTGGGTTTTATTTATAGCTTTTTTATTGGAAGTGACTAAAATGCTTTTCTAGTTTTTTAAAGGTAACTTTCATTAATAAAAGGCAAGCAGTATAAGAGATCTATACCAACATGCTTACAATACTAGCACCGAAAACAGGGAAGGGCAAAACACAAAGGCCATTCATCAGGGAGCAAAAAAACAATAATCACCCACTACAGGAAGAAACCTCAAAATCCAAAAACTAGCAAGGTCCTGTACAAGAAAAAGCCATATCCTTCCAATGAAGCATTATCTGGTCCAAAGAGGAGTCCTTAAAAGGGGTTAACTAAGACCCATTGAGCAGCTGTGAACTTAGTTTTCTCCACCAAACAGCTAACGCTGTTTGCAACCCCTTCAAAACATGTGGAATTCCTTTCCTTCCAAATTATCCAAATGACAGCGAGGAAAGACAACCTTCATATCTCCCTACCTCTCTGGAAGCCGAATGGAAGCTTCCAAGCATAGAAGAATTCATGAAGGGTCTGCAGGAAAACCCAGCAGCAGTCAAACCATTTAATCACCGAATTCCACATCATCTGTGCAGTCTTGCAATTCAACGTCAGGTAGTCCACTGTTTCCCCACCTCTTAAGCACATGGGGCATCCACTGACCACAATCTTCCCTCCTGGTTACGTTATCCATGGTTAGAATTCTTTGCTGAAGAAGCAACCACCCAAAAATCACCAGTCTTGTTTGGGTGTTTGGGGGTTGGTGGTGGTGGCAGTGCCTTATACTTCCAAATGTCTGTTGCCCAACTCCTCTTCTTCATTGTTTTAGATATTGTGGAGAAAAAAGTAGTAACTGAGAAAGATCTGTCTTTAGAAGCATTCTACACCCTTTCATCCTCCCCTCTTTCTGGAACATATATCTCATTTAAACGATTGAGGAGAGAGATTAATTGATTCTCCTCTTGATCTTTCAGATTCCTCCTCAATATGGGGCTCCAAACCAGTTGGTCTCCAATGTTTGACATATTGCATTGAACCCTTGGTTTCTTACCCACAGCATAAATGAACAAATTCAGGAATTGGATGGCCAATGGACTATCACCAACCTATCTGTCTTGCCATAAAAGAATCCTCTCACCCATTCGAACCTTCTATCTAATTTCTCAAGGAAAAGTTTTTTAATAAAAAGAATCCCTTTCCAAATGGCAGCGGCCTGGTGTGAAGTTTCCTGAGCATCCCAGCCATTTCTAGAAAAACCATACTTCCCTTTCAAACCTGTTTCCATAATCCTTCTGACCTCTCTCCAAGCGTCCAAAACCATTTACCCAATAGTGCTTCGTTCATCCAATTAAGAGGTCTGGTACCCAAACCTCCTTCCTTAGATTTTCAAATTGAGTCCCAACTCCCAATCCACCAAATGATATTTCTTCTTGGCACCTTTACCATACCATAAAAATTCTCACTGTAACCTTTCTATTCTCTTTATAATTGAGAGCAGGCATTTAAAGAGAGAGAGAGGAGTCATACACTGGCAAGTTGAGGAAAACCGACCTGATAAGGGCAGCTCTTCCTCCAATGGATAAGTAATTTGCTTTCCAGGGAGACAATATCCTCTCAACCCTTTCCCCATCCGGGTTCCACAGAGCTTTTTTCGCTGAGCCCAACCAGCTGCTCCTACTGCATTAGCAGCCACCCATTTGACATACCTCCTTCCCCATAGTTCTTTGACTCTCCTATGAGAAGCCTTTTTTAGCTTTGATTCTTGCAGCAATGTGATCTTAAACTTTTGATTTTTCAATAGCTCTTTCACCACCATCTTTTTAGCAGGACCTTCCAAACCTCGGCGAGACAATCTTCATTTAGGATATGGAGAAATCCCTGATTTTTTCTTTCCTTTTTTACTGGAAAACATCTCCTCCCCATCCTGCTCCTCAACTTCTTGTAATTTATTGAACAATTCACGCTATTAAGCTCCCTTACCCCATTCCTCCTGGTTTTGGTCTTTCCTGCCTCAGCTAATTTTGGTTCTCCCTATGCTGGGCAAACTCAATCAGTGAATCCCATCCCCCTCATAATCCTCCACAGAAACTCCAATTATCTTACCACTGTGAACAATCTTCTGTGACAACCAATGTGCCTCCCCATTGTGACAATTCTCAGATAAGCCTTCACTTAAGCTATGTAATAATTCCCAAACCCCCTCCCTCTCTTCTCCTTTTCCCCTTTTCCCTTTCTTCAATTTACCACCTTGAAGAGTAATCTCCATTAGTATCTTTGACTGAAGCGACTGGAGTTGGAATGGATACTCTCTCTTTGCCTCTAGCAGAGCCATCTGAGAATAGCCCAGATTGGGCCATCGCAGTTTCTTTGAGGGATTGTGATCCAGCCCTGCGCATCCTTCAACAGAGCCTTATGGTGCAGGCTAGATCCAAGATCTGGAACGAGGTTGATGGACCACTTGGATGGGCCCCACTTGATCCATGATCTCCTTAAGATAAGGGATCCCTATCGTTAGTTAGATAGTTTTTAATTAATTATCTATTTCCTATTTTATGTTGAGTTGAGATTAGGATTTAATTTAATTTAGTAAGCTATGATTGTTTAAGATTAGTCTTTCCTAGTTTAGCAAGAGACCCTCCTATATAAGAAGGAGCCTTTCATTGTAATGAACATGCTTATTTCCAATTAATTAAAGTTTTTTTTTTTAGATTTATCTCTTTTGTGGTGTTTTTCCTCTTGTGAGGGTGTTCTACGGGCTGAAATCCATCTCTGGATTCGAACAATCTTTCGGGAGATTGTTTTACGTTTGATCGGAGATCCGGGGCTGCGCCACCTTAGCAGGACTTCTACAAAGGTCTTCGTTGCCACTCTTCGAAGCGCTTGGCTGACGACCGCTCTCCTCTGATTTCCTTTCCAGTTGTCTGTTGAAGTAGTCTTCTGATATGAGTCATCTGCTAGAAGACTTGCGTAGCTGCCTCTCCTTCTTACCTAATATCTACACTGACATTGAGCAGTTCACCACCTTAGGTGGGGACGATTGCCTTGCTTTCTTGTTTGTTGCCATATCCATAAAGTCCACTTTTACTGCAACCTCTTGATTCTGTCTTGGACACCATTTTTGTATTTGAATCATTGCTCGTTGATCTTCGAGAAGGTAGGGAAGGACTTCTCGTCTCACTTTCGGAGTCTACTTTCTCTCCTCTCATCTCTGTTTCATTTTCTCCCAAAACCAGCCCTTGCGTCGATTTTTTTAGGATGTTCAAACCAGATTTATTTGGCCCATCTCGCCTAGGCCCACACGTACAGTCTGAGCCTTGACCCATAATACCTGGTGAACCTGTCTGCTGTCAGCTACCCCTTCCTCGACCCGAAAGCGCATTTGCCTCCAAAACAAGAGTGGGCAATTTGAAAATTGGAATTTGGGCTGTGACATCATCATCGATTCATTGTCTTCAACTCGCCTTATCATCCTTCCCTGCTTTCTATGCCTTCCCCTTCTCCTTTCGTTCATTTCTAGTCATGTCTTCATGCTCCTTCTCCACTTGCCTCATGAATTTCACATCCCCCACCCAGATTGGCTATGAAAGATGCAAGCTTTGTGATGAATGCAATGGAACCTTTATCTCAGCTTCCTTCAGAAACTCCTTTTTCTGAGTTCTTTGGTCAACTTCCAGCATGCAACCAATACAATCACCAATGAGCTTGAAATTTTCCTTGTGCTGCCACGCCTTAAGAGGCAGATTTCTGACTTTAATCCAAGAAGGGCTCAAGGGGGAACCCAGAACCTCCATTCATCTCTCCACCACTGTAAATAGGGAAAAACACCACTGGAGGCAGCATTACGAAGGACCTCTTCAACTTCTTTTTCTGAAAAAAACTGCATCAAAACAACCTGTTCATCCAACAGCTGAATGGTCACAGGTTTTTTCCACCAACAGGGCTCCAACCAAATTTCTGATTGCAAGAGACCATCTGCTGTGTCTTTCAGAAACCCTACTAGACAACAGAAAAAAGAACTTTCTTGCTCCTTAATCACCCACAGTGTTACCCTAACTTACTATCCACCCTGCAGCTTTTGGCTTCTGTCTCCCTTTCTACCTTCAACTTTCATCTTCTCTATTTCTGGAGGCCCAGCCACACTTGCATAAGAGTTGCATTTCCAAGCCTTCATAGGCCTCTCCTCTGCACCAGTGATTCTTCTATTTGAACTAATCCAATTAATATTGGCTTGATCCTAGCACCCCAGGATCTTCCTTTGCTAGTTCGACTGCCTTTGTGCTTCTCTGTAGGTGGCAAACCTAACGAAAGCAAGACCTCTATTTCTCATTTCTCTTACCCTCCTGGTCTGCTGGAATGAAGACATCAACTATCCTCCCTGCTCTAAAGAACATTGCCTCCAGCTCTGCTTTGGATGTCTCTTGTCCTAGGTTTGGAACGAAGACTGAGAAGGTATCCTCCCTTAGTCTGCGTTGATGCAGTGGAAGAGATCTATCAATCTTCCGTGCTCTTCTTCCTTCGTAGAAACCTTGTACCATTTTTTTCAGGTCAAGACTCTTATATGAAATGGTTTGGGCTAGGACCCTGACTCATACGCCTGTGGGTGAGGCCTGAAAGCTGAAGGGAAAACACGAACACAACCTAACAGATAACACACTTGAGTCTTCAGTTTTGCTGTAAAATGCCCTTTTATTATGAGTTGAACAGAAAAAATGCGAAGGAAGCACAATTCTCCCAAGGACCCTAACACTAAAACTAAATTACATCGAGGGGCATCTGTACCTGCACTTTCTAAATTACAATTACCCCTTAAAACTCCACATCTAGGCCTAAAATCCTATAATTAACCTAAAATCACTCTTCTACCCCCCCACAAATCCCCTACAAATTAGCTCAGACAATCATAATTAACATAAATAGAGAAGAGAAAGGGTTGGGACCTTGCACTTCTTGTTGCAGTTGTCCCTTTGGATGCTTGCTGATGAGGTTGAAGTCAGTAAACTTTGATTTTTTTTAAATTATCTTTATTTATTTCTTATTTTTATTTTTTTTTGTCTTTTTCCATTGTTCTTGTTCATGTGAGATAGAGGTGCAAATTGGGATGCAAATACTCTAGGCTTTAGCTGAATGGGGATCAGGGTTTCAAGCTGTCGTTTTGGGGAATGTTATCTACTTTACCTTTGTAATTTGGTTTTTAAGTTTTCCTTGTGGCTCTCCTCTTCCTGTGAGGGAAGGCTCCTCTTTACTATGGGAGGCAGAGCCTCTTGATTATAATGTGTCTACTTTATCTTTGTAATTTGGTTTTTAAGCTTTCATTATGGCTCTCCCCTTCCTGCGAGGGAAGTCTCCTTTTTACTATGGGAGGCAGAGCGTCTTGATTATGTCATTCCTCAAGCTTTTTTCCCTGCAATATATCAGTTGGCATCTGAATGAAAACGACAACTGCCAAAATGATGGATAACAGATGACACTTTTATGTAACATGCATTATATTTTAAACAGCATTGATTTGATGGAAAATTCTCTATGATCATGAGAATTGTTGCAGTATCATCTAATGGAGAGAGTGAGATACTGAGATGTCAAAAGTGCTATAGGTTTCAATAGTTAAATTTTATTTTTTTGCCAAATTATTTTGTGTCCGGTCTTTTGATGCCAATTTAGGTTGTAATGTAGCAGAATTGGCACTGTTGATGGTTTGTCAATGTACCTCTGTAAAGGAGTAGTTGAACGAAGTTACTATGGAGTGGGGTTGGAAGGAGTCCAGAGAATACTGCAATGAACTTGAAGATGGTTCACGCTGGCATGGTTTACGAAATTGAACTTGTATCACAATCGTTCATACCCATGAATCAAATTGAATCGAATTGCAAATTGTATAGTGAATCATAGGATTTTTTTATTTTTCGAAGAAAATGAAAAATAATTAAAAATAAAAAGAAAAAGGAAAAAGTAAAAATCATCTATTTTCCCATTTATGGCAGTATAAATATAATAACATGTAAGTCTATGATACAATCCTATCAAGAACATCATGACATATATTGATATATATATACATATATATAATAAATGATCTGTAAATAGTTAAATAAGTTCACGATATCAATATATATATATATTATCTTTAAATCAAAATATAAGAATAAAAATAAAATTCAAATCATCAATCTTACACGGTAGGATCTCTTGAAATAAAGATAATGTTCATGAAAAGAAAACTAAAATAGATTAAAAAAAAAAGAAAAAGATATAGACAAGTACCATACATTCAGCGAACACTTTAACTAAATGCATGTTCTTTATTCATTTTTAAAACTTCATCAAATTATCAAAACTAGCAACCTAAGATTTTGTCTGAAAGATGATCCCAATTGACAACTGAGAAATACACAAACTGGAGGATTGAGCGGCAGCATATAAACAACTACCAAATTAATCTCTGGAAACATTCAACATTTTTCTTAGAAGCAGTTTGTGCCATACAATCCACTGCGAAATATCCCTGCTTCTCTTTCCTTCATTGTATTTGTTAATCATCCTTGTTTATTTTAGCTTATAGCTACAGATTTATATTTTCTTTTCATTCCCATGTCTCCACCTAGTGTTTTATTTATTTCATTTTGTTTTTTTATTAAGTTGTTGTGCTTAATTTTACTTCACCTGCTAGTTTTGATATTGTATTCATCTGGTTTCAGTGTCGAACCATCTCTTTCGGAGAAGGACCAGAAGGAGAAGGCTCAAAGATGTGAATTTGTACAACAGCTTTTAGTGTCAACTTTCCTCGATGACATTTTATGAGCAGATAGGATTTCGTGGCCGGGGGCAACTATTGAGGGATCTCAGCGAAATGAGCCAACCGGCAAGCGAGCAGGCCCTTCGTCTTCTTGTAGAAGGGTGTTTTGTTGTAAATGTCTGTTCTCATTATTATTGGCAGTCAGGAGATAAAAGAGCATTGATAGATCAGAACTTTAGGTTTACAATCCTGTTATTAGGGAGCAGTTGTGGCTATGTAAGGGCATATTAATTAAGATTCAGTTTACCTCTACCTGTCTATTTTCTTTACATAGCGTTGTTCAGAAGTCTTCTGTCAGATAACCATCTAGGGCATGTCTGTTTCATTTAATTGATTACTAGGAATTCTAATAGTTTGTGTTTCTATGGTAGTTAAAAATGAAGAATCAAAGGTGAATGTCCCAAAATGACTATCAAATAATTTCCCCTTTAATAGAAAATAAATTAAGGGAAGATGATAAGTAAATACCCAGCCGTTAGCCTAGTAATGAAAATATTAGAAAAGTCAATGTCGCATCTACTTTATCACCTTATATCCTTTACTCCTTATCTCTTGTAATAGTCCTTTGTCTTACACTGAGTCACATCCTTTGATGATGTCACGTAACTGGGGTAAAGTGTGAGATTAAGGGTCAATTAAAACTTTTTTGTGTAATATAAACAGAGGATCTTAGTCCCCAGTGAGTTCATGAAAGTGAACATATATCAATACTTGTGAAAACGTGGTATCAAAATATTATATAGTATGCAAATAAAAAGATACTAGATTTAAAGTTTAAGTTCCAAAGTTGACAAATTTTAATTACAAGCCCATTAAAAACTTGGGCCCACAAAAGAATAAATCCACCAAAAACCCAAAATGAAGGCGGCCCAGTAAGATCACTTGTGTGCAAGGCTAGATGGGTTTGAAACCATCATTTGCACCCTATGTGGGCTTATCAGGTGGCTCAAGCACTTATAACGCTCTACCCTGTGCCTTCTCTTCATGGTAGAAAGAGTTGGTATCTATGCACTAGCACAATATCATCAAACTACACGAGTCAGCAAGAAAATATACATAATGCAAAATAAACATACAATACGAAAGTGAGTAAAGATAGGGTGATCATCTGAAGAAGAAATAGTAAACAATAAAGAAGAAAGGGATCCTAATTCGTTCTATGTGAATGAGCTCATAAGTCCATAATAGGGTAATATACCATTCAAATCATCGGAAAGTATTCCGATGTCAATTCAAGAGGTCGATCCTGTCAAAATTGGGAGAAGCCCATCAAAATATTGGATGCCAAGCAATTTGTCAAATACAAAGATCACCCGTGCAAAATCAGTCTGCTCCAATCATCAAAGAACTCGAAATATATAATATATATTTATAGACCAACTTAGAGGTGTTCAAACTAAAATCGTAAGTCAAAGTGAATGGTTGGCTTTCTACAAACACACACAGGATCCATAAATAAAAGAACTACTCTCGAATCATAATTCGAACTTGAACAATATGAGTAATCCTCTGGTAACTAAGTGTAGACCATGCCACGCCTTTGCACAGTCCGAATCCAAATGCAAAGGTACAATCTAAGGACAGGTACATCAAGAGTACATAACGAAAACCATGTGAAGATACCATCTAAAGACAAAGGAGAATAGACCCATGAACTTTTGGTTAATCCGTCATCATTTGCATACAAGACATCTCTTACTTGAATCACGATTGAGATGAGTTTGGGGCAATAAGGTCAAATATCAAAGATGAATAGCTCCAACTCTCATTTTAACCGAGTGCAAGGTAGATTGTGCACCGTACACGAATCAAATGATCCATAAAAGAAAGGTACGCCCAAATACACCCCTTATATAGTGATTTAAAGTGGGTTTATCGAAAAGCAGGTCAAATGAAATCCCATAATTGAAACAGTGATAGAATACCCATGTAGGAGGAATATGGGTCCCAAGGAGCCTATTAAACCTCGCTACATTGGCCCACAGACCAAAAACCATCCCCGAGGCAGAACCTTAATCTGATTAATCGGATCAAAGTGCTTGCCCCAATTTGGTTCTAGCTCTGATTGATCGGGCATGGAACCAATCCGATGGGCCCCTATTTCATAACCTTAGGAGATCCTTTTTTCCTTACGTTGGAACCTTATTGTACCTGCATTAAATAGGGCCTTGCCTTCTCCATTTTCACCCATAAATCCACTTCAAATCACTTCACCCAAACATCCATCAAAACCAAACCTAAACCTAGCATTATATTCATGTTCATAAAATGGGCAAAACCATCTAAATGAAAACATTACATGCTAGAATCAACAAACAATATGCATATCATTATTGGAGGATTTATATAAACTTGCCTTAAATGAAATGGGATGAAACTAAACGATGCCCAAGCTCTCATACCACCCGCTAAAGCTCAAATGGAAAAAAAACTCAACCCACACACCAACTAAGCTACAAGAAGCAAGAAAAGATTCTAAGCAACTAGTTGGAGCCATTTTTAAGGTAAGAACCTTAAATACCTAAAGATGGGAGGGCTTAAAGCTTACCTAGGGTTTGGTAGATTGAGAAAGAAGGTGAAAATAGTATCCTTGAGATGGGAGGAGCTTGGGAAAGAAGATGAGAGTGAAGATTAGGCCGCTTGGTGGCTTGAAATCTAGCGGTGGTAAGTGAGGTTAAGAGGAAGAAGAGGAAAAGGGAGAGAAGAAGGAAAAAGAGAAAGAAAGAAATGAGATGGGGGTTTGGGCTTATAAAGAGAATGTGTTTTAGGAAATTATGAATAAGGGTTTACTTTTGGTGGATTACATGGATTCGGTTTGGTCTGGTGTAGAAGAGTAAAGGTCTTAAAATTAGGAGAGCTACCCAATGAACCCAAAATCTTACAAAATAGTAAATTACGGAAAATGGCTTCTATGCTTTCAAGAATTGTATCCTATCCCCTACTATGTTCAAAGAAGCTCAAAACCAACGAAACTTCATACACTTATTCGAATGCTAATTCGGATTTGTCTAGACTCTTATGAAACTTAATTAGCTACAATACAATTTAATTAGGCTAATATTCATATTAGGTTACATTCCTTCCCCCTTAGGACATTTGATCCTCCAAATGCCCAACGTACCTCAGGAAGAAGATTCGGGTACTGCTTCTTGACTTTGTCTCTAAGCTCTCAAGTGGCCGCCCTCGGACTATGGTGATCCCACTGAACCTTCACCTAATGGATGGCCTGCGTCCTCTAATCTACTCCTTCATGTTAACAATCTGAATCATTCTCTCAACATAAGTAGCATATGCCCGAAGCTCAAGTGGCTCATACTGAGGCACATGTGAAGGACATGCGATATACTGCTTCAACATCAAGAGGTCGAAGACGTCATGAACCCCTGCCAAATCTGCCTACAGAGGCAATCTTTAATCTACATCTCCTAGTCTCTGAAGAATCTTAAACGACCCGATAAATCTAAAAGGTAACTTGTTTTTCTGCCTAAACCTGAGTGTTGCTTTGGCCGGCGACGCTTTCAAAAACATATGATCGCCTTTAACAAACTCAAGATCTCTCCTCTTCAAATTTGCAAAATTCTTCTATCTGCTTTTGGTCACTTTCAATCTGTTGTACCTTCTCATTAATATCACTGACTATTGACGGCCCATGCAAACTCCTCACACCTACCTCCTCCCAATAGATTGGGGTCTAACATCTGCATCCTTACAAAGCTTCGAAAGGTGCCATACTAATATGAGAGTAATAACTGTTTTTGTAAGTAAACTGCAGAAAGGAAGACTCTTCTACCAGTCTTTCCCAAATCCAATACGCAAGCAACATGTCCTCTAATATCTGGTTAGTCCTATCCATCTACCTGTCTGTCTGAGGATGATACGCTATGTTGAAGTTCAAAGTCGTGCCCAAAACGTCCAGAACTTACTTAGAAACCTCATATCTCTATCTGACACGATCAAAATTGGAACTCTGTGAATCTTGACAACACCCTCCATTTACATCCTAGCCAACTCATCTCTTGGTGTTTTCATATTCATCAGTAGGAAATGTTCAAATTTGGTTAACATGTCATCTATCACCCAGAAACTGTCTTTGTCATGCAACAATGGGAGTTCTAAAATGAAATCCATCGTGATGTGCTCCTATTTTTAATCCAAAACTACCAACTGCCTAAGAAGTCCTGGGGTCTCTTAAGCTATGCCTTGATTTGCTGACACACTAAACATCAGGACATGAGTCTCGCAACTTTTTTCTTCATGTTATTCCATCAATAGTGACGACGAAGATTCTGATACATCTTCGTATTGCCATAGTGAATGGTGAAACGCAAGTGATATGCCTCTACATGGGTCTCACCCTTCAGCTCTGAAATGTTGGCACACACAAACAATCTTGATAGCACAATACACCCTCCAACAATATGAAGTCTAGCCTACTCACGATCTGCTCAATCACTCTGACCAAATTTGGAACCTCTAACTGTTTGCTTTTGATCTTGCGCAAAATCTCTGGTTCCCAAACAAACATATTGGACAATAAAACTATATCACTGACTGGCTGCATATCCAGTCCCAAATCCAATAATATCTTTATCCAAGACCACTCTACTTAGAAACATGCATTCGTCACTGCCCTCCTAGTCAATACATCTGTAGCTGCATTGGCTTTCAAGGGTTGGTATTTGGTTGGAATGTCATAATTTTTAATGGACTCCATCCAGTGAATCTACCTCATATTCAACTCTGACTGTGTGAACAAGTATTGGAGACTATAATGGTTTGAATGTACTTTAAAACTCTCACCAAAAAAGTAGTGTCTCCACATCTTCAATGCTAAAACCACTACTACAAGCTCCAAATCATGGGTAACATACTTTTTCTCATTTTCTTTAAGTAATCTGGACCCGTAAGCCACAAATTTATTGTTATGCATAAGTACACAACCCAAATTGATTCCTGGAGCATCCGTGAAAACTACGAACTTACCACCCTCTAACGGAAGTGTAAGCACTAGTGTTGTAGTCAATCATGTCTTTGGCTCCTGAAAACTGGTCTCACACTCCTTAGTCCCTACGAAAGGTATGTCTTTCCGCTTTAGCTTAGTCAAAGGCACTACAATAAACGAAAAAGCCTTCATGAATCTTCTGTAGTAACCTGGCAAACCTAAGAAACTTCATACTTCTGACACTGATTTCGGACTCTGCCAACTGAGCACTACCTCTATCTTCGCTAGATCTACTGCTAAGCCATCTTTGTTGATGATATGACCTAGGAAAGTCACCTGCTCTAGCCAAAACTCACACTTACTCGATTTAATGCAGAGCTAATGATCCCTCAAAGCCTATAATAATGATATCAAATGCTATTCGAGATCTAGAGTCGACCAACACATCATCAATAAAGACAACATTAAATTGGTCAAGATACAGCGCAAATATCTTGTTCATTAATGCAATGAAAACTCCCAAAGCATTCATCAATCCACTAAAAACTCGTAATGACCATATCTGGTCATGAATGCTGTCTTCTAGATGTCCCTATCCCTAACTCTAAGCCAGTGGTATCTTGATATCAAATCTATCTTAAAAAGAACTAAATTCCTTGAAACTGATCAAACAACTCATGATCCTCGGTAAAGGGTACTTGTTCTTGATCGTGACCTAATTGAGATGTTTGTAGTCAATGAACATCCTCATAGAGCCATTTATTTACAAATATCATTAGTGCTCCCCATGATGACACACTAGGCCTCACAAAGCCTTTATCTAACAAGTTTTGCAGCTAACTTTTCAATTCTCTCAGTTCTGCTAATGCCATTCTATATGGAGCTTTTGAGAACAGTGCTATCCTTAAAGCTAACTAAATCATGAAGTCCAACTCTCAAATTGAAGGAAGTCCTAGAATCTCGTCCAAAAAAACATCCGGGAACTCACAGACTATTGGTATCTCCAAAACATCCCCCTCCTCCTTGGACTATCTATGCTCCGTGATAAACATCACGTATGCTTCACAATCGCTCTTCAACAAACTCTCTGCCCTCAGTACTGGTATTCTGCTTGTTTGAATCTACTTTCTCTTCCCAACAAACTTAACTATATCGGAGCCCAACTTCAACTAAATGGTCTTGTTAAAACAATCCATGACCACTATGTAAGTCGACAACCAAGTCATGCATTGTCAAAATGATCAAATATGCTGGAAAGATCAAGTTTTCAATTTGAACTTGAGTTCTGGGGAAATACTAATGATACCTGACCTGGGTACCCACTAACAATGTGAAGTCTAACGGTGCTACCTCCTTATGGAAATGTTTACATATATAAGAGAAACAAAAACATGGGTCGCACTCAAATCAAATAATGCTCTAGTTTCTACTTTGGAGATAGGGATACTTTCCACCCAATCTGCCAAAGCATCAGCATCCTCATGGTTGACTACAAGGACCTGGCCCACCCATTGGGGCCTCTGTTGTTAAAACTGCCGACCTCTCCTTGCTGGCCTCATTTGTCACCTACACTGCTGACCTCTACCATGACATGAATCTGTTGTCCTCTGAACTATTACTGCTACGCTGCAGGGCTAGTTGTCGATATTATTGGTTTTACGATGTAGCTGTTCTATACTGAGGCTGCTGTGGAGTCCGAGATGGTTGCTAATTATGCTAATTAGGCTATTGCAACCTAGCTGGTGCTTGCCTCCAAAGCTGCTGCTGTTGCTCATGAGCACTCTGCCCTGCAACTCGTGCTGCGGTAATCTCTTTCCCTCCATTAAGGTGATCCCTCATCATATGCTTGGTGTCACATCCCGTGCCCAAGAATTCGGGTATTATGACTAAACTTAAAATAGTGACACACATACTCTCGTGTAATATACACCTGGACCCAAGTTTAAGTGTAATCACACAAGGAAAAGTCACACGTGTAACTGCTATTAGTGGACATTTGTCCAAGCATTTATACATGGAAGTTGTCAATATCATTCATAGAAACAAGAGGACACACAACAACTAGAACACATTTATATGTAATAGAGTGAAAAGGAAACGTGTCTTTACAAAGAGGAAGAAAGTTTATGAAAAGATGGAAGTTTTATACAGCATATAAAATACATGGAGTCATGGCCCATATATAACAAAATGGAACTAATGCAACCATAACCCAAAATAAGGCCTATACTAACCCAAGCTACACTTTGGGGTGGATCGGTCAGAGATGATTGTTGTCCGCTCGTCTAATCCCGATGGGACATTGGAGATCTCCTCTGAAGTCTTATAGACCTTCGAGGGATCGGAAGAAGGACCTGAGCCTACAATACCAATGGACAATGAGTGAATAAGACTATTCAGTAAAGCATAAGCAAAATTAAAGTAATATGTTGTCACGACCCGAGCCCAGAAATCGGGGGTTAGCGAAAAGCCAAACCAGTGACACACGTACTCCCGTGCACATGCACCCAAACCCAGTCCAGCTGCACGCACACAAGGGATCTAACACGTGCGAAACAGACGAACGCGGAAGCTGTAGATATCATAGCAAGCAACAAAGAAAATAAATAGCGGAAGCTAAAACAAATGCGGAACGGAAAAGACAAAGACAAATACACTGATATAAAACCGAATACACACCAAAACAATATATACAAAATACACAGAATACAAATCCAAAGTCCAAAGTCCAAATACAGATCCCCTGAAACCAAAACTCAAAATCCCAAAACAAAAGCCACTGGAAGTATGCATGAACGCACTCGGCAGAGATGATCAGGCCCACTCTGCCAAACCTGAGGGTGCCTCTACACTCGCCCCTGCAGCCTCCTCGACCGCCGGGGAGCTGGGCAAGGTATCTGTGCCTGCAACACCACAGACAACACTAATGAATACAACGATCCAGCAAATACAAGTAACAGGGGTGAAACACGCATAGTATCAAAGAGGATATAATAATGACAGAAGATTAAATACAGAGTTCCATATTAGGAAACTAAGCAAATCGTGCATAGAAGTAAAACATGATATGTGAATCAAAACATAGAATACTGAACTAATTGGCTACTACGTTAACCATGTTCTCTCCAATAGAGAGCAGAGCAGAGCAGAGGAGAACACCGCTGTCCAGGCCAAAGGTACAAGCGGGTCTCGGTTTCCTGGGTTCCGGGGTCCCAAGACAAAGCAACACTGCAGTTATACAGAGATACAGAGATCTAAGCCGGAGGTAACCCCGTCGGGCATCCTAGGGCTGAGGCTGAGTAGAGCCAGACCAATACCAATCAAATCAAATCCATAGAAAGGGAGATTATCCGCTTTGGACTCACCGATGACAAAGACCGGATCTTATCCTCACGTATTAACCTCTGGGCAGAGCCACCAGGGAATACCCAAACTCAGAGATAAACAAAGCCAGCAGAGCATAGATATAAATCCAAAGCACAGCATAGATCAAAGCATAGTGCGGAACGAAGCATAGAACAGAGATACAGGACGAAAACAAAAATGACTACGGAATGCATAAACTTAGATTAACAGAACAGAGGGCAAAATCATAAACAATATGAAATGCATCTCAGATTAATACGGAGTCAAGGTTCATTACAAGCCAGTCCTAAGCTAGTTGTTCACTGTCACTAACCGTGCATGTTGATGTAGTTTTAAGTTAGTCAATACACCGTTGCCATCAAAGTGTTGCAATGTAATCTGTGCGTGCACCGACGTCCCTTAAACCAACACCCATGGGGAGGTGCTTAACAGTAAATCAACACTCACATGAATAAGTCACAGCCTAACAGACTATTCATGCGATCCAAGAATCCATTGGGCCGGTTTACATGAGTGGTCAACCCGTGTTTGAGCCCTACAAGTCTCACCATTATCCTAAGTTATGTTTCAGAATTGCCATGCCTAACGGTTTAGCCATGAGGGACCTATGGTTGAGCCGGAGACATCTTACGCGCTCGACGTATTATGCACCACGGCTTAACCCTGGTTCCATTCAAAACACAGCTAAACTGATCATCTTTCACCTCTGATCTGATGCCTTTTTCGGCTGAGCTACAGTCAGTATACGGCTTAGCCGTAGCCCAATCCACGGCTTAGCCGTAGCATTCCACGGCTTAGCCGTAGCCTCACCGTAGGAGTACTGATATCAGAAAAGTTTCGACTGATCAGAGATTTAATTCACGGCTGGGGTACTGTTGGGTCACGGCTAGCTTACGGCTCAGCCGTAGGACAAATTACGGCTTAGCCGTAGCCTAGCCGTAGAACAAAAGTGAAATTTCAAGTCTCTGGATAGTGAGCCGTAGAAACTTACGGCTTAGCCGTACAATACAGAACACGAATTCGGGATAGTTACAGAAACTGAAATTTGGTACAGAAACATCTCCAAACAAGCTACAGAGGTTCCAAATTCACAAAATGTGGCTGTAAAACATGCTAGACAAAGAATAAGAAGTGAATCAAAGCCATCAAACAAACCACCCATATGTGTTATCAAAGCCTGTACTTATACTTGCCTCAAATCTGAAAATCCACTGACTCAAGCTCCAAATCCACTAAAATCAAAGCAAATCAAAGCAATAGCACATGCATGAGATGAGGGAAACACACATAGCTTGGAGAAGGAATCCAATCGAAGATGAAGAATGCAAAACCCACTTACCTAAGCAATATACAGAGATGAGAGAATGGAGAAGAGAGAGGAAGAACCCAATCAAACAAAGGATCCCAATCTACAATCGATCAAGAGAAGTGAAGAGAAAGGGAGAGGGAGAGAGAGAACGAGAGGCTTCCCTGGAGTTTTCTCTTGCATGCAACGTGGAAACAAATGGGCAGAGATGAGAGACATCTGGAGCTGAGTTGTTTATATATGTTTTGGAAGTTTAAGTCAAAGTCCAAAGAGTCTGGGTTATTTACAAATCAAGTCACATGAAGGTCCATCTTCCCCAATTGACTCCAAACGGATCTGACACAGTTACGGAAATTGTCGAGCTCAATGAAATACACGTGCTGACACCAAGATGATGCAAAGATGATATGAGCAAAGCAAAAGCAAAATTACGAAAAAGGGCTTAGAACTGCCTATTCCAGGTCAAAGGTCACTCAACTACCTATCCAAGGCCCAAAACCAAGTCCAAAAGGAATAAACAAAACAAAACACACTAATGAGCCACTAATCCGGCTCAAAGGGGATCGGAGTGTTACATATGTGTCGTATCTACAAGAATCATTAACAAGTGATCATAGGTAGATTGTCAAATTAGTATATTAGGCATGTTGTGCATTTGAATAGAGTATGCTATAAGATTTAATTAATAGAAATACTTTACTATGTAGCTACTACATTTGTCATATCCTCCATCGAGGGATCTATGCTTGAGAACACCATTGACTAAGCCAAGGTACGAATAGGTCTCTCATACATAGAGTCCTAAAAGCTCTAAGAAAGCGCACTGCAGCGGCATAATTCATGCTACACCAAAGTCAACCCCGTTGGGTATCATAAGGCTAAGGCTAAGTAGAGCTAAACTGACTCGATTCATTCAGTTGAATTTTGAATAATGTGTGCAATTCATTCATTGAATATACGTTCAAGTTATTCATACAATTCATTCATACTCAATTTAAAACAATATCAATACCAAATGTTTCTCAAAACAAAACAATCCAATTAGAATCAATGTGTACATGATTATTGTAAGTCAGAACTAGTAATGGAATAATAAATGGCAATAACAGTAATCCAATGTCCTATGTAATTCAATTTAATAGATAGCATATTCCATTTAATAGAATCAATGCAGTTTTACAAACCCGCCCTAATTTAGTCATCAATTATTTCTAACCATACATGATAATGTAGTTTTAAGTTATTCGATACGCAGTTGTCTTTGTTTTGGTATTAAATTGTATCATGAATGTGTATCGAAGTCCCTTAAACCAACATTCATGGGGAGGTGCCTAGCGAATAAACGATACCACATGAATGAGTCTCAGCCCTTAAGACTCTTCATCATGTTCAATTATTCCTTTGGGCCAGTTAATGGGGTATAGAGGTCCAAAAGCTAGGGCCCTACAAGGTCTCCTAATAGTACCTACTTAATTCCTAATCCTCAGTAGCCTTATGGTTTTGCCATGGGTGACTTACAGTTTAGCCATGGGCATCTTACGCCTTAGCCATAAAATGTACTATGGCTCAACTGTAGTTGCCTAAAATCTTTCATGCATTCACAATTGAACCGTGGTTTGTCTTATGGTTTAACCGTATTTGTTCTACGGTTGAGCTATGATTTGGTTACAGTTTAGCAGTAACACATTACACGATTTAGTCGTGGTTTAACCATAGAAGGTTTTTTATTTTTCATACTCTCTGGAAGTTGAGCCGTAGAAGACTTACGGCTTAGCCGTAATCTTCAGATTTTCTGGAGCTCAAGGAATACATATACAGTTTCAGAATTTGATATCTTAACATGAAATTTCAAATGAGTAGAATAGAGGTTCATTCAAGGCCTGTAAAAACACATTTAAATTGGGAGATTTGTAAGAATCATAAGAATCATGTCATACCAACATGCATTCATCCAAAATTTACTTATACTTGCCTTAGATTAAGCTTTTCGAACTACTAGTCCTTCTTTTTGGCTCCACTGTAGTATAATCACCTAATTCTTGAACCTAAATGCAATGCATGCAAGAAATGAGAAAGGAGGTGAGTGCATGTGTTAGAATGAGAGTCTCTTTGACTTAAAAGAGTTGTAATTGGAAAGGCTCTTATCTTAAACTACACTAAAGAGATGAACTGATGGAATGGGTGCTTGCAAACTCACATTCAAGATTGATATTGTTCTCTTTGATGCAGAAAAAGAAAATGGAATGGAAGGAGGAGAGAACGTTGGAGAGAGCAACTGAAACAAATGAGCACTGAAATCCATTGAAATATATATAACTTTAAGTTTATAAGAAAGTCCAATTTCCTAGAGGTAATTTCAGTTTGAGTCAAATGAGCGTCCAACTAATTCAAACGACTTCATTTGGATTCGAGTCAAGTACGGAAGGTAATGAACTCGACGAGACACATGTAATGATGCAAATATGATGCATGAATGACGTAAACTTACAAAGTCTACAATTACGAAAAAGAGCTTGTATCTACCTAATCCATGTTAAACTCAACCCAACTACCTATCTATGACCCTAAATGTGACTCATTAAGACAAAACATCATTAACTAGGCTAATTTTATGGACATTCGCTAATAACTTAATCAATTAGCTGCTAAACATATTTAATTAGGGTTGGAGTGTTGCATTCGGGCTGCATGCATTGGAAACATGCCCTTATCTACTTGAAGCACTGATTGGTTGGGTGGTTCCTCCCATATCTCATACATCTTTGTGATCCTAAACCTTGACCCTGCATCTTCTGCCCTGACTACCCACCATACTAAATCGATCCAGCTTGATGCCCTGACCTCAAAAAAGCTGCCTCCTCATCCATTTCCCTAACTAAGCCCTCTGCCCAATTCACACTTTTGATGTAATCATTATCCCTTACCTTCACTGCGATATGTCCCTGCAAGCCTCTAAGGAAATGCTTGACATTCTCCTCCAAGGAAATGATAAGGGTAGGTCCGTATTTGGATAGGTGGGTGAATTACTGGAAATACTGTTGCACTATCATGATCCCTTGCTTGAGGTTCTCAAACTCCTCCATCTTGAGATTCTAAATGTACTTCGGAATGAATCTGCCTGTGAACTCCATGGTGAAGGTTTTCCATGCATCTGCTTCCAGTACTATATCAGCTTGAACTGTGACATTCACTGAATTCCACCATTGGTGAGCCACACTTCTGATATGTATGTAGACGGCTCCACCCGCTGCTTCCTTGTACATTTGAACACTACAAAGACCTTCTCTAGCTGCTCTATGAAGTCATTCGCTACTAAGAGATCCTTAGTGCCACGGAACTCAGGTGAAAATCTCTTCTTGAATTTCTCAAAGAGGTCATAGGATCAACCTGTTGAGGAGCGAAGGTCACTTGGATATGATCCGGTACTCTCTGCATGGCTGCTAAAAGCTGAGTAAGAAAAGTTGCCATGTCTGCGTTAGTCTTTGCCTGGTCTGCTGCCCTGGCAGTATCTACTTGAACTCTCTCAACTGCCTTCTCTTCCATATCTTTCTGTCTGTTTGCTGCCCTTTCAGCCTCATAGGCTGTCACAACCCGAGCCCAGGGACCGGGGGTCAGAGAAAGTCTAACCAATGACACACGTACTCCCGTGTGTGCACACCTGAACTCCGTCCAAGCATACACACACAAGGGATCAATCACACGTGCAAACAACTGTACGCGGAAGCTGTACGTATCAAGGCATATAACAACACACCAAGAAACATAGGAGATTACAAAAACATTAACCTGCTGACAAGAATAATTACAAGAACGTATGACAATATAGCGGGCTTACAACAAAAATCAAAATACAGATATCACTCAAGGCCCACGCTACAAGTACAGAAAAATCCCCTCAATAGACTCGGATGCAAAGAATGGGGAAAACAAAATGATGCAAACCGTACTCTGGAGGATGGATCAAGTCCACTCCTCTAGGCCGGAAGGGGCCTCGCGAGCCTCTCCTGGAGTCGGGTCGACCGACGCAGGATCGGGAGAGGGATCTGAGCCTGCAACACACAAAGACAACTAATAAGTACAACGACTTAGCAAAGTATAAGCAACAAGACGATAACACGAATTGCATCTAAAGTGAGCAATAGGCATAGTACAAGATCTACAGATAGCATGTTCGTATACTAAGCAAATATGCAAACGAATAAGCATGCTGTAAGAATCATAAACAGATAACATTCAAAGTGGCTACTACATTGGCCATTTTCTCCCTTACGAGAGCGGACGGAATGAGAACACCAGCGACCGGGCCAGGGTACGCATGGGTCTCTAGTTCCCGGGGTCCGGAGTCCCAGGACAGAACACTCTGCAGAGGCAAACACATAACTAAACCAAAGTTAACCCCGTCGGGTATCCTAAGGCTGAGGCTCAGTAGTGCCAATACCAATCACAATCAAACAGATGATGCACCTCGCTCAATCAAGCATATCATATCACTTACAGATCTCACATATCACACATATCATACTGATCGAACAATAGGAAGTGCATCACATAAACTGATACTGAATGCAAATACAAATACTGAATGCACATAATACGGATACTGAGACGGATACTGAATGCAGATAAGCAGTTACCAAGAACAAGCTAAGCACTGATGCAAATACTCCAGTGGAGCAACTGTAAAACACAATACGCAATCATAGAATGGTCCCGCCCGGGCTTCGCTCTGGGGTTGCTGCATTTCCCACAGAATCGAGAGGTCCAGCGCAGAACACATAAGAGGGCATAAACCGTAATCAATATGCTGTACAAATCAAACAAATCAAGTACTTATACGAATCAAGGTCAATTACAAGCCAATCCTACACTAATTATCCAGTGTTTCTAACCGTGCATGTTGATGTAGTTTTAAGTTATCCGATGCACCATTGTCTAGTGTTGCAGTGTCTGGAGTGTGCACCGAAGTCCCTTAAGCCAACACCCATGGGGAGGTGCTAAACAACTGGATAACTGCATGAATGATTCGCAGCCCTCGAGATCATTCATGTCATTCAAACATTTCCATTGGGCATGTTCAGGTTAGCTACATTCTAACATGAAAGTCATATACGGTCTTTTGCTTAAACCTAGTCCTTTTCATTTAATTCTCAGGGTTTCACGGTGTAGCCGTAGGTGACCTTACGGCTTAGCCGAGGCATCTTACGGCTTAGCCGTAATATACACTGCGGCTGAGCTGAAGTTCCCCAAATATCCACCCGGATTTACGGCTCAACCGTATTTTGCTCTACGGCTCAGCCGTATCCTGGTCCACGGCTTAGCCGTAAGACAATGTACGGCTTAGATCAGGCTGGGCCGTAGACGAATGGCAATTTGCCAACTCTCAGTTATTTTCAGATTACAGTCTGTACTGTTCTACGGTTTGGTTTACGGTTGGGTCTCGGCTTAGCCGTAAGCCATTTTACGGCTTAGCCGTAGCACATTTCACGGCTTAGCCGTGAGTGCACGGAGTCATTTTTCCTGAAATCATTACAGTCATTCAGAAACTGAACAAAACGACTGAATACAGCAAAATAACAGTGAAATGAGTTCAATAGGGCTGTCTAACACTGAGAAACACACTGAAGAACAAGAACACAACAATCAAATCCATATCAATCAGTGTTCATGCAACTTGAGCTTATACTTGCCTCACGGACGAAAATCACACGTTGCTTGGCTCAGTCCACCGGGAAACACACACGAATTGGCTCCTTTCTTCCTCCCTCAAGCAATCGAAATAGAGATGGAGAAGAGAGAAAGAGAGCTGACGAGAGAGAGACGAGATGGAGAGTCAGAGAGTGAGCTGAGAGACGATCGAGAGAAACAAGAGGGTTGGTGGGGATATTTATACTAAAATGAGTCCAGAATTACGGATAAGTCCAAGTCACTTACATAAATGTCAGTTTGAGTCAAATGACGGTCCAACGAGAGCAAACGAACTCATTCGGATCCAAGACAGTTACGACAATCGACAAGCTCGACGACATACACGCGATAACGTCAGAATGACGCAAAACTGACAAGGTCAATCAAAAGCCAAAATTACGAAAAAGGGCTCGATCTTCTTAGACCAAGTCAACTCAACCCAAACAATCTCTCTAAAACTCAAAACCAAATAAAAACAAAAGCCAAAACACACTTAACGATAAAAGCACACGTAATCACTCGCAAATCCGGATCAACTCGGGTCGGAGTGTTACATAGGCTCTCTGCTATGCTGCCTGAGAGTTCTGAGACTGCATGACCGCCTGCAAGAGTTGCTGGAAGCGAGGATCGGAAGGATTTAAATCATGCCCATTGGCATCTTTAGATCACCTCCCTTGATGAGGCACAGTCTACAAAAGAGTAGGAAACATTTAGTACCTAACAAAATGCTAGAAAAACAATGCTATAGACTTTACATCAAGCATGTAAAATATGTCCAATGATATCGAATCCTTACCATGTCCTATGGTTCTATCCAGTTTTAATTCTAGAAATGTGCTGGTCTCTAATACTAATTGTCACCCCCACCCCAACCAAATTGTAACCCAGGGTAACTCATGAGATTAGAGGCCAATTAAAACTTTTTCATGTTTAAGACAACACGTATCTCCTAATCAATCCCACATAGGATCTTAGTCCGCGGTGAGTTCATAAAATTAAATATATACCAATACCTACGGAAGCGTCATCTAAAAATTGGTATCAAAATACTATACTGAGTATGCACATCAAAAGATACTAGATTTAAAGTTTAAATTCCAAAGTTAACAACATGTTTTGATTACAAGCCCACTAAAAACTCGGGCCCTAAAACAAATAAATCCAACAAAAACCCAAAATGAAGTCAGCTTGGTGATGATCGCTCATGTACAAGGCTCGACTGGTCTGAAATCGTCATATGCACCCCACGCAGGCTCGTCAGGTGGCTCAAGAGCTTGTAGCACTTCAACCTGCGCCTTGGCCTCAAGGTAGAAAAGGTCGGGACATATGCATTAACAGAGCATCATTAGACTACAATAAGTCGGCATGAAGATAAGTATAATCCATAATAAACATACAGTATGAAAGCAAGTAAAGACAGTGTGATCATATGATAAAGAAACAATAAACAATATAAAGGAAGAAGAAAGGGACCTTAATCCATTCTACACAAATGGACACTTAAGTCCAAACAATAGGGCACCCTTTAAATCATCGAAAAGCATTCTGTTGTCAAATCAGGAGGTTAATCTTATCAAAATTGGGATGAGGCCGTCAAAATATTAGATGCCAAACAATCCTTCAAATACGGAGATCACCCGTTCAAAATCAATCTACTCTAGTTGTCAAAGACCTCAAAATGTACAATACAGTTATAGACCAACTCAAAGGCGCTCAGACTCAAATCTTAAGTTAAAGTGAAGGTCTGGCTTCCTGCAAACACACACAAGATCCATAAATAGAAGAACTACTCTTGAATCATAATTTGAACCCAAACAATACAAGTAATCCTCTGGTAACCAAGTACCAACCATGCCGCGCATCTACACAGCCCGAATCATAATGTGAAGGTACAATCTAATGATATATACCTCAAGTGTACATTGTGAAAACCATGCGAAGATGTAACCTAAGGACCAAGGAGTAGACACCCATGAACTCCCTGTTAATCCGTCACCGTTCGCATATGTGACACCTCTTACTTGAATCAAAGTTGAGGTGGCCAAATATCAAAGATGCAGAGCCTTAACTCACATTTTAACCGGGTGTAAGGGAGATTGTACACTATACACCAATCAAGTGATACGTAAGAGGAACGTATGCCCAAAATACACCACTTATATAGTGATTTAAGATGGGTTTATCGAAAAGCAGGTCAAATGAGTCCCTAATTGAAACATTGATAGAATACCTGTGTAGGAGTATAGGTTCCAAAGAACCCATTAAATCTCGCTACATTGGCCCACAGACCAAAAACCATCCCCGAGGTAGAACCTCAATTTGATTGATCAAGTAAGGACTCGATCAATCAGTTTTACGTGCTTGCCTTGATTTGGTCCCGGCTCTGGTCAAATCGAGCCTAGGACCGATTTGATCGGAAATCCCTGTTTCATCACCTTTAGTGAATCTTTTTTTCTATTTTGGAACCTTATTGTACTTGCCTTAAATAGGGCCTTGCCCCCTCCATTTCCACCCAGAAATCGACTTCAAATCACTTTATCCAAAACATCCATCAAATCATACCTAAACCTAGGCATTATATTCATTTTCATAAAATGGGCAGAACCACCTATATGAAAGCATTACATGCTAGAATCAACAAACAATATGCATATCAGTATTTGAGGATTTATATCAACTTGCCTTAAATGAGATGGGATGAAACTAGAAGATGCCCAAGCTCCCATAGCACCCGCCGGAGCTCAAATGGAGAAAAACCTCAACCCACATAGCAACTAAGCTACAAAAAGCAAGAAAGGACTCTAAACAACTAGTTGGAGCCATTTTTAAGGTAGGAACCTTAAATACTTAAAGATAGGAGGGCTTAGACCTTACCTAGGGTTTGGTAGATTGAGGAAAAAGGTGAAAATGGTGTCCTTGAGATGGGAGGAGCTTAGGAAAGAAGATGAGAGCGAAGATCTAGCCACTTGGTGGCTTGAAATCTGGCAGCGTTAAGTGAGGTGAAGAGGAAAAAGGAGAGAAGAAAGGAAAAGAGAAAGAAAGAAATGTGATGCGGGTTTGGACTTATAAAGAGAATGGGTTTTGGGAAATTACTAATAAGGGTTTAGTTTTGTTGGATTGGGTATTAGGCAGGTTAGACAGATTCAGTTCGGTCTGGGGTAACAGAATAAAAGTCTTGGAATTAGGAGAGCTACCCGATGAACCTAAAACCTCGCAAAATGAAAAATTATGAAAAAGGGCTTTTATACCTTCTAGAATTGGAAATTACCCCCAATTATGCTCAAACGAGCTTGAAACTCAATGAACATTCGTACACATGATTCTAACGTTATTTTAGACTTGTCTAGACTTTAACGAAGCTTAATTAGCTAAAATACAATTTAATTAAGCAAATACTCATATTAGGTTAAGGAACGTTATAGATGACATGAAAATAATAATAAGCACAATGGCAAAAAAAAAACTTTATTTTCTTTAAGCAAGTCATTTGTGTGATTTTATGAATTATCCAAATGTTGATGACCTCCTTTAACAAATGCTCCAATTGCTAATGAGCTCCCTTAACATATGCATGAGTATATAGTATCATCATAGAAATGGGAATTTGAAACATTCTATCACGACCTGAGCCCGAGAATCACGAGCTTATGGTAAACCCCAAGGCATGACATACGAACTCCCACGCAAATCACACATGGACCGAAGTCTGAATGAAATTACACAAGGGATATTCATATACTTACACGTGTGAGGTGCTTAAATGGACATCTGTCCAAGCATTCAATATGCGGAAACCTATCAATATCGCCTATAATTTTTATTTTTTACTTTTCATTGAACAATTCACAAGTATCATTCCATTCATGAAATAGTCCAAATCTTAGTATTTAGAGAACATAAGATTATTATATTAATTCTACTCATCTCCTATACAACCCAAATAATATGTGCACATGTTTGCATCTATGTAAAAGATAAGCATTCTACGTAAAGAAAGTAGAATAACGACATACAAAGAACCAAAGGATATTCGTAGAAGGGTCAAACTATGCAAGTGATAATCTATATTGATGCAAATATATGCATATGCTAAAAGTCCCAAAATACTTAAAATACTCATCCCTAAGATAATAGTGTGTCGCTCTCAGCATGTGAATCAATCAGTAAACTTCTGCTGTCCATTCGTTATTGCCTAAAGGAATCACTGTAGTCTCCTTCTCTGACTCTTGGGTCTTCGCCAGAACAAGATTGGGATCTACGCTTGTAACACCATTAGACAACTGTGAATAAGATTATTCAGCAAATTATAAGCATAATTAAGGTAATATGCATTGTATCTAAAAGAATTAATGACAAGTGATCAATAGAGGTTAATTCAATACACTAGACATGTTGTGCATTTAAAATAAACATATTATAAGGATCAATAAGTGAAAATACATACATTTGCCATATCCTCTAGGAGTCTTTACTTTGAGAAACCATTGACCGGGCCAAGGTACGAATGGGTCTATTCATACATGGAGTCTAGAAGCTCAAAAGGCACATTACAGCAGCACCACTAGTATACTACACCAAAGTCAACTTTGGTAGGTATCATAAGGCTGAAGCTGAGTAAAGTCAAGCTATTTCGATTCAGATGATTAATAATCAAACTTGAGTAAATCATGCAATTCATTCATTGAGAACAATATGATATAGTATATGTTTAATTCTTTCGTTCAATTCGTTCTTACTCAATTCAATGTCAATGTCAATATAAAACGTATATTAAGAAATATTTTAAATAGATTCAATGCATGCTATGATCATTTCAATTCAAATCATTATTGGAATAAAGAAGACAACAATGTAACCCAATATGCTTTGTAATTCAATTTAATAGAATCAAGGAATTTACAAACCAACCCTAATCTATTTATCCATTGTTTCTAACCATGTATGATGATGTAGTTTTAAGTTATTCGATACATGGTTGTCTCTCTTTTGATGTCACATTGTATCGGGGATATGTATCAAAGTCCCTTAAACCAACATCTATGCGGAGGTGCTAAGTAAATGGACAATGCCCAATGAAAGAATGTTAGCCCTCAAGACCCTTCATAGTGTTTAATTATTCTATTGGGCCAATGAATAGGGTAAAGGGATCCAAGAACTAAGGCCCTACAAGGTCTTGTAACAATTCCTAATTAATCCTAGTTTTTAAAGGTCCTACTGCTTAGCTGTAGAATCCACTACGGCTTAGTCGTGGTTACACAACTGTTCATCCGCATTTACAGTTTAACCATAAAATGGTCTATGGCTTAGCTATACTTGACCTATGGCTAAGCCACAGCATGGCTACGGCTTAACCGTAGCATATTCATGGCTTAGCCGTAGCTTAGTTGTAGAAAATGTGTCAAATTTGGTTTTCTGTATTTTGAGCCATAAAATAATTACGGCTTAGCCGTAAACTTCAGATTTTTTTAAGCTAACTCAGTTACAAAATGCTCCTCTTCAACCCATAATGCTAGGGTTCTGATTGCATATCTACTACCTATTGAAGGCATTCATTTCTACTTCACCTTAACCATTTAACATATCTAATTCCATTATGTAATTCACTTAAACAATTGACTCATGCATTTTAAACCATTATAAGGGCTGAATTTTCACATTAAAGATTTAATAGATTTACAAGAATTATAAAACAACAACATGCATTTAATCAAAATTAGCTTATACTTGCTTCTGATTTCAAGTTCCACTACTACTCTTTTTCTTGACTCAATTGAGAAGAAGAACTCACTATTCTTGGCCTTTCATCTCCCTAAGTAAGGTCAAACTCTAGTCAAACTACCTATCCATGACCTGAACTTAACCCACTGGACTCCACAAGACTAAACTATATTTATTGAAAATAAAACTATATTAATTAGCTAGTAATCATAATTAATTACTCGCTAATCAAGCTAAGCTTGGGTCGGAGTGTTACACATTCTATGGGCCAAAGGTGGCAATGAAAGAGGCTAAATTTCTGAAAAAGCAAAATAGAAAAAAATCCCTGACAATGGCTTTCAAACTTTTTAAGGTCAAAACTACTGTCATTCTGTTAAGAATTCTCGCAAGTCATCATTTAAGTCTTTTATCCACTTCAAGTTCTCTTCATTGAAGGAAATGAATAAAGGAATAAGAGACTTGTATGAGAGAGAAAGAAAGAAAGATGACTTTAGATCTGCTTGATCTTAAAAGGTAGAGGCATTTAATGGAATTTTTGTTAGAAATGCTACAATCTTAATGAGATAGCAGAAGACAAGTAATGTTAGTTGGAGTTGAGTGGTTGCATTTGATAAATTCTAAGTCCATAATCTCCCCAATTTAACAAGTAATGCTTGTTGTAATTAGAATTTTTATGATAGCTTGACTCCCCATCATTTAGAAGGTGCTTTTAAGGAATGTTTGTGTAACAAAAGGATAATTCATATATTGGGGAAAACCATATCGATCTTCAATGCAACACAATCTTCTTTCATTTGGGGTGACAGTCTCTGTCCGGAGAAGAGAGAATAAAAAGAATTTGATTGTTCTCAATGGAGAGTATTTTAGGGTGAATTTATGTAGTAAGGGAAATGTGCTTTATTGGATTTCCATTTATACAAAGAGAAGAATCATGCATTCCTACCTTGCCCCTAATATAGGAAGTTAAAATACTCTTTATTATGGAAACTTAGTTTTTCTCCCCTATCCCATTGTTAGCCATGTGGGTTCAGGGTCATGGGTATTTCGGTAATTGTACAAGAGCTTTCTTTGTAACTCTAGACCTTGTGCAGATTGTTAAGAGTGCATAGTGAAAGGGCCAAATCTTTTTGGTCTAGTTCGTGTAGAACCAGAGAAGAAGAGGAAGGTGAATAGATCTAGGCCTGAGTTTTATTCTCAAGCCGGGTCGGGTCAAGGTCATATCAACTTGACCTATTGCAACAGAGCCCAAGTTGCAGTTTAAGTTTGGGTCGGGTTAGACCTAACCGGTGTGTAGAGCCCAGCCCGCAATCAGTGCAGCATTGATGTCAGCGTCAGCATGTATGGTCAAGGTAGTTTGACCGAGAACTACGGCAGAAACTTTATGTCATAATATCTTGATCATCTGTCGTCCGATTGAAAATCCATTTGTGCCTACAGACTCATTTAAAATAGATCTACACGAATGTGGAAGAAGATTGGCAATTTGACAGTCAATGAGAGAGTTCAAACCATTGGAGCATAGAAAATTGTTTCTGCAATATCAAAGCCATCCAAAGTTGAATTTCAAATTCATTTCTTTCAGCATGCTCATGGTGACGAGATCTTTAGCATGATGCAGGAATCAAGGTCAATATTAATTGCTTGTTTTTCCCATTTTCATAATTAAGATAAAGAATAATACTGTGAACACTACGATGATCAAATTAAACCATACCATTTGGTTGATTTGGAAACCAAAGGTAATATCCTTTATTGTAAAGATCTTTATGATCCCATTAAAGGGGATAGTGCCGGACCAAAAAATATGACTGAAGCAAATTAGAATAAGATGCATAGAAAGGCGATTGGTTACATCAAATAATGGGTTGAAAACAGCATATTTTACCATATGTCTAATGAAATCAATGAACATACCCTTTCGAAAAAAGGTTCTAACAAGGTATAAAAAAAGGGCAGCAATGAATATAACTTGTTTTTATTAGAAAGCTTGTAAATATGAAATTCAAAGATGATGGCGAAATTAAAGATCACATCAATGAGTTCCAAAGTGTAGTGAATCAATTAGCCATAATGAAGATGATCCTTGATAAAGAAATGAAAGCTTTGTTGCTTCTAAGTTCTTTGCCAAATACAAGGAAAACATTAGTTGTTTTTATGAGCAACTCTACTCTAAATGGTGTGTTGTTTATAAGTCAAGTTACAAGCAGCTTCTTAAATAAAGAAACAAGAGCAAGAAGAAAAATTGTAGAGGCAAATAATGCACAAACCTTTGTTATTGAGAAAAAGGGGAGCAGTAAGAATTAGGAACCAAAGGATGGTCGTGACAAGTCTAGAGGTGGGTCACAGAGTAGGAAAAAGTCTGTGAAATGCTTTCACCATGGTAAGATGGGCCACATCAGGAAAGAGTGTTTTACCTTGAAGGAACAGGAAGAAGCTAATAATGAGAAAAAGAATGACAGTGAAAACACTCTAATTACTTTATATAAAAAAGTAGCGATTCTAGCCAGTGAAGATGATGAGTGTTTGAGTATTGTTGATGATAAGGTTGAGTAGGTTGTTGACATAGCGGCATCCTACCATACATGAAGATGTTTACAACATATAAAGCAGGTGACTTTGGTACTATGAAGATGGGCAGCACGAGTCATTCAGACCGATGTTGGTTGCATAATGACACTAAAAGATGCATGACATATTCCTGATCTACAGTTGAATATGATTTTCGAGACTGCATTGAATCACACATTTTATGAAAATTACTTTGGAAATGGCAAGTGGAAGCTCACTAGAGGGTTTCTTATTATTGCAAGAAGGAAAAAGAGTAATACTTTGTACAAGACATATGTTAAAAGTTGTGTAAAGGTTTGTTAAATGATGTTTAAGATAGTTTCTCTCTAAGTTAGTGGCATAAGGTACTGGGACCATAGATGAAAATTGAAGTATCGATCGTGGTATCGGCGTACCTAAAAAAATGATATCATATTAGTATCAGTCGTGGTTCACAACCCATTGCAATCATCACGGTGTGAATGTTTTTACTCTAAAAAATTTAGAAAAAATATCCAAAAAAGAAAAAATATTGTAAAATGTTAGAAAACAATGTTTTTATTCATTAGTGACAACTTTAGGGCAAAACATCGATCCCCAAGTCATAACCTCCTGTATCACTATCTTATGTGAAAATGTTAAAGATGCGTAGTATTAATGTTTGACCTTTGTATCTAACTTCATAAGTTATAAATTCATTAAATTAGTTCATATCTATAATATAATCCATTAACAATAACTATGACCTCTTATATTAACTTTGAAAAATATTTCATTCCAATCCAAATTGGCCCACACTTGAATTGGTCATGTTAAATGATTACTAGCACTTTATTACAACTAAGCCCATTATTGGATTGACCACACTTGATTTTTATTAAAATCATGTCTACAATTTTACAAGTAATTATTATAAAAGGGCCCAAGATTATAGGCACATTTTTCCCAAAATTGATCATTCTCACCTTGGGTAAACTTCTTATTGTAAGGAAACATTTTCAGTGGGTATATAAGAAAGAGCCCATTATTTTGAGCAAGTTAGATTTCCTATAGGTGGGCCCATTGTGAGCCCCAAAGACCATCATTATCATAAGTTACATACATGTATTTATGTAACTGAAAAGAAAAAAAAATAAGAAACACGTAAAACTGTAAAAGGGCATTTGCCTTATGAATTTGCCTTTTGGGTTGTGATTTTCGTAATAGAAATAGAAAACAAAAGAAGGGAAAATCAAGTAAAAAAACGAGAGGGAAATGGAGGGGAGGAGGAGGAGAAAGGAGGAAAGAGGAAGGAAAAAGGGGAGGAAAGGGAAAGGAGAAGGAAGAAGGAAAAAGGGGGATGACTTACCCAGGTTCCATTGTTTGGTGGCAATAGAGGAGGAAAAGAGCAACACACCAACATGCAGCAACTCCGGGTCCATGTAAGCATTTCATTCCCCTCTCCTCTTCCCTCTATTCTCTTTGGTATATCTTTTACTTTCCCTGCAACCTGCATATTTTCTTTTCTTTTTTTTTTTCATTATTTTCACTTTGCTTAGATGAGAAAATAATTGGGGAAAAAAGCTCCGTTTGTCGGTATTGGCCGATATATTGGATTCTACAGATATTTTCAATGTTGTGGCCGATATTATCCGATATTTTGGCAATTTATTATAGAACTGAGTCCAATACTAGTTCACAGTAAATTACCAGAATAGTATGGGCCGATACAAGTACGAATCTGCCAATACGTATTAGTAACGGCTGATATTTTTAACCATGACTGGGACATATGCATAATAAATGACTAAAAATGTTGGCAAAGAAAGATTTAATTCTTTACTCCAAAGGTACATCCCTTGACCCTTGTGACCCTTGTGATTAATGATTGTTTGATAAACAATATAGGGTTGCTTTCTCTTTGAAATCAAAATTGAAATCCAATGTGTTGGATTTGATATATTCTGCACCATGGAGGTTGAGTCACTAGGTGGCAATAAGTACTTTGTCACGTTTATTGATGAAACATCCAGAAAAGTTTGGGTTTATTTGTTGAAATCAAAAGATCAGGTGTTCTAAATTTTTCAATAGTTTTATGTCATAGTTAAAAGAAAAATAGGTAAACTTTTGAATGCATAGATAACAGTGATGAGTACACATCCAACCAGTTTAGAAGCTATTACTCAAAGCATGGTATTCGACATAAAAAAAAGTTCCTAATATTTAATGGCACAATGGTGTGGCAAGAGAATGAACAACACTATTTTTGAGAGGATGAGATGCATAGTGAGAGTGGCACAGTTATCTAAACCATTCGTTCTGATTCTCAGTCATCTGATTAACAAGTCTCCCTCAATTTCTTTGAATTTTGATATTCTAGATATGATATGGACAGGTAAAAATGCTTGCTATTCACACTTAAAAGTGTTTAGGTGGAAGGAATTTGCACATGTACGGTAGCTGTCACAACCCGAGCCCAGGAGATCGGGAGTTAGTAACAGCCTAACCCATGACACACGTACTCCCATGCCTATATACTTAGACTTGGTCTAAGTCCACACGCACAAAGGAAGATTCACACGTGCCATACATGTACCCGGAAGCTGTAAATATCAAAACATCACACAAGAAAATACAAGAACCGAGTATAAAGACAAGAGATGACATATATAATAAAGGTTTTACAAAATGAGCAAAATAACATATACAAATCATGATTGGATCCAACATGAAAGATCTTTAAAAAAAATGAAGAAGACCCAATATGCACATGTGTCCATGATGCTTTCCGAGGGAGTGACTACATCCACTCCTCTAGTCCGAATGGGACCTCGGGGGCCTCCCCTGGAGCTTGGTTGACTGACGAAGGGTCGGCCTGAGTATCTGAGCTTGCAATACAAGTACAACGCGTGAATACAACTAGGTTGTAAACGGGTCGGTTTCAGGCCAGGTCCATGGTGAACCCAGACCCGGAACCGTTATGCTAGGTCTGGACCCGGACCCGGATCCAGAATCTCTACGGTTCCAATTTATTGGATCTGGAACTAGAACCGGAACTGTCTGGACCCAGTTCTGGTTCCGGGTCTGGACCAGGTTCCGGTTCCGGGTCTAGACGGGTTTCGGTTCATGCTTAAGTGGCCTCACTTAAATGCCTCATGAAAATCTACGTAAGAGATTGGAATAGAATTAACGAAACAACTCAAACATCTGCAAATAATTTGATTGATCGCATTCCCTTCCATGACCATCGTATGTTATATATATATAAGTGACTTTATGGGTCGGGTCTCGTGTCCACAGGTCTGAGACCTGTTGGAACCGGAACTAGACCCGTTTAGAAAATGGGTCCAGAAAAAGGACCCAGAACTGAACCCATTTAAAAATCGGTTCCAAAAATAGGACCCATACCCGATTTTTAGCGGGCCGGAACCTCCGGGTAATCGGAGAATCGGGTATCCATTTACAACCCTAAATACAACGATTCAGTAATGTATAAGCAATAACAAGTTAACACATGTTATATCTAATAGAATAAGAAAATGATATAAATCATAACAGATCAAGTTCGTAAACTAAGCACTCGTGCAAGAAATATAACATGCCTTTTTGAATCAAGAGATACATGCAGTGTACATAACTAGTTGGCTACTACACATGCCATATGCTCCCAAAATAGGGATCTTATATCCGTGTTGAGAACACCATTGACCGAGCCAGGGTACGAATGGATCTCGGGTTCCTGGGGTCTGGATTCCCCAAGACGTATCCTTACTGCAGCAAGGCCATATAACTAAACCAAATTCACCCCGTCGGGATCCTAAGGCTGAGGCCAAGTAGTGCCTAACTATATAGAATCAATCATGTACTAAACCTTGAGTAAATCATGCATATCATGAACATCATACCATACGTGCAAAATCATGAACATATCTCAGACGTGCAAACTCAATAACATACGTGTAGACTCAAGGTGCTGGAATATAATAAAGAATCAACCATTCGATGTTGCATTAAGGAAATCAATCATGCTAAAAAATAGAGATCAATGATTATAATGCAATATGCCATGTAAGCAATTAGTACCGAATCAAGATCATTTACTATCCAATGCTAATTTAATTATCCAGTATTTCTAACCGTGCATGTCGGTATAGTTTTAAGTTATCCGATGCACCGTTGTCTAGTGCTGCAGTGTATAGTGAGGTACATTGAAGTCCCTTAAACCAACACCCATGGGGAGGTGCTCAACAACTGAATAACGAACATGAATGATTTGCAGCCCTCAAGATCATTCATGCATTTTATCATGTTCCGTTGGGCAAGTCGAGGTTGCCTACCTTCTACTTTAAAGGCCCTACAGGTCTCATTCCTTTCCTATCTTTGTTACTGTTCATGTCAACCAACTCAGCCGTAGGTAACCCTACGGCTTAACCGTAAGCTCCTTGCAGCTTAGTCGTAGAAGGCTGGACAGCTTAGCCGTGGCTGAGCCGTAGAGGAGTTGCAGAATTGCATACTCTCAGTTATTTTTGGTGTCACCCTGTATTGATCTATGGCTGGGTTTACGGTGGGGCTTATAGCTTAGCCGTAGTGTGTTTTGCGGCTCAGCCGTAGCACATTTCACGTTTTAGCCGTGAATGCACGGGGTCGATTTCTGAATCAATTATAGAATCCCTGAAACTGCACCAAAATAGCAAAATAAGTCTCCAAAGAGGAAAAAGGACGTAATTTTGGGCTGTAAATAGTCTTGGCATGCAAGATTAAGAAAATCATTCAATTTAAGCATATATCAACATGGGTTCTTACAAATTATGCTTATACTTGCCTCACTTGAGTTCTAACAAACCAATTGTTGTCCTTGAGGCTCAATTCTCATCCAAATACAACTCACAGCTATCATGCATGAGAAAGAAAAAGAGCATTCATGAGTACAGTCATGGAAAACAAGAGGAAGAAGATGAATGAGATGGAAAGGACCTAGAACTCACCTCAATCTTACACCATGGGATGAAAGAGCACAAATTCCTCTTCTAAGTTGTGATCGAGAAGAAAAGAATCGAGAAGGAGAGGGAGAGGAACATCCACGTGAGAGAAGAGAAGAAAGTGTGAGAGAAGAGTCGATGGAGATGGCTTATATAAGATAAGCTTGAAGACACAATTACAAGAAAGTCCAAAGGTAAAGACTAATTATAGTTTGATTCAAAACCGGGTCCAACGGAACCATACGACATCCTTTGCAAATGACGTAGATACGGAAGTTAACGAGCTCAACGAAAGACACGTGTTGACACCAAGATGATGCAGAAATGACCATGTCTTATAAAAGCTAAAATTACGAAAAAGGGCTTGATCTACCTAATCCAGGTCAAACTCAACCCAACTACCTATCCATGACCGATAACAAAAGCAAAACACAAACAAAACACAATTAAAATAACATTAATTAATCGCTAAACGGGGGTCAAACTGGGTTGGAGTGTTACAATAACACCCCGACCCCAATGAGCAGGTTAGAGGTTACTATTAAGTCATTGTGTTTGACCTTTTCTAGGTTACGTTTGAGGTCTTAGTTAGGTAGTTAGGTTGAGTTTAACCTGAATTAGGTACCTTCAGGCCTTTTTCGTGATTTTCTTATTTGTCCAAGTTCGTTGTTTTGGTGTCATCTTGATGTCATCGCACGTCTTTCATCATGCTTGTTAATTGTTATAACTGCCCCGAGAGCATCTGGAGTTGTTTGATGTGTTTAAGTGTCCATTTGACTCGAATTATAATTTATATAACTTTTGGACCTGGTTGCAAATGGCTAAACTTCCTATCTATATATATAACCGAACCACCGACCTCTTCATCCTTATCTCTTCACTTCCATTGTTTTCCTCTTCTCAACGTCTTCTTCTTCTTCCAATCTTCTTCTTCCTTCGCTCCTCTTCTTCGTCGGTGTCACGCCTTGAGCTTTTGTGCCAATTCTGTGTGCTTCGAGTCTAGAAATACGTGAAAGTTTGGGAATCATCATTTAAGGCAAGTATAAGCAACTATCAGTTGAATACATGTTGGTACACCGTGATAGCTATGATTTACTTCATTTATACTTCGTAAATGCATGGTAGAACAGCTCCTTTTGTGTTTATGCCTTCCATTGTTAACATAAAAACCGTTTTCGAACTACTTTGTTTGCGTCCACCTACTTCAGGGCCAACCGGTCGGTCCTGACACCCCGACCGGTTGAATTTCGATTCTGGTTGGTGTCCGACTGGTCGGACTCTTACCCGATCGGTCGAGTGAGCAACCTGTAGACATATAAACAGTTAATTTAAATGATTCCCGGACTAACCCTACACCACTTGGAGATTATAGATGGACCACACTAATGACCGAAGATATGATTATCATGAGTGGTCTTGAAGGCTATGACTCATTCATGGTCGTTATCCATCTGTTAAGCACCTCCCCATGAGTGTTGGTTTACAGGACTTCGATACTCTTTTTTCTTACAATGAGGCACCAAAGGAAAAACAACCGAGTATTGGATAACTTAACACTACATCATCATGCACGGTTAGTGACAATAAATAACTCAATTAGAAGTTGGCTATTAAATGACTTTGACATCTCTCTAATCAAACTACATAGCATATTGACATGCGGTTTTGCCCTCAAATCTTGTGTATCGCATGGAATGAGCCTTGACATGTTTCGTGTTGCTTGAACGTCTTGCCATGACAGGGACATTGATTTATCTTGTTTGATATACATTATTGAGCGTAAGTTTGAAATCGGTTGGATGGAGGGGTATAGAGCCCTCTTGGGGGCCTCTCGATATTCCGCTGCTCGGCTATGAGGGGGAGCCGAAGTCCCACATCCGGTCACAAATTGATTGATTGATTGAGTGAGTGAGTGATTGATTGATCGTGTCTAGTTCCACTCAGCCTCCGCCTTACGACACCCAACGGGGTTGACATTCGGCGTATTATTGATTGTTGCCGCTGCAGTGTGCACCGTCTTAGGGATTCCGGACCCCAGGAAACCAAGACCCATTGGCCGATGGTGTTCTCACTACCGATTGCTCCTACTAAGGGGAATGGGCAAATGTAGAAGCCACCTTGTTCAGTTTTCTTGTTAATGACTCGCATTGGCATCTTTTATTCATGTGCATGATTGCCTAGTACACTATCATGGCCTCTATGAAATCCTCCTATAATGAATTCTTGTTAGACACAACGCGTGTTACCTGTAGATTGCTTATTTTTGCTGAGCCGCTGTACTCATGTGTTGTTCTTGGTGTTTCAGGCTCAGATCCATCTCTGATCCTATGAAGGTCAATCAGACTTCGGGAGATATCGTAGAGACCCCTTCTGGGCTAGACGAGTAGGAATGAGTAATGCCCTCTGGAGAGCGGCTCGTCAGTGTTTTGTGCATCTTGTTTAATTGCATATTATTGTCTCACCTTTTTGTTTTGTCACTCCTTTTGTTCTGCTTTGTACTTGTGACTTTAATGTATCTACTGTGGATAGCATTTTGCTTATATTATTGTCTTCTTCTCTGGTTCTTTTGTTATAGCATAATGTAATGATATGCACAGCTTCCGCGTACAAGGTGATTGCACATGTGAATGTTCCCTTGTGTACATCCATCTAAATCTAGTTAGGTGCAAGTACACGGGAGTACGTGTGTCCTTGATTGGGTAGATCCTAATCCCCGGTTTCTTGAGCCCGGGTTGTGACATGTACCAAAGGAGCAACGTTCAAAGTTTGACGAAAAGGCAATGAGTAACATCTTTGTTGGCTATGATGGAGAAGAATTTGACTAGACATTATGAGATCCAAAGGAGAGAAGAATTATTAGAAGTAAGGATGTAATTTTTCATGAAGGCCAATTCTTTGAAGATGTTAAGAAGACTAAAAAGTCTGATGAAATAGTTAATGGGGTGATTGATCTCATATTAACTTCTGGTCCAGTGCAGACTACAAGTGGAAAAGGTAGACAAACAATCCGTAGCATTATGAGGCACAGGGGTTGTTAGTTAATGATGGTGTTGAGCAGGGGAAGGTGTAGTATCCTCAGTCAAAAACCATGGAACATCAAGCTAGGAGATCTATTCGAGAGAGTCAATCATCAACTAAGTGTCATACATCCAATTATATTCTGTTTACTGATGAAAGAGAGCTAGAGATTTTTCGAGATGCAATGAATCATGATAGTAAAGATGAGTATATGAAGGCTATGCAGAATGAGATGAGTTGTTTGAAAAAGAACAATACTTTTTAGCTAGTGCAACTTTTTAGCTGTTTGAAGAAGGTTCTAAAAAATAGATGGGTGCTTAAGTTGAAAAAGAATGAGAGTGGAAAACTAGTAAAGCATAGAGCACAATTAGTGGTTAAAGGCTTTGCGCAGTTGACTTCAATGGGATCTTCTCTCCTATTGTGAAGATGACTTATGTTAGAGTTGTCTTAGGTCTAGCCACTAGCATGGACCTTGGGCTTAAATAGATGGATATGAAAAGTATGTTTCTTCACGGTAACTAGAAGGAGGAGATCTACATGAATTAACCAGAGAAGGGAGAAGGGAGAAGGAAAGAACAAATGGTTTGCAAGTTGAGGAAAAGTCTATGCTGGCTGAAGCAAGCACTGAAACAATGCTCCAAGAAGTTTGATTCATTCATAGTGAGTCATAGATACCAAAGGACAATTGCAGATTACTGTGTTTATGTTCGTCGGTTTGCTAATGACCAATTTATCATCCTTCTTTTATAAGTAGGTAATATGTTAATAGTTGGACATGATATTAAGTTGATTGGTAAGTTGAAAGAGGAGATGTTTAAGTTGTTCGATATGAAAGACTTGGGTCATGCAAATACGTCATGATAGGAATGCCACAAAGCTGTGTTGTCATAGTAGAACTATATTGAATGGGTGCTTGAGCGGTTTAACATGAAAAATGCTAAGCAAGTTAGCATCCCTCTAGCCAATCATTTCAAGCTCAATAAGAGATCATGTCCTACTATAGATGAAAAAAAGGAATGGATGGCATCTATTCCATACTTCTCTACCATAGGAAGTCTTATGTATGCCATAGTTTGCGCACGGTCAGACATTGATTATGTTGTGGGTTTAATGAGTAGATTTCTTTCTAATTTGAAAAAAAGAGCATTGGAAAGTAGTGAAGTGGATCTTTAGTTATTTAAAAAGTACTTCCAAGTCTTGCTTATGTTTCGGAGGTTCAAAACTAATGGTAAAAGGTTTTACAGTTGCTGATTTTGTAGACGATCTCGATTGTCAACTTCTGTTTATTTGCTTACTTTCGTTGGGGCACCTATCTTCTGAAAATCTAAGTTGCATAAGTCCGCAACATTGTCCACACCTGAAGTAGAATACATAGCTACTAATGAAATAATGAAAGAAATGCTTTGGATGAAGAGACTTTTTCAAGAACTGGGAAAGAGAATTTATCACATCAAACAACCAAAAATGGAAAATCATAACAATTTTCTTCTCTATCCATGGATTCCTCTCCTCATACAAATGGAATGCAGGATTTCTGTCTTGTGGAAGGTTCCTCTATCGAGTGGAAACTTGTGTCAGTTTCTAAGAATTTTTCCTTTTATGTTGCTTGGTGCAACACTTTATGAAATGAAAAAGGAAAAGAAAATGAAAGTGATAGAGGGATTAATTCTTTTTTTTTTTTTTTTTTTGAGAGAGAGAGAGAGAGATGTTGTGGTTTGGAAATCCAAGACTCCAATCTGTTTGTGCACATGGCATGGAAGAGGTACTATTTTCAGAGTTGAAAAAGGTTTGCAAAAAATAGAGTAATGGAGACCAGAAAATGGTTCTGACTTTTGCTTGCGTTTCCATAGAAATTGCGTTGTATAAACGCATCTTTAGTGTGAAAGCAACAGGTCACACGTCTTGGAAGAGGCCAACTCTTATTTAAAGCGCCTTGGTAAGTTTTTCCTCTTTTTTTTTTTTATAATCATGGTTGCCCGCCTCAATTTTCGCAATAGGAGAATTTTAGAACTTCAAATTTTTTTGGTTGTTTCTGGAAAATTAATATTGAAAAAGAAATAAAATAATTATAAATGAGAAAATAATACGAAAATATATCCTTACAATGTTAAGAAAATGCATAGAAATTTTATGAGATATAGAGATCTAAGAAAAATATTATAGGAGTAAGACAACATAAAAAGGCAATTCATCCGCCAATCACTCACCACCCACCCACCGACCCACCAACAGCATGATCCAAGTGTATAATTGCTAATTGTTAGGCGGATGATTTTTGAATTTTTTTTATTTTATGACCTAAGATATCTCTCCCGAAGGACTACCGAAATTTTATGTTTTGTTATTTTTTAATTTTTTAATGCTTTACCCCTATTTTTGCGTTCCTGTTTTCTTAAGAGCTGGCCGGACTTGTGGGTTTTTGGCACGTAGCTTGTAGGCTCTTTTCTGTTTTTGTGCAATGTGAGCGTATGTTTGCAGGAGGGATTCTATGAGTTAGCTGCTCTCGGTTCTTGCGGCCGTTCACCTTTCAAAGGCCATGAAGTGAGAAAGAGCTGCTCACCTGCCCCCTCGCCACGTGCATTTGCACTGCTGCATTCTTTTGGAATATACACCACCAACCTTTCAGCAAAAGAAAAAATCTTTTAATTTACTCTTACGCAACCAAAGTTTCTTGCCACTACAAGTAACGGAAAATATTCCCATCCCATGCCAGACTGCCTACATTACTTGTGCGACCCAGCTCGTGGGACCCAATCGGATTCTTCTTTTCTATCATCGGAGGTAAGATGGATAGAAACGTCTGGCTATAGATAAGGACCATGCAGCTTCCTTCATTTAAATTTTTTTTTATTTTTTTAATATTCAATCCAATGAAAAATAAAGGTTTGATAAGTAGAAAATTGGATATCATACCAAATTATGAGTATATAAGAGTGTAAAAGGATCACCATTGATCAAAAGTGGATCTAAGTGGGCCCCATAGAGTTATCCTAAAAGAAAGTTCTCCCTGAGTTTTGGACTACAGGAGAAAAATTCTGTTCAGCTGAAAATCCTATTCAGCAACTCAGCTTCTGTGGATCCACAAAAAGATCGACCTTTGGTTGATCAATAGAACATGAGATGCTGAAAGGTACACATAAGATCCACCTTTGTTCACATAGCAATGGGTTGGGTCAAACAGGTAAGCTCACCCACCTGCTCCCATTAAATGCAGGTTTCGTAGTGTGAACTTATTAAATTGTACCGAGTCAAATTCAACATTTGGCCATTCCACCCTACTCCCATTAAATGCAGGTTTCGTAGTGTAGAGTTTATTAAGTTTTTACCGAGTCAAGTTCAACTTTTGGCCATTCCACCCTACCCCCATTTACAGCTTCATATATTTTTTCAGTGGATTTCAATATACATATCCTGCATTGCAGTTGATTGAAGACAGCGGAAAGAGAAGAAGTGAGGATATGGGTTTAAATCCCTCACATACAAGAATAATACGTCATTCAACCTTTAATAATATATAGGATTTTTATGAATAAATTCATCCTAAATATAGATTAGACGATTTACTTATGAAAAACACATATATAATGAATTAGGATATGATACATTTTTTTATAACAAATTTGCCATCATAAAGAATGGTAACAGTACCATAATATGAAAATTATATAATTAAAAAAAAACATATTACGGTCAAATTTTTTTAGTGTCTTTTTCTATGTTTATTCACCTCAGAATAAAGATATTATTAATCAGATGTTGAAAATCAAAATTTGGAATAGAATCTATAAAGAACAGTAATGATACGTTACTAGAAAATTATATACTTGCAAGGAAAAAAAATATCATTTTCAATGTTTATGCACCTCAGCATAAAAATATTATGGATCAGATGTTGGAGACAAAAAATAGGTATAAAATCTATAAAGAGTTCTAACGATATCGTTAGCATTCTTTTATGAGAATAAGCTTATCAAGAAAAAATTTACCACGCATTAATTCGTTATATATGTATTTCTCATAATCAAATCGTCTAATCTACATTTAGGATAAATTTATTCCTAAAATTCCCTAATATATATTCATAAGTTAACTTTTTATAATATTCCTTTTTTTTAATTCTAATATCAAATCCAACAACCCCATACGGCCCCAGCCAGAGAAAAGATGATTTTAATGGATTAGCCATCTATTAAGAAAAAAAAAAATTACAGGCTTCAGTGGTCATCATTTGCGGACTCATCTGATCACATTCAGCTATCAAAGGCCAAATTCAGCAAGGCCTAAAAGCTCTTGCCTTCAAAGTCAGAATACTTTATTCAACTTCTTTCTTTGGGAATGTTTGGTCAACGGTAACCACACATTACATTGTAATAATCCACTTTCCCGATAATAGAACGTCAAAAAGAGGATTAAAAAAACGTATTTCCAACTATGGGACTGGTGGAGTGTACGAAGAAAGATTGTAATAGTTATGTCCATTGGATACAAGCATACACAAAGTACTCCTTGGAAAAAGCTCTCTAACCTTTCTTCCAACTATGAGTAGCTTGTTCTTTTATAAGAATTCCTACAAAAAAAAATTAAAATGATTGGATTTTTAGGACAGGATGTGATGATATCTTGTCCCCTAATATTTTTAAATTCTTTATTTCTTTCCAAGCATTTCTAAATTCTACCTACTTAAAAGGTCTTAAAATTTTTAAAATTCCACTTGCTTCATTTTTTGCTGAAATTCCTTCAGAAATCCCACTATATCTGAAAATTTTAAAATTCCTCATACATAAATTCTTTGAATTCTAACAAAAGAAAAAAATAAGACTTCCAAGCATCCACGCAGATGCTTAAATCTAAACGCCCATGTATTTGTCGCCGGGAATCGGAGGAGACAGAACGCCAAGGAGTTGACCGTGGTGTGGTTGGCAACATTGTACCACTTGCAGTATTCCTTCTTACGGATTTCTTCCTTTGTTAGCGGTTAACAATTCAATGGCATTTTTATTCATTTTGCGGCTAACATGTGACGGAAAATCAGCTCGCCTTTGTAATGTCAAAGGAGAAGGTTCTCAATTGGTCAAATCGCCCTCTCGTGGGCACCGATTTATCTAGTATTTGCTGGCCCTGGTCCTACTTTCATCTACGCGTATCCCACCGAGATGGAATGTGTCCCAGCCAAGGTTTAAAAACTCAGAAGAGTCAGGAGGCGACTCAGTCCTGAGTCAAGCTGGATGAGTCATCTGTGACTCACTTGAGTAGGACTGAGTCGCACCCAAGCCCCACAGATCTTGTAGAGAAGCCCCCTTGTAATGGGAATCCGCCGACTGGAAATATAAATCAAACAATTCACTCCTAAAAAGGGAACTCAGACCAAACTCCCCTCAGTTAGGACCGAGTACTAGAGTTCTAAAGTAGTCATTGGTTCATGTACTAGCATGGTATAGTACCGTAACCAATAGGTCTTCCCACTTCAAACAACACTATCCCTCACCATGAACATGAGAGAGAGAGAGAGAGAGAGAGAGTAAAAAAAAAACGAAGTCGCCCTTACCTCTCTTGCAACACCTCTCTACATTAATGACAGGAGATGAAATTTCCTCTACTCTGGATCACCACAGCAACAAGTTTTGGTTAACAAGACAGTTCTCTCTTTTTATACATCATAAAGTCTTTTGAGTGAAAGCTCAACTTAATATACACTGATCATGCTCCAAAATGTAGTTTCAGCCTGCTCACCTCAATGATCTAATTTTATCAGTAAACTGTCAATAAAATGTTTTTAAAAAATGATGGAGTAAGATTAGAAATGAAAAGAAAACGATTTAACCCAAAGAAAAAGAAAGAAAAGAATGAACTGATTACGACGTTCGAAGAGAAGCTTAAAACTAACCTAACTGTAGCTGCTTCCTCATCTTCATCAAATTTAGAACCACATCCCTTACAAAGGAATCAAAGCAAGATAAGCAACAATCCTTGACTAGATCCATCCGTCTGCCCTCTTTCTCAGCATGGGAACAACCAGAAGGTGGCTCTAGTGGGACAATTTTGCTCCTACTGTGCTCGAATCCACAAGCTGCTAAAATGGAGTGGGTAGAACGTCTCGCAATGTCCTTCAATGCACTAGGTTCTTCAGAAAAACATCAGTTGAAAGAGTTAGCTCCCTTATGCTATAGAAATTTTACTACTCCGTAAGCTAATGGGCAGACCAAAGAAATCAAAGAATTGGGAGATCCTTATTTTAATTTATATTGGTAAACTTTTAGTCAGCACAAATAACATAACACACATTTCAATGACTGAGGTATACAAAACTGAGATAAGATAGCATAACATGTGCCGAGATTATCTGGTCTGCACCTTTAATTCAGAGAGTCTCACTTTTATAGATGGCATTGACAAAAAATTATGCACTATTCATGTGTGGGATAAAAGAAGTATATATAATGCTTTAGCGCACATTTGTGCAACAACCAGCGGACTTTCACTTCTCCACAAGACACCTTTCCAGTACCCCCTCATCATAAAGGCTTTTCCATGGATTTGCAAAAAAATCAAGCCAAAAAAATTGCTTTTCCTTGAGGGAAATTGTCAGCACCAAACCATGACAAATGAATTCTGCAGAACATTGGACCACATTTCCCTTTCATTTCCATGGAAAATGTGTCACAGAAACTTGCCCTTAGTGTGTCCTTGCCTTCTGGTCCCTCACTATGGTGTTCTTAATATTCTATTGTTGCTATTCATGATTGTCAAAATCAATGAATCCTTAATCTTGGTCTACAGTCACATCACCTTCTCAGGTTAATGCCTTTCTTGGCATTTTATGCCATATCCCTTAGAAATACTTCTCATCAAAACAGTAAATAACAACACTTGTTCACACACGAAGTATGTTTCTGGCATCAGGACACGTGCCCTGTGGATAGCCTTCGGCTTCCTGAAAGCTCTGACCAAGCACATGCCAGAATGCAGTTCACATAAGAAAAGCAAATTGAATGAATTGAGTGCAAAAATTTTCTCAACAAGCATTGTCCTAATAAAGCCACATTCCAATTTCAAAAAATTCCAGACAGGATGCTTCGATATAAAACAATATTTTCAACATTATTAAAATATAAAATGGGCATATGATTCAAAATGGTACAAGAAAACACGAGTCAAGTAGAAAAGTATATTCTTAACCCTTCTACTGGTCACAACACCTGTTGTTTCACTACAATATGGCTTCCATCATATTCCTCCATTGGAACTGGACTGGTCACATACTACTTAAGTTTCAATTGCTAACGAGGTTCAAAATACTGACCTAGGATAGGAGACTGAACAGGCAAGGTCAAGAAACAAAAGTTTTGGACCATATGGGCAAATAAACATCACATAACAGCCTAAAATATTAATCAATGCATTTGTATCAGCCAGGCCCAAAAATTGACACAACGGCTGAAATTTTTCAAACAATGAGTTAGTGAAAATAATACTCCTGACGAAAGAAAAATGAAGGCTTGTCAAAGGCAATTCCAGGAAATGTACATATGTACATATGCCAACGCAAAATATAACTACTGTAAATGGTAGCCAGAAAATTATTCATGATCCCACAGGTGATTCACTCATTTGAGTCAATAAAGATGGGAGGAATTTCTCTTACTAGAGTCCTGTGGGATTTTCAATCCCTGAAACATTTGAGTCAATGAAGATGGGAGGAATTTCTCTTACTAGAGTCCTGTGAGTGGCACCACCCCAGTCCTGGAGGTGAAAAGAGCACACAATAAAGATGAACTACAAAGCATGAAAAATAGACTTTACCTAAAGTAGCATCTCGGGACAAGAGCTTCAAGTGTCTCTTTACCATGGCTCGCACTTGTTCCTTTGCCTCTTCCATCGTACGGGAACTGCATCCTTCACCAAAAGTGCAAGGAAAAATATAAGCACTGGACTCAGTGAAAGGCTGGCTGCACTGCTCATGACCCAATACTGACAAATATGTGCCTTCTTGCTCAGCAGATAAACTATCATCCACAGGTCCATTGGGAGGGGTGGCATTTAGGTCATGAATTACTTGTTTTCTCGTATGGCCTGTTCTTGCAGAAAAAGCATCACCATTTTGGACAAAGCAGGAAGCACCTTCACCACAACAATTTGATAATCTTTCACCGTGCTGGACCCTACCCTCAACAGCCACAGAACATGAATCCCTGCTTCCTAGTGAGTTTGCGTTTTCAACTGGTGCCTGATCTTGCACAATTCTAGAATTGGCAACATCACTTGCTAAGCTGGCATGTGGCAGTTCATTATTTCTCTCAGCTACTTCAGTAGATTGGTTCATCCTATTGGTGGACAACAAATTGTGAATCTGTAGACGTAACCTCCGCCTCCCCAAGACAGTAGCTGCACCTGGTCCAGATCTTGGTGATTCAACTTGAATATCCTCTCCACCAGGGTATCTAGGAGAGGCCAGCAAATCAAGTCCTCTGGAAATCAGTTGTTCTGGTATAGAAACTGAATGTTGTGAGGTTGAGTATGTAGGCACATGTGTTTCAAAAACTTCTGCACCAATTCCACTGACAGTCTCCCCAGTACACAAACCAATGTTGCCTGTGTTCTGATTGGACACCAAACTCGGAACATGCGAATTTGAGGATACAGGTTCTGAGTATTTGCAACCTTCACAGTACCAGTTACCTTCGGGTACTTCTCTCCCTAGACCAACACAGTAGGTATGGGCAGGGGTATCACAGATATCGCACAGCAACATAAGGCTATCGTCCCCACCTTGTTGGCATTCCACACAAACCACATTTTCATATGGATCAAGATAGCCCCTTAATTCTTCTTCAGAAGGTCGATAAACCTGCAGAGAACACGTGGTTTGGATTAAAAGGCAGGAAAGTATAGGCAACGCATAGAGGTCAAACAAAAAAGATTGAACATATTAAGAAAAGTGTAAGCTGGGTAACCACAGCCAACGTCACTCAGCTCCCTAGGATTTAACTTCAACCAAATATTTTATTAGCATAAACCATATCCCATAAAACTGAGGTGCTGATTTTTACAAAGTAGCACGTGAATGTGTTGGGCGAGATCTTACTAATGGCAAGTTGCCAATCTAGCCAACGCTCCTTTTTCTAAGGTTGAGACCAACAATAAACCGAGGCAGGAGCATGGCAAAGGGAACAAAACAACCAAAGAAGGGCAACAGAATGAGTCAAAAGAGAAGGCATTGAAGTATCCTTAAAATGGTAAATGCAAAGTTTCTCAAAGAAGCTGTCAAAAAGGGTGGCGAGAGGAGGTCATAAAGAAGGGCCTATGTTAATTAAGGCAGTCAGATGAATAAAATAAAGCTATACTAAGGGGCATTCGAAAAGGGACTATCATCAATCAATCCATGCATCATGGAGCTGAAAATATTGTCAGTGAATAACTTTTTAGAGTTTTAGTACTTTACGGATTTGAAACAAATAAATAACAAATTGATGAGATATGTCAAAATGCACAAGGAATCGACTTGCATTTTCAATGGCATGTATAGATCTTGAAAACAAAAATGGGAACTGGATTGCCTTCATGAAACTGGATGCCACAGCCTGCCACAGAAACACAATGAGTTCTTGTATGCTAGACTCCTACACATATGGATACTTAAACAACTAAACAGGTATGGAACAAAGATGCAATAGATAGCATTGCTACCATCTTTTTCTAACAGTAAAAATTTTATTAAAAAAGAAAAAACACCAAAAAGGAGGACACCCAAAAAAAAAAACACACAAAGGCAAAGCGCCTAAAAAAGATTAAACATCAAAAGAAAAAGAAGATCGAGAAACTCCCTCCTTATCAGAGGCATCACTTCCTAATTTTTAAATTGCTTAATCAAGTTTTCCCTTTCTTTCTTTTTAGCACAAGTAATTCTCTCAGTATCAATAATATATATACTTAAAATAAAGCATAAAAGGAATGTGGCCACCCTAATGACAGGAACTTAGGAGCTTGGCCCTCCTCCAAAAGTTGTTTTGAAATTCCATATAAAAGAAGCAGCTACATGGCCACCAGTTCCAGCAGGGATTGTAGCCTTGTAAGCATTCTTCGTAACAGCAGAGTACATTTTATATGCTCCAAGTATTTGGGGTTAAAGATTCAGACAACATGGAGGTTATGGTTATTTTGGAAGTGTTAAGAACCTTGTTGCAATTATTACAAAGAATTTTAATTGTGGTAAGTAATTCTGCAAATGCCATATCGTGATGTCGTAGGCATCTTCATCTGATAAGGGCCCATGGGAATTCCATGTCATTTGACTGAAATAGAAAGTCTCATAAACTGAAGTGGTGTTTCAGGTGGGCCAGTCAGCCAATAGCATGGATGGATAGGGATTTCCTTGTTTGCCCTTTTTTCGGTTACGTTTGACTGCCGGTCAGGAGTGATATTTTTTAACTTGAGAATCCAAGGATAGATTCCTAGGCATGTGTGAGAAACTATGGTGCCAACACCACTCAACCATGACTGTGTTGGCTTCTACTATGTAATTTTTTTTTCAACTTTGTAGCATTGGGTATAATACTCTTATACCTATGCTTCTTTTCTTTTCAGCATTCTATCTTTTAATCTCAAAAAGGAGCAGACCAAAGAGGAAATGGATGGAAGTAGTAAGGATAGACCTGAAGAAGTGCACCCTATCTGAGGATTTAGCCTAAGGTAGATTTGAATGAATAAAACAGAATTCATGTAGCCAACCTTGAAAGAGTTGGAACAAGACTTTAATAAGGAGAATGATGATGATGATGATGATGAATCTTCTCTATTCTCATTTATATAATTTACCCTTGACCAATCATAAGAAATAAATAGACAAGGCATGAAAGAAAATCCCTCTCCTAGTTTCTTTTTTATTTTTATTTTTTACAAAAATATGAGTGAAATAGGTACACGATTGAACAGACCCAAACCAGTTTGGTTAAAACAATGGAATTCAATGAGTAACCACTGCTACTATTGCTGTTGTATTACTTCAGTATGCTGAGCATACAAGTGACTGCACAAAATATAAGCATGCAGCGTCATTGAGGCATATGTACTTGTTTTATGCTGAACAATGCAATTGGAACAAAAGGGCATATTACTGCACGATTGAAAACAAAGTAAAATTGAAATATCAATAGATGCTAATACATATTATCATAAACTCAGGATGCAAACTCTTATGATATAGAAAATTATCCATTTATAGTTTATAAATCCAAGGGCCACTACAACATCTGAGATATACACCTCGTCACCTCCTTTCTCCCCTTTGTAAAGAGATCTAGTTTAAAGTCTTCCAAAACCATTTACAAATTTGTTTAAGAATCTTGTTCTTTATGTTGGTGCTTTTAAGATTCTACTGCAAATCCTGTTGCTCAACTGTCAGACCAAATAAATTGGGAATCATTTTTTTCCCATGTCCAGTACACAATCTCCCCCACCCGTGCAGGGCTGCACTGCATTCCCCACCCCAAAAGCCACATCCACAATGTTTTGCATGGATACATGTACTTGGATGTTGTCAACAAGCACACATTTGAAGGGATTATTTCGAAATTTAATTATTTATATGAGCTATTAACATAAATTGATTCTTTAACTCAAATCATCGTTCTAAAAGAACGAAAGAAAAAAAAAGATTCTGCTACTACAAGAAAGAAAAAAAATATTCTGTTTCTGCAATGAAGAGAAATAAGAATAAAAAGGGAAATGAATACCTGATCACGTCTTGGAACCTTGATCACAGTCTTCCTCAGACCAATTCCTGTATCCGATTTTGCTGGCTTGCTAATGGTAGTAAATCGCTGCTTGCATACAGGACAGCGAGATTCCACCTTGGACCACTCCATAATGCAAGCAAAGCAGAAATAGTGAAGGCAAGAACTCAATGTCCCACGAATGGTACCCCTTTGTTCCTCTGACAAACAGATCCCACATACTTGCTTCCCCATATCCAACTGCACATCATCAACCTTCTCTTTCCCCTTCTTTGCCACAGTTCTCCATTGCTGACATGGAGAAGTGCCATCAACCTGCAAACTCTTTGGAGATGAACTTAAGCAGGTATCCACATTCCTATTTAGCGCCAGTTCTCTAATAAAATCTCTCTCCTCCTCTGAGACCCTATATTCGAAATCAGAAGAGCCAGAAACCAAAAAATCTGAATCTGAATGTACGACCCTTCTCTTCTTTCTTCTCCTTCCCTTCTTCCTGCTCTTTGAGGGGGATGAACTAGTTACACAAGTAGTCAAATCCCCATTATTAGCCAATTCTCTTATAAAATCTCTCTCTTCCTCTGATACATTGTAATCAAAATCAGAAGATGCAGAATCCACGATATCCGAATCTGAATGCACAATTCCTCTCCTTCTTCTTGTCCTGCCCTTCTTCTTCTTATTCTTCTCCAAGGCAACACTATCCTCAGCGAGAAAGTCATCATCAGAGCTCATCACTTTCTTCAACACCGATTTCCCTTGTCGCCCCCGCAATGTCTTCTTCTTCTCCTTCTTCTTCTTCTTTGCCCCGTTCGTCTTCAATTTCCGCTTGGTTTGCCTACTCTTAGAAGGCCTTTTTCTCCCAATCACACGATTCCGGATCCCACTCTTCCTCGTAAGCCGACGACCTTCCTCATCCAAACAATCATCCGCATCAGGTACGAATTCCTCATCCTCGTCCTCGTCCTCATCGTCGACCCAATCGTCACTATCAACCGAAACCCTAGAGACCCGAGATGCCCTTCTTTTCCTGCTCTGAAGAGACCGTTTTCTCCCAATCACACGATTTCGGTTTCGCACCACCCCACTCCTCTTCGTTCTAATCCAACCACCCTCCTCTTCATTCAAGAAATCATCCGCATCCGGCACGAATTCCTCGTCCTCATCATCGACACAATCATCACTATCAACAACAGAAACCCTAGAAACCCCAGATTTCCTTCTCTTGGCGCCCAATTTGCCCCTCCCGGCAAAACCCTTTCTGGGTTTCGACCGCGCCGCCTTCCTGCCCCCGCCCGAGCTATCGCCGCTGCGGGCCGCGGCCGTCAAATCGAAGCTGTCGTCGGAAACATCCCGAGCAGAAGAAGCAAAGAAATCCTCCGAATTCTCATCATCCGATTCGTCCTCCCCAATCACGTAATCCTCATCAGAATCATCGGAGCGCTGCTTCCTCTTTCTGCCTCCATTTCCTCGGCCGAATTTGCCCTGCTCCGAGCTCTCCTCGTACGATTCCTCTTCTCCAACCACGTAATCTTCATCAGATTCGTCGGAACCCTTGTTCTTTCTTCTCGATTCGATGGTCTTTCTCTTCGTCGTCCGACTTCCGTAGGCGAATTTCGCTCCTCTGCCCATCATCAACCCAAAAACCCTAGGAGAGAGAAACAAAACCCTAGAAATCGATTCGAAGACGATGGAGGAATGGATTGAGTCAGCTGGAGGAGCTGAATTGGGACAAAACAAAACCCAATCGAAATCGCAATCGCAATCGCAATCGCAATCGAATTCGAAATCGAAGGGTCAGGAAGGAAATGAGGCGTTGATTGGGTGAAAAGCGTCGGAGATAGATTTTTTCGTACTTTTTGGTTCTGGTTTTATAGGGCGATTGGCGTCTGGACACAAGATACCCTACTTACTGCCCTTGCCCAATCAACCTTTTTCCTGTTTTTTTTATGGGACACCCCACCACCCCCAAAACCCACTTTTGTGGGACTGGGACTCTACCTACATTTTTGTGCCAATCATGTGTGGACCCCACAGCGTCAATGAGGGCTGGGTAGCAGTTTTCAGAAGTTAGCTCATTTCTCCGTTATGGGCCTGCTTTGCAAGTGGGATGTAAATGGAAGGTTTTGTTTTGTTTTTTTTTTTTTGGATGTTTTTGCTTTTTTCTATTTTTAGAACAGATTGATAATGGGTTTGGATCTAGGTTTAAATCTCGAGCTTGAGTTTGCATTTGGATATATAACACGTGCTAGTTTGTCCTAAATGCATGGTATTTATTTATCATATATAATAATATAATAAAGGGAAATGTTTCTGGTGCATTCTGGTCTCTCGGAACTGTTCCATCTTTGGCATGATTCCATAGTAACTAATTATGATATTATAAAAGGGAAATTTTCAAAATAGGGCTCAAGTTTTGCTCATATTTCAAAATAGAAAAAAAAATACACTTACATCTCAAATAAGGACTTCAGCTTTTCATTTAGATTTCAAATTAGGACAACTGGCGAGAAATTGAATTTTTCAATGAACTGTTGTTCTTTTTTCTTTTTTTAAATACCCATGTGACACATCAACCCACTCGCCCGAGACCCATCTTTCTACTTCTTCTTCTCTTCATCTTTCTTTTCAACTTCTGCTCCTTCTCCCCTTCTCTTCTTGATTTTCTTCTCTTCATCCACCATAGCTAAACCGTTTCCCCAACTAACCATCATCTTCACGAACCAACCCGCCGGCGACTTCAAAACAGCCCCATCTTCCTCTCAACTCTAGAACACGAAAGCTAGCCGCCATCTTAGGTCCAAGCCACTCATGCTATTGGATCAAATCCACACCATCCATCATTGCTGGCCCACCCATGCCTTCTTATTTATCTTACTTCTTTTCCATCATTATTTTCTTCTTTTGGTTTGCCTTTTCTCTTTACCGCTCTTCTTGTTTACTTATTCTTCTCCACCATCACCATCACCATCTTCATCAGCCCAAGAACCATAGCCCATCCCAGACCCACCTTTATTTTCTTCCTCACTTCTTGCCTTTCCATCCTTTCTTTCCTTTTTATTTCTCTTCTTTTCTTCTTCGGTTCTTCTTCTTCATCGTTTTTTTATCTCTTATTGTTTTTCCTCTACTTATGACTAAACAACTTCCAGCCATCTTTTTCGTCCTCTTGCTTGATTTCCTACTTCTTCTCACTTCTGTGCTCTCTTTGTTAGGATATTTGAGTATTGGCTAATTTATGGGTTGGATAAAACTCTAGGTCCATTGAATTATAATTTTATACTTCTTTTAGAATGGACTGCAGTTCATGTCATCGGAAGAACTAAAGTGAAAATTTTAGAAAAAAGACACTCAAGTAGGTAGATCTAAATTTTCAAGCTCAAGTTAAGGCTTTAAGTGCTTAAGTGGGCCTGATAGAAGTTATATTACAAATAACTAAATGTTTTCTTCACGTGCTCAAGTTGATGCTCACACGTGCTCGAGTGGACGACGAAAAAAACCCACTTTCTAATTTGCGAATTATTTTCTTTTTGTGCAAAGACTGTTATTTTATGTTCTACACAAACCCAAACTCCTATACAAGGGTTATATAAAAGGTATTTCTCTCAACCCTAAGACACACATCTCTTATTCTTAGTTGAGAATACATATTGGAAATACTACTACATTTCTAAAGTAGCAATTGGAGAAACTGTGCTAAGTTTGCTAATTAGTAGAGAATATTGCTTCCACTCTCTTGTAAAAGATTATCTTCTTTTGTAGAAGATTGGTTACATCAAGCATAAAGAGCAATGAATGAGGCGGAGTTGTGCAAAAAGAATTATAGTCTTTAAGTTGCGAAGATTAGAAAAGGGATTGTAAGTATATCTTGTACTTGCTCGATTCATAGTACTTGATTATTTTGGTCGGTGTAAAACTTGTGATTTTTTGCCGCATAAGGTTTTCCATGTAAAAAATCCGTGTGCCTTCTTCTTGGGTGCGTGATTAATTTATTTTGTTAATTCTTTTATTCTTCCCCTGCATATAAATTAAACTGTAATTTAAAAGTCAAATCTAGGACGATCTTTCACTCTCCTTCTTGATCGCCTCTTTCTCTTCTTTTTCTTGTCTTCATTTCATTCTTCTCTGTCTTCCTTTTCTCCTTTCTTTCTCATTCCATCATGCCAAAAAACAATAGCCCCCACATCTGTACACCATCTCCCTAGGAACTCCATCTTCACCACCCATCCAAAACCATGCCTGAACTTTTTCTTCGTCCCCTTGCCCTCTTCCTCCTTGTTTTCTTTCCCCCTATTGCCCTGAAACCCATTTTTTCTCCTTTGTGTTTTTCTCTCTCCTCTGCTTCTCTTCTCCCTCTTCCGTGGTTCCTTTCCATTCTTGATCTCGTAGCACCCATACCTCCTGCAACTTCCTCTTCATCCCCCTTTGTAATCAACAGACACTTCTTCTTCATCATGTTTGTTTTCCTTTCTTCATCCTATTATTTTCGATTGTTTCTCTGCCTTTTCTTCTTCCTCCCTTCCTTCCATTTCTGCTTTCAACTCATCATCGTTGTCAGATTTCAATTGAAGATGGTGGTTGGGAGGAGGAAGAGAAAAGGGCCAAAGGGCATTTTGGGTATTTAGAAAAATAGAAGAAAAACTTATCAGAAAATTTTATTTCTTGTCGGTTGTCCTGATTTGAAGTGTAAATGGAAAACTTAAGCCCTGATTTGAAATGCAAGTTTATCTTTTGTTCGGTTTTGAAATCTAGGCAAAACTAGAGCCCTATTTTGAAATCTTTCCTTTTATAAAATGACCAACTAAGCTGCTAATACTATAATAAAGGTGACCATTAGGCAGAATTCTTGCTTGTTTCATTTGGTTCAAGAATAAAATGCCCTACACCAATCACCATGTATCCCAAGTGCAGAAATGATTGTATTATCTATCATAACGACCTTCTCTTTCATCTCTTCAATACATTCTTATAACGAGGTTTGCAACAGAAATGACAAACGCAAGGCTACTTCTAATCACATAACCACCAACCACCTTTCCCAACCAAAAACCCCTGGGTCTAAATTTTGATTCTCTGGTTCTTTGCAATGTTGAAAGGGCGCATTAACATCTCATCTAGCACACACCCTCGATCTCTCTATCTAATGTGATCTCAAATATGGTCTTTACTTCTGTCATTGAGATCCATATTTAGCATACAAATCTATCAGCCCGCCTACGAAAAATCCATAAAACTCATAGCACATAGTCGTTGATCTCCTTGCCTTGTTTAAACAGTTTCAAATTAGAAAATGTAGGAAGAACACTAGCAAATGTAACTTTTTTTGGGGTAAAGCTAGCAAATGTAATTTGAAGTGGGTCTTACGCACCACATTCCGTCATCTCAGCATACAACTCAAACTTGGTACTCACGTTTTTGCAAATGACCTATACTTAATGCATAAGATTACATCACTGGTTATAGGTGGTTGCTGGAGCCCTATGTTTGGAAAGGATTTTAGGTGCTATAGTAGGTAGGGAGAGGGAGAGCAAGACACAAGAGCATAAATGAGGGGAGAAAAACCAACTTTTTAATTTTAAAGAAAGGCATTTAAACCATCATTAAAAAAATTGGGAAAAAACTTGCTAGATGATGAGTGTCAACCCAAGGTTGACAAACTCGTGACACGGATGCAACTTGGCCAATGCAAAAAAAAAAAGGACTCATATGCAGTCAACACTGAGAATCGGGGGTCATTTTGTTAAAATAATTTGAAAAATGTTTAAAAATAATTTTGCTTATATATATAAGCATGCATTTATTTACTCATGTTCATGATAATCAACTCAACTTAATAAAAAAATATATAAGAAAAGTACTACAATGAGGAAAATCAAAGAAAAAACTTCGCTTATTACGTAATTTGTTAGTCCAAATATCAAATATGAAAAATCGAATATACTTTAAAATACATTCAACTCATCATTTTTCAAATTGTTGACTTTAAACCTTGTGCATAATTACTTATAAATAAACTATAATTGTTTAAAATCAAATCTACCTATTCAATGGTTCAAAATGCAAACAACTTATTAAAATGAGATGTATCGGCTAAGTCTTGCCAATATTTGACTTCGTCTTTCGTCAAAACAAAATAACTCAGGAGACTCAAGAGGCAACTTGGAGAGCTTTCCAACCATGGATCAACCAACAAAGAGGTCCTACTTGAAAGAAATCCAAAAAAGCTTTTTTTTTTTTAAATAAGCAATTCAAAAAGTGTAATCTAGTGGCTGAGTGTTGGGCTTGTTTCTTTACTAAAATTTTTAATAGGAATTTGGTATGTTGGAGTTTTTTGGATATGATGTGACATATAATCCCGTGGCATTTGAAATGCAATGTTTTTTTACCAGAATCTCAAATTTCAGTAGTTAAAACATCATCTTTTATGTATTTTGTTGGAATTTCAAATACTCTATCAAGAGGAGGGATTTTGAATTCCACCTTAAGAGACAACTTTTGGAGAATTTAAAATTCCACCAGATATTAATTCTTGGAATTCTAGTAAAGAAATAAACCCTTAGTTTAATGAGTTGTGTAGTGCACATGCGGAAACAATCAACGTCATCACACATATAGAAGATAAGAAAACCATGCAATCATGACACACAGATTTTACATGGTTCACCATAAAGGTTACCTCTATGGGCTATGAGTATCTTGCTCAATTTCATTATGAAAGATACTGTGCAATTCGTTACAAATACTCCGATCCTCTAACACTTAGCTCATCAATCTTCATAGGTCTTAATCTTACTCTCACAGCACCCTGCCATCCGTGGTGTGTCAACACTATGGGGAAAAGAGCTCACACCTCTTTACACTCTACATAGCTCTACGTGGTTTACATCACGGAGAAGAGATCTACCACATCACCTACACAGAATCTAGAATTACATTACATGAATATATAATATATATTTTCTTGGCCACCAAGAAAGCCTCAGTACAAAGACCAAATTACCCTTGACCCTAACTTGGTCATTGGCTAGACCAATGAACCAATCCGACTAAACTAAAATACAAGACATAAACCTAACAATCTCTACCTTAGCTTTGATTTCGCAAATCTTTGAGCCACATTGGAAATACTTATCTATGTCTTCTCGTACTTTGTTGAAGGTACATCCTTCCATCGATATTACAAAACCTTTTCTTATCATACTCCACCTCAAACCGTAAACTGCCCCAATTTTAGCATGTCAAATTGCAAATATCTTCTGTTTGCCTTGTAGATTTTATCACTTCGAACACACTAAAAGAAATGGATCTAAAATCCAACTTTGGATGGCTTTGATATCGTAAAAATAATTTTCTACTCTCTGATTGATTAAACCTCCTTGTTGACCATCCAACAACCAATCTCTATCTTCCACTGCGTAGATCTACTTAAAACAAGTTTGTAGGCACAAACGGATCTCCGATCAGATATAAGACGATCAAAATATCGCAGAAACAATTTCAGCCGTTAAAACTAGTCAAACTACCTTTGACCTCCTCTGCTGACTTGTGTTGATGTCATTTTGCAACTGTTGCACTGGGCTGGACTCTGTGCACATGGGTCGGGTCTGACCTGACCCGGAACCGACTTGCGCTATGGCTTGTCTGGGCTATTGCTGTAACCAGGTTAGGTCTAACTCGACTTGAACCCGAACATGGACTCTGGATTTCTGCTGAAAACTTGAAATTAGCTTGGCTCAAATGTGTGTTTGAACTAGGCTGGACTTCTACTACTACAGGTTAGGTCAACTTGACCTGGTCTTGACTTGGCCTGGCTTGACATGGTTGCTCTGGGCTGTTGCTCCACGGGTCAGGTCTAAACGACCCAACTCGAACCTGAACTTAAGTTGACCTGGGATAAAACCTAGGCTACCTTCTCCTCTCCTTCGTCGGGTCTCTCTTTTTGCAACAAGGTAGCAGATCGCAGCCCTTCCTCGGCTGCGGCGGACAGGATCGGTGATGTTCAACGTAAAGGACGGCGATCGGCGGCGGAAGTAGCAACGAAGTGGGACCAGCATGGAGCGACGATCTCGGCGACGGCGGGTTGACTGGTGAGTTTTTTTTTACTTGTAGCCGAAGAAGCTCCTATTCTCTGGGCTTCTTCCTCAAAAGATTTGGCAGCCAAAAATAAGAAAAACCCCTCGATCTTCTCCGATGAAGATCTCTAACAACCCGAGAACCACTCTTTCTTCTTCTTCTCCGATTGAAACTCCAATCAATCCATGGTCCAGCAGAGATCAACTCGTTGATCTCTCTTCTTCTATGTTTCAGAACAGAGAGATATCGAATCCTTCGACGAGAATTCCAGTCCGTTGATCTTCCCCTGCAATTACGAGAAATCCGGCGAGCCCACGTGATCAATTCGGATTCTCGTTTCCTGTTTTAATCTCTTTTCTATCAGTGCGGCCAACAGAGATCCTTCTTCTGCCAGATCTGCAACTCGAAAACAACTCTGCTTTCACTAAAAATAAAAAACCGAGCTTACTCTTTTAGCTCTCGCTGATTGGAAAACCAAGCTTACTCTTCTTCGTTCATTCTGAGAATAGAAACCGAGTCCATCGTGTGATCCCCACTAGATCTATCAACTTGGAAACGGCAGCAAGCCTAAGATCAAGACAAGAGATCCATGCCTGATTTTTTTGCGAGAACTTCGGAGTTGATTCATCTCGACGAGAAATTAGGCTGCAACCCTCTTTCTTCTCGTCTTTTCCGATCTGTAGAACAAAAAACAAAACAGACAATACCAATTGCCTCTGTTTTCTTTGACCAATTTGTGTGGCCACCTCTTCGACTGATTTGTGTGGCCCTCCTCTGCAAACCAAAGAAACCAATCCCAAGGCTTCTCCAACCTTGAGCACCACCGCCAATGAAAGATGGATCCAGACAAGATGTGTCGATCATCTTCTTCCACACGCATCGCAGACACGATCAGCTAAATCCAAGGATCTGAAACTTGCGCTCTAATACCACTTGTAATGTACATACGGAAGCAATCAACATCATCACGACATAGATGACAAGAAAACTATGCAATCATGACACAGATTTTACATAGTTCACTATAAAAGGTTACCTCTAGACCTATGAGTATCTTGCTTGATTTCACTATTAAAGGTACTGTGTAATTCGTTACAAGGACTCTGCTCCTCTAACATTTAGTTCCTCAATCTTTATAGGTAATAATCTTGCTCTCACAGCACCCCACCATACGTAGTATGTCAACACCATGGGGAAAATAGCTCATACTTCTCTACATCTTATATGGCTCTACGTGGTTTACATAACGATAAAGAGATCTGCCACATCTTCTACACAGAGTCTAAAATCACATTACATAAATATATAATGTATGCTTTTTTGGCCATCAAGAAAGCCCCGGTACAAAGACCAAATTACCTTTGACCTTAACATTGTCATTGGCTAGACCAATGAACCAATACGGCTAAACCGGAATATAAGATATAAACCTAACAAGTTGGACGAATTTAGGAATCTATAGGCTGAGGCCTAATCCAAATCTAGTATCCTCAACCTTCATGACATGTCTTTTATGTGTTGAAATGTCAATTAGAAAATTCATCTTGAGTAATACCTCCTTTTTTTTTTTTTTTTTGCATTGAGCACAACATTAATCCACATCCGATCAAGTTGAACACATCATTTATCCATCAATCAATTGAAAATTTAACCATAGAGAGATTTTTTTCCTCATATTTTAACTACGCTAGAAAAGCCTTCCTACATACAACCTTTCTTCACCTATCAACTACACTATCATCATGGGTGGACTATTCATAGTGCGTCGCCCATGAACAAAACCACGTGCAGCTAGTCTCATTTGATGCAAACATCTTCCAATTTCAAAGTCATATGGTTTTGTTGATGTTATGGCTCACTGTGAATGGCTCACTCATAAAAAATGCATGGTGACCTTAAATTTTACAATGAGCTTGTGATAACTAATACGTGTGATGCCTAGACAGGGGATCCTCCGCTAGAAAAATGAGCGAATGCATGTTCATTGGGGCCGCTAGCTTCATAGTAATCAAAATTCTTGAGTAGAGTAGAAATGGATCTCTCTAGCCTTAGCGGCTAAACACTTTATTTTCACTATTCAAATAGGACAACTGGTGGATTTTTTGGGGCCTATTGAAGACAAGAAGGCTTGGATTCTATCAACCGCATGAAAAATAAAAAAGACCTTTTGATAGCAATTTGAACCGAAGTCATAAAATGATCAGATAGAAGAGCACATTTTTGTGATTTCAAATCAATCTCAATCCGATGCCCATGCAACTCCATAATATTCAACCACGAAATAAATGTTAAATTGATAGACGTAACGCCTCAATTAATGGCCTTGGAATAGATGCACAATTATGTCTATACGGATTTGAGTCTCATTTTTTTTTCCTAACAAGTCCGCCAGTATCTTTCAAGGACTGTAAAAAAAAATTTTTAAAATTAAATTCTTGTAATTTGAGGATGTCTAATTATCATCATTAAAAAAAAAGAAAACTTGAAATACTTACTTTTTTTATTTATCATCACAAATTTATTAATCAGAATATTTTTTTCATAAGCTAAAAGGTTCTTCATATGAAATATTAATTCTAAATTTAAAGGAATTTGAAATACTTAATGAATTACTTTTACTGATAAACTGTTTGAAGGGGTCATATATATATATTTATATTGAAGGATATTTAGGACGGCTCTCTTTTCTTGGATTTGTTTTAGCTTATTCTTTTTTTTTCTTCATAGCATTTTTACTTTGGCTTGGCACATTAATCTATAAACTTTTTTTCATCACATCTTTTCTTTCAAATAAATATACCTTCATAAGGGGAGCTCACTCTTTATTTTAAAACAAGGAACTTTTATGGAAGATAGGAACCACTCATAAGTCCAAACTCTATGGGCGCTAATTCCTTCATTATTGAATTGGCACTTGCTCTAATTTGATTTTCATCAAAATAATCTCTTCCATTGGATTAGATCTCAAAATAATTTGCCTTATCTTATATTTAAACATTTGAGGTCCATATATCAAGGGTTAGGGATTTGATTTCTATTTACTCCTCAACAAGTAGACAAGATGGTGTCCCTTCACGATTATTAGTATACTTGTAGGAAAGTTTCCTACTTTTAAAAGTAAGCAGTTTCATAGTGCATACATACAAAGATACATAATGTGTACTCAGTTATGTACATATCCATGAGAAAGAATTTTCATCATTTTCATTCCTATAGCAATCAAATAATAGTGGCAGAGAGATGGGAAATCATTATCTTAGTTTACATTTGTCACATGAATAATAATACAATCTGTATTTATACATATGTTTTTCATGAGATCTGAATCATATTATAAAAAAAAATGTGTAAAAAACGAAGATTACAATGCCTATGTCTCTTCACTAACAAAAATACAAGGCAAATGATAACCTAGATTTCAGCTTCCCACAAGGGAAAATTGCTCCGACCCCTCCAGGAGCACAACATGATCACTGATTACAAATCTTTCAAATTTGATAAGGCCATATATGAATTCTTAGAAATCAATTGCTTTCCACTTAGGTCACCAATTACTCCAATTATATTGGTTTTTTGCTATTGGCCTAAGGAGAAGTACAAAAGAATTGTAACCTTATATGTAACTCATTGAAGCACAGGCACAAAAATACCAAATTTGTAGGCAAACAAACCCAAAAATAAAAAATTTGTGTTCACTATTTAGGTTCCATTTTCCACAAATTTTCTTTATATATAACACCATTCCTGTGCTGATATACCTAGAAGTTCTAGGCTAAAGCCACACCAGAAGGAATGAATCATTTTGATTGTTCGACCCAGGCACATTAGATTTAGCATTGTGGCCAATATAGACCGGTTCTACCCGAATTCAACTTGTTATTAACAGGGTTGAGAATCATATAAACTCTAGCTAAATCCAAAAGTTGAGTCTAGTTATTAAAATATACAAAGAAATCACATGATGGGATCTCATCTCTTAAATATTTTTTAAAAGAGAAAGAGCCTTTATTCAATTATGCACAGTTTCCATCTCTGGATTCCAGATTTGGACTGAAATTGGCTGTCTAAAGCTCCTTCACGCTAAGGAAATTGCAGCCATCAGATGGTGGGTCAAACAAGGGGCACTCATCATGGGTCCCTCAGATCCTTGGTCGCCCATGGATTCCCGTCAAGATCCATGGCACTGATAGTCCATCAAGTAGCCCACTCGAGCCCATGTCCCTGTCACAAGCTTCTTCATCTTCGAACCTAATGATATTGCAGTGATCAGATTGTGGGCCAAATAGGGCCCACTCATCACGTGTCCCTCACAACCTTGGTCGCTGATGGATCCCCTTCAAGATCCACCGTCCTGATTGTCCATCAGCTAGCCCACACGGGCCCACAATCCCACACACGAAAATAGCCTGAGAATGGATATTTCAATTTTATTGCAGCCAATTCTGTTGCGAAAATAGCTAATGAAATTGCAGCCATCAGATGGTGGGTCAAACAAGGGGCACTTATCATGGGTCTCTCAAATCCTTGGTCGCCCATGGATCCCCTTCAAGATCCATGGCGCTAATAATCCATCAGGTAGCTCACCTGGGCCCACGTCCTTGTCACAAGCTTCTTTATCTTCACGCCTAATGATATTGCAGTGATTAGATCATGGGCCATAGAGGGGGTCCACTCATCACGTGTCCCTCACAACCTTGGTTGCCCATGGATCCTCTTCAAGATCCATAGTCCTGATCGTCCATCAAATGGCCCACACAAGCCCACAATCCCACATAGAAAAATAGCCTGAAAATGGATATGGGTTTCAATTTTGTTGCAGACAATTCTGATGCAGAGAAACGATTCAGAGGTAAATCTTAATTTATTGCAGAGAAACAATCGAGATACAGGGACCTCAAGAAAGAATGCAAGAATCCATATATAGGTCCTCTGATTACCCATTCTATTCTAAGAATGCAACCAACGAATTTGATTTTAACAATCGTTGCACACAAATAGAGAGAGAAGAGATACAGTAAGAGAGAAATAAGAAAAAAGGAGGAGAAATTGTGATACCGTTTTTCTCTGGAGAATTTGGCTGAGGGGCTGTGTGCTAAGAGATGAAGGAGAGACGGTAGGGTTTGTGGTGACAAGGGAGACGTACAATTTTGTGCTTTATTTTGTAAAAAATCACGAAAGGAAAGAGGGAAGGAAATAATCAATTTTGGGTTTCCTTTTTTTAATTATTTAGGTAATTAAAATAATAAGAGTCTAAAGCTGTGACATTTAATAATTCAAACAAGTGTTTTAAATTGTTGTTTTTATTAATAACTTTTCCCACATAAGAGCATGTCATTTTTCTCTTAACGAGAGTTGAAAACTGCGGAATATTGTGGAATATAATCAAGTGTTTAAACCCGTGGTTTTTCACACTTAATTAGTTTGGGATTTAACCCCTTTTGACCTAGTGAAACCGACTTGAGACTTCCCACAGTTGCCTCATTTGACCTTAATACAACCATCTTGAACCTCTGAAGTGCTCTCCATTTATTGCCACATGCATACATCTTTGCAATACAATGAACCTAACTTCCATCCGTTAAGACAAAACTAAAGACCTGTAATGCCCCACCCTTTACACATACATGATATTGTCCGCTTTAGCCCATGAGCCTCACGGTTTTACTTCTGGTGGGCCTTAACCCACCAAAAGGCCTCATGCAAGGTAAGGGTGCAAACTCTATATATAAACTCATTCACTTTTTTCTCTATAGTTGATGTGGGACTCGAGGATGTTACAATCCACCCCCTTAGGGCTGTACGTCCCTGTGCAGTAGCCTACCAACCCTCTTGACCCGCCCACATAAGGATCTGCCCACTTGCACCAGGCCACGGCAAGGACCCACAATCGAACTAATCGAGAGTCGGCTCTGATACCATTTGTAACGCCCCACCTTTTATACATGCATGATATTGTCCGCTTTGGCCCATGGACCTCATGGTTTTACTTCTTGTGGGCCTCAACCTACCAAAAGGCCTCATGCAAGGTAAGAGTGTAAGCTCTATATATAAACCTATTCACTTTCCTCTTTATAGTCGATGTGGGACTCGAGGATGTTACAAGACTTCCTCAAATCCGGATCTCACTAGTACCTTGTGAATCCTTCCTTCTGTCTCCATCTTGGTGTTCTTTCCGTCAAACCTACAACTACCCTGTTCTAACTTGTTCTGGTGGATTGGGCACAGTACATGTGGGTTAGGTATGACTCGATGCTTAAACTTGCTTACTTTGACTTGAACTGGATTACCTTTTCAGAGAAAATCATCTCCAGATAGGTCTTCCTGGATTTCCCCTAGATGATATCATTGAAGACCTATTAATCCATTTTCCGATCATCTAACACATCTAACTCCACCTGAACCACAGATTTCCTCACATGTTATTTGATATCTCATTCACTGCTTCACCTTAAAAAGCATCCCCTATCAACTTGTAGAGATTTCTGACCATCTCACTCTTCATTATGACGAATGTTTCATTTTCCACCTTCATAACTCCACTCGCTACAGTGCACTTGTAGCCTTTGAAGTCTTAGGCATCCAAAGAAATCTAATTTCTTCGTAAACCCGAAACATATATCACATCAATTAGTGTTTGAATAACATCATCATACAGCTAGATCTCTACCGCTCTTATCTCAAATGCTCATTAGTCGCATTCTCCCTCATAAAAACAAATCCATCAACAATGAGAGTTATTTGTGTCAACCAATCTCTAAAAAAATAGATAATATGAAGAATCCGAATCCCAATACCATGAATCATCAACTCAATCCATACATGTAATGTCCGAAAGTGATTCCCTTTCAATCGAATCTGAGCTTTCTTGCACACTACCTCCTTCTTATTCTGATTCTTTTATTTTTTCTTCCACTTTGGCATGTCGCTCCTTCTCAATCCATTCGACGCAGATCTGAGCTTTCCATCAAAGTACTCAGAGCAATCGACCATTCATGACATCAAGTAACACTTTTCAATCATTGCTGTGTTACGGAGTATAACACTCTTCCTTGCCAATCCCTGAAATCGTTTCTCCATCAAATATTTCAATTTGGACCGTGATGCTTGAATCTATTACTATCATCGTGAATCTGTAAGTTTCTTCAGTCCCCCAATTTTTTGCCCATCAAACTATGAATACTTTTTGTTTGCCATGTAGATCTCATCACCACGAGCACGTTGGAAGAAACAGATTTGAAATCCGACTCTGGATGGCTTCGTTATCGCAGAAATAGTTTTCTACGCTCCAATTGGTCAAACATTTCTGTTGACCATTGAACTGCCATCTTCTTCCACATACGCGTAGATCTCCTCACAACAAGTCTGTAGTTTCAAACGGATCTCTGATCGGACATCGGGCGATCAAAATATCCCATAAACAATTTTAGCCGTTGAATCTGGTCGAACTGCCTTTGACCTATGCTGCTGACATGTGCTAACGTTAGCACAGCTGCTGGCAAACTGAGCTGGACTGTTGTACACGGGTCAAATCTTACCCAACTCGGAATTGACCTCCTCTGCTGTGCTAGGCTTCTCTATGTAATGGGTTAGGTCCTACCTGACCTGATCTGGCCTAGATTCGACTTGGGCTTTGCTACAACTAGGTTAGGTTCAACCCAAACTTGACTCGACCTGAAACCAAGCTGCACCGTAAGGGGGTCAAGTCAACTCGACCTGACCTAAGTTCGACTTAGCTGCACGGGCATCGCTCCACAGGTCAGGTCTGGAAGGACCTGGACCTAAACCTGGAATAGATCCGACCTGGGTTCTGCTGGGCTGTTACACCATAGGTTGGTTGAATTGACCCAACCCAAACCAAAATTGACCTGGGTTAAGAAACCCAGGCCGTGTCTTCTTTTGTCTTGTCTTCCCTATTCTGCAACAGGAGCCGTCGCTGCCCCTTTCTTCTTTGGCTATGGCGGATTGGTCCGGCGACTAGCGGTAGGCTCAAGGCTGGTCTGGCAACGGCGATGCTATTGACTGCAGCGACCAAACGTGGAGAGGCGGCGACAGCAAAACGAAGACCAACAATTAACGATTGTAGTGGCAGCAACTGCGCTCGGCAGCGGTGCAGTGGGCTGGCGATGACGACGGCTGTAGGGAGCTCCTCTTCTCCGGGCTTCTTCTCCCTCAGAATACCGGCAGCCAAAACCCAACAAAAAACCAAGAACCCACTCTTTCTACTCCAAATCAAGTCAGAATCTAATCCGTGGCCAACCAATCAGAGATCAAACCACTTCGATCTCTTCTTCCAATTTGCAACAAGAAATCCCAAAAGCCCTTTGTTCTTTCTCACAACCCACAAATCTTAGGCCTTCTGCAACTTCGAGTACTATCACCAATGAAAGATGGATCCAGACATGACATGTCGATCCTTTTCTTCCATGCACATCTAACACGATCTGTCAATCGCAAAACCCACAAGCAATCTCTACCTCATTCTGATACCACTTGTTGGGAAAAGCGGTACAATGGAAATACCCGTGATCAATGGATCAATCACGATGGACACAAGCAATCACACCATCAAGGAATCACACACATGAATACAACAATTTTACATGGTTCGGCAACCTTGCCTACGTCTACGGAGGAGAGAACTCATCTATTATGATCCCATCTCAATTTCCTTAGGATCTAGGGATATGGTACATCAATATATATAGTTTCCGCTTTCTTAGCTTACAAGAAAAACTATATATCTTGACTAAAATACCCCTAACCATGAATTTCGGTTCTGACTAAATCAGACGACCGATCTAGCTAAACCGGAATACAGGATAAAACCCAACACAACCTTCATGACATGTTTTTTATGTGTTGAAATGTCAATTAGAAAATTCATCTTGAGCAATTTCTCCTTTTTTTTTTTTTTTGGCATTGAGCACAACATTTATCCACATCCAATCAAGTTGAACACATCATTTCTCCATCAATCAATTGAAAAATTGACCACAGAGAGATTTTTTTTCCTCAGATTTTAACTAGGCTCCAAAAGCCTTCCTACATACAACCTTTCTTCACCTATCCACCACACTATCATCATGAGTGGACTATTCATGGTGTGTCACCCATAAATAAAACCACGTGAGCTAGTCTCATTTGATTCAAACATCTTCCAATTTCAAAGTCATATGGCTTTGTTGATGATATGGCCCACTGTGAATGGTCTACTCATGATGAATGCATGATCACCTTAGATTTTGCAATAAGCTTATGATAGACCAAGAAGTATGATGCCTATAGAGGGGGATCTCTGGCATACAAATGAGCGAATGCATGTTCATTGGGGCCGCTAGCTACAAGGTAATCAAAATTCCTGAGTAAATTAGAAACGGATCTCTCTAGCCTTAGCGGCTAAACACTTTATTTTCACCATTCAAATAGGTCAACTGGTGGATTTTTAGGGACATATTGGGGACAAGAAGGCTTGGATTCTATCAACCAAATGAAAAATAAGAAAGACTTTTTTACGACCATTTGAACCCAAGTCATAAAATGATCAGATAGAAGAGCACAGCTTTGTGATTTCAAATCAATCTCAATCCGATGCCTATGCAACTCCATGATATTCAACCATGAAATAAATGTTAAATTGATAGATGTAAAGCCTCCATTAATGGCCTTGGAATAGAAGCACAATTATGTCTATACGGATTTGAGTCTCAATTTTTTTTTGCTTCTGACAAGTCCGCCAATATCTTTTCAAGGACTGTAGAATGCAAGACATGCCATGTGCCTTCTATTTTTATTTGTCAAGACAAAACCAGAGGAATAACTACAATGATGCCAATTCATTGTTGGCTTAGGGGCGGGTAGGCATCTCCATATGGGGAAAAAGAAGGCAGCAAGAAGGGACCATGTCCACTGCAATCTTTGGCTATAATGTGGAAGCTTTGACCAAAGATGGATGTTTTTTTGGGTAAACATACTAAAGATGAATTGGCTGCTTAGGAATTGGGACCATGTACCTCCTAAAATGAGGCATTGATATTGATATCAGAGATCATATGTCGACCTTGTCAGGGAGAACAACCCGGTTGCAGAGTTCGATGAGTGATGGCTTGGATCAACTTAGATCAAGTTGTATTTTGTGCAGTTGCATAGCAGGAGAAAGGAAAAGAAAAAGGCAATTCGATTTTTGGGGTGGGACAAGGATGTGTGTGGTGCCAATTTCTTTCAGCAATGAAAATAGGAGTTTTAGGCTGTTCTTCTGTGATATATTGGAAATTGTATTCAGACCACCCATATAAGATTTGAAGAGCCATCGAATCGAAATGCATTTTTCCATACCTGCAGCGGTCACAAATGTGCCCAGTAGGACATGTTTCATAACATGTGACTTTGAGGGATCAAAGATTTAAGGATTTCTCATTGCCCGTGAAATAGAGCTTTCTAACTAAAGAGTTTGATTTTTAACTAAAGAGTTTTATCTCCATATGTATAACCAACAAGAGAAAATTTTGTAGTAAAAAAAATGAAGAATTTCACTAGCCCAAAGCTTATCGATTTCATAATCCACAAACATATGCTGTTTTCAAGACTCAAAGAAAAGCTTAGGTAAGAACTAATCAACATGACCACCTTATAAAATACAAATAAAAACCTTACTATCAAATTCAAAAGTAGTAGACGATATGGGCCCCTTTTATCCTTGTCACTTGCTTGCTTGGTGCATTGAGCATTTACCAATGGGAGCGTTTATGTGCCAGGTGGGGCCAAACTAATGCATATCTAGGCTTGTCCTAAGTCTGATGCAAGTCAGGCCTGAACTGGCTCATTTAATCAATCAGGCGGTCTGAACTGAGCTTTTTATCAATTGTAGGCATTCAAGTAATTACTTGACTAATCAAATTAAATTACATGCATTAGTTACACAGGCCGAGCCACCCCTTCCCCTAATTACAGATCCAAGCCTGGTCCAAGGAGGGCTGGGCTTACAGCAACTGTATTCACGGAGGATAAAAAAAAAAAAAAATGATAGAAAACGATATTTGCACCAGTAACGCACCCATTTTAGACCGCAGCCTGCCATGCGTTCAAAAATCAAAGTTGCCGAGTATAAATTCCGTCAAAAGACGACTTGGTCTTCTTCTTCCTCTATTTCAGTCATCCGAATCCATCTTCCGTATCCCCAAACGAAGAAAAAAAATCCGAAACCGCTAGCCAACATCAACATCAATGAATCTCGCATGCCGTTTTTGTTCTCATTTACAATCTACAACCGTCTAATATAAATATCTCCTTTCTCGATTTCTTCCTCGTCAACATCATCAGCATCACGATCTTCTTCTTGCCATGCGTCTGTGGTCTCCTTCTGCTTTCCTCTCGACAGAGGAAACCTTAGAAATCTCCCAAAACCACATCTCTTCTTCTTCTTCTTCTTCTCCGATTCAATCAAATTCCTCCAATGGCCGCCGACTCCCATGCCGCTAATGCAAGAGGCCTCCTCTGCAATGCCGGTGCTGGCGCCGCTGCTGGTTCGTCGAATCCATCCTCAAGTTTTAGCCTGTTGATCTCTCTTTTGATGGAATTCAATCAAACGGCTCTGATTTCTTTGTCTACAGGAGTAATTGCTGCAACGTTTGTTTGCCCTTTGGATGTCATCAAGACGAGGTTTCAGGTTCACGGCCTTCCACAGCTCCGTAACGGAAGCGTCAGAGGTATGATTTGTTTTCAAAGGGTTCTTTTGCCCTAGATTGCTTTGGTGCCTCTAGTTGATGATCCAACATGAAAAATCTAATCTTTGAGATGCATGGTGTTATGAGATTTAATAGGACTTTCTAAGCGGGCGCCAATCTGGGGTTTATAGTGATATTTGCAGGTCTTTTGGTCTGATTGTGTGGTGTTGTATGTAGGGAAAAAGAAAAATTTCTTGATTTGGGTTTTTAGAACGCTAGATCTTCTCTCTGTGCGTGTGTGGGCTAGGCTATATAGTGATGGGTTTGTGTTAGTGGCAATTTTCATCGTTTGTGTTTGAGTTTTTACACTACTGGCTTGCAATTTGACAGTGTATACATGATTATAGCCTTGGACTTTTGGTGCAAGTCAGATTTGGGTAAATGTTTTCATTATCAATGTGAAATGTGAATCCAGGCAGTCTTATTGTTGGGAGTTTGGAACAAATTGTGAAGAAGGAGGGTGTTCGTGGCATGTACCGGGGGCTTTCACCAACTGTGCTGGCATTACTTCCGAATTGGGCTGTGAGTCTCCTTCTATCCTGTTAGCATTAGTATATACCATTTTGTTACGGATCGTCCTAGTAAACCATTTTTTTGTTAGATCTGTGTACCAGTCAATGACATTCTTGTAAAAGGTGATCTGTCTACTTTCTAATTCTCTCATTTTCTCACTTCACAAAATTTTTTTTTATTGCATGTAACTGGAGGTCAACACAATTCTTTCCATTTTATGTTTCTTCTGCTTTGCTGGTCCTAGGCTACCCTTTTTTCTTTTGTGATTGGACTCATGGGAGGATGTAAAATTGCATTGTGGTTTGCACTCACCACATCTTCTTTACATTCTCAAGGGTTTTAATGCTATCATGTACCTTATAGCCATCTGCATTTTTAGGATGGTAGGCTCGGCATACCTAGGCTTTCTAATGAATTGAGCCATAATTTTGTCTTCACCATCCTATCAAGAGGATATATATATATATATATGGAAATAATCTTATGAGAACTAGCTCTCACTATTTTTTTGTGAGAGCTCTAGGTGGGAGCTATTTATCACTCAATTCAAACCTGGCAATACATAGGGACCCCCTAGATAGTCACATGCCCATGCCCCCATGTCCCAAGCTTCGGTCAAATCCAAATTTACTAGATTGTTGGATCGATTGTGCACCAATTCGAATGGACTATATTTGTGGGCCACAGATGAAGGGGTTAGGGACACGTGTTAGGGGCCAAACTTGAATTTGGGGTGGTCCCGCATAGATCGTTCCATTCCCCCTATTTTCATCACCAAATGAGACCCACAAATGGGTCCCATAAAAGTTCTCATGGTAAGTGTGTGAGAACAGTTCTCACAGGATCAAGCCCCCATATATATATATAGGAATATTAGAATGCATTCATCCCTCACCATAGGGTGAGGGATGCTTACATGGCTTTCCTTCTTTGTATATGGGCATTCCTCCTTTCATATATTTTTTGTCTTGTGCACATGAATATTTCCAATTGTGCAAATGTCCCTCACCCTATGGTGAGGGATGAATGCATACCAACATGCACACACACACATATATGGGTAATATTCAAGTGAGAACTGTTTTTACGGAGTTTTCCATGAGAAGTCTAGGTGGGGCTCATCTATCATCCAATTTAAACCTTGCAATAGATAGGGAACCCCTTGATAGTCGCACGCCATAAGTTTTATTTAGATGTGAACTTATTGGACAATTGGATCAACCGTACACCAATCCGAATGGACTGGATTTGTGGGTCATGGATGAAGGGGTTAGGGACATGTGATTGGAGCCAAACTTGATATTTGGGATGGTCCCGCATGGATCTTTCTATCCCCCCTGGGCCTATCCCTAAATGGGACTCACAAGTGGGCCTCATAAAAACACACGTTTATGTTATTTTTGTACCTTTGAAAAATTTGAACTATGATGTGTAATTTCTTTAACATGACCCGGGGCACAACCTAGAATCTATGATTTCCAGATACGACATGGATACGGTAGGGATATGAATGTTACACATAAAAGTGAAGTATTGGATACAATACAACATGATATGTTGCCCCATTTTGAAGTATCTGTGCATCATAGCCTAGAAGTTTTGGAAAACTACCAATCCTATTGCACCCTTGTGTTGAGGCAAGTCCCTTCCACATTTTTGGAAAACCTCAAACTATTATAAAAAAAAATGCTCCAGCCATAACGTAACACTTAATATTTCATTTTCTTTGGGGCTTTATTTGTTCTTTGTGTGTGCGCATGGAGAACATCAGATCAAAGTTGAAGTAGCACAATAACCCATGCTAAGCATGAGCATGTTTGCCATTAAAATTTGTAGCAACATATATAAATATCAATTTAAAACCCAGATCATGTAAAATTATCCTCTACACTTAGTGTAAATGAGCATAAAATTATAAACTGAGAACAAAAGAAATGAGATTATGACAATACCTCTTTTCTTAATCTAAGGGATTGTGGAGTAGAAATGGGATAAGGAAAGTTGGTTTGAAAGGAAAGAGAATCTGTACAAAAAAGATATATGAGATTTGGGATAGAAATGAAGCTGTTGAGAAGAGTGAAAAGTGGAAAGAAGACTTTGAGTAGTTACAAGTTGAAAGTGGGTGGAGTTGGTGGGTAGAGATTGAGAACATGGGTAAGTTATAGAGAATGAAAATGTAACTGCTGGTCAAAATCAAAGGTTACGGTCAAAATTTGCTTCAAAACCCACGGCTTTATTATAGTACAATGAGATGACTTAATTTAATGTTCATGCGATTTCTTAAAGCTTTTGCCTTTCTTCCCTTAGTTTTTAGTGTGAAGTCCAAAGAAGAATTTTATTGCAATACTTGGTTGAGTGATTCAGTTTTGTTAAATGTGCAGGTATATTTCACCATATATGATCAACTCAAATGCTTGCTTTCTTCAGATGGTGAGCATGTGTGGTATTGTTTTTTCAATTGGTCCATGTTACTCATTGGTTTTGATCATTGATAAAGTAAAGAATCATCGATTTGTTTACTTCTCTATTGCTAATTTATCTTGAGAATTTAAATAGTTATTGTGTCGTGGGTTTCTATATCTGTAGTCTTTACATTTCTTCTTAATTTGTTCAAATTGAAATCTGCTAGAAGGCAACCACCAACTCTCCATAGGTGCCAACATGATAGCCGCATCTGGTGCAGGAGCTGCAACAACCATTGCCACAAATCCCCTCTGGGTTGTTAAGACAAGATTTCAGGTATTTGGTACACCTGCCCCATCATTATTTCTCGTGCACATCATCTTAAAGGCTATTTGCTTGATGTGGTTAGTTTTCTTATTAGGGATGGTCTAGTTAGCAGAAAAGTCCTATTAAAAATTTTTTTTGGGTAAGAGAAAAAAGTCCTATTAGTTATATATGGCCAGTGACATGAGTCCAAGTTGTTTAGTCTTCTCTGTTTATCTGTTATTGGTTTATGATTTGAAGACTCCTAGTGTTATGGGTTTAATATTAGTAAGCTCCCAAGTTGATAAACTATTGTAAAAAGGGATCAGATCCCATTCTTCATTCATTCAAAAGCCTGTAAGGCATGTGCACGACCATCTGTTGATATTTTTGTGAAAAAAAAGGGTTTCTTGTGGATGGCCATCTTCACAGGGCAATATCATGGTTTAGTTCTTGCAGAAGAACACCAAAGTGTGATCCTGAGACCTTTGTATCAATGAGCAAGGCCATTTTCTTTATTGCTTCACAAAATTTTTTTGAATGATAACTTTGTTTATTAAGAAAGAAGAAATAATATAGGAAAGATATACTGTAAGAGCCCCAGACACACTAAATACCAGCCAAGGTCAGCAAATACCAAAAATAAAAGAAATCCATAGGAAAGGCCCCTGATAAAAGAAATCAACTTTGCTTTGTCACTTCCTCTTTGGCTAGGGAATTTGCTCTGGAATTAGCGTCCTCCTTTCCATGGAAGAAGGATGCTTGACCAAGCCTAGCAAGATCCACAATCTCTCTCTCTCTCTCTCTCTCTCTCTCTCTCTCTTCCCCGGTATCCACAATCTTTTGGCGTTATGCTTCTTGAAGGCTTGATATCAAGGCTAGCATTTCAACCTCATTGACTGTGCATCTTCTGACTGGGTGAGAGAAAAACATGATACCCTTCACGTCCCAATTGCGAATTGAGCCGCTGATACTCACTAGACCTGGATTTCCTAGGATGCTTGATGCAGCCCTAGGGTTAGGGCTTGCGTGGAGATGCCTAAGCACGTGTCCAAGGACACTTCGAACCGTCAAAATAACTTCACACACACACGACTACGCACCTCTCTGGGAAAACCCAATTCTATTAATCAACCAAATCTGAGAATTTCTTCTCTACAATGCCATATATATAGTAAAAGCAAACTTAATGTGTAAGAAAACCCTAGGCTAATAATGGAAATTTTCCTAATAACAATTTACTTAGAACTCTATTAATAATAATCCTAATCTAATTTGAAGAGGGGCTGGGGCCTAAATTGCATCATTCTCCCCAGGTTGAAAGAAGAGTTCGTCCTTGAACTCTTTTCTGCTTCGGATTGCCAGTGTAAATGTGTTGAACATGAAGGACTTCCTTTGTGGCAGCTTTCCAGGAATTCTTCTTTGGCAGTTGTGGTTTCTCAGGATGAAGAGTAACTTGCTATCCACCATGCATGAATGTATAGGTATTGTCGCACATACCATGAGTCTCATTCTTGTCATACATCCATGGACGGCCCAATAAGATATCACCACTATCCATAGGTAGCACATCACACCAGATTGTATCCTTGTAAGTCTCACCAATGGCAAAAGTAACTTTGCAAGTATGTCGAACATGCGCTTGATCACCATTCATTAGCCACTTGACAAAATAAGGACAATTATGCTTATAAACTTTCAATTGGAGGCGATCAACAAGGGCTTGGGAGATGAGATTTTCACAACTTCCGTTATCAATAACAACTGTGCAATTTTGTCCCTGAATTAATCCCGCGGAACGGAAAATATTTTTGCGCAACCACTTATGCTCAACAGTTGGTGGAGCGTCCTTGAGGACAATAAGAGCTTCATCTGTGGTCTTTGCATCGGTGAATTCAATTTCCTTAAGGTGCAATACCCTTATTCTTGGGATTGTCAATATCTTTAAGGTCAGTGTCAATACCCTTAATATCATCTCGGATATTGTTATCAGCACCTTCAATCTCAATCAAATGTATTCACTTCGGACATTCTGCTGCTCGATGCCCATGCTGGTGACAATGAAAACAAACCATCTTATTTTGACCTTCAGTCCTAGCAAAAATCTGTCCATTGGATTTTGTGTCATGTAGAGATAAATTCTTCGGAGAAACCCATTTGGATTTTTGTACTTGATGATTGGCAATTCCCTTAGCCTTGATAGCATGTTGGATGAGTTCATCGACATTATCAAAATGTTGGAAGGCAAGGATATGCTGAATGTCTAGTCTCAACCCATTGAAAAATCTATCAACTACCACATTATCATCTTCAGTCAAGCCACAACGAGCTTGCAGAGTTAAAAATTCCTCAGAATATTCAATTACTGTTTTGGATCTTTGTTTCAAGTTTTGAAAGCTGGACCGTAGATCTCTTGCATAGTTGACAGAGAGGAATTTTTGTTTCAAAATATTCTTCATCTCAGTCGATGTATCAACTGGGTCCATGTTTTGATTCCTCTGTTTTCTTTGCAATTCAGCCCACCAAGTTGCAGCATAATTGCGAAATCTAGTGGCAATTAGTGTAACTTTATGGTGCTCAGTCATTGGCTTTTGTGCGAAAATATTCTCCACGCACGCTAACCAATCCATAAATTCCGCAGGCTGCAATTTTCCATCATATTCAGGAATCACAATTTTAATCCCTAAGTCTCGATCAGGATTATTGACTGGAGGATCCCGGTGATTCCGAATATTTGCACCATCATCACGGTGGTGATGCACATGCTGATGATTTTCCAAATTTGTCACTCTAATATCCAATTGTTGCAGTGTGGTGTGCATGCCATCAACTTTTGCAGATAATTCTCTAATGGCATTAGCCAAATCTTCAAGTGAAGATGATGAAGATTCAACATCCACTTGCTTCTTAGGAGGCATATATATATTTTTTTAAAAACAAAATTGAATTCTGACTGACCTGAGGACGCTGAGAAGGACAGATTGGAAATCGGAACACTTTGGCAAAAACAAATTTTGACCGTAAATTGTTGAAAATCTAACCAGAACTCTTTTAAGAAGAATTTCATTTGTGGGCCAGTTTGTATATGGGCTCACCCCCTGAAAGCAGCTCAAGTGTACCCGGATTGAACACGGGCCCAAGATTGACCTTACACTATCTCGTTCAGCGTGACGGGAAGAGGGAGATAAGAGCAGGAGAGACCTTCGTGTTTCGGTAAATATAGGAGCAGGAGAGAGCGATGGCGTCAGGCGACGACTGCGATGGCCTTTGACGACGACAGTGAGCGGAGAGTAGCGAACGGCACGACACCCAACGGCGACGATAGGCAGCGTACGGTGGAGGCTGGCGACAGCAGACACCCAGTGGCGACAACGGACAATGATCAGCGGCGACGACTGGAAGCGCAACCGTCGACGGCGCACGATGCGACAGCACCTACGTGCTGCTGACAGAGAGGCCGACGAGGAGGGAAGCCCCGGAGCCTGGTACGATCTCTGTGCTCTTTCTAGTTCTGTTTCTGTTTGTGCTGTTCTCCCGTTTCTCTCTTCTGCTTTTGTTTTTTCTTTTTTTTTTTATGCTCTGGATGGGGGGAATATGGACTGCCGCTTTAGAAGATGGAAACTGTAGTCGAGGGGTGAAGTATAGAGAGGGGGTTGAGGAATTGAAGAGGGATTTGGTGCAGGATGGACCGATGGGGGTTGGATGGGTTCCGGCGAATGGGTTTCAACAGAGGCGTGGTTTTAGGGTTTCGGTTTGGTGTGGGGATTTAGGGAATTGGGTACGGTAAGGTTAGGGGTTGGGGATTTGGGAAGTGACAGGGAGATCGGTGTCGGCAGGAGTTTAGAGTTTGAAGATGGCGGTAGTAGAGTGGGTGTCGTCTGGAATGGCAGTGGAGAGGATGGGTAGTCTGGGATAGCAGCGGAGAGGATGAGATGAACGGTGGAATAATCACGCCGGAAGTGACGACAGTGAGATGGGGTCTAGCCGGCTGATGAATAGGGGTAATCATGCCGGAAGATCGGGCAGATCCTTCGACTTTGATACCAATCTGATGCAGCCCTAGGGTTAGGGCTTGCGTGGAGGTGCCTAAGCATGTGTCCAAAGACACTTCGAATCATCAAGATGACTTCACACACACACGAGGACGCACCTCTCTGGGAAAACCCAATTCTATTGATCAACCAAATCTGAGAATTTCTTCTCTACAATGCCATATATATAGTAAAAGCAAACTTAATGTGTAAGAAAACCCTAGGCTAATAATGGAAATTTTCCTAATAACAATTTACTTAGAACTCTACTAATAATAATCCTAATCTAATTTGAAGAGGGGCTGCTGGGGCCTAAACTGCATCAATGCTACCATCAAAGTTGAAGTTGTAGAAACCTTTAGACAGAAGCCATTTGTGTGGAAGGACGAAGAGGATGATAGAGAGCTAACTCCTTCCAACTCCTTACGATCAAGGAAACAAATAAGTCTCTAAATTGGGGGAGGATAGACACCTAGGATGCCACATGGGATGTCAAGTTCCCAACTTCTCATGAGAGGATTACCTTCAAAGCACCGCGTGTTGTGCTTCTGCCAAATCACCCAAATGATGGCCATATAAGTAATATTCCAAATAATTTTCCAAGCATCAAATGCTTGAGGGAAATTATTGTGACAATTTAACATATTTTTTTGAAATACCTCATTCCAAGTCTTTATTTGTCTCTTTGTACTACTGGTTCATTGGACTCGTACATAGTAATTCTTTGTTTTGCTTGCTGTTTACATTTCCAAACCATCTCAAAGGACATTCCTAGTCCTTGTTTGGAGACATTTGTAGATCCACTTACCTACTGATTCCTACTTCTTTCCTTTCATGCCACTTCACACATAAATCTTTTGCATCTTGAACAATGTATTTTATATTCTTGTTGTTTCTTCATTATCCAACATTCATCTCCTATATAGCAATGGAGGTCTAATTGTTGTTTCTATAGTAGCCCTTTGATTGAAGTGATGCTCAACAAGTGCACAATGCTCTATTAGCTTGTGTTTAATGAGTTGACTCAGCACTGATTCTATTTTTGACATTAAACTCAAACCAATGTCTTGTTATATAATTGCTTTGCTATATTGGAGTCTCACACTTTGGCATTAAGTTTTTTTTTTAGCAAGTTATCTCTTTCCCTCCTACGTGGAGAACTCTAGGATGGTGGTTTGGATCTCCATTGTCTTTTGCCTAATTTTGGTCGATGGAGGATGAGGTTTCAATGGGGGTGAGTAGATGATGACGATCCTGTCTACTCCAATCCACAAATTTTGTCCTCTATATATTTTGTCTATTATCGCAGGATATTTAAAAAAGTACATGTCTTTCTAAAGAAAATGGTGTTAATAAACATTGAAAAAAAGCTATGCTCTTTCACGCTTGAGAAATGCAATCAGGTGTTGGTAACTCATTAGGAACCCTGGCACAGCCCTGGATCTTGGATTGATTGTAGAACAATCTCCCGAAGGATTATTCGAATCCAAAGAAGGATTCCCAAGCACAATGAAACTCACGATCACATTGGAGAGAGAAAATCTTGAAACTGAAATTTTATTGATAAAAGCATACTTTTACAATGAAGAATTCCTCCTTATATAGGAGTGACTGTTGCTCAAAATAGAAGACTAGTTCTAAACAGACATGACCTACTAAACACAAAATAGGAAGTAGATAAATAACTACTAAAAACAAAATAGAAAGTAGATAAATAAAGATAGGGATCCTTGAAGAAGCCAAGGATCAATCGGATGTCCTTCGGGCCTGTGATTTGAGCCGGACTTGGGTTCAGCCTGCATCAAACCCACTTGTGATCCAATGTGCCATTAGGGACATGTGCACATGACAACAGGAATTTGTGGTACAGTAGAAGGCGCTCCCTTTTGCATCCTTATGGTTGTGAGTTCGAGTCATGTTACCAGAAGGACAGTTTGCATTATAACCGCAGGTTGGAGTTGGACACATTTTTGAACAAAACCTCATTATAGTCACATTCTCACATGTGATGTGAATGATAAAGGTGAAGTCTGGAACCAAGTAAATCAGTCTGTGAAGTGAGATGAACAGTGATCAAACCTTTGGATGGTCATATACATGGATTTATGGAAGTGTGTAATTAATTGTATGAGCGCCTCCCTGCTATTTCTAACATGCTTCTGTGAAGTTATTATGAAAGTTGCTCTAATGTCAGTGTGGTCAGTTTGTCATTTTTTTAATGCTTTCCTAAGGAATAGGTATTCTAAAAGGTATTAAACGCACAAATGCATACATTTTAAAATAAAACCTCACCATTGTTACATGCAATATGCATGATCTATGTGAAGTATGGAACTCACCAAGCAAACCAATCTGTGAAGCACGATGAACATCGATAAAACGATTGAATGCTTAAAATACACATTAATGTTATGGAAAATAACTATTTCTGTTTACTGCATATAATAATGTCCTTGTTGTGATCAGTTATAGCTCATTTGGACTTCTCAAATTGTTTTTCTAGAAAAGTGGTATTTATAAAAGGATTGGAAAATCTTGGGAAGAGATAGTCATGGATGGTTCTTCATCTCATCATACAAAAATTTATCCTTGGATATGGAGGAAAATTTGTTGGTCCACTAACATGTCTCCGCTCCACCTTGAACCTTCAGCCTTCAATTGAAGTCCCATTTGTAGGAAGTAGGAACCATTTGGAAATTACCAACACAATCTTAATGTTACTGGCAATGGTAATAATATTTGTCTGTTAGTCAATCGTTACCTTTTATCAGTCATGTGAATGTAATTTGTTGACTAAACAAATTGACCATTATTTGTAAAATTGAAAATAGTTTTTTTGGCTTCTCTTTTGTAGACTCAAGGGATGCGAGTGGGCATTGTGCCGTATACGAATACCCTGTCTGCTTTAAGGAGAATAGCGCATGAAGAGGGTATTCGTGGATTATACAGGTAGTGTGTCATTTATCCAAGTCTCAGATGGTATAAAAGAATTGAAACTTTCGACAATGGCCCATTTGTGCTAATATTATCCCATGAACAGTGGTCTGGTGCCTGCATTGGCTGGAATCAGCCATGTTGCTATCCAATTCCCTGCTTATGAAACGATCAAAATGTACCTGGCCGAGCAAGGTGAACTTTCACGTTTTACCCTTTATTTGACAACTGCTACAAAGATTGTGCTTCTTGTTGATTACATGAATATATATCAGATAACACAACCATTGATGCACTCAGTGCAAGTGATGTCGCTGTAGCTTCATCTGTCTCTAAAATAGCTGCTTCAACATTGACATATCCACATGAGGTACTTTTTATGTTTTTACCATTATTCCATACATGTTGCTAGGAACTTTTATGTCACATATCTCCTACTGTATCAAAATAGGTATAATGTTTTTTTTTTTTTTTTTTTTTTGAGTGGTAACAAAATTCATTAAAGAAGGAAGCAAGACAGCAGGATCTATACTGACCAGCCTACCACCCAAAAAAACCAACAAGCCAAAGCAGGCTAAACAAAACCAAAATTATAAATAGCAATTAACATAAGAGATAAACTAACTTTGCCTAGCCACCTCCTTCTTAGCAAGATCATCTGCCACCACTTTGGCAGCTCTTGGGATATGGCAAAAAGGTCCATTCAACCTTTTAGCCAAGTCTATCACTTACATCTGAAACTGGGTATAATGTTCTAATTATAATATATTAAAGCCGTGGGTTTTGGATTTAGTTTTGACCAGATTCTTTTCAATTTTGACTTTTTTTTAATTGAGCCTTGGTTAAAAAAGGTAAAAAAGTATAGGGGGTGGGATTTGAACTCATAATCTTTGGATTTTCTAAATAACTAACTTAACTGCTATGCTACACAATATTAGTATGTAATTGCTTATCAGAACAATCTCAAAAGTAGTTAGATGGAGCATGGACCCTGGCTATGTGGGTTATTCCTGTGCTTAGCCCCGCTTATTATGCCACTATATTCTTATCGTACAAGCTTGACATGTGATTGGGGATAGAGCTGATGGGATGCCCAAAATTCTTCTTGGCTATCCTAGCTATCCAACCCTTGTCCACTTTTATATATATGCAAAATGCTTTTGTGAGAGTTAACTCCTCTCATCTTATTGATGCAGGCCAGATCCAAGATTCGGCCTAGCATTGCTGGGCCACTTTGATGGGCCCCACTTGATCCAACATTAGGGATCCCTATCCTTAATTAGATAGTTCCTAATTAATAGGTTTATTTCTTATTTTATGTTGGATTAATATTTAGTAATTGCTTAATAGGATTTAATAGTTGCTTAATTTAATTTAGTAAGTTTTGGTTATTTAGAAACAGTCACTCTTATATAACGAGGAGCCTTTCATTGTAATGGACATGCTTATTTCTAATTAATTAAATTTTATTTGAGATTTATCTATATTATGGTATTTTTCCTCTTATGAGGGTGCCTTAGGGGTTGGAGTCTATCTTTGGATCTTTGGATTTGATCAATCTTTCGGGAGATTGATCTACACTCGATCAAAGATCTGGAGCTGTGCCATTTACAATGGGAGGCACTGTGGTGAGATGGAGACACATAGGGAATGAGAGGGAGAGTGGAGCCTGAAAGTGAGAGACCTTGCTGTTGCTGTAGCTTCTTCTTATTGTTGCTGAGAAACAACTAGGGACTTGCTGGACTAATTTATCATCATGGGAAACTTTGGTGAGGTGTTTCTCATATTTTTTGAATAAGTGTTAGCGTTGGATGACCAATCCTCATGGTTCTCCCCAAATTTCTCTCACATAAGACCCTACTTTTCTTATTTGATCTTTTGGTTTTTAACCTGATTTTCTTGTGGACAAAACTGTTCAGCTTGTTATCAGAGCCACTAAGCAATAGATCAACAAATCTTGTGGGACTCATTGTGGAAACTCTTTTGCATAAGGGAATTTGTGCACGAAGTAATTTACATACAAAGGAATTTCATCTCAGCCGTTGGATCTGAACGACTAGTGGCAAATTCAGATTTGTTTGTCTCATGCATCCACATAGGAATTAGGAAACTGTGCTTAGAAGTTAGAAGCCGTCCAGATTTGCAGATCTGGTATATCCTTTGCATGTGCAGTATGCTTAGGGTTTTGAAGTCTTCCAGGTTTCCATTCTGGCTTTCTTCTTCGAAAGGATGTTTTTAGTCCTACTATTCAGATCTAGCAGTTTTGTTCTAGATGTGCTCACAAAATTTGCTTTAGCAGAGTTCTATAAAAATGGAAACTGTGGATTCTTCTTCTTTTCTTTTGGGGTGGGGGTGGGGGTGGGGGTGTGTCTATGATTTTTTTTGTTGGCGGCGGCGGGGGGGGGGGGGGGGGGGGGTGGATTTAATAATATTCCTACCCACAATTACTACCCAAACAAGTGAACCCAGAGAGAGAGAGAGAGAGAGAGAGAGAGAGAGAGAGAGAGAGAGAGAGAGAGAGAGAGCAATTGATAAACTGATGCAATATAGAATGGAAAACTAACCCAAATGATGCGGTTTGGGATCTTTGAAACTAATTAATATTATAATGGGTTTATAAAACGTAGGCCTAGCACAAAATTCCATTCTAATTAAACCAAGGTGATTAGCGCAGTTCAGATATCCAATCGGGTGTAGAACAATCTCCTGGAGGATTGTTCGAATCCAAAAGTAGATTCAAGTCCTGGGGCACAATAAAACTCACGATGAACATCAAAGAGAGGGAAAATTCTCTTGGAAACTGAAATAGAATTGAATAAGCATGCCTTCTACAATGGGATGCTCCTTCTTATATCATCATCATCATCATCATCAAAGCCTTATCTCAACTATGTTGAGGTTGGCTACATGAATTCTGTTTTTCTATACCATTTTATTTTGAGTCAAATCCTTAGATAAATTAAATTTCTTCAAATTTGATTTAATAATCTCCATCAATGTTTTCTTTGGCCTTCCCCTACCTCTTAATGGGTCATCCACCGTATAGCTAAACTTTTTCTCACCGGTGCCATTGCCGGCCTACACTCAATATGCCCAAATCATCTTAAACGGGTTGCTATAATCTTATCCCCTATTAGTGCTACCCCTAAATGCTCTCAAAAGCGCTCATTTTTAATTTTATCTTTTTTAGTTTTATCACATATCCCCCTAAGCATTCTCATCCATCTTATGTATATGCATCTTCTTAATTTTTCATTAATTGTTTAAGTGAAAAGATAGCTTCCATAGTTAACCTCCTTGGCATAAAACCATATTGATTTTCAGCGATCTTGGTCGTTCGTTTAAGTCTTTGGTCCGTTATTCTCTTCCATAACTTTATAGTATGACTTATAAGTTTAATCCCTCGATAGTTGGTATAATTTTGTATATCTCCCTTATTCTTATATATAAGTACTATAATACTTCTTTTCCATTCATCCGGCATTTTTTTTTGTCATAAGTATCTTATTGAATAGTCTATATAGCTAACTCACCCCAACCTCCCCTAAGCATTTCCATACTCCTATTGAAATATCATCTGGTCTTGTAGCTTTTTCTATTTTTATTCGCTTCAATGTTTTCTTCACTTTCATCTCTCTAATTCAATGAAGAAAAGTTCGCCCCGGTAATGAAGTATCCTCGCTATTTTTTGTATACCCCATATGTTCTTCATTTAAAAGTTTGTTAAAATATTCCTTTCACTTTTCTTTAATATCGTTGTCCTTCACCAGAAAATTTTCCTCATTGTCCTTGATATATTTGACATGATCTAAGTCCTTACTTTTCTTTTCTCTTATTTTTGTGAGCTTAAAAATATCCTTCTCTCCTTTTCTTGTTCCCAACCTATTATAAAGGTCATCGTATGCTTTGAACTTTACACTACTTACTATTTTCTTAGTTTCTTTCTTTGCCTTCTTGTATAGCTCAAAATTTTTCATACTCTTAGTCCCCTGCCAAACTTTATAGCAATGTCCTTTCTCTCGAATAATTTCCTGAGTTTCTACACTCCACCACCATGTTTTTTTATTAACATGTCTCTTTCCTTTTGATTCTCTAAGTACCTCCTTTACAACCTTTTTAATGCAATTAGCCATTTGATTTCACATTACTGTAGTTTCTTGTTCAATATTCCATTCTCTTTTCTCAATCATTGTTTTTAAATATATTTGCTCTTTCCCCCTTCAAATCTCTCCACCTTGTTTTAGGGCCCATTTTGTTTACTACCGCTCTCTTTCTACTTCTAATGCAAATATCTAAAACTTTGAACCTATGTTGCATGGTCAAATTCTCTTTTGGGATAACCTTACAATCTTTATAAGCCAATCGATTTTATTTTCTAACTAGAAAAAAGTCCATCTGGCTCCTATTACTCTCACTTTTATAGGTAATTAAATGTTCATCTCTCTTTTTAAAATAAGTATTTGCTACTACAAGATCAAATGCTACTGCAAAGTCCAATATAGTATTTCTGAATTCATTCTTTTCTCTAATTCCTTGCCCTCCATGCACTATCTCATATCTTCTATTATCTCTTCTTATATGCCCGTTTAAATCCCCTCCAAGGAAAATCTTATCACTATTTAGGATTTCTCGCAGTAAATCATCCATCTCCTCTTAAAATTGTCTTTTCACACTTTCCTCTAGTCCTACTTGGGGAGCATATGCACTGATGATATGCTCCTTCTCATGTAGGAAGGGCTAATTCTAAATTAGGAAATACCTATCCTAAACAACTGTAACTTACTAATTTAAATAAATGAAGTCCTAATCTCAACTCAACATAAAAATAGAAATAAATAACTAATTACTAATTTAACTAAGGATATGGATCCTTTTAGAGATCAAGGATCAATTGGGCCCATCACTGTCTACGGGCTTGCATTGTGGGCCGAATCTGGGATTGGCTTGCATCAGCTCTCCCCTGTTTGAAAAAATTCGACTCTGCCGAGTTGAGCACTTGATATCTCTCATAAAGATTAGGATTGATGCGCATGAAGTCAGTAGTTGTAATCCACGTAGCGTCGGAGAGAGGATGATTCCGCCAGTGAACATAAAATTTCTGGTAACCTCCTTGGCGTGTAGAGACAATTTGATCATCAAGGACATCAACGATTTTATCAGTAGGTAGGAGATTAACTGGTAAGAAAATAAGCTGCTCTTCGATATCTCCCTCATTATCATAACCACGGTAGAGAGTAAGCTTGGTATTGGACAGCATCCACAAGGTCTTCTAGAAATAGCTTATAAACTTCGTATTGCGATCAGAAACAAGAGTCTTTGGAAGACTATTTAGGCAAACAATCTCTTTGAAGAATAATTTAGCCACCTTGTAAGCATCAGCAGTTGTAGTACAAGGAATAAAGTGTGCCATTTTTTAAAAATGGTCAACAACGACACAGATGGAATTAACCTTTTTGGTAGTCATGGTTAAACTAAGCACAAAGTCCATGCTAATGTCGGGGAACAGGTAAAGGCTGATATAAGCCAGTGTTTTTCTTGTTTTCTTTAGCGAGCTAACGTGTTTTACTTTTTTCACAAATATGAATCACATTGGTCTTCATGCGAGGCCAATAATATCTATCGTTGACAAGAGCAAGCATTTTGTCGCAACCCAAATGTCTGCTATGTCCTCCTGCATGCAACTCTCGCACAACATAGTCACGAATAGAAGTAACGGAAAGATAGAGTTGCATACCTTTGAATAAGAAACCATCATGAAGATGATAATGAGGATGTTGAATATGATCACCATTGAGGAGATATGCATAAACAGAACCAAAGTCCTTGTCAGCGGCATAATCCTATGTAGTGTGCTCAAAACCGGGCATATTAACAGACATGGTGGTCAAAAGATACTTTCGTTGGCTTAATGCATCTGCAATCATATTATCCTTTCCTGCTTTATGTTGAATGCTGAATTTGAACTCCTGTATATATGCACTCCACTTAGCATGGTTGGCACTGATCTTCTATTGGGAGTGTAGATGTTGCAAAGCATCGTTGTCAGAATAGAGCTCAAATTCATCAGCAATCAGATAATGCCTTTAGTGACAAAATGTTTGGACAAGAGTATAGAACTCCAAATCACATGCAGAATACTTTCGTTTTGCATCAGAAAGTTTCTCATTGAAGAAAGCAATTAGGTGCCCTTCCTAGCTAAAAACATTGCCAATGCCTACATTTGAGGCATCACAAGCAATTTCAAAGAGCTTGTTAAAATTAGGAACCTGTAGACAGGCGCTTCAATAATCTTTTGCATAATCTTTTTGAAAGCCCTGGTGGCTGCGCTGGTCTATTTGAATTCACTTTTCCTCATATAGTCAGTAACAGGAGCTATGATAGTATTGAAGTTTCGGATAAACCTTTTGTAGAAATTGGCAAGACCATCAAAACTGCGAACTTTAGTAACGGGAGTAGGAATAGGTCAATTGAGAATTGCGCTCACCTTTTTAGGATCCATTTTAATACCTTGTACTGACACCACATATCCCAAGAAAACAACAAAATCACTCATGAAGGTATATTTCTTGAGATTAATTTAAAAACGCTCCCCACGAAGAAGCTGGCAGACTTTATCTAAATGTTGAAGGTGATCTTTTTTTGATTTGTTGTAAATGAGAATATCGTCGAAGTAAACGATTACAAATTTTCCAATATAAAGCTGCAACAACGGCGTCATAACCCGTATAAAAGTACTAGGAGCATTGGTCAAGCCGGATGGCATAACCATCCATTCATAAAGACCATCATTGATTTGAAAGGTTGTTTTCCATTTGTGACTTGGTCTCATGTGGATTTGATGATAACCGCTCCGCAGATCAATTTTTGAAAAAAATACATGCACAAGTCATTATATCGAGCATATCATCCAACTGAGGGATTGGATAACGATATTTTACTGGGATTTTGTTGATTGCACAACTATCTACACATTTGCCAGTTTCTGTCTTTATTTGGAGTGAGAGGCACAGGAACGCCATAGGGACTGAGAATTTCCCTAATATAACCTTGCATAAGCAGATCATCAACTAGCTGTTTTAACTTAGCATGCTCCACTGGACTCATCTGATATGCAGTTAAGTTTGGTAACGAAGCTCCTGGAACAAGATCAATGGCATATTGAATGTTTCTTAATGGGGGTAGTTCCTTTGGCAATTCATTAGGAACTAAATCAGCAAACTTCTTCAATAACGGTTGCACTTTTCGTGAAAGGATGTGGCTGGAGAGTCATCTGCAACTTGCTTGGTAATTAAGGTGTACATAACACCTTGCTCTTTGCTTTTTTTTTTCAAACCTTTGCATGGTTAAAAGAGGAGATGCAGAGGAGAAACACTAGATTTAGGTGAAGAGGGTGGGGTTGGTAAACGATGTAGCCTGATTTTCTTACCTTTCCACTTGAAAGTACAAGTTGTGCTTAAGTTTTTGTAGCCAAGGTCGTCTGAACAGAATATGTGTAATGTTCATTAGAATGACATCACATCGAATAGTATCCTCATATTTGCCAATTCTGAAAGGAACTAGGCATTGCTGACAAACAGGAATAGAATAATTATCAACCCATGCAATGTAAGGTCGTAGATGCTTCTTCGTAGGTAACATGAGCTTCTCAATTGCTTCTTTGGAGATGATATTCATTGCATTGCGACCATCAATTATCATGTTGCATGATTTGCCCTTGCAATTAACTCAGGACCGAAAAATTGAAACATGATTCCAGACTTCATCTTCCTCTTTTGCATTGGCTACCAACAATCGACGCTCAAGAAACAGTAGTGGAGTACCATCAGTATCAGGGTTGGTATCATTTATTTGCTACTCTTCATATGGATGATCACTATCAGGTTCATTGGAAGTGTATAAATTCCTATGCGGGCACTCGTTTGAATAATGTCCTCATTGCTTGTAGGCACGACAAACAATATCCCTTTTATCTATTCTTCCACGAGTTTGATTCTGCAAAAACTACTAATTTTGTTAGGAAATAACCTATTTTTGTTGTATTCTTGGCTGAGGATTTTGAGGGATTTGCTGAGCTAGTCGCTGAGGAGGAGGCCTATAAACTTGTGCTTGATTGCTATTATAGGCAGGATCAGGGCTTTTTCTTATGGAAAACTCCCCGACTTGAAAAGTATTGCATTTCCGCAACTGAATTTTATGTGGGGCTTTCCGGGCTTTATTGAAGATTTCATCTATTGTGGTATAGTCAAACATTGCTACCTCTCGTTTGATATCAGCACGTAGGTTATCTCTGTATCTAGTGATAGTTAGACGGTTATTTGTCTTCAAGTTACAGCGAACAATGTAGTCGCGAAATTTGGTTGTGTATTCTTCCATTGTCATGGTGCCTTGTTGGAGACTTAGATGCTCTTGGTGGAGTGTATCCATATAATCAAAAGGAAGAAAATTGCTTTTGAGCTTTATCTTTCATGTTATTCCACCGGATAATAGGCTGGCCCACTGCAAGCTCACTATTTTCAACGCCCTACTACTAAATTCGAGCAGGACCCTTGAGTTTAACCTTGGTAAAGGCTATTCGTTGTGCATCATTTATACCATACCAAGCAAAATAATCTTCCAGAGAATTAAGCCAATCAACAAAACTTTTCAGACTCGCATCACTACTAAAGTCAGCAATATCAATTTTGACTTTTCTTGTAATGTCATCAGGTGAGGGTGTAACAGGGAGACCCTGGGGGTCTCGTTCAGCCAAAACGCTCTACATAAAATCGTGAATGGATTTTTGATTCTTAGGTCTTTCTAGTTGGACGAGTTTGTACACCAGAGACACATTGGATGATCCTTTTGGATTGACAAATTGCTTATTTTAGAGCTCAACAATGACAGTTTCCGCAATTTTTAGACGTCCCATGACATCTTCTAATTCTTGACTTAATTTAAGTTTGGTTTCATCTCTCTGTTTGTCTGTCATCCAATGTTGGAGATCATCACCCTTTCTTGGCATGGTGGCTGGGCTTTTTTTTCTTGTATGAGGAATAAAAGGTGGGTCGGTTTGGGTTGTGTGTTGGGTCAGACCAACTGATACACATGGGATCAAAAGAGGCCCATCCCCTCCTTTCTGTCTACGCTTTTGTGCAAGAGGGCAAAATAAAGAGAAGTGCTTGTTTTATTCGTACCTACTGTTCGATTTCGACGAAGGAGGGAAGGTGCAGCTATTGGGAGGAGGTGATGCGTGGGATGCTCTGTGAGGAGTGGCTCTGCTGTGGCTTCATCGGTGCAGGTACGCACCTTTCTATTGCTGGTGCTTTCTCTTTCCCGCTCTTTTCCTTTCTCTCTCACTGTTTCTTTTTCTTCTTTTGCTGGGATTGGGTTTGACGAAGAGAAGTGGAGGGAAAGTGGATGGTGGCGAGGTGGCCCGGGGCAACGACGAGGCACAGTTGGGGTTGTGGGTTTGATAAAGGTGTTGGTGGAGGTAGGGTTAGGGTTACTGGGTATTATGGACTATCGGTTGGATATATATATATATATATTTGGTTCGTTTGGGATGGGGAAGAAAGGGGCAGGCAGGGTTAGGGTGAGGACCAGCAGGGATTGATGCTTCGGTAATGTTGGGGGTGGGGGTGTTAGGGTTTGGAATGGGGTTGGGTTAGTAAAGGGGTGTTGACAGTGGGTTTTGGGGCTGCTAGGGTCTTCGGTGGTGGTGGTGGAGAGGATTATTGGTGAACAATGGATGGAGTGACGAATTCCGGGAGTGACAGATGGCTCCCGGCGACCGGATTGGGCTTTGATACCAATCTGGCGCTGCTCCGGATATCCAATTGGGTGTAGAATAATCCTCCGGAGGATTGTTCAAATCTAAAGGTGGATTTAAGCCCTAAGGCACAATAAAACTCACGATGAACATCAAACATAGGGAAAATTCTCTTGGAAACTGAAATATAATTGAATAAGCATGTCTTCTACAGTGGGATGCTCCTTCTTATATTGGAAGGGCTAATTCTAAATTAGGAAATACCTATCCTAAACAACCATGACTTACTAATTTAAATTAAGGAAGTCCTAATCTTAACTCAACATAAAAATAGAAATAAATAACTAAGTACTAATTTAACTAAGGATAGGGATCCTTGTAGAGATCAAGGATCAATTCGGCTCATCACTGTCTGCGGGCCTGTAATCTCGGGCAGATCTGGATCAGTTTGCATCATTGATGAATAGTGATCTAAGGCCTAAACATAGTCCTGCAGTTAGGCCTATCAAATAATTGAGAGATTGATGCAGAATATGCCCACAAGTGGTCCCCTTATCATAGATTAGGATTATTTTTTATTAATTGAATTGTTATTAAGGTAGTTTCCATTATTAGATTAGGTTTCCTTAGGCCCTAAGTTTGCTTTTCTTATTTATATGGTAGGTCATTTTACATATTTGATGATTGAATAGATTTGTGGGTTTTATACTTTTATCCTTGGATATCCTTGTATCTTGAGGTCTTCTTGAGGACAATTGGAAGTGTCCTCAAACAGGTGCTTCGGCAGTTTACACAAGCCCTAACCCTAAGGTCTGCATCAATCAGTATCATAGCGAAGATCCATATCGCTCCGATCGATCTCCAATCACTAATCGGAGCCTATCCACCGTCACCACCAACCCCATCAACTGAAACCCCACTGCAAAACACCTTCCCCATTGTTATCATCTCCACAAAATCCAAACCCAACCCCAATCCTGTTAGCCAAAACCCACCATCCAACAATCCCAGATTCTGACCTCCAAACCCCTTTGTCTAGACCACCAAAACCCCTCCTCATAGAATCCATCATCGTCGAATCCCAAATACCAATCAGAACCCACCATCCAGCCACAGCCTCCCATTGTCATAACCTAACCCACTTCCATAACCAAATTCTAAACCCCAGCCCTAGTGTCCCAACCACCACTTTCGAACCCAGCCACTGCCCAGAACTTACGAACCCAGCCATCTTCTTCAAAGCCAGTTCATAATCCACTATGCGGGAAACCCTAAACCACCCAAAAAACTGAGGCCCCAGAACCCTACTAGCCGACAACCCCATCCACCATTCTAACCCCATCTGTTTGCCGTTCTGCTGCACCTAAGACCTGGAACACAAAAAAAAAAAAAAAAAAAGGCACTTGCTCAATTCCTGGTGCCCAGCTCCAGCCTGCTGTTGCCGCTTGCTGTCATCGTCAGAAGCCCTGAGTGCTGTGGCTACCTTATGCCGCCTGTTGTTGTAGCTCGATGCCCTCATCCCCACCCTCCTTCCCCCTTCATTAAGTCACGCAAACTCTGTAATAAAAAGGAACACATATCTGGGCCTAGTTTCAAGTACAGGTTTGGTCGGATCCAACCCATCTCACTTGAAGCCCAACCTATTTGAAGAATCCAGCTAGATAACATCAACAACAAGCATTCAAGGGTTAGAAATTCTTTTCTCGATTTTGGAACCATTTGACGTCAGATTTTAGATCTGTCTTCGCCAATGCATTCATGGAGAGCAAATCTACACATTAGGTCAGTCAAAATTTTAAATTTACATTAAAGAAAATGGTTCAAAAGAAGAAGGCCAAAGTAGAATCTTCTATCCCGTCCATTGAGGAATTGGCTAACAATGTTGTAGAATTATTGTAAAATTTTGTTAACTTATCCGCAACAATTGGTGAACTTCGAGAAACTCTTTTACGGGTAGATGCCAAGTTTACAAATTTGGAAAATAATCAACGTGCGGATAATAACAGAGTTGATGGAGAAAATATTCAGAATCTACTAGATCCACCAATAAATAATGTTGATCTAGATTTAGGAATTAAACTCATTATTCTCGAATATGATGGAAAATTGAAGCTTGTAGAATTTATGAATTGGTTAGTATTGTGGAGAATATTTTTGTATACAAACCAATAATTGCATGCCATAAAGTTACATTGGTTGATCGAAACATTTACCTTGTTGAAATGTGAGTTAAGATTTGCGTTCAAGCTTTCAAGACTTGAAGTAAGGATCCAAGATGGTTGTTGAATATTATTAAGAATTCATGACATTGGAAGCTTGTTGTGGTTTAATTGAAGATGATGGTATGTTGGTTGACAAATATTTTAATGTGTTAAAAATAGACATTCAACACATTCTTGCATTCCAAAATTTTGAAAATGTAGATGAAATTATCCAACATGCCATTGGAGCTGATGGCATTGCAAAGCATTAGGCACAAAAATTTAGTGCATCCAAATAGGCTCCACAAAAAAAATTCATCACTACAAGGTCCCAAGCCGAGTGGTTATTTGGAAAAGATTTTTGCAAAAACTGAAGGTCAGAATAAGATGATTTGCTTTCATTGTAAACAATTGAGGATCGCGCAATGGAATGTCCAAAATGCATACACCTCATTAAGAGTAAAGGTGATGTGAAAGATAACCCCAGAGGATCCTCAAGACATAGATTTAGAGGAGGTGGTAAACATAGAAGCAGACACCAAAGCTAAAGCCCTCATGGTTATCAAAGAGGCTACTTCAACTGTTGAAAAGAAATAATTGTGGGAAAAATTTTTCCGTTCCACAGGTATCGTACATGGGCAGAACTTCACAGTTGTTGCTGTTGGCTGCAATTATGAAAATATCATTTCTCAAGCTCTTGGTAATTGCCTCAAATAGAAAGTTTACAAGCACAATCGCTTCTATTTTGTCAAATGACTCATGACAGGCGATTAAGTGAAAGTTAGACACACATGTAAGGTTATTTTTACCATTGGTGAGAATTACGAAGATACGATTTGGTGTGATGTGCTACCTATGGATAGTGGTGGTATCTTGTTGGGTCGCCTATGGATGTATGACAAAACTCATAGTATGGGTGACAATATATACACATTTGTGCATAGTGGCAAGCAAGTCATGCTCTATTCGAAGAAACTAGAACCATCTTTGAAGAGCTCAAGAGCAATTACCACAAAGAAAGTCCTTCATGTTCACCGTATGTACAGAGGCAAGCCGAAGAAGACCCAAGTTCGAGGATGAACTCTTCTTTTAACCCGGGGGGAATGATGCAGAATGGGCCCGCAAGTGGTCGCCTTATCATAGATTAGGATTATTTTTTTTATAATTGAATTGTTTTTAAGGTAGTTTTCATTATTAGATTAGGTTTTCTTAGGCCCTAAGTTTGCTTGTTTTATTTATATGACATTATAATAAGTTATTTTACGGACTTGATAATTGAATAGATTTGTGAGTTTTATCCGTGGAGGTGTATCTTCGTATCTTGAAGTCTTCTTTTAGATGATTCGGAGTGTCCTTGGACATGTGCTTTGGCACTTCACGCAAGCCCTAATGCCAGGGCCTGCATCAGAGATGGACTAAAGGAAGCTAGAACTTTCAATTCTCCTTGGGATCACTCAATTTCAAGTGGGTTATTGTGATTCTTTGAGGGTTTGAGAAAGGGCTTGGTTCAAAATTGTTTAACAATGGTGATTGTAAGCTCAATTGATAACAATATATGTACTTGGATGCTTAAAGTGAATTTCTCACAACTAATTAAAGCCCAAGTATATACTCTGAACTTAATTCAGGTCTTAAAATGGGCTGAAAAGTAATGAAAGGGCCTGATTGCAGACCCAAAATGGGCCAGCCCAATTGTAAATGGCCTGGATCAGGTTCGGCTGGGCCCAGCCTGGTTCGGCCATGTGGATTTGGGTCTAGATCAGGTTCAGCCAAGTCTGGTGGGTCTAGATCTTAGGGTTGATAGTAGTTTTGGGTTTGGATCAAGGGTTAGATGGGGGTTTCAGGTTGGATCTAAGGTTGGGTAAGGGGATCGGGGCTAGATCTAGGCCTTTGTGGACGAGATCTAAGGTTTATAGGATGGATGGTGATGGATTAGTGGGGGAAGATGGAATAACCAGCAAGGGAAGGGGCTGGTTGGTGGGTTTATGGTGATGACTGGTATGGATTTGGGTTTAGGTGTGGGGTTTGGGCTAGATATAGAATCCCAACAGCAGGCTGGATTTAGATCCTGAGGTTCGGATGAATTCAGTTAAGCAAACAATGGAAACAAAGAGATGGGAAAGGAGATTACTTGAGGAATACAATTTGTACCTTGGCTTCACGCCAAACTCCCCATTATGGGCAACGAAGAAGAAGATCTTGTAAGAGGAGTCTTCGAGAGAGCTTCAATGCAGTATCCTTTCATTCAAATATCAATAATGGGTTCTCCGACAAAGAGTTACTGTCACGTCTCGAAAAGTTAAACCTAGGTTAACTTGAAATTCGGGGCCAATAAAATTTTTTATGTTTAAAGCAACATGTGGCTCCTAATCATCTCCACACAGGATCTGTAGTACAAGGTGAGTTTATAATATTTTACATTCACCAATATCTGCAAAAACATTTTGAGCAATTAGTATCATTGTATTTCTCAGAGTATGCACATCAAAAGATACTGGATTTAGTGGTTGAAGTTTCAAAATAAACAAGAGTAGTTATTCACAAAACCGCTTAAAAACCCAGGGTACCCCCAAAAGAAATATGAATAAAAAAGAACTACGAAGCATGTGAATCTCTCTGGTGCTGGTTTAGATGGCTTCATTACCATCTTCTACAGTCTACTATGGTTCATTAGGCGACTAAAGCGTTTGTAATGCTTCACCCTTCGCCTCCTTCTCGGTATAGATATACTCAGTACCTGTGCACCAAATATAAAAACATCAGACTACAAAGTTGCTGGCAAGTAATATAATAAATATAGTGTTCCAAAATGAATAAAACAAGATAATCATGTGAAAGAAATACTGTAACCGTGTAAAAGAAAGAAAGTAAATCATGTTTCAAAATGATAAACAATTGAGCTACTTACTTAAGTCATGCATCTGTAAAACCATTGCATTATAGGATGGTCCATCCTTCAAAATCAAAAAAGGTGATCAACCCTGTATAATCAATATCGGGAAAACATCTGGTCCGAAAAGTCAGATGTTAAACAATCGAAGTCTAGATGGTGATCAACTGTTCAAAATCAAATCGATTTGCAGCCGTTGTCAAAATGACCATCGAAATACATATTATAAATATAGACCGACTCAGTGATGCGCAAATCCGAAATCTCAAATTAAAAATCAATCAAGACAAAGCAACAGGAGAAAATTCCTAAAATCATGAAAGATGCAAATCCATATGCCAATGAAATCCAGCTCCCAATCTAAATCATAATACAAGTACCAAACATCTCTACTTGAACTACAGATGAGTTGAGATTGAGTTGTTCCTTAAATATAGTGCATAGACTCAATTCCCACTTCATCTGAGTTGAATATAGATTGTACATCATGCATGAATAAATATAAATTCATAAGAAGTACATATGCCCCAAAATATACTTCATATATGGAGATTAGAAATGGTTATATTGAAAATGAATCAAATGGGGTTAAATAATCAATTTAGGTCTATAATACACTTAAGGGAAAAATATGGATTGCAAAGAACCGAAAATAACCCTTTCAATGGCCCCCAGACCAAACTCAAATTCCCAACCAGAACCCTAGCCCGATTGATCAGCCACAGGTCTGAACAATTGGATCTGTAGCTGATCAGAAACAGGAGTCCCCTGTTTTAGTTCAGTTTTGGGATTTTGATCCCTTACACTTAATAACCATTGTAACTTGCAATTCCAAGAATCAACCCCCTTTGAATCATTCATAAAAACCACCTTTAATCCATTCCAATCCATTCCATTGAATCTTATCAAATTCCTATCATAAGATTCCATTTTTCAAGAGAATTGGGCATCACACGATTAAAGCCAAAATCACCAATAAAATGGGCATATTTTCAACATATGAAGATAAATATACTTGCCTTTGTTGAATGGTTTGAATAGGAAGAAATCTAGCTCACCCAAAAACCCACAAAACCCAAATGAAGCTCCAAATCGTGTAGAAAACCAAACCCAAATCAATTAAGTCTACAAATGGAAGAAGATGAACCTAATGAACACATCTAAACCAAAATTAAACTAAAAATCACAAAAACTTAGCTAATGGAGTGATGGAAGCTTCCCTAGCGTTTGATATTGAAGAAAAGGGTTGGAAAATTGGGTCTTTGAGATGAGGAAGATGAGAGGAAGACAGTCTCCGTTCAGCGGCAATGGATCTCGGATTCCGGCGGCAACGGTCGGTGGAGTGAGGGAGAGAAGAAACGAAAGAAATGAAGGAAAGGTCGGTTGTTTTGTTTTATAATTTGAGTGGTTTTGAGAAATTACAAATGAAGGCTCAATTTTGGTTGGGCCCTCATTTGATGATCAAATAGTTTCGAATCAATTTAGGATAGAAGAATAAAAGCCTTAGAATTAGGAGATCTACCTAAAGAGTCCAAACCTCACAAATTGAAAAACTACGAAAAAGGGCTTCTAAACCTCCTAAAATTGCAAACTACCCCCTATTAGCCTCAAACGAGCTCGACTCCTAATGAAACTTTGGACACACATTCTTAACGCTAATTTGGACTTATCTAAACTCTAACGGATATTAAATAGAAAAAGTATAATTTAATTAGGTTAATTCCCAAATTAGGATATTGAATGTTACAGTTACAGTCCTAAAAAGGGTAGAGAATAACAACCCTAATATTGGATGGTCCAGATTAAAACATATATTAAGATCTCATCGAAGATATTGGATGAAATAGACTAAAATAAAACAATTAAGATAAAAGTGTTGACAAAGAATGAAAAAAAAAAGGTGCCATGGGCTTGGGATTTCATGCGCATAGGCTTGTCCACAAATCCTTGGACTTAAGTTGTGGGCCTCCTTTTTCTTGGGCCCTCTTTTATATTTCTTCAATTTTAACTCCATTGGGCCCCTTCTAATCCTTTAGAAGCCTTATAAATCTGCAACAATTCTTTCCTTGTGACACATCCTAGCGTCGGGCCTTCCTTTGATTGCCATAAGAGGCCTTCATCCAATCCAATGGTAGATCCCCATCTGAACTTAGATCCAATGGTGGATCTTCTTGAATTTGATGGTTAAGCCCAAGAAAGGCTGATCCTACACGAATTAGTTTTGTCCACCTTGTTCTTTTTGTGATGTTGCCTCTGGTAGAGCTTAGAATACTTTTGATTGATGCCCTCATCATAAAATCATAAAATAAGCCCACAGACTGCAAAAAAATCAGGAAGGGAAAGTCCAACCTGAGAAGAGAGAAAAAAAAATAAAAAAAAGATAAAGAGCCAACGGACCACAAGGCAGCTAGCCAGAGACAAAAAGGACTAGATTGGATGCTGGGTATAAGATCTCATAGGAACAGCAGCTTTGGAGTTTGGACCAAGAAGAGGCTTCCAATTCAAATCCTTCATTGAGAGTGAAGTTGTGAAGATCAATGATCCAGGCAATCTCTCTATCTAAGAAACTTCTTTGCCAAGGAAAGCACTTTGGGTCGAGTAAGGAGCCCCACACAAGCCTGCAATCTATGTAAATGGTTAGAGAAGGGGATTCCCTTGCAGCAGCAGAGATGACAAATTTTGGCTGCCATCAGCATATCGCTATCTTCTAAGCACATGAACCAATTGTTTGTGTTTTCAGGGGACTTTATCAAGGCTACAGAGAAATCGGCACACAGAGAAATAAGGAGCTTCAAAGGGGAAACAAAAGTCATTGCCATTGCAGTAATTCTTCTTGAAGGCAGTGACTGTGGTATATCCCAGTCTGCAGTAGTTACCTAATCAACATGGAGCTGCAGATAAATTGTACAGCATCTTACTTGGGATAGGATATCCATTAGGCAGAGTCTGCCTGCTTTCGACCACTGAAGACTGAATAGTCTACTATTTTGTTCTTGAGTTTCTAGAATTTATATTATCTTCTAAAATTTCTAGTTACAGAGGAGATGCATTCAAGCCTTTTGCATTCAAGCTGTTATTCTTTCTGGTTACAAGATTATGGAAGTGTTGCAAAACTTTAATCCTGATCTCTGAGTTTTGAATCGTGCATTGGAACCACATATCTTCTTGTAACAGATCTGCTTAATATACCTCTAGATCTTTGATGCAGGACAGACTTGTGGTCCCCCATGGGTTGACCGCCATTGGGCCTAGCTTGCCTATCTTAGTTTATTTAGAATTTTATTTGCTTATTTGTGTTTTGAGTTGTGTTTAAATGAATGTTTTAATCTTTACCACATGATTTTTTTTAATGGTTGAGATTAGTCATAGGCTAAGAAGCATATATATGGACACGGCTAGGACATGCCAAATAATAAATATATATGTTTTATATATAATCATAAAATTAAATAATAGTTATATTTTTAGCTAAATTAAGAAGCATAATGTCACAATTAATAGAAAAGAAAAACATAACTAGTACTAGAGAAGTAAAAAAAGATGAGACTAGCAAAAAAGAAAAAAAAAAAGAGTTAAAACAGAGGGTAGCCAAAAAAAAAAAAAAATAGAGATTGTTTGGGAAATTTCATATTTGGTCTGAAATTTTCCTAAATTATTTATGAACTTTTGAAACTTCATTTAGCACTCTTTTTTTTTTTGTTTTGTTTTGTGTTGTTTTGTTTTTTATAACAGGCTTTGGTCACACTCAATGATAAAAAAAGGAAAAAGGAAAAAAAGGGATTTAAAAATTTAAAATAACCCCGTTGTGTCCTGCTGTGTCCTTGTTGTGTCCAAATTTAAAAAATTAAAAAAAAATTAATAGAATCGTTTTGTAGCGTGTTGGATTTGTGTCCGGCCTTGTCAGTGTCCAGCACGGACATGGGGACCCTAGGTGCATGTCCGTACTTCCTAGGTCCTAGGGTTAGTCATATATCTATTTAAACATTGTAAAGCTTCTTTGGCTTAGGCAGAGTTGATTAATGACAAGTTTGCATCGAGTCATTTGGGTTTTCCAAGTTTCCTCTTCTTCCTTGCCTGCTATAGGAAGTTTGGGTGAGGCTAATTTTTAGGTGAGAGCCTGATTTAACCCTCCACCTTTCATCTCTAATACCAAATTATGCGGAGTGGGGTACTAGACATGGTACTCATGAAAAGGTAAGCGTTGTATGTTGAAATACTAGTAGGTCCCATCTTATGGTCCATTCAAGTGGACCATAAAACAAGTACCCCTCTATGATAGTCACTGATACCAACTTTAGCACCCATCCAAGAGGATTGTACCGTTGGATCTATTTGCATTCATTTTGGATGGTGAAAACTTGTCAGCCATTGATCAAGTGCTTAGGATGATTATTTGCTAAGAAGCACGGACACTTCTAAGAAAGTGACGTGTCCGTGTCGGACACGTGTCGGACACCGACACTCCTCGGACACTCTCGGACACGTGTCCGATACTATTTAGCCGTGTCCATAATTAAGAATTAAAAATCTTAATTTCGGACACTTATTTAACACTCTTTTTGCAACGTGTCCCACAATTCTTAGCCCGTGTCTATGACTAAAAAATAAACATGTGACTAATATCTCTTGGACACTTTGTTAACATGTGGTTATTAAAAGTTGTAAACTTAATATATGACAATTTTATAACATGGAAAAATAAATGATTGTAAATATCAATCATATCACAAGCAAAAGACAAATAAATATTTCACTAAATACTAGGCCTCAAGATTAGCTTCTTTTTTGCTTTTTGTTTTTTTTTGTTTTTTTATTTTTTTTAAAGGAGAGGAAAGAGATGATTCGCCCTTTTCTTTATATGAATTTTATGGAACTATGAATATTTCATGTTTACTGATTATGAATTATGTTTTAGTGTTGTATTGATATTTGATAATTTGATATGTTTGTTAGTTGGTACTTGAATTTTTATTTTCTGATTGCTAAACTGATTAAAAAAGTTAAAATGATATTATTTTTTTAGTAAATGATTATATATATAAATATATATAATATTAACGTGTCCCCGACGTGTCCGTGTCCTACTTTTTTGAAAAATGCCGTGTCGGCGTGTCCGTGTCGTATCGTATCTGTGTCTCGTGTCCGTGTCCATGCTTCTTAGATTATTTGAGCTTCAATCGCTATAGAAGGGTTGTTGTAGGTGGGGGGGCCCACTAGCAAAGGAGCTCCCACATATATATAATGATTCTGTACAAGCTTCCCTTACGGTCTTACGGTAAAAGCTACCACGTGGGGCCCCCTATTAGTCCATCCTAGCTGACCATTCAAACTTGGCTCTCCTATTTACATAGGTCCTACTAGGTTTTGATAAATCCGAATGGAATGGACCGTTGGATTGAGAGTCAATTTTTTTATTTTATATAAAGGGCTAAACTTGTGGACTATGGATGAATAGGTTAAAGGTATTAGACTAACTTAAAATTTGATATCTAAGATGGCCCCACTTGGATCTTTCAATTCCCCCACTCTTCCATGATTTATTGGGTCCCAAGTGGGCCCTACATGGTAGCTTGTCCAGTGTGTGTTGTGCGCATTGGATGATTGTGCGCACCTCTATGTGGGGCCCACATGGGCCCCACTCGGAACTGGGACCAGGGGAATTGAAAGATCTCCCTAGGCCCTTCCTCTCTGCAAAAAATAGCCCCATACCCTTTGCATCATCTCTATTTGGGCCCCACAATTTTAACGGTGCACTGTCTATTTGGATTGGTGTGTGGTTGATCCAACTGTCCAGTTTATTCGGATCTGACCCAAAATTGGGTGAGGTGGGCAATTCAAGGGGCCCATGTGTGGTTCAATTGGATGGACCATACAGTGGGCCCCACCCTAGGTGCGCATGGTACGCATGTGATAACCAATGCACACACACACACACACACACACACACACAAGGATGGTCCCCAAGAATTCCCATGGATAGCCCTTGAAGGATCCAAATATTTAGAGGGAGACTCTTTATTTTATAAGCCTTAAAATAACAAAAAATTTTTTTGTAATTATTATATCTAAATATTGATAATATTGAAATCATTATCAAATCAAGTTGATTGACAATTCATAAGAGGCTTGCTATGCAAGAGGGTTCGGTCCTAATGTGTCTTTAAGACCTAATGGACTGATAAATTATAAGGCCTTTAAAATTATTAGATTAGCATTGAGTTAATCTAATCCAACTAGATTGAATTTTTAACTAATTCTAAACGATCATGAGACATTCCTGTCTTCTTATCCTTCTTGATTGACATGCATCTAGGTGGGCCTAAGGAGCACCAATCTATATCAACCTGAGTTGATGGTATTATGGGACATATATTATCGGATTTGTAAAATTAGGGTCAGTGGACGATGGTCCTTTGACTCATTGTTGAAATGATGGCTCCATTTGGATGATGGAAGCACTAAAACTTAATAAGACCTAATAATCAAGGACTAAACAATGATCCAGAATGTTAATGACTTTGGAGGACCAATATATTGCTTTTAATGTGCACTAATGGCAACAAAAGGTAAACCGTTGGATTCCAGCGTTTTGTAATATTTTGGATTTCTTTTATATCTTGCATATTTAAACAAAAAAAAATTAAAATTCATGTCGGTACAGAACACGGTGGTGAAGAACCACAACTGGGTCAATTTTTGAGGGTCAATCTTGACCACAACTTTGAACCTAGGTATGCTCCGTAAGTAGACAAGGGCATCAAGTGACTACTTTCTGCTGCACAAGTGGATGATGGCATCATATGCCTCCCTCTTTGCTATAGACCATTTGGTTTTAAAATGGTATCAGTATTCAGTAAAAACGCACCTCTACAGTTGCATCACCTCAGTTGATAATTCATTCCACCCTATCGGCAGAAACTAATTGACCCTAATAACAGGTTTGCCAACCTCATAAGTTTATTTATTTAGTCATTTATCAAACTGGGATGCACACAACTGATCCACCTGGTGAGCTATATGGTCAGATATCATAGTTGCTCCTATAGAAGAAAGCTTAAAGAGGGGGAAGAGGAGTAAATCAGCATATCAACAACCGGCCTGTACCAGCTGGCCCGACATGGTTGAATCAGAATTGCAGCATGTTGCTGTTCGATTCAACCAAAACCACTTACCCTCAGTTATACCATGTGAACGTTGTGGTTGGATTATCCAACTTTCTGGATGTCGCAAACTGACCAAGTTTTGAAACTAGAGGTGCAAGACAGACCCATGGTCCCCACGGGGCGACCCGCCAATTGGCCCAGCCCATCTATCTTAACCATGGCTATGGGCCCAACCCATATATTTCATGTTATTTTCTATTATTTAGAGTTTTTTTTTTTGTGTTTTAAATTGTTTAGTAAGATGTTTTAATCTTGGCCGTCAATGTGTTTGAATGATCTAGATTAGTCCTAGGGTTAGTTCTTTTCCTATTTAATGATGTCATGTAAAGCCTCTTTGGCTAATAGTTAGTGATGATTCATGAATAATGAAATACAAGTGTTTTGGGATCTTCCCCAAGTTTTTTTGGAGTTGTCCTCGAAATCTCGAACTCTAGCTTGGAATTTGATTAAAGCCCAAATTTCCCTTATCTTTCCATCTTCTACCTTACACGCCCCACGTCTCCCCTCCGTTCCGCAGTAACTAGCCAACAATTTGATTTTGGGAAAATTTCTTACAAACGAATCTAAAAGTTTAAATTTTATTACTTTCATTTTAAAACTTAAAACTGTAAAAATTTCAACAGTTTTTTTTTTTTGAACTCGAGTATTTAATAGTAACTTTTTCTTTACAAATTTTTATTATATATTAATTTTCAAAACATATATTTTTTCAGGTTCTTGTATTTTAATCTACTTATTGCTTAATCAGGATGCCTTACTGATCTCACAATTTGATCAGAATGAACCATTGGTTGAAGTGGGTTCAATAAAATATTAGCCTCCATCGCTGGTCCAGTTTTAAAACACTGGGATAAGCTTGCATCACTCTATCTCCACACACAAGGTCATCCCAAAATTGAACATGGGAACCATTTTTATCACTGTGACAAACACTAAAACCAAATGTCGACCACCTTAACCTTGACATTAAATTAAGTTCTTCGAATCATGTGGTTGTGGGTTTGTCATATTACATAAAAAAGAAAAAAGAAGAAGAAGAAGAAGTGCTATCAGTCTCTAATCAGCAGACCACCATGACAAGATTTATATTTACTGATAATAACATACCTCCATGGCCAACCTCTTCACTGTTAAATGTCAATGCACCAAAGCCACTTCGAAAAGAGAACAAATTGACCCTTTGTAACTATAATAACCAGTCCCTTTGTTTTCTCTTTAATAGGTCTACGTACTTTTTCAACCCCACTAAATGGAACTTTTGATGGTAATCATTATTGTTACAAAGAAAATGACGCTGAACTTGTTGGGATTGGACATGATCTTGCTGGAACTGATCAACAAGTCTGCTGGAAGATGAAATGATACATGCCTGGAATCAATGAGAGTGACTAGTAAAAGTAGCGGCGGTTATTTGAGAATTCTATCAAAGTTTTCTTCACTTTCTTTTTCCTTTTAAAATAAAATTTGATTGAATGATATTGAAAATAGGGGTGAGAAGTCCAAGAAGAAAAGAAAAAGAAATAGGGAGTCAATGAATTTGCAAAGCTCAGTTATTTATGATCGCATAGATAGAGTGGTGCTTGTTTCTTGATTCTACTTTCTTTTAGATTGAGGTTGAAGTTTTGATTTGCTCTGTATTGGTAGCTTTTTTTAGGAGATTATTATTTTGGTGCTTGATTTTTGTTTTGGTTGTTTTTCTTCTTACTGCAGTAATATTACAGTTACAATTTACAAATTAAAAAAAAAACATTCAACTTTTCTGGCCGACAACACTACTTCAGCAACCCCTTTAGTTCATCTTTTTCCCATCCATGTACTTTTTCCATGACACACCCACATTACCCCACCACATCATATGAATGCAGCCCAATTGTTCCATTTGTATAATCGTTTTATGTATTGCATCAAAAGCTTGCAAGATCTCTTTGATCATGCTGGAACTTTATTTTTTTTCCCACGCTAGAAAGATTTGATGACTGATGACTCTCATTGAGCGATCTGTATTTAGTTTAAGCTCTAGGGTACTAAAGGCGTTTTGACCAAATGGTGCCATCTACCTTAAGTATTGTTTTATTTGCAGGTGGTAAGATCGAGGCTTCAAGAACAAGGGCACCATTCTGAGAAGCGGTATGCTGGTGTCATGGACTGTATTGGGAAAGTATTCCAAAAAGAAGGTATTGCTGGATTTTATCGTGGCTGTGCAACAAACCTGATCAGGACCACTCCCGCTGCTGTAATTACATTCACCAGTTTTGAGATGGTTCATAGATTTCTAGTTACTGCGTTTCCTCCCGGGCCACAGCCTCACACATTGTAGCATTGATCTTGACTTGGAACCGGAGTCTTGACAAGGAAGAATTCGTTTCACAGCTGTTTGTGAGGTAAATGATGGACACCTCCGCACATTTATCTGACAGAGCCAAGGTACTCCTCATCAGCCTCATGTATTCTATTGCTGATTGAGATTCACGATTGGATATGTAAATCTTAAATGCCGAGGTGATTTTCAGCAACTTGATGTGAAATTCGTTGCCTCATGTTGCCGATAAGTGAGGAAAATGCATTTTGCAATTTGTTGTTACATGAGGAGCAAGGTAGAAGTGATATTTTTTGTGGGGAGGACATAACATTATCATGTTGTAATATTGATGGTGGTGATGGTGATGATGATGATGAAAAAGGCACTGATGGACTGCATTGGAAAGTATTACATTCAATGATGAATGTCTTGGTTACTTGTGGTTCTAGCAAATTGTTATAGTTTATTCATGATGCAAGGTCCATTTATCCAAATTGACATGCAGATTATTTCTGATGTAACATTCATTTAGCCTGATGTTTTTTTTTACATGTGCTTGCTAGTCACATGGAGGACATAAAATAAGACCCTAAAATGGTGATACTGCTTAGCAGCACGTGTGAATTTGGCATGTATGGATTGACATCTCCAAGCACTCATCACTTCGGTCATTGAATAGATCGGCAAGCATATCGGGTGTGCCATCCATGCACTGTGATCTGTGATACAGGTTTACTTGTTTTGGGTGAAGCTCATCTATTATTAATCTATTGTAATTTATCTAATCCCAACTCTTTATTTGCATGGAATTGAATTCCTAGGAATTCGTGGTAGAATGGTTTTCCAAACGGATCATTAAAGAGGTGAGGGGTGAGGCATGTAAGTTGGAGAGCTAGATGGGCCCCTCACTTTCTGAGATACGATTTAGTGGGGTGAAGGCCGGGTTTTCCTTTTTATGTCTCCCCTTAATTCATTTTCTATCAATGGGGAGATTCTTTGATGGCCATTTGTGGATCTTTAGCTTTATTTCTTCTATTTTAGCCACGTTTCTGACGCATATATCCACAGGATTCTTTGGTAGCATGATTCAGCCTTCAATTTATTGTGCTTGACTTTTTTATGCTGATTACTTCGTCAGGTTTTAAGCCTGGTTCCCAACCTGGGGAGAGAAATGCTGCACAGCCAAAGGAGTTTTTTTGATCCAATGGTCTCTCATGAAATGTAGCCGACCCCAACATGGTTGGGATAAGGCTTTGATGATGATGATGATGATGAATGGTCTCCGATGAAATGTAGAAAATTGACAGCTATTTTGTCACCTGTGTTTTGGCCTGTACTTGCACATGGAAGATGGTGAGAATTATTGGTGAGAGCAATAAGACAGAGATTTTTAGCCCCCGCAATTACCAGTATAAATATCTCAATCCTTGACATATCCTTCATCAAGGCATTTTTTCTCCATCCATCTTTATGCAGAAATTAGGTTGGGAAGACACAAATATGCCTTTTTTTAGCCGTTCATGTAATTAATATCTTTATGATAACATGCTTTCCGTTTGGTAGCATAAGTCTTTAAAACTGACGAGGGATACCCAAAGCACTCAGATGCAAAATATGGTTATGAGCCAATATTTTACCGACTTTTGGTTCAGTCAGGTACGGGTATGGGTCCTGCAACATGGCCCAATTTGGGTACTGATTAGGGTACAATAAGGACCGGACATAAGTACACAACCCGAGCCATTTTTATCCCTGTAATGAGGTGAGAATGGACACTACTTGGTCCGATTGATTCGAACTAGCCTAGTCTGAGTTCACTGAGTTAGATTTTTTTTTTTAACTATTGGGTCCTGGTTTTGCGTTGATGGGTCATTTGCTATAACCAGTGAGCTTTGGTGATGAGGCTTCCATCCATTTTGTGAAAATTATCCATTCAGCTACGAGTGAAAATCAGCCATTCACCTACCTGAGTGAACATCAGCCATTTGCTATTCTCACCACCCCTCCAGACCCCCCAACCATTTTTTAAACCAAGAACACGTTCCGATCTTATGAGGATTAAGGCCACAAAATTTTGGCCGCACCATTTGCCCCACTTAATTAAACTTTGAATGGCTCAAATTAAATGTGTTTTCTCTTGTTTGGGATGTGGCAACAATACACTCTAACATGTTCTGAGCTTGTCATAAGATTTGTCAAGTAAAGTATATTCGAATAAAATATGATAAAAAGCCATGTCATCTCACCTAATTAAAATCTAAAGTGCTCAAACAAGAATGCCTCCATGCTGTATGACAGATGAAAATTTTGAACCTAATATATTTTGGGCCTGCTGCCGTAAGCTTTATCATGTATAATAATATATTAATATATTTGAGCACAATATTATAATAATTTGAGTTTTTTACATAATCAATTTGATGGTGAGCCCATCTACTATCAAATGAAATTTTGTGAGGGTCGCGACAGGAGGAGGGTACTTATTTTGGGGAGCTTATATTTTCAATATGTGGGGTTCATTGCAGAGCCAAAAATATTCTCTAAAGTTCAGGTATTGATCATAAATTTCTTTTAGATTGGATGGCGGACAATATTTAATAAATCTTACCTACTAAAAACCAAAATATATGAATCTCCACCGGAGGATTCGGTTGCCATATTTGAAATGAACCATTGTAGACTTTATACCAACAAGGTTGTTATATGACAATCTTGCAATGTCCATATCATTATTACAAACATCGCAACAAGTTACAAATACCCGAGTTGAAAACAGGAGATTCAAAATTTGGCATTTTCTCAAATTATGACAGCAAAACACTGCAGGAAACAAAAATAATGACAAACAAATAAAAATAATAACGTGCTACATTATATTTAAAATACCAAAAAATTAAGCATATAATTATGAAAAATTAAAGAACATAGAAAATCGTAACATTTTGAAATTAAAACAAGCATTTTCAAGTACTTGCTATATTTGCAACATGCACACATATTTCAGATTATATGTCTTTCAATGATGCAAACTCTGCGTGTGAAAAGTTTCATAAGCAAAAGAATGTATCTTGCCAACCAATTTGCTAAATGAGATAGAAACTGTCAATCTAATGGATGCTGCTAGTGATTCATGACATTCTAGCCTAACCTAGATAGGATAGACAATGTCGATCTCTTCATCCTAATCCTAATGACAATTCATAAAAATTTTCTTGTCTGGCCTTTCCCACGTGTGAGAGAGAGAGAGAGAGTGACAAAAGGAACAAAACCTTAACTATGTTTAGCTAGGTCATTATTATGCTTTTGTTAATTTAAGTTCTTCATTGGTTGTCACAAATTACTGGTTCTTTTCTAAAAATCACTGAACTAGTTTCTATTTCAATTTTCATATGTAAAAGGTAAGGTTTCGAGCCATTCGTTTTCCTTGTAAAGGAATGGGAGACTCCAAGAAGCACATTCTTAGGCTTACAACAAAAAACTTGTATAGAGATACAATTGTCACAATTATTATAAAATGAAAAATATGATGAGATAGAACGAATAAAGATTAGTCAAAATGATGTTGGATATGTTAAAATAAGGATAAGTTGACAGGATTAGATTAGATTTGTGTTATATTAAACCAGCATCACAATAGATGTCCTATTATTATGTGATTTGGTTTCATATATACAACAGATGTGATTAAGTTTCCTAGTTTGAGTGAGATTATAACTTTTATTTTGAGTTACTATATTCTAATAAATAGGCATTAATTATTTTTAGTTTAAACAAATGTAGATGTCGTCACTAATTTTCTAAGAGAGAGAGGGACAGGGTAATTAAATATATGGGCCTTTTATCATGAAATTAATGAATTGTAAGTTGTAACAGATGAATCATGTAATTGATTCCCTCACAACTCACATCCAACCAAGTTAGTTCTCACCATGGTATTAAATATCAACTCTCTAGTTCAAAAGAATTCCTAGGTTGGTGCAGGCTATAATTAGATCTAATCCCAAAACATTTTCATAATAATTTACTTTCCCTCTCTTTCTCACATGTATCTTATATGGTATTGTAAACATATGTATAGAAAAATATTAAAGATGGCAGGGGGACATGATGTGTTTAAAGTTAAAGACATCTCTCCCTCTTCACCGACAACTCATTACTCTTCTTTTGCCACAAAGAGCTGTAAGTGAGTTGGGTTGTCCAACTCAAACGACTTTGAAGTGGACAAGACATGCCTAATTACTAAAATTCTCATAGCATTATCTTCAATTTGGATGATTATTATCTTCAATAAAGTTGATCAAACGGAACATGTGCTACCAAAAGAAGAGGAACCCCACTGACACGCCTCAGCTTTAGGACCATACTATGACTTGATTTAGGTTTAGGACCATACTATGACTTGATTTTAGTTTATCTTTTCCTTTTAGTTGGACCCCTACTAAATGAAAATAGGACTTCTTTGGTACTGAAAGGTCCATCCCTGCATTTTTCATACATGCATATATGAAAGTAGGACTTACTTTTTGTTTTTAATGTATGCTTATTTTATTTAATGAGGTTTCAGTGTATTATTTGGTGAGGCTAACCATTTCCATGGTGATACATGTTTCTACCTCTGCTGCAGGAAGACTGAAAATGGTTTTTTACCCATCATATATTTGTGTGGACATGATAACTGTGGCACAACCATTGCTTGCGCAATGAAAGCACTCTATTGTTATTTTGATGACAGTGAAATAGAAGACAAATGGCGAGGAGGTATGGCCCATTCGCCATACAACCCTAGATGGTATGATTGATTTGCCGGTTGCCATACATAAAAGAAGGGCATCATTTGATGTTTTTGGCTCACCAATCAAAGGCAGTGATTTTGGGACATCTAGTGCTTTTATTCATATACATATAAATATATATATAGATACACACACCGTCCACTTTAATTTTTTTTCATCTTGGGGTGATATTTTTATAAATAGCAAACTAAATACTATAATTTAGATGTGTGCCAAACTTTAGATTAGCAATCGTTGGGAAAATTTTGTTTGTGTACAGTTTAAATGGATTGTTAGGTGGCGCCCAAAAGTTTATTGACTTCATATTAAAAAAAACTTAATCCTTCATCCAATGGTTCATTTCAATGGGATGGGTGTCAAACCTCGAAATTAATGACTATCAAAATATTAGTTTGTGAACAGATACGATGAATTGTCAAGTGAGCCCATTAATAATTCTCACAAAAAATAAGGTGAAAACTACTTCTCACTTTGTATTTCCCCCTAACAAAATTCTCTTTTCATGATGTAACGTTGCCTCACAAGTCACAACCCACTCCTATCCATGCCACTGTCATCGTTGTTAAATATAAGAGTACTGTTGTTACACTCATTGGACACTGACTCCTGGATGGGGTGACCCATAAGGATGGATGTCCCTGATAACGACACATAAATCCACCAAAGTGTCGAGTCTTGCCATCTATATCCATCACACTTTACTCAATGCAATGTTTCTTTTTCTTAGTTCCTTATCTTTATACAGGATTTCGGGAGATGAACTTGGATGATTAGACAGATTAACAAAAATGCTTTGGGCTTTTCCCTAACCACATATGGGCACCTTTTCTTGGCTAGGTAAAAGAAAAGGTGACATGGGCAATGGCTTCTTTCATAATATTGTTTTGCTTTTGTTTGGTCAGCCCCAAAACAATCAAAGAAAGGAATCACAAAATATGAGAGGGGTTCACTCTTTCATGATTTTTTTGGGAATTTGTAACAAACCCACTTGCAACAATATATGATGATGGTCTTCCTTTTTAGCTGTGAAAATCAATTAACTATGAGTGGAACTTAATTTTGTGCATTAATCCTCTATATTATTCAACCTCTAATCATCAAAACAGTATAATTTAATGTCAGTAATTATCAATCTAGGGACATTGCCTTTTCTTAAACCACCTAGACAATGACCGTTTTGGCATGCATGGGGCCTGCACTGTTGTATAAGATAACAGCTATTCAATGATGGTTTTGCCTTTTGTCTATTTTTCTTTCTAGAGTGGATAGATTTCGATATTAACATAACAGACTTTAACCATTTTTGGTTTACACTAGAATTGATATTTAGGGGTTGTTTGTTTTTATGAAATTGGATTAGCAAAATTTATGATAAAATAGGTTCCAATGAAAGTGAATAACAGTAAAGAACATAAAGTGAAGATGTTAATGGGACCTCGACTTTCCTACGTTTTAATTTCTTTTAAGTATTGTTCGATATTTATTTTCCATCAAAAGAGATATGATTTAATGTCTATGATATTTTCACCTTTGTTTTTTGATGGCAACTCTAATGAAAATATTTTGCTTAGAATTCTTAGATTCCATCGGTATTCAATTTAAGCAAACAAAAGGCGCCTAGGTTTTTATTTTTATTTTTATATTTAACTCTTCAATGCCATGGAAATCTTAAACTTCATTTTTAACGAACTTTGCTAATATTTAAGAATATATTTGCATTGAAAACTCCTTAAAAATCTTTAAGATAGGAGTTAAAATAAATACCATATTAAATATAAAATGCTATAAGCAGAACATTTTTCAAATATCCTGTAGATGTGAGGAGACCAAAGGGAGTACAGTTTTGGATGTCACGAACGTGTACACTACGAATCTCAGCCACAGTGGGTCCTACTCGACAAATTGCGGGTCCCAAGCATGCGACACCCAACCTTACAGGACACTCCCTCGTTACGACACGCGTCCTAATGAAGGACTGCCACGTAGATCGGACCTTTTAATTCCCGAACCTGTCGGTTTGGGGCTCCCGAACCACCCATTTGAATCCTGTCGAACGTTGAATGGAGGCCATGGACACGCACATGTGAAATATTTACTTACAATACGCCCATGGATTTTGGAAATTTTTAAAACATCCTCTTAGACACTCCTCACAACCATTTTCATTAAGAACGTGGCTTGTCAATGCTTTAGCCGTCTGGCTCAACCCATGGTTTTAAATATTGGCATTGGCTGTGACCTTGCGGAAAGTACTATTTTTCTAATGCAAAGTATTAGGAATAGGGTCAATGTAAAGTATTTGACTAATTTAAAGACAAGGAAGAAAGCAACTGAACTAAATCTAGCCCATTGAGAATCTTACTTTGCGTAATGACACAAAGTGGCATCCAAGTCAATTAACTTTATGGGTTTTTGGTATCCATTTGGGAGTTAAATGAAGTCGTATTAGGTATGGATTTGCTCCCGCCCAATATTTGCCTAGTGGCATTTATGTGGGTTTAATAGGTTCCATCCGGAGATTAGTCCTCTTGGGCCAAAGACTCTAGGACATTCACGTCATAAAAAAAAGTTAAAAAAAAAAAAACTTAATAAGTTTGGTTGAATAGGACTGAATTAAATAAGCACTCTGTGAACTTGATCGAACTTGCCAAGCAAGCTCTCATTTGAAAGCGTGTGAATTAAAGTCCCAAATGTAGAAAAAAAAAGTTCTCATTTGACTTGTCTTCCTTCTAATTGAGTTGATTTAGCCCTGTTAGGAATAATTATCTAAATATAGGAGGAAAACTCTTATATAATCTGGATGCAAAATATATTTGTGCACTGTTTATAGGCCAAAGTTAGAGTCATGGCAATTAGTGAAGTAGGGGGAGACAAAAATATAAAAAAATAAGAGAATTTTACAAAAAAAAGAAAAAAATCAAAATCATCTAAAGGGACAACCAAACAACAAAGCTCACCCAAGGTGTGGGTGCACCGGAATAGTAATGTGTGACCACTCCATTTTTCTTTTTTTTTTTTTTTTACATTTAAGGAAGGAGTATGGAATTCGACGCTCGTTAAAATGGACATGGGTCGAATTTGACGCTGGTAATAATGGGAGAGTCAATACTAGGTTTAGGTTTTGATGTGGGTTTTGGCTTTAGGCCTTTCCTTCCCTTTTCAAACGCAACTAATACAATCCTATCTCCAATAATCAAATCCACTTTGGTGTTTACTTTGTTTTATCAACGAACAAAACCTTGACCTCTAGCATTTCAACATTTGGCTTTTTTTTTTTATTAATATATTAACACAACTTGACTCTTGATACATCATCTTTTCTTCGATCTTCTGATCACAACTTTTGGTTCATTCTCTCCCAATGATTTTTATACATTAAAAAAACCAATGAAAAAAATCCAACAAAATGTAGAATCTTGGAATGAGGAAGTGGGGTTGGATGCTTCGAGGACGTTAGAGGCTGTGAATGGACTGGAAGATTGATCAAGTAGAGAACGAGATGTCTCTTTACTAGGTTTTTTGTTTTTTTCCCAGGGTAAGAGAATGGAAACATAGCTATGTTAATCTTTTTTTCAGAACAAATTTGGGGTAGCCCGGATTTAGACTTGCGGCTGCGGTTTGTTGTGGACGAAGATGACCGGAGAAGATGGGAAAGAGGGCTGGGTTCTTTGCCTGTGGTCTCTAATTGACAAACTTTTAGTAGAGCAAATCTAGGGGTGAGGAGGATCCGGACCCGCGACTGCTGATTTTCCTTTTTTTTTTTTTTTTTTTCGGGAGGAGAATGGAAAAAGGACAGAGGTTCTTGGTTCCAAAAATGAAGGGGGAAGTGAAAATGTTGGTCGGGCAAGAGAGAAGAAGGCGACAAAGAGAGGAAGGAAGAAGACGTATGATTTCTCCATTTTTTTTTTTATGTTCACAAGAATAGGAAAATTGAAATGTTAGGGCGGCCACCTAATGAGATTGATGTGGATTATTGAAGATGGATTGTATTAGATGCGTTTGAGAAGTAAGTAAGCAGTTGGTATATATATATATATATTTCTATTTGAATAAGGGTCAAATCACACCCCCCCCCCCCCCCCCCCCCCCCCCTCTCAAAAAGAAAACCCCAACAATATATATATATATCTAATTGAGGGTAAAATTCGACACTCACCTTTGGATGTAAAAAAAAGTAACTAAGTGATCAATGGCAACTATAGGAAGTTTTATCAGGGTAATAAAAAAGAAACGTAAATTCTATTAAGCTTTATTAAAAAACATATAAAAAAGGAAATCTATCATATTCATATTAATGTCTTAACAAAAGTATTCAAATACATAGAAAAAATTACAATTGGCCTTGACGAGTTTTCATATTTTGAAATCATTGCATAATAGCTTTATTATCAATGCTAATAAATACATTTCTTTAGATGTATGTAACCAAGCAATCATTCATCTATTGATCCCTCATTCGGTTGTGTAAATTACTCTTTATATACTTCATTGTTGAAAAGCTTCTTTCAAATGTAGCAGTGGTGACGGATAGAGTCAATACTAATTTCACAAGCAAATAGATTAATGAATAAATCAGTTGTTTTTTTGTCTCCACCAACTTTATAGCAAGATCACCAGTACTTGAAGTTGAATATCAAGTTGTATCAAGATCCAATTTTGAAGTTGAATATCAAGGGGCATAAAAAATAAAAAAATATTTATTTTTAAACCTATTTGAAAATCCAATGTTCTGAGGAAGCAATTCATCCTTAAATAATAAATTCAATGGTTTTTATATGAATGGATAAAAACAAAATAGCATTTTAAACAATTCGTGTGCCATTTCATGATAATTTTAGATTTAACCAAATTTCACAAATGAAAAGAACATGTTCCAAAAAAACCAAATGAATGCAAAGGTACTAACCAAACATTACATTAGAGCGCATAGGAAACTAAGATTTAGGGTTGGCTGGTTGGGGTTCATATTAGGGATTTAAGATTTCATGATTTGATTGGTTTTGATTTTGAGAGAGATGTGCATGTTACCTAGAGGGCTTTTTGAACGCCTAGAGTGAATTCGCAGGCGCCAAGTAGTCAAGAACAAATGGATGAGAGGGATGAGAGAGAGACAACAAAGTCATGAAAGAAAATGATAGTTTTTAACGATTTCCATGTCTTAGAAAAGGAAAATAAAATGAGTTCCTCCTTGGAAAGAGAAAAAGGAAATGAAGACGGTACAACTAGTAGCCTCTCCCTCCTTCTTCTTTCTTTTTCTTGTTCTCACTTCTGAGGGATTTTTTTTCCTTCAATCGGTGGCTTTTGATGAAGAATAAAGGATGGGGTTTAAGGCTCATGACCTTTACTTAAAATTAAAAAAAATTACACTTAGCCCCTTAAGGGTGGTCACTGTTCTTTTTTTATGGTTATCAAAATCTATCTTAACAAAGAAAAAAAATATAATTATATTGACCTTTTCCAATCCAGGGTGATCAGACCAGCCCGGACTCTATGTGCAACTGCCACGAGAGTGGTCATCAGGTGACCACTCCAGTACATCCGTAGCTTGGATAAGTTTTTTCTTTTTTTTAATTTATTTTGGGGTCACTTAAAGATGATTTTTTTGATAAAATCCTCAAAAAATAAAGTTAAAGAAGAGATGATCTTGATTGCATGAGTTGTAGCCATAAAGAAAGGCAAGAAAGTGAAGGTTTGGGGTCGCAGATAATTACGATCGAATGGGGAATGCCACTTTTTTTGGCAACACAAGGAAAGAACCGACAGAATGGGCTTTTCCTAAAACCATAAACATAGAGGGCTACATTAAGGAGAAATGAAATGTGCACACACTAAAATGAACACAAGTTTATGTGGCACCACATAACGGCATCTATGCCCTACTTTTTATTTCTCTTGTTCACACACACCAACACCAATGGATGGGATAAATATATTTGTACCCAATAATAAGTGGGCCAATGGATGGATTAGGTTCCTCTATTTGATGGGGCCTACCTTGCATGTGCCCTCTCACAATGAGTCATAAAGTTACGGTATTGTTGGTGGGGCCCCCTTATTATTGGGTATAAATGCATTTATCTCAATACATTGGTGTTGGTATGTGTAAGAGAAGAATAAAAAGTGGGGGCATAAATGCTATTATATGGTGTCAGATAAGCTAGTGTGCATTTTAGCAGAGGGCTACCGATCCTAGAGGCTTTTACTATGAGAGCAATCTAGAGTTGAAGGGTTGATCTCTATGGTGGAGCCCACTTAATTAAAATTCATTAATGATTGGATTTCTATGATGGGCTCCCTTAAGTAAAGTTCAATCTGCTAAAAGTGAAAGTCAGTATTCCCAAAATGTTCCCTAATAAAAGTTGGTCCCAATGCGAGGTAAGATTTTCTCCCATAACAACCTGCATGGTGTGTGTATTCAGTCCAACTCATTGCGCCCATTTGGAGGCACTCCTATTAGTGGAGTTAGGATGGATGGAAAGGTCTTTTCTTTTCTTTTTTTTTTTTTTTTTTTTTTTGCTTCTTTTTTTTTCTAACTTAGAAAGGTCTTTTTATTGATGAGGATCACATAAAAAATCAACCCCATTAAGTTATCCTAGCCTTAACTTAACTGTCTAAAAATTCAGCAATCTTTTAACAATAGATTTGTTGAGATTCAATTCAATGGTTAGTAAAGGTTTGATAAACATGAAATTGGGCATAATTCAAGATCATGGGGGTTAAGAGCGTGAAAGAGTTGAGTTAATCAAATATGAGACCAAGAGGGCCCCACAAAGTTGTACTGGTCATGCAGTCCACTAATAGGAGAAAATTTCGCAATTTTTGACATTGATTGTTTGATTGAAATGTTTTCTAATCATGTTTTAAAGGAACATGTGTGCTACACAAATGTTAATTAAGTAATTAATCTTATAGTGGAATCAACTTCTACTAAAGTAAAATTTGGAGATACCAAATATACACTAAGATGATTTTATTTTAAATAGATCAGATTTTCAATGGACAAACCCCACTATAGATTTTCTATTCTTTCTGCCTAGAACTTTTTCTACGTCAAAGCCTTAGAGGATCTATGCTCAACAAGTTGACAAGAGGGATGCTGCACTAGTTTCCTTTTTTTAATTATCTTGTTTGTCTTTTTGTTTTTTTTGTTTTTAGCATCACCTTGCTTGTGGTTGGTGGAGTTTATTTACTCATTGATTCACAATCATGCATCACCAATTAGCAGGAGTAGACACTGACCTAACTTTCACTTTAAATTATTTACACTATTAGATTATTATGTTTCTAAAACAAATTAATATAAATTTATGATCTATCCCCTTGTATCAATTAGCGTTCATTCAAATTGTTACTTATCTAAGTTTTGTTGGGAAAAGCGGCGCAATAGAAACTACCCGCGATCAACGGACCAACCACGATGAACACAAGCAATCACACACATGGACATAGCAAGTTTACATGGTCCGACAACCTTGCCTACATCTATGGAGGAGAGAATTCATTTATCATGATCCCATCTTAATCCCCTTAGGATCTAGGGTTATAGTACATCAATATATATAATTTCCGCTTTCTTAGTTAATAAGAAAATCCATACATAATGACTAAAATACCCCTAACCTTAAATCCAGTTTTGGCTAAATCAGACGACTGATTCGGTTAAATCAAAATACAAGATAAAACCCAGCAATCTTCACCTTAGCTTGGATTCCGTAAATTCTTATAGTCACCTTGAGATACCCGGTAATGTCTTTACGCACCTTGCTGAAGGGTAAGTCACTATACCGATGTCGCAGTCTTCTCTCTTCAACACTCTAACATGTTGAACTAACACTTCATGCACATCGCTGAAAGGTACGCTTCCACATATGCTACGACCTAGCGTGGCACCTGCACCCTTAGCTCGGATGCACAGACAATCTCAGTATTATCTTATGTTGATCAAGTTCAAACTGACTTGAGACTGCCTATAGTTGCCTCATTTGACCTCAACACCATTGTCTTGAACCTCCGAAGTACTCTCTATTTGTTATCACATGCATGCATCCTTGTAACACAATAAACCTAACTTCCAGCCGTCAAGAAAAAACTTAAGACCTCCCTGAATTAGGATCTCACTAATACCTATGAATCCTTCATTCTATCTCCATCCCAGTGTTCATTCTGTTAAACCTGCAACTGTCTTAATCTAGTCAATTTTGGTGGGTTGGGCACAGTACATGCGGGTTAAATATGACACAATGCTTAAACTAGCTTACTTCGACCTAAGATGGACTACCCTTTTCTGAGAAAATCATCTTCCTCAGGTCTTCCTGGATTTTCGCTAGATGATATCATCGAAGACCCATCAATCCATCTTCTAATGATTCGTCACATCTAACTCTACTTGAACTATAGATTTCCTATTCTGTTATGTGATGTCTCTTTCACTACTCTACTTGAAAAAGCATCCCCTATCAACTTGTAGAGATTTCTAATCATCTCACCCTTCATGATGACCAATGGTCCCTTTCCACTTTCATAACTCCACCCGTTATAGTGCACTTACAGCCTTTGAAGTCTAAGGCACCTAAAGAAATCCAATTTCTTCGTAACCCGGAATATAGATCACATCCGTTAAGGTCCGAACAACATCATCAAACACCTAGATCTCTATGCTTTTATCTCAAATGCTCATCAATTTGCATTTTCCCCCATAAAAATAGATCCATCAACTATGAGAGTTATTTGCATCAAACCAATTTCTACTTAAACACATGATAGGAAGAATCGGAATCTCAAAACCATGAATTATCTACCCGATCTATACTTGTAGTGATCAAAACTGATTCCTCGTCATCCAAATCCAAGCTTTGTTACACACTATCTCATTCCGATTCTGATTCTTTTGCTTTCTACTGTGGCACATCGCTCCTTCTCGATCCCTTTGACGCGGATCCGAGCATTCCATCAAATTACTCGAAGTAATCTTCTATTAATGACATCAAGTAACACTTTTTTAATCATTCCTGTGTCACGGAGTCTAACACTCTTTTCTGTCAATCCCTGAAGTCGTTTTTCCATCAAACGCTTCAATCTGGCCCGTGATGATTGAATACATTGCTGTCATCGTGAATCTGTCAGTTTCTTTAGTCCCCTAATTTTTTTGCCATCAAACTGCCAATATCTTTTGTCTACCTTATAGATCTCGTCATCGCGAGCACGTTGGAAGAAACGGATCTGCAATCCGATTCCGGATGGTTTCGATATCGCAGAAATAGTTTTTTGCGCTCCAATTGGTCAAACATCCTGTTGACCGTTGAACTACCCATCTTCTTCCACATATGCGTAGACCTCCTCACAACGAGTCAGGCTTAAATGGATCTCTGGTCGGACATTGGACGATCAAGATATCGCAGAAACAATTTCAGCCGTTGAATCTAGTCAAATTGCCTTTAACTTATGCTATTGACATGTGCTACCGGCAGCAGTGTTGCTGGCAGATTGGGCTAGACTTTTGCACACGTGTCAGGTCTAACCCAACCCAAAATTGACCTCCTCTGCTGGGCTTATTTGCATAATGGGCCAAGTCCTACCTAACCTAATCTGGACTTAGTTACCTTGGGCTGCTACTCCGCGGGTCAGGTTCGAACCGACTTAGACCCGAACCTGGAATAGATCCGACCTGGGTTAAGAAACCTAGGCCCTCTTTCTCCTGCCTTCCTTGTTCTACAATAGGGACAGAAAAATCTCACTGTCTTTCCTCGGCTTAGTAGCGGCGAATAGGGATTGGCGACCAGCAGGCGAATAACGACCGGCGAGGGGTAAATGGCCGGTGACAGCGACGCTGAGGACGGCGGCACGACGAGGATCGACAGTGCAGAGCGAAAAACAAGCCCCTTTCCTCGTTAATGACAATGGTGCAGCGATGACTCCTGAGACTAATAGCAGCGACCAGCGAGGGGAAGTGCGTCTGGCGACAGTCGATACTAGCAGTGGTAGGCGGCAGTGTCTGCCTCGGCCTTTTTCCTTAAAAAACCGGCAGCCAAAACCCAACAGTAGAGAACCTTTCGATATTCTCCGACAAAGATCTCTAGCAAACCAGAACCTAAATCTTCGATCTTCTTCTCTGACATGTGGCGAATTGTAGAGATCAATCAAAGTTAATCTCTTCTTCAAGAACAAATCCCAATCTTGCAAGATTAGGTTAATCTTCCTCGTCGATCTTCCATGCACAACTTCTAAGCTCTAGAAAACCCTAGCCAGGTTCTGATAGCACTTGTTGGGAAAAGTGGCACAATGGAAACTACCTGCGATCAATGGATCAAACAGGATGAATACAAGTAGTCACACCATCAAGTAATCACACATATGAACATAATAATTTTACACGGTTTGCCAACCTTGCCTACATCCATGGAGGAGAGAACTCATCTATCATCTATCATGATCCCATATCAATTCCCTTAGGATCTAGGGTTATAATACATCAATATATATTTCTTGCTTTCTTGGCCAACAAGAAAATCCATACATAATGGCTAAATTACCTCTAACCTTGAACCTCGGTTCTGGTTAAATCAGACGACCGATCCAGCTAAACCGGAATACAAGACCAAACCCAACAAGTTTTATAAGCCCTCATCAATTTATCTTACAGTCTTGCACCCATCCAATTTACAAACATTTGGAAAACGGAGTTTGCACCCGCTTTGTACGGGACTATCACAACATACCATGGGATGGTGAAGATCGAACATTTAGCACCATGCTTGTTTCTATTTTGTCTCTTCCTCCCGTAGAAGAACTTAAGATTCTGTTGCTGCACTAGCCCAGCCCTCACTTAGAACCCTTGTCTCATGATTGTCATGCATGTTTCTCGGTGCACTCAACAAATTCAGGGACTAGTTGCGTAAAAGTATCTAAAACAGTTGTGCAAATAACTCTTCCACAATCCTAATATTGTAAGACTAGTTCGCCTGACTTGGATCGTAGTGGGTCTTATCTTAGTTGCATCCAATTATTACTGTTGAGTCTGGGTCCTCCTTTTGTCACACTCAAACTTTCTATGAATGAGTAGAGTTTCATAATGAGGCCCACCTATTGAAAATTCAAATAATCTCATATGAGATATTTCAACAACTGTCAAGGCGGTGACTTAGTTGGTTTGAGCCTTTGATTTGTTCCCCAAGGTCTCAAGTTCGACTCACGTCCTCTGGATTATTTGAGTACTATGTGTGCTGCCATATATGTATCCCCTAGAAAATTGTCTTTGCTTATCAGAATTGGGTAACCCCTGGCCAGAGGTCAAAGGTTCAAAAGTTGGGCTGACAAGAAATACCTTAGGTCATAAAAAAAAACTTTACTTCAATAGAAGTTAATCGAATAAACGGCTGAGCATATAATTAACAATATTTAATGGCTTATTATTATCCTATGGATGGTTCCCATGGACCGCCATGTGGACAACCTTTTTGGTTCTCAAGGGAGGTGAGTGATTAAAAGATCTAGATGCAACCTCCATATGTGCAAAATTGCAAGCCTATCAAATCCTTTCAATCCTGTTATAAGTTTAACAGCTTTAAAATATATATATATATATATGGGAATATTCACGTGCATATGTCTCTCACTAAGGGACTTTGCATACTCTATTGTGGGGCCCATGGTGGACCTCACCAAGGAATGAGACCGGGGGGAATGAAAAGATCCACATGTCCCCAACCTCTTCATCCATTACCCACAAATTCATTCTACTTGAATGGGTGCATAGTTAATCCAACGGTTCAATAAATTTGGATTTGACTAAAAATTGGTAAACGGGTTCAATTCAAGGGGGTTGTGTGTGTGGTCCATTTGGATGGACCATACAGTGGGTCCCACCCAGATTCTCACAAAAAAAATGATAAAGGACATATGCACATGAATATTCTTCATATATATATATATATATATAGGAAATGAGTATTATGTGTCCATCCCTCAGTACAAGGTGGAGGATAATTCCTTTTTTTAGAACTAACAAGGTAAAAAACATGTCATGATGTGTAATGGTTTTATCCTTTTGCATATCAATATTCTCAAAAAACAGAAGTGTCCCTTACTATAGTATGAAGGACATATGCACAGTAGTTTTGTCCACATATATATATATATAATTGACTTTCGGACCTCCATCCAATGGTCCACTGCAGTAAATGAAAACTAAAAAAAATTTCATATAAATAGTGGCGTCGGCGTTTTTGATAGTCGATTCGTATCAGTGATCAGGTGGGCCCCCACCTGGCAATTCCATCCTTGGGAGTGTATTCTACATAGTTAAGGGATCCGGACTCGTGCTTTGTAATTAGCTTCGGTTTCCGAAGCAGCGGGCACGGAACCAGCTTCGGTTCCTTCCAAGAGCGATATTAAAAGCATTCAAAAGCCTCGGAAAAAAACCACCAGCAGCAGCAGCAGAACAAGTGCAGTCTCTGCAAAACCAACGACGCAGAGAAGGAAACTACAGAAAGACCCCCAAACTCCACATCTTCCCAAAACCCTAATTCCCTTCTCCTCCTCAAAACCCTAACTTTCTCGATCCTCCCGAGACCCTTCGAATGCTTGGATCGATCCTTTAATGGCGAAAACTCAAGCCTGATTTCGCTGCAGAACGATTCCTCCTCCTCTTTCCAACTCGGCAATGGCTCCTGAGGCAGCGATCCTTTCTGTTTCAATGGCTTCTGTCGTGGAAGACGTGCTTCAGCAGCACCGTACGAGGTTGAGCGACAACGATTTGGCATCCAGAAAGGCAGAAGAATCAGGTTTCGATATTGATATTGGAAATGAAGTCTCTTTTGAAATCTTACTTGAATCTCATCTTCTTTTTCTACTTATTTGTGATGAACCCAGAGTTCTTGCAGCTTTGTTTGAGACATTGGAAGCACAAAAAACAATCATTTTTTTTACGCTTTAGCTGTTTTGATGATGATCGTAGAACAGAGCACACATAGGCATTAAAAAGAAAAAAGTACGAAAGAATCGATGTTTTTTGGGGGGTTTTTAACTTCTTTCCGATGTTGTTATCACAATTCTGCAGCGTTGAGTAGGTACGAAGCCGCGGGATGGCTGAGAAAGATGAGTGGAGTTGTTGGAGCTAAGGATTTGCCGGCGGAGCCTTCCGAAGAAGAATTTAGGCTTGGATTGAGAAATGGGATTGTTCTATGCAATGTTCTAAATAAGATTCAAGCTGGTGCTGTAACAAAGGTGCTGCCATTATGGGAGATTTTGTTGGGTTCCTGTCATTTGAGAAAAAAAAAAAAGAAGTTCTATTAGATGTTTTGTGTAATTTTCGTGGATTGTTTGTTCTTCCAAATTGTTTCAGGTGGTCGAAGCGCCAGTTGATTCTGTTCATCTTCCTGATGGAGCAGCGCTGTCAGCATTTCAATATTTTGAGAATGTGAGGAACTTCCTCGTCGCTGTGCAGGAGATGGGCCTTCCAACATTTGAAGCATCTGACCTTGAACAGGTTATGATTTAGCTTTCCAGAAGCTGAAAAAAAGGAAAGAATTTTGAATTATTTCTCTCTCTCTCTCTCTCTCTCTCTCTCTCTCTCTCTCTCTACCAATCTATTGAAAAATATTCGCATATTATGGCCTATCTCTAATATTCTGGGAAGAGTTTCGATTCCAGTGCCAAATGTTGTTTTAGATCTGTCATGGATATCTTATATTGATACATAATGATCACCAAAGCTTTCTCCCCCCAACTATGCTGGTGTTGGCTATATAAATTATGTTGCTCCATCCTTGATCTATCATGACTCAAATCCTACAAGAAGTTGCACTTCTTTATATCTATTTTCAATACCTCCATCCAGTGGCAGACCTAGGATTTTTGATAGAGGGGGGCTTACAATAGTCAATTAAAAAAAGTCAATCATTATTTTACTTTTTTTTCTTAATATTAACTTTGGCAAAAGAGAAAATTTATTACATTTACAAAATATCTAATTACATCAATTTCTTTATCATCAGAAGTCACCTGAAAAACATGATCGAGAGGCATTTAGACAAATATATCACTTCACCTCAATGATCATACACTTGGATGGAGCCACAAAAATATAAACATTAAAATGATCATCAACAGTACGTTCAGTTTCATGTAATTTAAAATTTAAAGAATTTTGAGAATTTGTGAAATGCATCAAAATAATCCAAATGCATGTAAGCCGCTAAATGTATTCATTTACACATGTGAAAATTTGTAAAATTGTTTAGGGACATCATGTAAAATAGTTTCATTGAGAAGGGATTGAGTGGAACACATTTGGTATCATTTGAAGAATTTCATTTTTAGAGATTCAATCAACATCATCAGTGGGTCGTAGAAATTAAATCAAGAAAAATCATGATTTACAAACTTCACAATTAAAAATATTGTAAGAATCGTCTCATATATGAAAAAACAGAAAAGAACATCCATTATAGTGTGCATCCAAAGCAAGTCTATCTAACCTAACACCATACTTAACCTTTTTTATAAGAACAGCTCCTTACCCTAGTGGAAACAAGTGTTGGTTCTTACTAGGAGGTCTCAAGTTCAATCCTCACCTCCCCCCTCTTTGCATATATGAGTTTTATCACCTTACATCTGCGAGTTTTATTATATTTTCTCATACGTGAGAGTCTCCCATTAACTCACATGTGTGAGTTGTGTGTGTCTCTCACATGTGTGAGTGCCCATTACCTCACATGTGTAAGTAAGTGTCTGTATACCAGTCTCAGTCCTTTAGCTGCGTTATCCAAAACAGAAAAAAAAAAAACCTTTTCATGAGAGAGAATAAGAGAGAGGATGGTACTATTCATTAATTCATTCATCTATTGATACAAGACTACCAACAAACAATTAATTGAGAGAAACAATGATAGGAAAGGCAGAGGGGGGGTTTGAGCAGACTTGTGTTCTAGTTGGTGCAATGATCAACATGTCAAGTTTTTCAACTCTTTATTATTATTAATATTGCTAATATCACCAAAACTCACAACGTTATGGTTACAAAATGAGCATAGTCCGTTTGGTATATCCTACAACCACACTATCATTTAAAACCCATCTTTTACACTAAAGAAAATTATATATATATAAAAGAAATTCCCCTTTTAAAGAAAACACTAGCATCTTTTCCACATGTTCTTAACAACCTTCAAACACTTTATAAGTATAAAAAATAATTTTTTTTAATAATTATCTTCATAAACCCCTAGCTTTTTGGGTAAAACCCAAAAATCGTAATTGATGATTTTCATCATAATTTTATATAGGGGTTGTTCATTTCCATTTTTTTCATTCTAAACCAAAGAATGAAAGAAGAAAAGGAAAACAAACTGTCAGTTGCATAGTTTCATTAAAAGTCTGAACACACACACATAGAGAAACCAAAAAAAAAAAAAAAACACATTAAAAAGAGAGGACTCTTTGGGTCAGTTTGGATGTGAGAGAGAGAAAGAGAGAGAGAGAGAGAGCATAAATTGTTGGCATCTGTGATGAAGCCCACTTATGGGTAGCCCCAACACAGAAAGACACCCTCATAAGGATATTTGGATAATGAGAGGATGTGTTAATCTTTTTAAGACTCAAACCCCAATTGGGAGAGTTTAATCCAATTTGCCTTCATAATCCTATTCTAACTTGAATTTAAGCTTATCACCCATTAAGCCAACTACTATAAATAGATATGGCTGGGTGATAGTAAAGTACTGGCATACTCATAACCGAAAGGCTAGTAGAGATAAGTCATCCATCACCATCTTCTACATCAAGGGTGTCTATCCTTACCCTGACATTTTGAAAAGTGAATCATATATAACTGATCTCTAGTAGACAGTCAAGAATCTCCACTTCCATTGGTTGATCAAGCCTAAGCTCACATAGGAATTAAGTTTACATTCGTAACAAAGCCTTATTGGACCGATCACACTAGAATTAAAATTTTTTCAACAAATGAGGTAATCTAAACCCTTCACAGTCTTATTATTAATATAATTCTCTACAATGAGAAGAGAGGAGAAGAGACGGAAGGGTTTTTTCCCCTTTAGCGCCAAACCTAGGCGATGTGGTGTTGATGTGTCCATCCTTTTGGGTTCTCTCTCCTTTTAATTAATACTTCTATTTGACCATGGAGAAAGAAAAGCAAAGTTGAAGGTCCATGTGATGCCATTATCATGGAGGTCTAGGGTGAAAACAACATGTGATGTGCTTGTCTTTTTCATGCAATGGAATTTTTTTTATAAAACAATATTACCTCAATCTGACTAACGCGATGCCCTAGCAAGTTGTATAGCTAATATATGGCAACTGTGTAAATATTTTTTTGGAAAAAGTGCCTTAGAGAAGACACTTCTCACACATTTGTATGTGCAAAGGCAAAAAAAAAAAAAAAAAAAATCCATTGATACCTTGTGATAATCAGAGGCCTGCATTATGCAAGACTATGAATCTATATATGCTTAATGCTTACTACACGTTGTACATGCGTTTTATGAATGACCATATATTAGTTATTCTCATGTGCATGATGTATTCTATGAATATATGGTCATTCATAAAACACATGTACAACATGCAGTAAGCAGTAAGCATATATAGATTCATAGTCTTGCATAATGCAGGCCTTTGGTTATCCCAGGGAATCAATGGAATTGTTTGGAAAAAGATGATTCCACCTATCAAGGGGAACTCACACCACCTGCTGGACTTGGTTGGAAAAATCCTACGGACTCAGAGGCAAGTGGGAGTAATTAAAATGCCCTTCGTCATTCTTCTCGTGGGTTAATTTCGAAGAAATTTTATGACATTGAGGAAACTTCTTATTTGTACATTGCAATTGACAGGGATGAACTATGTTCTTATTAAGAAGCAATTGAATTAGTAAACTCGAAGGAATGGATACTTGCAATGAATGATGAGATCAGCTCTATGCGTAAAAACTATGCTTGGGATCTTGTGGATCTTTCCAAAGATAGGAAAGCCATTTCAAATAAGTGGGTTTTAAAATTAAGCGAAAGGCTGATGGCTCCATTTGTTGGAAAAATGGGTTTTAACTTTGGTTTTTAGGCAACTTTGGATAATAATAAGTGTGGATCCCACACATCCTTTTAGGCCGGTCCAAGTATTAATGTGTTCTCCTACATGAGAAGAATAACACCAAACTATTGTTTAGTTAAAAACCATTTAAGAAGTGAATGAGAAATTAGCTTTAAAAGTGACTAGTTGAAGTTGCTTTGTGTTGGTAATGAAAAGAGGAAGTCCCACATTGCTAGTTTACTAAAAGTGTGTATATGTTTATATACCTTTAGTTTGTTTATGTGATTTGGGCCCCAAGGGGCACCCATATTTTATCCAAGAGGGAGGACCAACATGACACCTCATCCAACACATGTGTGCGCACCGCTGCTACCGTCCGTCCAACCGACCGGCAGGCCGGCGGGTTGGGCTTGGTCGGGTTGGGTTGGGTTATGGGCCTCCGTGTAGATGGCTTCCCAATTATATTTTTTCTGGAGAAAATACTTTTACCAATAGATATGTCTAATTTCTGACGGTAGTGTCTCCTCTGTTAATAGACATGGTGAACTGTTGCATCTATTTTTAGTTCAACAGTCGTGTCTTCTTAGTCCAACGGTTGTGTCTTTTCTGAACTGGTGCTGTATTATTTTTATTTTCACAAAACCGAACAAAAGCATCTGTTCTTTAGTGACCGTTGACTATTCAGAATAGTCACTAGTTCATCTCTTTAAAGTCCATCTCGAATTGCATTTAGAAGCTGCACAATTTCCTTCCTTCCTACATTCTGTCGTCTGTGTGAAAGAGAGAGTCCAAGAACGCAATTCTGTTCGCTAGGCAACACAGATTGAAGTGCTGCTTCTGTGTCATGTCGATCATTGTATCCTGGGAGACAAACGTCTGTACACTGTGAGCACCGTAGCGGAGACGAATTTTGTCTTAAGGACATAGTGTTGAACATTAGCCTTGATTGTCATATTAACACTTCTAATTGCGCTTTCTGTAAGTTCAAAGGTATTATTTTTCTTTTTGTACTATTGTGCTTATTTTCTGCATTTTTTGAACAGTTGATGTAATCATAATAGGACTCTAAGTCCATTACACCATTGACAAATTTAAGGCTAGGCTTGTGGCTAAGGTTTAAATGAATACTGATGTCGGGATGGAGATGGAGGGTTTGCCGAATTGGGGATATTTTAGAGAGGGCAAGGGAGATCGAAAAATGGGGTTTTTGGAGTTGTGAGAGGGAGGTGGGGGCTATGGGTTTTTTTAAATGGGGGCTTGGGCAGACTATCCTTAGGGCCTTAATAGGCATTTTTAAATTTTTTTGCTGGGGGGGGGGGGGGGTGGGGGCGGCTTCAGCCCCTAGGCACATGTTGGTCCGCCTTTGCCAAAATCTAGGTCCTCTTCGGCCTACCCTGTCTCCTTAGTGAGCCATCAACTTGCATATCTAAATATTTCCTTACCTGCATTGGTGCTGGCTTTCATTGGACATGCCTATTATATCAAATGGGTTTCTTTAATTTTATCTCTTATTTATCCTATCCCTAGATGCTCTTGAATTTTTATGCTGGGTGCTTAACGCTGTCCAAGCATAGGTAAGGAGGAAGATTGCATTGACAGCCAGCATAAACAAATAGTTTTTTCACAACCCAAACATGAATTTAGACTGCAACATATGAAAATTTAATTTGTTTTTTTCCCATGGGCCAAAGATGAATTTATACTGCTACATATGAAAAGTTAATTTTCATTTTTTCCATGGGCTTTTGCTAGAGCTAAAAATGTGGGGTTTGCAATGCTGAGGACATAAGATTGCTGATCATGTTGCAAGAATTTTGTGCAAAGTGTGGAATGGCTATTCCAATTTTTTTTTATAAATCTTTAGATATTTACCTAATGGGATTTTCCTTTTTTTTCCTTTTTTTATATTTCAGGGAGGGAAGGGTGCAAGGGTCATTAACTGCATTCTGGCGCTTAAATCCTACAGCGAATGGAAACAGATGGGTGGAAATGGTCCATGGAGATATAGTGGGAACTTGAAATCCACGAGCTTGGGAAAATGTTTCGTCCGCAAAAATACGGAACCATTCATGTCAGGGAACCTTTCAGTGAATGAGAAATGTTTGGATGGTTTATCTGTTGAACAGAACATGAACGGGGACCTTTACCATGTATCCTCAGAAATGGTTGGCAAGCTGCACTTTTTTATTTTATACATTGTTGGACTTGTTTGATCATGTTCAACTAAGTTAGAAACTACTAACAACATGGAAAATTATGGCCTGTAGACTTCATCTCATTCTTTGAACACACTCATCCGTTCAGTTCTATCAGATAAGAAGCCTGAAGAAGTTCCAACTGTAAGTCTTTTGGTGTTTGCATATCTGAACCTGTTAATAAATTTATTATAGGCTTTCTTAAATTTAGGCAAAATTGACTTCTCAGTGAGATAGATGATCCCTCTGCTTGTACAGTTGGTAGAATCTGTGCTAAGTAAAATTATGGAAGAGTTAGAGCGCAGGCTTGCAACCCAAAATGAGAAGGTATGCTTCCTTTTTATGTTTTGTTCTCCTTTCTTCCTGAATATGACAATAATCATAAGAGCTAGAAAAACCAACCTATTCATTTTGTGTTTTTGAAATCTCTTTTATGTTTTATGCCTTTTTTTTATTTACCTTTCATTTTAAGGTTTCCCTGACATCAGATACTTGAATGTTATTAATTACTTCTTAATTTTCTAACTTCATGGTCATACCCCTTTTTTCTAGCAATTCATCATACAAACTAAAATTTGGATGCATATTGGTGTAGTATTGTAGTTCTATTATATCTCCATTGACAGCTATTTAAGTTGTTTGTTATATTTCAAAAAGGTGAAGACGGCTTTGAAGGATCTGTCTACATCTGATGGAAACAAGTTCCTTTTGAAAAGCAAGGGTTCCAATGATGTTGAGGTATGCAGATATTTTCTTCCAGATAGCATGTCCATGCAACAAGTTTTCTGCAAAAATAGGGAAGTTCCTGCAGATATGTTCAATTCTGATGTTTGATGAAAAAAAAAATTCCATGGATATGTTGCTGAAGGGCACCGGCCAAATCCATGCTCTTTTGAAAATTCTGAGGTCTTAAGGGGGAGGGAGAAGGAGTTGGGCCCATAATATTTTTCCATGGGTTTGTGTACTTCTCTTTTTTCACCCCACGAAAAAAATTGTGGATTGCAAGGCTTGCTGAGTCCAATGTCAATGGAAAAAGTATGCTGTAGCATATACAAGTTGTGGAATACATGGCTGTTCATGTGCATCAAGGTTGTTGTGTAAGATTATAAAAATCTATTATAGCTTCTCAAAGCAAATTTCGAATGAAAGGTTTTTGTGGTTCTTTGCCATGGAAAATTTCTGGTAGTATTATGTGATAATAGGCCTGTCAATCCAGCCTTGAGACAATGGGGCCCTGAAAAAGCCCGTAAAATGGGGGTTTCTATTTCTAAGGAAGGCTGGGCTTGGACAATTTTTTGTAGGCCCTGAAATTTGAAGGGTTGGCTTGGTAGCACTAGCATGGCCAGGCCTTGCCCTGGCCCTCCTACGTTTCTTTATTTGATATAATGTAAATTTGTTTACGTAAATGTATACTAAAATGCTCTTATAACAGTCACTTGGCCATAAGAACATGGGGATATGAAGGCAATTCCATACCCCTTAGGTATTACAGAGGCCCTAAAACCACGGCTCATTTCATCTCTATTTAATTATTTAAGTTATGTACATACTTTATGCAAAAGCAATAAGTGTTGTGCAATTGCTTCTCATCCCTTTCTTCTAGTTTTATTGCTTCTTATGTAGGCTTTTTATATTATTTTTACATAATCTTACTAGTATAAAAGTGGTGTACTCCTCTTAATAAGGATACACTTTTTCCTCTGTTGAGTGACTTTGGATGCCAACCAATTCATAAATGTAGTTTGTATGCATATGGACTTCAAGGATATAGGGTGATTCAAATATCCTTTTACTTAGATAATTGTAACTCCCAATTTTTAAAAGTCTTAACTAATAGTGATTTTTTAAGAGCATTTATTTTTACTGAAATCCAACAAGTCTAAACTAATAGTGATTTGTTAAGTGCATTCTTTTTACTGAAATCAAACCACGCTTACTAGTGAGATCGGTATTAAACTGAAAGTAATGCCAATTCATAAAAGGTGGGTGAATATATAAGAACTTTTCAGAGATAAGACTGCCAAAATGGTTTTGTGCGTGAAAATTCCTATGAAAGATGTAAGATAGAATAGACTCTATAGCTATTTTCCCTCTTTGACAAAATAAATAAAACTGTCCATCTAGAACCTAAGTCACTAAAGTACGTATAACTTTGTCCTATAAAAGAAAGTTTTAAAGATGGCTTTTGTTCTCAAAATGTTTTCTTAATTGTCCCTTCTCAATAGAGGTTAGACAATATAATGTTCTCTCGACACTTGATATTAGGTAATAGTGTAAAAATAAATAAAAAAATAAATAATGGTTTTTTTCTTTTTTGAGCCTTGAGCTCTGGCCTAGCCTGGGCTTGGCTTTCAAGGGATTTGGCCCTATGTGACAGGCATCTGACATCTTTTTGTTACTGATGTGTAGATGGTCATGGAACATGATGCCAATTGGGTGAAGAGCAACCCGAACTCTTGTCTAAAACCATTTAGTGATGATTCAAGAAGTCAACTTTTGAAGCAGCAGATGCTCTTTGACCAACAACAAAGAGACATCCAGGTATTATTGTCACTAGAAGTTTTCCTTTTATTCTTGTAAAGTTATATAACTTAATGAGTTAATTTATGTCAATAATTCTAGACTTTTCCCCTTCAGATTCTTGTAAGTTATGTAACATAGATGAGTTAATTTATGTCACTGTTGTAGGAGCTGAAGCATACTCTCCAAACAACCAAAGCTGGTATGAAGTTTATACAAATGAAGTATTCTGAGGAATTCGACAATCTTGGTAATATTTTGACTAGTTCTGTGTTATTGCAGTTGATTATTCTCTATCATCAAACCTTTATCACATTATAAAATTTACTTTCTTAACAGGTAGGCATTTGCATGGCCTAGCTTATGCTGCTTCTGGATACCATAGAGTTCTTGAGGAAAATCGGAAGCTATACAATGAAGTTCAAGACCTTAGAGGTGGAGCACTACTAGTTCATATGATAACCTTTGCATAAAAGTTTGTATCTTCAAGTGATTTTTTTCTCTTTCTTGCCTTGGACTAGGAAATATAAGGGTATATTGTCGAGTGAGACCCTTCTTGCCCGGGCAACCAAATCGTCTTGGCACTGTAGATTGTTTGGATGATGGTAGTATTACAATTATCTCACCTTCAAAATATGGAAAAGAAGGGCGAAGATCATTCAACTTCAACAAAGTGTTTGGTCCATCAGCAAGTCAAGGTTTCTAAGTAATCTATCTTTGTTCTTTACACCTAATTGATCTTCATTTAGACACTAATCTCCTTTTCTCTTGCATTACAGGGGAGGTGTTTTCAGATACCCAACCACTGATTCGGTCTGTCCTAGATGGTTACAATGTTTGTATATTTGCCTATGGTCAAACAGGCTCAGGAAAAACTTACACTATGGTAATTTATGTCAAATACACTTATTGTGGTGATGTTGTTTATTTTATAGTCTACTATGTTGCATGGAATAACTTTATATATTCATGTTGGTGTCCTTGCCTCTTATTGACCTTAATGCTTTTTTTTTTTTCATATTCCACTCATTATTGTATATTTAACGAGGCATATGTATTCCTGTTGGTTATCTTATTTACTGCTTCAGACTGGGCCTAAAGATCTTACAGTGCAAAGCCAAGGTGTAAATTATAGGGCATTGAGTGACTTATTTAATCTCTCGCTGCAAAGAAGAGACACTTTCTGTTATGATGTTGCCATTCAGATGATTGAGATTTATAATGAACAAGTCAGGGATCTCCTAGTTGCTGATGGTTTAAACAAAAGATATCCTTTGCGACATCTGGTTATTTGCATTATTATTATGTTATAATAGTTGCTGTTAACTGGTTCACGGCCCACATGCAATTAGGTCCATTTACAACTTAAACTTGGTCAAAACACCCAACCATGTACAGCTATGTAATATAGTGTGTTTCCATATTAGGAGATTTCATTCGGCTTGTGATTGCTGTAATCATTGCAATTGAGAGATGTTGTAGTGCTACAAAATCTCTCAATTACAGTGATTGCAACAATTATAGGATGAATGAAATCTCCTAATATGGAAAGACACTATATTACATAGCTGTACACAGTTTGGTGCTTTGACCAAGTTTAAGTCTGTAAATGGGCCTAATTGCATGTGGGCTATGATCCAGTTAACAATTGCATCATTCATATGAAGGAATACTTAACTTGTGAACACATTAGAAATCCGTAACAATTCTCAAAATGGAGTTAATGTACCAGATGCTAACTTGGTACACGTTGCATCCACATCTGATGTCATTGAACTGATGAATATTGGGCAAAGGAATCGTGCAGTGGGTGCAACAGCTTTGAATGATCGTAGCAGTCGTTCCCACAGGTTTGATGATAAATCTGAGTGCCTTACTTGGATACTGCTAACCTCTGTATTACTGAGAAAACATTGATGGAATTATCTGCACTCTGCAGTTGTCTGACAGTCCATGTTCAAGGAAGAGACTTGACATCAGGAACTATTCTTCGTGGGTGCATGCATCTGGTTGACTTAGCAGGAAGTGAGAGAGTTGACAAATCTGAGGTCACCGGAGATAGATTGAAGGAGGCCCAATACATCAACAAATCACTTTCAGCTTTAGGTGATGTAATTGCTGCTCTTGCCCAGAAGAATTCCCATGTCCCTTATAGGAACAGTAAACTCACACAATTGCTCCAAGACTCCCTTGGTATATCTTTTCCATTCCTTTGGATATAATGGAATGTTTTTCTCTTTTTATTCTTTTGTAATTCTATTGTTCCAATTGCCATTTAGGGGGACAGGCAAAGACCTTAATGTTTGTTCACATAAGTCCTGAAGTGCATGCTATTGGAGAAACAATTAGTACACTTAAGTTTGCCGAACGGGTTGCCACTGTTGAACTCGGTGCTTCCCGGTTAAACAAAGAAAGTGGAGATGTCAGGGACCTCAAGGAGCAGGTCTGTTCTGCTAATCCAGTTTGTGCATGCATGATCTTTGATCCTTTCACATGCATCATCAAATTTCACATATCATGCTTACTTGGCAGTAAAAAAGACATTGTCATGATGTTTGGTCTGTATCTCAGCTTGCTACTCTTAAAGCGGCATTAGCACGGAAAGAGCTTCAGTCAGATCACTATCAGAACACAATATTGAGCCCTGAAGTACACAGCACAAAGGCTAGTGGGCCATCATCCATACATTCAGATCGGCAAGGTGGAAATGTATTGGTTGGTCACAGTAACCACAGGAACCCAATGCAGGATGTGGGAAACACACAGGTAATTATATTCTCAATGCTGGATTATGTACTAAGGAAAATATTCAAGTGAGAACTGCCCTCGCTTTTTTTCTCTGAGAGCTATGGGTGGGGCCTATCTATCATCTGTTCCAAACCTTACAATGGATGGGGACCCATCTATAGTCACACGCCTCAAGGTTTCGCACACATCCAGTTGGACTGGACCATTGGATTGAGTGTACACCCATCCAAATGGACTAGACATGTGGGCCACAGATAAAGGGGTTAGGGACATGATGGGTCCAAACTTGATATTTGGGTGGTCTTGCATAGATCTTTCATTCTCCCATCTCATCCCTAGATGAAACCCACAGTGGGCCCCACAAAAAAGTTAGCACAGAGTGTCTGTGAGGGTGGTTCTCAACAGAAAACACCCTATGTACTAAAATAACCACTTAATATTGATGCCAACTTTGTTTTAGCTGCATGGTTATTCCACTCTATGGCTATGGCTGTACATGCACTTTTTTTTTTTTGTTTTTTGATGACGAGGAACCTGCTGACCCCCCTTATGGTTGACTTTAACCTAATATGCTTGCATGTCTATTCATCATCACCCACAGTTCATGTGCAAGTGGTAAATTTCAAGAATAGGCTTCATTTTGCGATAATATGACATCAACTATTTTACTATAAATGAAGAATTTTTCAGCTACACTATTGGGGAGGATTACATTGCAATTTGTAGCCTTGTAGTAATGCACAAACAGCAAAAGTTTAAGTAGAAATGTTATATTTTCTGCACGTTAAACAGGAAATCACCTTAAAACTAAAATACTTCTAACACCTTCCATTTTCCTTTTGATTTTGTGTAATAAACCTGCAAGTTACATGACATAAATGTTACATTTGTTCTGCATGCATTGCATGCCAGCAGATGCAACTTTCCATTATATATGGAGTGTGACTGAACACACATGTCATCAGAGAAGTACACCTCAAATATTCCTCACACAAGGAGACTGGCCCCAAATGCAAGCCATGTTTTAGACTATATAGCATGTGACATTTTTGGGACACTTTACCCCGATTCAAGCCTCCCTGAGGTGCAAGCCTTCAAATGTTTTCAAAAGACTCTGATCATAACTGCTACTTTTTTCATTGTCCATCTGCATTCATTGGATGTGACGAAGTAAAATTGTGTCGGGAATCAAATGGAAAGTATATGCATATTAACGGAATCCTATTTCCTCAGTTGCCAGGCTAGAGTGGCAAATATGTTTATACTCATGGTTTTGTAGGTTCGAAGCAACTCTTCAATGAGACCAAAAAGGCCAAGCTTTGACTTACAAGAGCTACTTTCTTCCAATTCACCTCCCTGGCCTGACAGCAGTCCGAGAACAGATTTCCAGAAGGGCCACGAGCAAGAAACCAGCTCGGGAGACTGGGTTGACAAGCTTGTGGTGAACAAACAAGATGTCATTACCGAAGCAGATAATCCATTTAGATGCTGGGATGGAATCATTGGTCCCTTGCCTGAGATTTTCTATCCAGGTTATCGTCCAGATATGGGAATTTACTCAGATCAGCAGTATGATACACAGGAAAGCAGAAAAGATAGCCATGAGTATGAGACGGAAATTACTGATGATTCAGATGAGCTTGAGATCGCTACTAGTGATTCTTCTGAGGCAGACATGCTTTGGCAACTCAATGTTCACAAAGTTGCAAAACCAGCTAGTGTTGTTGAATCAAGGATCAATTTTGAATCACGGATCAAGAAGCCTCAGATAACACTAATGAAGAGCCCTGACATAAGGTAATTAATCTGCAAACACTTACCTCCTGATTTGCTAAAACATTCTTGAGTCTCATCTTTGAACATAGTAGTAGAGGAGGAATTTTATGGCCCTTGACACGAGAATATGCAAAATTAAGCTCTGCTCTTTAGTTTGAACAGGGTGAGGCTTCTTTTTTTTTTTTTTTTTGGGAAGAAAGAGAGCAAGGCTTATTCTTCCGTGATCAGACAACGTATCTGATTGGCTCTACTATGGACAGAAAATGCTATGTGGAGTGGCCATTACTATTTGGGATCTTATTCTTGAATATTATGTCCTTGTGCTTTACTTGCTATATGACAATATAGGAATCTTTAACTTGAATGTGGACATTACTATTTCTCCTTTCAACAAAATCTATTCAATTTAGAGCCTCAAACTATGATTGCCTAGGAGAGAATTTTGGCATAATGTAGCAGGTCAATGCTAAGGGCCTGTTTGTTTGCATAAAATTCTTAGGAATGAGCTCCATTGAAGGGTTCTTAAAGGGTAAGGGTGTGAAGGATATGAAGTGAGGAGTGAGGATAAAGTTATAGGATGACGAAGTCAATGGGACCTAGACTTTCTTAGGTATTAAATTACTAGGGTGATGGGACTCCCATCTTCCCTTGATTCAATTGATTCAATTCCATTATAGGGGAGGTTATGTGATGGTCATTTTTAAAAATTCACCTTTGGTTTTTCAGTTATAACCACTTATAAAAAAATCACAAGCTTAGGTATTCAATTACATGAAAAAAACAGACATTATATGTTCCTTTGTTTACTTTCTGATTTAAATTATCATTTTTTATACCAACTGTGTAATTAATTCGAAAACTGTCCTACTTGCTACTTTCCATTTTTAATGTAGGAATGTAGGTCAAGCACACAGCCCGTCGCATTCCCAGAAAATTTCAAATGGAAGCCTACATCTGAACAGAACTGGGCGGCAGCCTGTTTCCAACAACAGAGATGGGAAAAGGTTTTTACCAGGTCGCAAAACCGGCAGTGGGAAATAATGACACCATAATAAGTGTGATGTGGATTTGATGTTTTTTTTAGTGAGTTGATTGTATGCATATAGTCATCCAAATTGCCAATCCAGTTGCTTATATTTATATGGTGTTGATTTCAACGAAGTGGAGGCATAGCATCATGCAATTTCCATCGTCGAGAAGTCTCAAGATTCAATTGGCTAATTCTTTCTTTTTTTCTTTTCCAATCATCTTCATTGTCATAGAAGGAAAAGCTGCAGATATGATGTGTATCTCTTTGATGAATGTCAATATATATTTTTGTATGTACATATATTAAAATTATTGTAATTTGCTCCTTTTATACCAGTTCTCATTTTATAACCAATCCTACATTACATTTGGATCCCAAACTTTTCGGTTCCATTTGGATTTGACAAAACAAGTCGCCTAGGAATAGCAAAGATTATTCATTTGTTGGGGGAACCAAAATCCCCCAGAAGGTGGGGAAATTCACCTTTCTCTGCTTTGGGTGTGTTGCAATCTCCTCCTGATGGTTGCTCTCTTTACACACTTTCCATACCACATGTAGATTTTAGGTTTTCTCCACAGTAGAGAAAATTTCTAAGTGCCACTTTTCAGAATCAAAATGCACCAAAGGGTGAATTTCCCAGGGAAATGCTTTTCCCCACATCTAGACAGGCACATTACTCCCACTGCTTTCTTGTGTGGACCTTGGATGCAACAAGGATGAGCCAAACCTGCCTGGGTTTGGGTTTTGGGTTTAACTAATTTGCAATTCAAGGTGCACTTGGGGTTGAGCCCATGCACGTCAAGATGTTGCCCACATGACTCGCTTGCACCTATGAGGCTTCATTCTGTCATGTTAGCATTCTTGATAAACCTGCCAGTTTGATTATTTGATTGTTGGGTAAGCCCAAGCTTTAATATGATACTTGTCAACCTAAAGAAATAAACGGGTTGTGTTCGGGTAGGAACCAAGCTTTCTATCCAAATCTGCCAACCCAAACTGTAGTAACACATTGTATATGACCCACAATCCAATTAGATAATTGGTGTTGGAGATATTTGCAGCACAATTATATGCTGGAAACCAGATATTTTGAAATTTAATGTTATATTATATGCTAGATCATTTTTTTTCCTATGCATCCGTCCCTCACCATTTTTTTCGTGAGAACTTTAGGTGGAGCCCATCTATCACTCAATCCAAACCTTGCACCACATATGGGACCCCATATAGCAACTCGCCCTCAACTTTTGGTAGGATCCAAATTTATTAGACCGTTGGATTGACTATACACCAATCCGAACGGAATGAATTTGTGAGCCATGGATGAAGGGGTTAAGGATATGTAATTGGGATCAAATTTGATATGTAGGGTGCTTTTACATAGATCTTTCCAACCTCCCTAATCTCATCCCTTGGTGAGGTCCATAGTGTGCCCTACCAAAGAGTGTACACAAAAAATCCATGAGGAACGTATGTACAGGAAAATGCCCCCATAACATAATCTACTCACTTGAAAGATAGGTGCTTGTCTTTGAATGTATTATGCAACATGCCACTTTCTTTTAAAATGCTCCATGTTAAATTATCCGTGGATATAGTGCAGAAAATGATATTTCATATAAAAAAATCTGCAAATATGGGTTAAAAGTATTTAGCCCAGTATCTCCTTGCTAGTTCATTGGCAACTAAATATCATAGTGACCCTACTATAAAGTTAAACATCGATGGTCATTACTGTGATTGTAAATGGGTACCACTGTAATTTTCAATGTAATACCGGTCCATCTGTCATAGTGTGATTACGAACACTAGTGGGTTCTATCATAATTACACTAGTGGTAAGCCCCTTCATGACTACTTACAATATGTTTATTTATTTGGTAACGTAGGGAAAGAAAGAGCAACAAAAAAGAAATAAAAATAATACGGATAGGTATGAAGCCTTAAACCAAACTCCATTTAACAAAAAGGGAAAAAGAAGATAACAAACACCACAAGCTTTGAAAACCACCTGCATTAACAAAGACAAAGCTTTAATTTCATTAAAGTTGTAGAGAAATTTCTAAGGAGCCTTACTTTTTTACGAAACCCAATAAATTACATTAGATAAATTACTAACCACCACCAAATTTTCACTAAAAGAATCGAAATAAATTCTTAAAGTTTTTAGAATCCCCCATCCCCCCCCCCCCCCCCCCCCCCCCCCCCCCCCCCCCCCCTCATCAGAGTCTTTAATTCCAATGGCTTGGAAAAGAAAATTAACACCTCACCTATGTGGTTGCGAAGCACTTTTCCAATTCCCGCAGGGCCTAGTTTGCCTCTAGCCATCCATCTACATTAAACTTGAGTACCCCTTTCAAAGGCGGACACCAACTAATAGAATTGATTGAACAAGACTCACACCAATCATACAAGCCTCCCAAATAATTAGAATATTGTTAGTGTTAACAAATTCAAACTCCTTTTTCCGTAAAGCCCATTTTCTAATTTTGAACACCCCCCTCCCTCCAAAACCCTCCCTCCAAAATGTCTTTCACAAAAGAAGATGAATTATGGAAAACCCTCTCGTATCTTTCCCTCCAAATGGACTAAAGCCTAAACGACAGCAAAAGGAATGAGTCTCCAAAGTAACAACCCACAACCCTTACAGGACGCTAGGCACCAAGTATCAAACACATCACTCAAAGAACCTGGGAAGCACCACAATATGACATCTATCCAAAGAAATACTTCCAAATAAAAGAGGAAGCCTCACAGTTAATAAAGAGATAATGAATAGACTCAAGTCTCTTTACCACACAAGCAACAAGTCTCCTAAGATTCACCAATTCAAGACGTTTCCTCAAAAGGTTACCAACGGCAAAGATCTTGTTTGCCATAGCTAGCTAGTTAAAAGGCTCCACTCTAGGAGAGATGTTAAGTCCATGAAATTGCATCATTAAAGCATCATTTTATTTAGAATTATGGACTTAATTAGATTAAATACATAGTTTTTCATTGAATGTCATCATTTCATGCATTTTCACTTCAAACTTGAGATTTCAAGCAATTCATATACATTCTCTACATCATTTCAACATTTCATGTAATTTTACAAATTCTCAAAGATTCTTAGTTGGATCAGGACTCTTTTCGGAGGAATCCTAGTCCCACTAAGACTCTTCACCACTTCTCCATTTGAGCTAATTTTTGTCAGCAATGAGAATTTTGGGACCTATAGAACCCTAGGGAAGATTTTGAGATGAGTCCTAGTTGGATTAGGGCCCTGACACGAAGCCCACTTGGAGCACATATAGCCATCTTAGGCCCCACATTGCTGAATTGAAGTTGAAAAGGAAAAAGGAACTGAGAAGAAGGAAGAATTTACCAAGTGGACCTCACACACACATGTGAGGTTGACTGGAGGGGGGGTCCACTTAGTTCTTTTGTGAAGAAAAGAGATTTGCACCAACTAGAAGAGGGACCCACCCCATGTTGGACATCCCACTCCTGCCCCAGCCCTGCCCAGCTTGCCCGCCTGCCCCGCCAAATTTTTTCCTATCCTTTGTTATAGAGAATATTCTCTCCTACTAAGAAGAGATAAAATCCAAGTTGAGGAAGGACTCCATCCCCTCTTGGACATCCAAGATGGGCCCCTGTCCCTTTGTTGCACGTCTTTAGGCTCCATTTGCATTTTGCACACAATCCAGGTCCCACTGTTTGAAAGTCTATGAAGATCTACTCCATTGAAGACCAATGTTGGTACATCCGGCGTGGGACCACATCTGAAGATTAGCCAAGCTATCCAGAGAATTCATAAGCTTCCCATCTCATCCTTATCTAGTCTTATTCAAAGAAAAAGCAAACTCGATCCCCCTCTCTTTCAAAGAATAACATCATAATCTACAAGATTGAGTCCAGGTTCAATGAACCAAAGGGAAGAAAAACTATAAAAAGAGCCCATGGAGGTTGGGGTTGGGGGGGGGGGGGGGGGGGGGGGGTGTGGTGTCCTATGCACTCTTGGACATGCAGGACATCCCACTCATTCTCTTTCTCTTCTCCACCTCTGTATCTCCCACCTTCTAAATTTTTTATACTTTACAAGGGTATTTGATGAGGAAATTTGTTTCCAATCCAATAATATAATTGCATGTACATAGTTGTCTTATTGAGACCATATAGTTGTCTTATTGAGACCATGGAAAATATAAGTCAATCCCATAAAGAGCACTTTTGAACTTTTTAATTAAAAATATGATTTTTTTTTAAAGAAAAACAATAATAGATGAGATGTGTGGTGTGCAAATCAGAAACTAAATAAATTTTTAAAGTTAATAATAATGATAAGAAACAATTATAGTAACCAGGATCCACTAAATTATTCAAAAATCTAATTTATGTAATTAATTTACCCTTTTTGTCTCAATTATTACTCAGATAAGAAACAAATCAATGTTTCTGATACGAATGATTTGACTATTGCAAAAACTAATTTTTAATTAAGAAAAATCAAATTAATACCCAAGACCTCCTTCACCTCATAAAAAAATGAGCATCCTAAGAATCTGAGCATCCTAAGAATCACCTATCAAACTAAGCATAGACTATCAAAGATAACCACAGATTATAATCTATTGAAGTAAGTATAAATGATCAAAATTAATTCATTGTAAATATAAATAAGAGGTTTTGCCTTTGGCATGAAGACAGATCTATTATTCTAATAGAGCACTCGTTAGATAAAAAAGAAATGAAAAATAATCACATAAATTAGAACAAAAATTCACTTAGCTTCATCTGTGTGCTCCATTAAGAAACTTAGCCTATCATTACAAAGAACCTAAAAAATAACTTCATTGATTTCTTTTCTTTATACAATGGTCTCTCAGAAATCTATCTTCTGGATCCTACTTTTTGGAACAAGACTCTAGAATACCTTTAAAATAAAATTAGAAATTAATGGAGGGAAGAGAGGTGGAAAGGAGAGGGAGAGAGAGATTTGGGACTTTCAAATATGGCTGGGAATGAAGAGGAGCCCCCCATGGTGGCCTCTTTTTATAATTTCTATCAGATCTAGATTTATTGAATCTACGCTCCCTTCTGTGACTTGTTGATAGACTTTGGTAAACTTGGTGGCCAAGTTAAGTAAAGATAGAGTTATCTCTACAAATAGAGTTTATCTTTAATAAGTGCTTCTCTTTAGATGGGGTCCCACATAGGATGCGTGTCACTACTGAACCTAAGAATCATGGGTTTAGGGTTAATCGTAAGAATCATAGGATTAGGGTATCACATACGTACTCTCATATAATTCACATCTGGATTGGGGTCAAGACGAAATTACACAAGGGATATTCACATATTTACACGGTGAGGTGTTTTAAACAGATGTTTGTCCAAACATTCAATATGCGAAAACCTGTTAATGTCACAATTAAAATTTTGCTTTTCTCAAAAGTAATACTATTCTCAATATATCAATTCATGAAACAATGTATAAAAGATAATTACATGACACATTTAGATAAAAAGTTATACACAATTTATAAAATGATTTGTACAAAACCAAATTAAAGTTTATAAATATGAATAAAATGATATACATGTCTTGAAAACAAGGAATCATAATCTATGCATACAAAATGATACTAAGACAAAGTTATGAATCCTAAACCCCAAAATAATGGCTCAAATATGATAATTTTGCTCTCTGTCGAGGGGATCAGTCAGAGTTCTTTTGTTGTCCACTCGTCGAGGCCTGAAGGGACCTCGTGGACGTCCTCCGATGCCTCCTTAATCTTTGTAAGATCGGAACTGAGATCTGAGCCTGTAATAACATTAGACAACATGTGAATAAGACTATTTAGCAAGGTATAACCATAAGTAAAGTAACATGTGTTGTATTTACAAGAATCATTAACAAGTGATCATAGAGGTTACATTGTGTAAGGAAGGTATATCGAAGTCCCTTAAATCAACACCCATGGAGAAGTGCTCAACAAATGGACAACACTATATGAATGAGTCTCAGCCCTTAAGACTCTTCATGTTGAGTAATTTTCCATTGGGCCAATTGACTTGGCTAAAGGATTACAAAGAACTAAGGTCATTCCAAGGTTTTCTCCATATCCCTAATTTTTTCTATGTTTATAGGGTCTACGGCTTAGCCATGGGCAGTCTATGGTTTAGCCTTGAAATACACAGTAGCTTAGCCGTGATCTCCCTATTGTTTCCTCGCAACCACAGCTTGGCCGTGAAATAGCCTACGGCTTAGCCGTGCTTGGCCTACGGTTGAGCCGTAGTGCAATTCACGGCTTAGCCATGAGCTCAGCCGTAGAAGGAAATTATAAATTGAGTCTCGGGTTTCCTAGCCGTAGTATAAAATTGTTCTCTGGATTCCCAGCCATAGCACAACTTATGGCTTAGCTGTAAACTTCAGGATTTTTGAAGCATATTCAGTTACAGAAGGTTCTCTTCAACCTAGAATTCTAGGATCTTTAATGCTTGTCTACCCTCTGTTTTTATAATGTCATTCTTACTTCAATGAGTTACTTAACATTTCAAAATCCACGGCATACTCACTGAAACAATCTAATCATGCATTTTAAACAAATAAAAAGGGGTAGAAAATAAGATTCATATTTCCATATTTACAAGAACCAAAATCTTATCAACATGCATTCAACAATAATTAGCTTATATTTGCTTTAATTTGTATTCAAATCACTATTTTTCTCTTGTCTCAACTTGAGAAGAATAACACTGCACTTGACCCTAAAATGAGATGCAAGTAGGAAAGAATAAAGGAAATGAGTGCATGTTTACTCTAGGAGTCTCCTTGATTCCATTTAGTCATAAATCTGTAAATGGGTAAGAGATCTTACCAAAATTACAACTAGAGAGTTGTAGAGAAAAGTGTAAAGCACTATCTTCAATTCCAAGTGGGGAAAGAAGGTAGAAAGGAGATGGAATGAGGAAGTGGAAGCCGTACAGCATGTATGCAGGATCCTTGATCACGATGAGTAGGAGAAAGAAGAATGAGAGAGGGAAGAAGGCTGCAACAGTTGCAAAAGAAAAAAAAGAGAAAGAGTCGAGTAGGAGGTTCTTGGCTCTTTTAAAATAGAATTTCTCAGAATTATAAGAAGGTCCTAATCTTTTAATTACAATTTCAATTTAAGTCAAATAAGGGTCCAACTAATTCAAACGAAGTCGAATGCATTCAAGTCAAGTACATAAGTTAACAAGTTTAAAGAGACAAATACGATGATATCAATATGATGTATATATAACATAAAATTCTAAATTCTAAAATTATAAAAAAAAAAGGCTTTCATCTGCCTAGTTAAGGTTAAACTGAACCCAACTACCTATTCATGACCTGAATATGACCCACTAGCCTCAATAAGACAAAAATTACTAAGTCTAGCCTAATGAAACGTTTATTATTTAGGCTAATTCTATGTTAATTATCAATAACTTGTTCAATTAGTCACTAAATATACTTAATTGGGATCAGAGTGACAATGCATAGCAATGGATTTTCAATGGTGTAGATGCAATTGCAATCCTGCCTAAAAATGCATATGAAAGTTTTTACTCTCATAACTTTCTCATTTTAACTCTGATTTATGCAATCTTAGGCTTGACGGACATCTACTCTGGAAGAGCTTTCCAATGGTGTGTCATTTGCAATGTTTCGATGACCAAATTGAGAGTTATGACCATTTTAAGCTGTCCTGAGAAAAATAGGATTGAATTTTGAATTTTAAGTTGCAATGGGCTCTATGCAATAGTTTTGACTTGTTAGCTAAGTCAGAGGAATATTCCTTAGATAGATAAGATGAGAAAAGAGCTTCTTAAAGCCTTGGTTGATCATCAGGTGGGGTCCACATGAAGATGAACTTTAAGGGTGTAGATATTCAAGTAGTCGGACCCAAATCATCCTTAGGGTTCTGTGGGTCCTACAAATTTCATTTTCTGTACATTCTAATTCAACCAGTAAAATATTAAAGAGCCCATATTGAAGGGAGATCCATCTAAACAGAGTTCTACTTCAACAAGGACTCTTTGGCCTAAGGCTTGAATCCTTCTTTGGATTCGAACAATTTTTCAAGAGACTATTTTACACCCGATCTAAGATTCGGGGCTGCACCAACTTTTTTTTTTTTACATTGGCAAAAAAAATGAAACCAAAAGGTTGCCTTTTTCCAATTTTCCTGAATTAATTCACTTTAAGGAACTAGGAGAGAAAAATATTTATAAACTAAATATCAGGTTCTCATCGAATCCTTCAAAGAAATTCTGAAAGCAATCACTTTAGCTTTCTATCCAAACTTCAAAGAATGTAAAATGTATATAGTTGGGACAAGTTTAGGTAATCCTCTAATTCATTTAGAAAAAGTGGACTTTCTTTTACTTCCTCCCAAAAGTTTAAAAATTGCAGATTCCTTATATATTTTCAATTTGCTTCAATTCCTTTGAAAACTTCATTTTCCTGAAAACAAGTTTTGAAAGAAATAAAATAACATAAGACATCCAACCCAAACTGACATGGGGTCTTTTAATGTCAAATTCCAAGACAAATTAGTCACCTTCATAAGAAATCATTGGTTTACCTTTTAATGTCAAATTCCAAGACGAATTAGTCACCTTATTAAGAAATCATTGGTTTACCTACTAATGTAACCCGTCTCAAACCAAACTTCTTTGGTCTCACCCAGCAATTCCCAATCTTACTAGCATCCTACTCGTTTTCCTGTTAAGGATTACCCTGAAAAAAAACCTAAAAGCTAAAAATTTTGAAAAAAATTTGAAAATTTTTAACTAAAAACCAAGATTTAGAGAAAAAATGAAAAAAAATGTTTGAATAAAAATGGACAAGCATGCTTGTTCCCACCCCCAACTTAAACTAAACATCGTCTTCAATATTATACATTGAATGCAAGATCTATATGAATGAAATAACATAAGGGATAATTAAATGATTGGGGAAAACACGAAAGTAAGCACCTAATGAAAAGAAAAGAAGATATTCTACTAACATGAAAATAAAAATTTATATTAAAAAGAAAAATGTGCACTTTGAATCCAAACCTTAAAATCCACCCAGATACCAAATGAGAATTTTCTTCACACAGTTTACAAGAAGTACCAAAAAAGATATAACCATGAGAATGTTGGGCCCAATGAACATGAGGACCACATGTTCCTCGTAATTTGTTGAAAAAAATACCATCATAAAGAATTTCTTCTCCTTCCTTAAGAATGGATCTTTGAATTTTATAAAAGGAGATAGCAATGAAAAATATGGTGGTGTTTGCTCCTCCAGTGCCAGCATTTAATTTTCTTCAATTTTCTCTGGCACAAGTATACAAATGTTCGTGGCAACATCTTGATTTGAAAGTATAAATAAAGCCACATGTGTTTTCAAAGTTTTAGACTTAGGGGTCTAAATTTGGCCAATTTCCTCAAATTCAAAAAAAAAAAAAAAAATCTGAACAATAGCTTTCCTTCTTTTGGGGCAATTTATGGTACTCAAAACTTAGATGGAAAATTTCTTGAAAAATAAGTTCATCGGTTTCATATTCATTGCCACATCATTTATCATAGAGACGGGTGATTCATTTTCAAGAATGCACAAAATTAGATCATCCAATGGTGGCTCAAGTGGAATCTCATAGTATGGACAATCCAAAATGATTAAATCCTCAAAATCCTGATTAATTTAGGTAAACTGTGGGGGCATTAGTGTCATAGGCTCATATGGGTTAGAGTCCGGGTCAACCATCCCACCCGTATCAAAAGCTAATTGTCATCCTCAAATATCCAAATTGTATTTATGTGATTAATATATGTAGGATTTTCAATAATTGTTTGATCATGTCTTTGAAATTTTACTTCACCTCTAAGGATGTCATTTATTTCCCTCCAAGTAGACTAATTGAGTTTAGTCTTTCTAGGGCTTGCATTTTTAGGCTTTCCATGGCTTTGATGTTGGTTGCATTGATTGTGTATTTTGTTTGATCATAGAAAGAAAATCCTCCAAAGATTCCTCCAGGGGTGGTGGTGGTTCATATGTCCCTTTAGGTGGAAGGGCGTTAAGTGATGCATATGGCCATGAAGATTGTTGGGGTGGGGGTGTGGTTGGCATGTGGCACATCTTGGGAGAGATATTCATACAAGCCACCCGAAGTAAATTCTTGGGGATAATACTTGTGATCCATAACAGACCTATTTTGCCAATTATAAGGAGAGTAATTAAACCAATTTGGATTAAAAATGTTACCCATTTCACAGGGCCCATTTCCCCACATGTCTATATTAGGAGTGAATGATTGTGTCAGATATGAGTAATCATGTGGAACCCTCATCAGTTGATCACTTTCAATTTCTTGTCTACTAGATTGCCCATTATATCCAAAAAATCCAACCATTTTATTCTATGGATGATCATAATTATTGGGTCCCCCTATGTTCTTGTATTCCCATTGATTCATGATGCAAGAGGAAAGGGTTGGCTTTTTTTTTTTTTTTTTGAATTTGTTTTAACAAAAGAAAGCAAGTAAATCCAACCTATATGCAAGGTTGTAATAGTCCTAGTATGATGCGCAAGTAGTCACTCACAACCATTGAACACAAAAGAGGTCATAGGGTTAGCCTAGATCACTAGACAGCTCCTAATTGGCAAAAGAACAAGTGGGCCTCCAATTCAGTCTTATGAAACTTTAGTTGACTAGATTAGCCACTAGGGAGTGGTGGGGAGGACCCTCTTAAGAACTAGTATCCTAAACAAACAAATTACCGTACTCTCAAGAGCAAAGGCTTTTCTTGGCATTAACTTTGGTCAAAGAAAGCAACTGGTGCAACCATCAGTGGTCTTCGTCCTGAGCTTGAGTCCGATAGTTTTGTTCCTACTTGATTTTAATTAAAGTTAGGTGATAGTGAGAAATGATTAGACCTAAGTGGGCAAGGGTATGGTGATGAAATTCAGTCCTTATCTTGTTGGGATAGCTTGCCCTTAACTAAGTATGTAGGTCCAATTTAATTTGTGTGCCAAACAAGCAATCATAATTTACAGAAATTTAAATCACACAAGCACATTTGTAGATAAAGATTCGTGGGATAAAGATAGAAGATCTTACAACTAGTCCGAGCAATCTTATCTTCTTGTAAGCTTCTCTTTAGAGCAAATTTTATTTTTAATATTTGAATTTTGAGAGCAATCTTATTTCCAACAGTTTCTTGTTCCTGCAAACAACCTATCCAAATCTTCTCCAGTAAGAAACCTATCCAAAGAAAATTGAAAAATTAGTAAATCCTATCATCTAAGATAATAAAAAAAATCAAACTCTATCTAACCTAATCTAAAAGTTGCTATCCTATCCTAATCTATAAAAAGAGATAAAATAAGAAATTAAGTAAAGATGATAAAGTTAATCTAAACTCTATAAAAAAAAACTAAAATTAGTAACTAAAATCAAGATCCTATTTAATCTAATCCAATCTAGAAAACTAAAAATTTTAAACTATCTACTCAAGTTGCAAGATAAGATTAAGATTTCAAACATGACAAGTTATCCACATTGATCAAATTTTATACAATCATAATTTTTAGATTTTGAAGCTTTAATTTTCAGATTTTGAAACTTTAACTTATCTTAACAACTTTGAAAATCCAAATGCAAAATTCAAAACTTGGCTGATTAATCCAAGAAACTCCAATCCAATAAAAAAATTGAAATTCTATCTAATCTAATTTAGAAAATCATTTGTTTTCTTTTTTTTTTTTAACTTATTGAAATTTCAAATTAAAAGAAAAAAATTTTAATTAAAAATTCTGAAAATTCAATAAAATAAGAAAAAAGTCATAGAAAACATAAAAAAAAAACTAATGATGCAAAACACAATTATATGGATGATGGAAATTAATGCAACCTGCGTATGCTCATGAACCTAAATATGACTAAAATACTAAAAAAACATCAAATCTTAAAAAAAAAAAGATTCATAATTGGTTCCCCAACAACGACACCAAAAACTTGATGTAAATTTAATCAATCTATTTAAAAACTGCAAGTGTACAATTGTCTTGTTGATATAGTGGCAAATACAGGTTGATCCCATGGGAGCACGTTTGAACTTCTTAATAAAAAAATCTTAATTTTTTAAATCAACAACATAAATTAAGAAACTTGATGAGATGCGTATAAAAAATGCAGAAAATAATAAGATAAAAAGATCAAAGCATCCAGAATCCACTAAGAAAGTTAATCAATCTAATCATATAATTATTCTATTCTTTATCTCATGATAACTCAGATCAGAAACTAATCAATGTTTTTTATTCAAAAGTTTGACTATTGCAAAAGCTAATTTTTAATTAAAAAAAATAAAATCAATACCCAAGACCTCTTTCATCTCATAAAAGAATAAATATTCTAAATATTACCTAACAAATTAAGCATAGACTATCAAATATAACTATAAATCTAAGAATAATTTATCAAAATAAGTATAAATTATCAAAATTTATTCATTATGAACATAAATCAGAGCCTTGCCTTTAACACGAAGATATATCTATTATTATCTTTTAAAAGCATATTAATAAGAAATAATCAGAAAAAAGCAAAATAACAAATATGAATTAGAATATTAAAATACTTAGCTTTATCCTTTGCTTCAATTAGAAACTCAATCCACTATTGCAAAGAACATCAAAAGTAACTTCCTTGATAACTTCTCCATATATAATAGTCTTTCAAAAATCTCTCTTCTAGATCCTATTTTCTAGAACAAAGCTCTAGAATACCTTTAAAATAAAATTAGGAATTAATGGAAGAAAGAAAGGTGGAGAAGAAAGGGAGAGAAGAGATTTGGGATTTCCAAATCTTGTTAGGAAAGAGGAGAAGCCTCTCATGGTGGCCTCCTTTTATAGTTTTCTGGCTTCTTAGGCATTAAATCTGGACCTCTTTTTGGTCGATTAAGAAATAAGACCAATTGCTTGTTGATTGGGTTTATCTCTTGAGACAAGAGAGATCTTGGAAATAAGATGAGGTAGAAGCTTTTGGAATTCTTATTGATCTTCAAATGGATTCCACAAAGGGATGTGTAGTAGTTATACTTCAATGATGAAGATGCAATTGCAATCCTGCCTAAAATAGTACATGAAATTTTCTAGGCCCATAACTTTCTCATTTTAGCTTTGATTTGTGCAATCTTAGGCTTCACAGACATCTAATCTGAAAGAGCTTTCTAACGATGGGTCATTTTCCCTAGTTTGACATCCAGATTAAGAGTTACTGTCATTTTAAGATAGGTTATCCTAAGAAAAACAAGATTAAATTTTAAATTTTGATTTGCAAAGGACTCTATCTCTCCAATAGTTAGGACTTGTTAGCTAAATTAGAAGAATATTACTCGGCACAATAGGATGAAATAAAAGCTTCTAGAAGCTTTAACTAGCATTCAAGTGGAGTCCATAGGCAGATGATCTCTAATGGTGTAGATTTTCAAGTAATGGGACCTAAATCATCCCTAAGGTTATGTGGGTCCTACAAATTTTTTTTTTCAACACATTTTAATTAAACCATTAAAATATTGAAATCCCACATTGAAACTGTAAGGATTTTACTATGTTTGCTAAATTCATAGATTGGAAAAACCTCTAGTTCTAGTCATACTTGTATTTCTATATAGTTTAGACTAGGAGTTTGAAGAGTCCTAGAAGAGTTTGAATGAAGGTATTTGGATTAAAAAGGTCATATCTCACAAACTAAAAATTGTATATGGGCAAGCAACCTATCATTGAGAAGCTTATTTCAATTAGATATTCGTAAATTCCAAGATTGCATCAATCGGAGTTAAAATGACAAAGTTATAGCCTCTGGAAGTTTGCATAAATTATGCTATCCAAAATTATGAAATTGCCATTAAGCTTATTCCTATTTCTATTTTAAGTGAGACTTTTCTGTTTTGTGTCAATTCCTATTCTGATTGGATTACTATTATGAGGCACGGAATTGGGGCTATAAAAAGTGGTTCTTTCTTAACCTTAAAGCAGAGATCTCATTATTCTAAATGGAGAATATATTTTGAAGATCATCTCCTCTATAGCTTTTATTAGAGAGTTAAAGGGCTGAAGTTCTACTGTAGAGATCTTTATCTTCTAGCTCTCTAAGTATAAAAGATTGTTAGGAGGAGTCAAGTGCAACATCTAGGAGGTATTTAGGTGCTTGAATTTATAACAAAGAACAGCAGAGAGCCGTTGCAGCTGGGTGCTATGCGAGAAGAATCAAAGTCCTTAGGTTGCTCAAGAACTGGATAAAGGTTGTGAGTATATCTCTTGTAACTATGGTATGATATATTGTTCTTGATTTTCGATCATGGTTTTTTTCCAGTTTGGGTTTCCATGTAAAAATAGTGTCTTCTTATGATATGTGTTTTTTAAGTTGATTTTATTTCTACTGCGTAGTTAATTATTTGCATATATAGTATTAAGAGTGATTGCGTTAATCCATTCTAGACGACCTCCCCTCTAAAAACCTTCAAGTGGTGTCAGAACGGGATGCACTAATTTACTAAATTTGATCCTACATAAGTGAGACCTATCCGGATAGAGTTCTACTCCAATTAGGACTCTTCAGAGAAAAATTGTAAACATTCTTAATTAATTCAGAAAATGTGTAAAATGGTGTAAATTCAATTTTTAGGTGAATATGCATGAACTAATGAAACTAAATGAATAATGATGCATTTAACCTAATTAAATCCGAAATTCATCCAAAAATAATGCATAAATGTGCAAATTCATGAAATTAACATTAGCTTTGCCGGCAGATTTGGCAGGGGTTCATGACGTCTTCCACATCTCAATGTTGAGGAGATACATAGCTGATCCTTCACATGTGCTTCAATACGTGCTACTTGTGCTTTAGACAGATGCTACCAATGTTAAGAGGTCGATTCAGATCGTTGATACGAAGAGACAAATTTTGAAAACGGGGACTATTCTTTAAGTGAAGGTTCAATAGGAGCACCAAAGTTTAAGGGAGGCCACTTGGGAGCTTAGAGACCAAGTGCAGAAGTAGTGCCCGGATCTTCTTCCTGAAGTACATGGGGGAATTTGGAGGACCAACTCTTCTATGGGGGGAGGACTATAATGTTTTGAATCTTAAACTTGTGATTAGCCTAAATTAAATTGTATTTTAGCTAAATAAGCTCCATTAGAATCTAAGCGAGTCCAAATTAACCTAAGAATCGTGTGTGCGAAGTTTCATTAATTTCTGAGCTCACTTTAGAGTAGTAGAGTTTTTCAATTTGTGAGATTTTGAGGTCTTCGAGTAGGTGATTTAATTCCTAGACCTTTTGTCTTCAACGCTGAACTGAGATGCACCTAACTTCATCACCAAATCCTTAAATGACCCAAGCTAAGCTCTTATGAATTTCCTTAACTAATTGCAATATTGCCAATCTCCAAAGAACCCATCTTCTTTCAAACCCCCAAACCGATGCCCATTCCTCTTCTTTCTCTTTTCTTTCATTTTTTGCTCATTGTATCTCTCTCCCTCTCATTTTCTTCCTCCTCCACCTCACGGCCTACCTCCGCCTGAGCTTCCCACCGTCGGTTGGAGCTTCCCATCGTCTTCCTCGTGCTCTCCTTACCTTGTGGACCCTCTTCTTCAAGCTCCTCTTCGCCAAGCCGAACCTAGGTAAGGTCTAAACCTCCCCATAGCTAGGGCTATTTGGATCTTGAGCATAGGGTGGTATTAGTTTGCTCATTAGGCTCTTGTCTTGCCAGTTTGTAGGTTGGTTTGATTTGTCTTTTGGTTCTCTTATATTTGGAGCTTTGGGTGGATTTTTGGAGATCGAGGGCATCTTCATATTTTCTCATTTTTCATCAAGGCAAGCAAGTCAACATCTTACATCAATTATATGCATGCTAATTTACTTGATTCTATTATGTTTGTGTTCATTAAACCCATTATACTCTTTCTTTTCTTTTCTTTTAATGAACATGATAGAATTGGGTGTGGATGGTTATATGGTTAAATGGTGGATTGGAAGGGCTTTTGAATGTTAAATGGATGGGGCATGACCCATTATTTCTACAAGGTTTGATGTGTACAAAGAAAGGGTTGAAAACCACAAATTTCACACAAACAGGGCATCCGTGGCGATGCCTTCCAGGGTCCTTTTCTGTAGGGCCCACTGGTTGGGGTTTTCTTGGCCTATTTTGTGGGGCCCCTTTCTGATGCAATTTGAGGTCTTTTACTGGGATGTAAGTGGGGGACATTGGGAGCAAACAATTTCCCCCCACTAATGGTATGGTTCATGTACAGTGTACAACTTACCTGCACTCGGTTGATACAGGTACTAGGTCTATACACCAAGGGGGTTTCAGCATCGAACAACCCAACCTTATATCACCTGTAGTTTATGTAGAGATGACAGGTATGTGAATTGTGCTCATAACTTAGGAGTTTGGCTTGTAAACTCTCATTGGCCTTTTAGCTTACATTATTGCATTGTTTATGCTTTCTAGTAATGTGCCCTTGCATTGTCTGAACTGTTTTGAGGTTTAGCTTGTGTGTTGATCTTTGAGAGGGCCACTTGTATTTTTTTGCGTTGTGAATCATCAAATCAAAGTAGCCCCTCAATGTATTGGTATTGTTTATACCTTATTGGCAAGCCCTTCACAGTTACCTAGGGTTTGTCTATCGAACAACTACTAAGCCATGTTGTTTAGGTCTCGATACAGGAAGGGGCAGGCTATATGAGACTGTTTTTATGATCTCATCAGACTACTGCAGTTGGTTTGCATAGATGTACACTGTGATGTATCGAATTGGATGCGAGGCATCCTAAGGTGAGCTTACCACTCGTATCGAACAAGGCTTTGCCTCTATGAATCGGATAGGATACTAGGCATCCGATGACGGACTTTTTCACAATAGTCGGACAGGATGCACGGTAGCTAAAGGCGGTATAAACCCCATATGGGTATTAATCGACTCAATACTCGGTTGTTGTGGATGTTGTTTATTTGGATATGATTGGTTTAAGACTTCCGTTCTTTCACTATTGTCTTTATTGCTTTCCTCACATGATCACGATATCTTTACTTACTTTGATATTGCGTATCTATTGTGGATTATGTTTTTTGCCAATTAACTACATTAATAATTTGATGTTGCTGTACTTGGTGTATATGTATCGAACTCGCCTTTGCCACAGAGGAGACGCTAGGTGAAGCACTTCAAGCGTTTGAACCACTTGATGAGGTTGAGTGGAGTGCCAATGATGGCTTCGATCCCGTCTAGAGCCACACCAGGGTGACTCATCACATTTTGGGTTTCATTTTGACAAACTCTATTTTGTTAGCTCAAGTTTTAGATGAGCTTTATAATTAATTGTCTTTTGTTTTATTTTGCAACTTGAAATGATAAATCCAATATCTTTTGATATGCAATTCTAATTAGTTGAATGATGATACTGTTAGGAGGCAGCCACCAGGATCCCTAGATATTGCGCACAGATCATTGCAGAAATGACTTTAGATGATAATGATTCAAAAACCATACCTACGAGATCTATTTGATTTGACCTTGGTTTTACGGTAATCCGAAAATTTCAAGACCTTCTACTGTATTCCTTTATACTCAAACTCACACCAGGGTGTGAGCCTCTTCTGTGAATTCTCTTTGCTCTCAAAGATGAGATTTCTCTTATGTGTTTTTCCTAGAGAAAATTGTGCATATTTATAGGCTATGATAGGAACTTTAAGAAGAAAATAAGAAATATGCTTCTTATGGAAACAGGAAACCTTAATTTGACCCAAATTAAAGTCTTAGTTTCATAAATTACAATTCAGTCTACTAGCAAATTATAGTTGCACCCCTGTCATTATTTTCAAAATAATATTTCCAGCTTTTTGTCATAAATGCTTATTGATCTCCCCACGTTAAGATTTCAGATATCCATTGATTGAATAATTACTGACATCTATATTTAATCGATCTCTTTATAATTGCTTGAGACATTACACTTAACTTATTTGATATGTTGGACACAAAGTCCACTTATAAGGTTTGACGTAATCAAAATTTATAAGTTTCATTAAGTGGATATCATTAATCTCTATTACGAGACATGGTTTCCATCAATAAACTAATATACACCATATACTTAGTGTAATCATCTAATTTACTAAGATTATTGACCCATATAAGATTTCACTCCTTTGTAAATCAAAATGCCAAACACTAAATGTATGTGTTTATTATTTATGTCGGGATTAAGAATACAAGCACTCATAATAACTATTTGACTGTTAATCGTCTTATATAGTCAGTATAAATACATTAAACAAAAAAGTGGTCATGTTCAATACACACAAAGTATACTAGTATAACAAGTCAAAACTAGACCCTTTTTCGCAGCCAAGACAAGCCTACTAAAACATCATGCTACAATCGTACCAATAGCGTGTCCAACTCCATCTAGATTGTGAATAACAATAACTTATATTCTATAAGAACCAACAAACAAGTCTTCTGTGTATAAGCTGAACTTTACATACCAACTTATCTACTTTATAGAATGAAAGACACACACATGCATAATAAATAACAATGAAACCATTTGCTCATACAAATTCTCATTAAGATGAAAAGACAAACTTTACTAATAAATATATCAGCCAAAGACAAAGACATAAAAATATGCTTTTAGTATAAATTTCTAACAGATACCAACTGCTAAAATGAGTTTGTGCAGGTATTGGTGTTTGTGAATAGTTTTGGATTTCACTGTGTACCTAAGATCATGCATGAGATTCGATTAAGATCTACGTGTTTCTTTAAACATGAAAATTTTTTAATTGGCTCTTAATCTCACATTAACCTCAATTTTACTTTGGGGGATGCGACACTAGAGCATTTTAGAATTTTCTGAGCACTCAAGATCTCCATCTATTGATAATATTTGTCCTTCCATCCGATAACGTGCATCTCACTACCTTGATGATTGCTTGTGAGACTTGAGGAAGTCTCGAGTCTTGCGTTGTATATTGTTGCTTCTATCTTATATCACCCCATGGAGAGGTGAGGAGCCCAAATAAAGTCGCAAGATTGTGATTTCACTTTTGAGCGGATAGAAGCTAATTAGGAATTTTCTATAAGGATCTTTTTATAGATTGGCATTCAATAAAGAAATGAAAAAATAATATATATATACATATATTCCAAGCGAATATGTTGATTATGAGATAAAGTTGAGCTTTGGAATAAGATTGGGCAAGTCGTGAATCAAACTCGACTTGTCCAATGCAAAACATAATGACTTAAGCGTCTTTTTTTATAAAAAAAAAAAAAATTATATGTTAAAGTGGATACTTATAAAAGGAGAATCTTTATACGCATCCGTCCCTCACCATTTTTTTCGTGAGAACTCTAGGTAGGGCCCATCTATCACTCAATTCAAATCTTGCAACAAAAATGGCGCCCCATGATAGCAACTCGCCCCAACTTTCGGTCGGATCCGAATTTATTAGACCGTTGGGTTGACTATACACCAATCCGAACGGAATGAATTATTGAGTCATGGATGATGGGGTTAAGGATATGTGATTGGGACCAAATTTGATATGTAGGGTGCTTCACATAGATCTTTCTAACCCCCCCCCCCCCCCCCCCCCCCCCAATCTCATCCCCTGGTGGGGTTCACAATGGGCCCCACCAAAGAGTGTGCACGAAAAGTCCATGAGGGACGTATGCATAGGAAAATGCCCCCTTATAAAATATATATATATATATATATATGCATTTAGGACATGCATTCATGATTATCAAGTCAAATTGATAAATTTATATGTGCAAGAAAAAAATACTATGAAAAGGAAAAGGAAAAAAGTATTACAAATTATATAATTTTTTAGTTCAAATATTCAATATTAAAGTTCAAATATAAGTTTAAATGTATAATATAATCTATCATTCAAATATAAGTTTAAAAGTCTAATCTATCGTTGTTTGTAAATTGTTGACTTCAAACCATGTGCATAATTACTAAAAAGTAAATATTAATTGTTTACAACAAGATCTACCTATCAGATAGCTTAGAATGAAACACCCCACCAAAGAAGGTTAGAAAGCCAACTTGGGGAGTTTTCCTTCCTTGTTCTGGAGTGGTCTAATACACAGTGATTTATGTTAAATTGCTAGAAGATTAATTTTATAAATAGCTGTTTTAACTGATTGTTTAGATGAATAATTTCTTGGAGTTCATTTGATTATTTAGACTTAAATTCTTTCATGTTTTCCTCGTATTTTTTGGATGAAACTAATTCCTCGACGACTCCTCTAACAAAAGCCGCATGTCTAAATGCATAATTCAAAGTGGATAGGCGACCATGATGACAATGGAAGATCAGGCACAGACATAATTATGGTGGTTTATAAAAACTTTATTTATCATGAGAACCCAGGAATAAATGGAGTGAATCTTCATTACCCACTGAACTAAAAATTGAAAGATCCCTATATTTCATAAAAAAATCTCCAAAATGCAGTTCCAATATTTACGAAAGGAAAATATTTTTTTAAAAAAAGTATAAAACTTTTATTACATTTTAAAAAAAATTACATGAAGATTTGAACATTTCAAAAATAGTATAAAAGTTTTTCACAATTCTTTCAATCAAATCCTCACCATAATTTTTCTGAGAAATAGAAAAAATGTCCTTCCCTTACATGCTTTTTTTTTTCTTTTATTTTATTTTCTTAACCTCTTTCCTCCACAGAACTTATCATTTTGATTTTGATGATTATAACCATTCAATAAAGTTAGGTTTTCAGTCATTTGGAATTCTATTTATAAACCATACATGCAGAAAGGTAGTTGAAGTGGGTCCCATTGGGTCATTTGGTTTGGACTTGACCATTTCTCTTAAATGATTTATTAAAGAAAGACTTTGAAAAATAATATATGAGGATATTCTTTCATTTCTTAGATTTTTTTTTTATAGAGACAACTTGCTTGAAAGAATTGTGTAAAACTTATATACTTCTTTTAAATATCTATATCTTCATGTATTTTTTCAAAAATGATCCAAAAGTGTCATACCTTTTTGAAATTTTCCCTTTAAGAAATTATGAAGGGTCAAAATAAATAAATAAAATCTGACTAATCAGCAGTTTGCTGACAAAGAACAGTAGAAAACTCCTAGAAGAAGTTGTAACTTAACTGAAGTTGATGGACGGTGGACTTATAATTACAAATCAGCATTGTTTTTTTATTTTGTGTCGTTTATAATCAGTATTGTTGCGAATGATAGAAAACTCTTGGAGGAGAGCTATACAAAATCTAATAGGGATTTCACGAAAAAATTAATCCTAAATTTAGATTATACAAATTGATTAAGAAAAATTAGAAAAAATCTAATTTGGAGGTCGTACTCCATCGGAAGACAAATATGCCCTCAGCTTATGATATCGTTATGGGTACAAAACCTTACAAACATTTCCTTCAGTCTCTTTTCCATCCTCTCTTCTCCATCTTGAGATTTTGTTAGAGTTTTTATTTCTCACCCTACGACGGCATCACCATCAACGTCCTGTCCTTTTTCTTATTCTTCTTCTCTTATTTCTTTCCCTTTTTGCAGAACTGGTATGCCCTCCTCCTTCTCCTCCTCCTCCTTTCACTAGTACAACTTCTTCTTGTTCCTTTTCTTCTTCTTCTTCTTCTTCTTCTTCTTCTTCGTTTTAATTTTCTTTTTCCTTTAATCTCTCCTTCTATTCTAACAATCCCTTCACCCTCTCATGTTTTTTTTTTCTTGCAGTCCCCTCGGCCCTCTCTCTCATTCTCTATTTTCTCATACTCTTAACCCTTCTATTTCTCTTTTCTCTATGCCCAGTTATTTTTAATTTTTGTTTTGTTTCTTTTCTTCTCTCGTAAGTCCTCTCTCATTTCCTCCTACTGTCATCCCACTCGATCCCCTTCTTCTCCTTCTTTTCTCATTTTTTTTCCTTTCATCTTTCTTTCCTTTCATTTTTTTGCTCTTTAGCCATAAACTAAGAAAACCAAAAAGTTGTTCTCTGGATTGTGGCCCATGAGTTCTACGGGTTAGTCATAAATCATTCTATGGCTAAGCTGTAAGGAACTTACGGCTTTGCTGTATGGTTAGCCTTAAGAGAAAAATATCAAAAAAACTCTCTGGATAGTAGCCCGTGAGTTCTACGGCTTAGCCGTAAATCATTTTACAGCTTAGCCGTAAGGACCTTATGGCTTAGCCGAAGGGTCAGCCGTAATAGAACTCAAAATTCAGGCGTGAATTTATAACTATCAGGTAACGATATTATTACCATCTTTAATGCTTTATATGCCCATTTTGGTTTTCAACATTCATTCCTTAAATATCTTTATACTAAGATACCTAACTTATGTAGAGGGCGTAGGAATTGACACTCAGGTAATGATATCATTACTATTCTTTATCTATTATCTTCTCCAGTTTGGTTCTGTTCATTCTTTCCGTAAATATCTTTACATGGAGATACATAAACTATGTAGAGGTCATAGAAATTGACAAAAAAAATTTTGATTCACACATGAATTTAAAACTTTAAGTGCTTTATATACCCTTTTTTTTCATTTCATCTTAATGGGGTTTTGGGTCAAATTCTAATTCCCTATGCTCTCTCCATATTTTAGGTATCTTAATACAAATAAAATGAATGTTGGAAACCAAACATGGGAAGATAATGCTTAAGGAATAGTAATGATATCGTTATCTGAAAGTTATTTATTAATACATGAATCTAATTTTTTGGGTCAATTCCTTTGTCCTCTACATGGTTTATGTATCTTAGTATAAAGATATTTAGAGAATAAATATTTGAAATCAAAATGGACATATAAAGTGTTAAAATGTTAACGATATCGTTACCTGAAAGTTATAAATTCATAGATGAATCAAATTATTTGAGTCAATTTCTATGCCCTCTATATAGTTTATGTATCCTAATATAAAGACATTAAAGAATGAATTTTAGTAATCAAACTGGACATATAAAGCATTAAAAATGGTAACGATATCGTTACCTGACTGTTACAGCGTAGCCGTAAGTGAAAAAACATTGCGCAAATACGGTCCACCCATAAAATGACTTACAGCTTAGTCGTAAATCAAATTCAAGTAACGATATCGTTACCTAAAAATTATAAATTCATACATGAATCAAATTATTTGAGTCAATTTATATGCCATTTTCATAGTTTATGTATCTCAGTATAAAGATATTTAGAAAATGAATTTTGGGAACCAAACTGGACATATAAAATGTTAAAAATGGTAACAATGTCGTTACCTGATTGTTACAACTTACCCATTAGGCTTAGCCGTGAGTGAAAAAGCACTGCAGAAATACGGTCTATCCATAAAATGACCCATGGCTCAGCCGTAAATGCACTACGGCTTAACTGTTAAGGCCTAGCCGTAAGTAGAAAATATTGTACAAATATGGTCCACCCATAAAATGACCTATGGCTTAGCCATAAAATGCACTACGACTTAACCATAGAGCTTAGCTGTAAGTAAAAAACCTTGCACAAATACGATCGGATCAAAGCTGAGGGCATATTTGTCTTTTAATAGAGTACGAACCCCAAATTGGTTTTTTTTAAACCTTTCTTAATCAATTAGTATAATCTAAATTTATAATTAATTTTTTGGTAAAAATTCTAATCTAATATTGCATTTCCAGCAACTTTTTGTATTTTACTTTTTTTTTGGGGGCAAATGCTCTTGGCTAATGGAGGCAACATGTGGGGCCCACCTATTCACTGTACCGAATAATACATCCAAACCCACCTATTCACTATTCCGAATAATACATCCAAACATGTCTATGTGCCACTGGACCCCATCAAGTCACACCAATCCATTACGATTGGATCGTTGATCAAGGTTCAATTTTGTTTTTTTATGAAACTATTGAATTTGTGTGCCACAAATCAAAGGATTAGAATCATCAAATGAATTGAGATTTGATATTTTGGGTAGCCTCGGGTCGACTTTCCATCCCTACCCATCTCATGATCTACATAGGAGCTAGGTAGGTCCAATAATATCATGCAAGGTGAATTGGGATTTGCCCTTTTCTGTGTATGAATTTGGGCACCATATTCATAGAGGCCATCCAAAGGTGTCAAATCTCATTGTCCATCAGCTGGTTAGGGACATGAGTGTCTGAATAATGATAAGAACACAGACCCCATTGAAAATGAGCCCTCTCTTCTATTTAACTTCTCTTTAATATAAGGATAGTTTTGATGGAACTCTATGCCATCCAGATTCCCTCAATTCTCTTAATATTCAGACTAGCACAACAACCCATGCTTAGCATGGGCATGTTCACCAATAACCGCAAAACAATGTTTAATGATTCATTTAAAAAAAAATTCAGATCATGCAAAGCCATCCTCATATACATACTGACAATAATTTAGTGTAGAGAGCGCATAAAATTTTAAAAAGAAAATAAAACAAGCGAAGATTATGATTGTACTTCTTTTCTCAATTCAAAACTTTGTAGAGAAGACATGAGCTAGGCAAAATAGGGGAGAAAGAAATTGAATATGAGAATTGGGATAGAATTGAAGTTATTGCGGAACAGGAGAAGAAGACTTGAATGGTTACACATGAAAGTGAGGGAGATGAGTGGTTACATTGTGGAAGTGGAAGGAGAATGTGGGTGCATGCTAGAAAAGGAACATAACTCACAATCAAACTCAAAAGTTTAGAATTATCTTCAAAACCCATGGCTTTAATATAGTATAATATGTTCGTTGAACTTAATCCATGTCTAAATATAATAGGCCTTTTAACCAAGTCTAGATCTACTATCACCCATGGTTTCTGATGTGTGGAACTCCACCGAGGGGCCCACCTATGACAATCCAGAGAGTCAAAATGAATGCCATGCTCCATAGCAATTGGTCCCATACTAAAATTAAGTAAATGACTAACAACATATGTAAATTGCAAAATCTCATGCATTATTAATCATATACATTAATCATGTCATCAATCATTTGTTGAATCTGATGGTAGGACCAACTTACCTAAAAGTAAAATTTAAGATGAAACACAAAGCAAAGAATTTAAACCCATGACTATGGTAGGTACGGTATTTAATATCAGTGAAACGTTATGAAGCAAGCCAGGTTTACATTAAATAAATTTGAAATGGGGTAGGTTTGGGTATACCTAGACTGATATCAAACCCGGCCTGTTGCCATCGCAAATATATATATATATATATATATATCTGGGAGGAAAACATTTTGATATTAATGATGAAAAGTCACCATGGAATTAATAGTTACATATTGTTTGATCATATCTGGAGAAGAAAACCACCAGACTGATATTTCTTCCAGTAACTGAGCATGCCTACCTAGCAAATGAGCCATTGCATTCTCATCCCTACTTACATGAAGAACTCCAAAACTTTTTTTCTATCGCTACCCACATGAAGAACTTCAAAATTCATTAAAAAGAAGCGAACAAAACTTTCATCTCATCAACCAAGGGCCCTGTCTAAATAGAACTTGAAAAGATTTCTTCAAAGCATCCACCGTACATAAAGAATCGCTTTCAAAAATAATATCACTTACCCCAATGCAGTAAATCATCTAAAGACCTCTCAAGCCTACCAAAGCTTTAATATCCTCAACCCCCTCAACTCCATTTTTTATCTTATGCATATCCATCACCACCTCACCGCTCTTATTACTAAGCACCACACCCACACCCACCTTTTGGATCTTCTCAAACACAGCTCCATCTACATTAAGCTTTAGACTACTGACTGAAGGAGGAATCCACCTTAAGGCTTTCTCCTTTATGGAGATCTTGCAAAGCAATTGAAAACTTTTAAACTTCTGAATTAAAGACACTGCTCCGTCAATGACTGACCAAGGATCAAGTAGCTCTTTCTCATGCATAAAAAGGTTTCTTCTATGCCAAACACCCCACGCCATTGAAAAAAATAATTTTAAATTAATTTTTGGATCCCTTTTTGAGCCATCCCTAATGTTTTAACCTACCATAGGAAAGCTTCAAACCAATATTTTTGGGATTGCTATTTAAACACAAACCCAAATGCCCCCCTTCTCTCCCTACTCCCCTTCTCCCTCCTCTGTCCTCCCCTTCTCGACCTCCCCCTTTCAGCAATGATCGGTTGCTCTGGTGGAGGGAGCCGCCCGATCTCCCTCCCCTCTCCCTCTTCCTCTCTCTCCCTTTCCCTCCCCTTCATCTCCCTTTCCTATCCTCCCCTGCTCTGCCCGATCTCAACTGAGAGGCAGAGGGAGAGGGAGGGAGAGGGGAGCATTTGGGTAATTTTACTTTTTTTTTTTTTCAAGAAAAGAGGTGAATGAAGAGAGACCCGTCTTGTATTTAAATAGCAAATCCCATATTGTTCCAGCATATTAGCATGAAATAACATAATAGCCCGTTCAAAAATATATCTATTTTTATGTTCAACAATTCCATTGTGCTCAAGGTTCTTTGGCATAACATTGATCTAGCAATAATACTGATCTAGCAATAATACCATGCTTCATTAAATGATAAAAAAAATAATCGTAATAGGAATTCACCAACTTCATCATGTGATTTTTTTTTTTTTTTTTTTTTTTTTGTTTTCAAATTGAATCGCAACCAACTATGAAAATTATGGGGAACATACAAAAGACGAGTAAAAAATAAAAAATACAAGGTCAGAAAGCTTGCTTCCAAAATCGAATTGACCACTTACTTCGGTTCTTGGCACGCTGTTGGTGATCAAGCATGTGGATCCCAGCGAGGATCAGGAGGTCCTGCTATCGAGCTTGTTTCCTGTCCTAACTCTGACTGTCAATCCGTTACACGCTCAAAGCGCAGCCAAGACAATCCACAGTTGAGGACAATTTGCTTTATAATTCATCCGCATGATTTGTGTGAATTTGGAAGGATCATGATGGACATTTTGATAAGATATCAATCGAGATGACAGTAATATTTATTGGAAACAATTACATGTTCCTCTTATAAAAAGACCATGTCATTACAGAGGGATGATTGAGAACATTTTAATCTCTTATTAAGGTTGTTATGATTTAGAATGAGTTGCTGTTAAACTAAATCTGTAATAGATTAGTGGTGTGATGTAAACAGGATCGACAGATTTGATTTATCATGTGATTATGAATGGATTAGATTACAACTTTTGGTATGATTAGGTTATCGATTAGCCACTGGCCGTTTCGAATGAAATACCACAAAATAGTTTATTAAAGTGTAGCCCTCAAATTTCTAGAGACTCTTAACTGATAAATTACATTTTTAAGAGCTCCACAAGTAGATGGTCCACAATATTTAGCGTGAGGGGTACATTTGATAAATCGTTTCTATAGAGGCTAAATTTATTAGAAAATTTGACAATGTCCAGTTTTTAACCTAAAAGAACAAAAAATAATATATAATAGTGCACTCCATAAGAACCCGCTCCTACTTGATCTGCTTCCAAATAACACATTTTGCAGCTAATTCTCCAAATAACAGATACTTCAAAGTGTCGAATATTACAGAAAATCTGCCTCATTGAAAACACCTCATACTAGTGTAATGACTGATGAAAATGGAGACGATCAGGTCACTGAAATACAATGACAATGCTAATGCTAATGCTAATGCTAAATTGCTAATGCAAACCCCCAGGACAAGCTGTTTCTATGCAATGCAAACTGATTCGGACAACTGCTACCCCGAAATAGGAAATGGTTTCCAAGGACGTGAGGACAAACAGTTCAATTCCCCTTTTGAGTCTCAAAGACAGAAAAGACACTTTCCAAAAAGCAGAAGAGGGTCAAGCACCCAAAGGAATCCTCGGTTGCACAAATCATCCAATAACACTTCTCCAAATAAAAGAGAGGCTTGTCCCAGTTGGATACAAAGTCTCTGCCAAGATGGGCCTTCCTGACCAAATACCACAAAAGGCTGCCAAAAATAACGAGTATAAATCACACTCATGTAAAGACAAGCATCGCCGCCTAGTCACAAGTAAAGCAATTGGGATAATCAATCACATGGTTTCATGGAAACCGAGCACATGAAGGCCTGAAGCCTGCCCCCCACATGGATACGATATTCAGAACAAGCAGAACTGCTTTCACTGGGCTAAGTTAGCATATAAATGGACTCAGCATAGTAGCAATGTGTGAAAAGGACCAGCCTGCAAAGTGGGGGCTGGCGAGCCAGTACAAATGAGGCGGTCGAGGCCACAGCAGAGAGGAACCCCAAGCACGACAGAAATTCGGCAATAAGCTGAGGTCTGTGCACCCTTAATCACTCCTTGATCAGTTGGAGAGGTTTACTGCAACCAGCAAGAACGATTCGTATCTTAAAACAGCCTCCATCATTGGCAGTTACACTGCGAGTTCTGGGATATCACTAGTGCAGAATTCATACAGAAAACCCTGGAGGCCTCTCCCATCACTGTGATATATCATTGCGAAGGAAAATCATTGCCTCTTGGCATTCATCTGCGTTCATAAATTTTACTGAAAAACAAAACCAGTAATGAACTGCAGCTAAATGCAAGCCCACGTTTGAATTAGTTGGAATTTTTGTAACCACCCCTAATAGCGATAGCAGCTCCGACCATTGGGCCAAATAATTGTGAATAATGTTAATTCTGTGGTTGCTATTATGGACAAAGTTGTTAGTAGTAATAGTGGTGGTGGTGGTGGTACCAGGTATTAGTATTAGTAGTAGTAGAAGGATGGAAAAGAAAACACGTATAACATGGAGAACGTTGGCCAAATTTGAAAGTTGACGGTCCCAACAAGATATTTATGAATTAGGCAGGTACTTTTCTGGCCCATTCCCTTCTCAGTTTGCTGATCAAGCAGCACGAGCACATCTCCAATGATCATCCTAGCCTCATCCCATCAAATCTCAGTTCAACAAATTTCAGACATCTAAAACAAATTAAATCAATCGTGAAGGCATCATCTGCTAGCCCATCTTCAGAGACAACACAATGTGCAACTTAAAAATGTGATTATCAAAGAATAGAAATTCAGAACTCAAAGTTTAATCATTTATAATAATTGAATCACTCACAGGATACATGAATATAAATTGCACTAATTTGTTATGAGCTAAAGCTTTCAGGACACATGCGGACAGGACAAAGACCCACTATCATACACAGCAAACAAAGTGAGAGACTAAAGCATCAGTAATGCAAAAAATAAAAAGTAAAAATAAAAATAAAATCAAATCATGAATCCATTATACATCTACGAACCAATATGAGAAAAACTGCAGCTGAAAAATGTGCTTATCAAAGAATAGAAATTTGAGAAGATGTCTACACATATGATTAGTTGATCACTCACAGGATACAGGAATATATCTTGCAATAATTATTTTGCTTTGTGCTTAGCCTTCAGGGGCACAGGTGGGTGGTTAAAAGACCTACTATTGTACACATGCATAAATTACAGAGTGAGGAAAAAAATGTCAGCTACATACATGCATACATCATCTCTGGAGCTGATCTGCAGCTGGGTTGCTGTTGGTTGATGAAGTAGCTGTCCTTCCATTTGCTACCCCATTGTCAACAGGCACTGCCATTCCCCACCTCCCTTCAGACTCGGTGGGCTCCATCACTTTAACTGTCCCATCCGTCATTCCAATAGCCAGTTGATTTGGCTCACTTGGATGGGCAGCAATAACGAGAGGATAAACAGGTTGGCTGTTGTGAAATAGAAATTTCATCAATTTAACACTCAGAAAAAAAAAAGGGAGGAAAGAAACTGATCATTCAAAGAAAAAAAAAATAAAGAAAGAAAGAAAAAGAAGAAGAAAGAAAAAACAAAAGAAAGGTTTGCTGGATTGTCAATTTTTATTCAATCAGCATTTCCGCGTGTTGGGTCCTACCACAACAAAATGCCACTTTGCCAAACTCTTACAATCCTCTCCCTCCTATAGGCGCATGACCCACCAATATGTTGTCCCCAGGCCATGTCCACATATGGCAAAGGGGTCAGATTGCTACAAATCCTCAGAATCAATCCCCATGCCATCTAGCAACTAAGGAGATCTAAAATACCTCTCAAGTAAGCATTGGATGTCCTTATAAACTCACCCAGGCATCTCACTTGGCACAAAAACAAACCAAACCTAAATGCACTTCCCCATTAACAGCCATTACAGGAACCAAAACAAACTAAAATTTCACACTAAGGACATACTTTAGACAATCAACTCAACCCATGGTACACCACCCACAAACAACAGGTGTGGGAAGTGAAAGAAGCAACCAATTCAGCTGGTCGCAGGCATTCAGCAACCAACTCACAAGGTATTAAAATGAAATCAGCTGGGCTCAGAAAGGACATTTGACTCCCAAGTCCCCAGTCAATCAATGGTCTCAGGTCTCCCATATCACCCGATGGTCGCATCCTCAGCCCCTAACAAAAATGGCACAACACATGATGTGATAATAACATCAAGCCCTCAGGGAACCCCAAGACTAAATCCAACAAAACAGCCTTGAGAACATTAGATGTGTGGCCATGGAGTTCCATTGTCATTTCAATTAAATCAAAGCATTTTCTTCTTTGACTCTGGTGGCCTTCAAGCATATAGGAAGGTCAACTTGCAGAACAACGGGTTCACTGGATAAACAAGGGGTGGAAGAAAATCCCTTTAGTTTCATGCTGTAACTTTTCTTGTGTTTGGCATATAGAGTTTCTTTGTGCACTATCAGTTACTGTAACAATCCCATACCTATGATACCCCTCCCCTTCCACTGATATGTTCAGTTTCATGCTGTACTCGGTTTTTGTTTTAACTCTCAGTACCAGTTGAAAAAAATAAAAAATAAATAAATAAAAGGACCAGCACGAAAAGACTGCATTAGTATAATCTTCCATGGTCTCAAAAGAATGAAAGTTAGGGATTCCACCATTAAAAAGTAAAATGAATTCACAATCACAGATACATAACAAGCAAGACAGCAGCAAAAGCAGGATGAAAGGATAAAGAATCTGATAAAAGCTAAATGTAGGCCTCATGCAAGCCTCTCATCTCACACCAAAAGTTTTTATCAAAGAGATCTCAAATGGAGAGGAACGCAGAACACAGAATAAGTTATCATAAACTTCCAAATATCCCAAAAAATCTCAAGCTAATTTCAGATCAGAAAATCCTTTCAACTCAACCAGTCCTGCAAATAGCAATACTGCATAAAACCCCTTTCATACTGAATTCCACTCACCTGTTTGTCACTGATAAGGACAGGTACGCAGATGGGGCAATTCGGCATCTTAATTTCAAGCTATCAGCATCAAACACACCAATGTTACCATCACAGAAGGCAGCATAAACAAGCTGGCTGTTGCATGAGTATAATGCAAAAGATATAGGTGAAAGAAGCACATCCTGTGGCACCCACTGCAACCAAAGAACACAAGAACTGTTCAGAATTGAACATGACAGTGGACATTCAAACAGTAAAACTTCCTACCTGTCGAATTCGTTCCATCTTGGAGGCATCATATATTGCTAGCTGTGTTTCATGGAAGACCAGCAACCTAATTTGGTCAGAGTGAAACTGGACTCGAGTATCACCAACTGGTGCCTTTCCTGCAGGCAGTTGGATTGTAGTTGATCTCCTCTTTTCCCATGTATCAGTGTTCCAAACAAAAAGCTGAAGAAAGATAATAATTACTTCCATAATAGAGAAGTTAAAATCATGTAGCATGACATGCTTGTAAAAATTGGCTAACAGGTAACCCTACAATTTACCAAGAGTAGGGAAGCAATTTGAAAGTTGACATCAGGTGACACAAGGAATTTGAGAAGCATCAAGTAAAAATAGTGCAGTTGGGGTAATGGACAAAATATATTAGAAAATAAGAAACATCTTAGTGGATAATAGATAAAAATGCTAACAGAAACAATTCCTCCTACACATTATTCAAATGGGACACAAATGCAACTACGATTTTAGAAGTGCAACTATGATTTCTGGTACAGTAAGTAGGAATGTAAATGGGAGTCGGGTATGTTACAGTTTTGTGGTGGACCTGGACCTCAATAAAGTATATAACTGGACCCATGTCCGACTCCAACGGATCCCACAGGACCTGGAAACAATTTAAGACCTGCATTCAAAACCCTATATATTTGAAATAACAGTGAGGACATTGAACTTGTGACCATTCAATTGCAAGGTGAAGCCTCCAGTAACTGCACTATGCTCTTTTGCAACTAAACTTTTGTATAAAATAATTACATAATACATAATACTCACTATATATGTATTTTCTACATAACAAATCTTAAGGATAACATGACTAGAACCCCCAACCTACTAGCTGCAACTGTAGAAGCATAGAAAGACCATGTACACCAGACCCATCAGGCCCATGAATGACAGCATCCCACGCGAGGGATCTAGTCAACTCCCAACTCTTTAGAGCTATATCATATCAAACAACATTGATAGTCTTTCCTTTCTTGTTTATAATTAGATATCATTCAATGTAAATCCAGCCTTAATTAAGGTAATATACATTATATATTGTATGATCAATGCCCATCAATATACAAGAGACAATTTCCTCTGTCTTCATCTTCTTTTAAGCTAGTTAAGATAAGGATTCACACTTCCTTACATGGTATCAGAGCCAGCTGGTACTTCTACCATCTCCAACAGAGGAAGTATTCTTTTGTATTCTTCTCCACTACATTGACACCAACAAGGTGTCTCATCCAATTTTCTTTTAGACTCTCTTAAGATCTAAACAAAATCTCAGCCATCAGATCCTTCTCATCGTGCAAGGACTTTCCTACAATCAAAGCCATATTCCAGCCTCTATTGACAATTCTGGAAGCTTGATCTTGCTGTGGGGCCCACCTTAGATCAGGCACATTATCTTCACAAACAACATCAATCTGGTCGATTAATATTCCTGGGCTTTTTCCATAATTTTTTGGTATGTTTTCAACCATCAAGGTCAGTCCTTTTCACAGATCTGTGGTTCGTCAGTTTTCATAAACTGTTTTGTGTTTGTGGCTCCCAAATCTCACCCAACCACTGAAACCAAGTGGTTTCTTCTTCACAAGGTGCGAAAATAGGCCCTTGATATAACCTAAAAGGGTTGCTGAGGAAGATTGATTGATTCCAACCAGCTGTGCTCATTCTTTCCCTAATTTTCTTGGACGTCCAGCATTTTTTTTTTTTTTTGAGGGGCAATTTTCAGTTTTTTATTGCAGCAAACACAAATTTCTGTTGGAGACCCTTTGGAATACTTCATCTTACTAGCCCTCATGGACAAGATTGACATCATTCCTGTCAAATTTAATCGGACTAAATACTTGTCCTAGTTCTTCCATCTCAAAAATTTTGTTGAAAGATAAGGTATGATCAGGTATTTGGATGGAACCACTCTCAAACAAATTGCACGAACCACTACCACATCTACAACCCCTGTTGTAGATGATAAGGCCCATGCTACTTGGAACCAACAAAATGCCAAAGTGAGAACTCGGATCCTGAATTCAATAGCTCCCTCCTTTTCGATGGCACTTCAAGCCTTTACCAAGGCTTCCGATATGTGGGTCCATATGAAGAAAATATACCATCAGCAGAACAAGGCCCGCCGATTCCACCTAGATACAAAGTTATCTAAATATGACCCGAATGACAAATCTATCCAAGAACACTACAATGGAGTTCTCGCCTTATGAACTGAGAGAGATCAAATGCTTCTCTAATCTGTGCCAAGTGCCAACTGAGTTTCTTCCACAAGCCATTAAATTACAAGAGGAATATGTCAGTCAGTTTCTCATGAACTTTCGATCTAATTTTGAACCTGTACGTGCTGCGCTTATGAATAGGGAGATGTTTCCTAATCTGGACACGTGTCCAGGAGGTTCTTCGTGAAGAAACTCGCCTATTATCTACTCATTTTATTTTTGCATAACCAAAAGCACTTCTAACAACTCCAGCTTCATCATTAGCTGATTGATCAATTCCTTTGTGACGCCTGCATTTACCTCCATGGGGATTAGCGATCTATCTTCTTCCTTTGCATTTCTTGCATTTTACTCATCCACCTCACCATCTACATCTCCACCCCTACCCAACGGTTCGCAAACTTAGAAGCTTCCAATCACATGACCTCTGTGGCACAAAATCTACGCAACCAACAACCTTACAATGGTCATAATTCCATCACCACCACAAATGGTCATCAATTTCCTATCTCTGGTACTCCACTGGACCTCTTACCCAGCACAATGTTTATTTTGTCTCAAATTTGGCAGCAAATCTCATTTTAATTGGTCAACTTATTGATTATGGTAATTTGGTTAACTTTTCTGCATCTAATTGTGTCATATAGGAACGACGAACTAGAAAAGTGATCAAAATGGAGAGTAAGCATGGCAAGCTATTCCTTCTCGAAATTGGACACGCTTCATTATTTGCATCCTCTATAAGTCTTTTCAGTAATGTGTGGGCCACTTGGCATAAACGCCTTGGTCATTGCTAAGAAGCACAGACACTTCCAAGAAAGTGACGTATCCGTGTCGGACACCGGCACTCCTCGGACACTCTCGGACACATGTCCGATACTATTTTAGCCATGTCCATAATTAAAAAATAAAAATCTTAATTTCGGACACTTTTCCGACACTCTTTTTGTGACGTGTCCCACAATTCCTAACCCAAATTTATGACTAAAAAATAAACATGTAGCTGATATTTCTTAGATACTTTGTTAACATGTAGTTACTAAAACTTGTAAACTTAGTATATAACAATTTTACACTTTGAAAAAATGTATGATTGTTAATATTAATCATATAACAAATAAAAAACAAATAAATCTTTCACTAAAGAATAGGCCTCGAGATTGGCTTCTTTTTTGCTTTTTGTTTTTTGTTTTTTGGTTTTTTGGTTTTTTTTTTGTTTTTTGTTTTTTTGTTTTTTGAGAGAGAGGGGAAAGAGATGATCCTCCCTTTTGTTTGCATGGATGTTAAAGGACTATGGATATTTCATGTTTAATGATTACAAATTTTGTTTTAGTGTTGTAGGAATATTTGGTAATTTAATATGTTTGTTAGTTGGTACTTAATTTTTTATTTTTTTAGTGCTAAATTGATTAAAAAGTTAAAATAATATTATTTTTTGTGTATATGATTATATATATAATAATATATATTATTAACGTATCCCTTGACGTGTCCGTGTCCTACTTTTATGAGAAATACCGTGTCGGTGTGTCCATGTCGTGTCGTATTTGTGTCCCATGTCCATGTTTGTACTTCTTTAGTCATTTGAATAAGGAATATTTGTTGTCTTTATTTAAACTTGGATGTTTGGATAATCTATTTCTAATTCCATAGCTTTTATTTTTTTAAAACCTAAATATGAATCATGCTGTCTGAGCAAAAGTCGTGTTTTACCTTTTCCTATTCATTATTCTCGTAGCACTGCTTCTTTTGACGTAGTTCACACAGATGTATGGAGGATTGCTCCTCGTTTGAGTAGACCTGGATATAAATATTATGTCACCTTTATAGATAATCATTGTTGATACACAGATATATTTTTTAAAATCTAAATCTTAAATTTTCTCCATGCTCCAAAAATTCTATAATATGGCAATTGGTAAGCACTCAATTCCAAAAGTCCATCAAAATCATTCGTTCATACTCGAGGAGAATATACATCTATTGCATTTCATAATTTTTTAATCGAAAAAGGAATTCACACAACTCAACAGAATGGGCTTACAAAAAGGAAAAACCACCATCTCTTAAAAATTGTTAGAACTCTCCTTGTGGAATCACTCGTTCCACCCAAGTTCTGGTGTGAGGTAGCCCATACAACAATCCATATTATCAACAGAATCCCTAGCTCTATCCTCGCTAAAATCCCTCCTTTTAAGTGTTTATTTGGTCACCTTCCTTCCTACTTACATTTACGAATTTTTGGATGACTCTATTTTGTGCATTTTCCCTCTTTGGAGCATTACAAACTATCACCACAAGCAGCCCGCTGCTTGTTTCTTGGTTACAGTAATGAACACAAAGGTTTCCAGTGTTATGATCTCAAAGAGGGACGACTGTGAATCTCTCGGAATGTTACTTTCTTAGAAAACATCCCGTTTTATTTTTAGTCAACAAATCCCTCTGATATTCAAGTCTTTTATCTTCCATCCTTTTTACCTCCATCTCCTACTAAGCCTCCTACTATCACACAGGTATATTCCCGGTGTTTGAGACAACTGCCTCCTACAGCTTCCTCTACTGACACACCTCTCAAGCCAGTTTTTACAAACAATGATACCTCCACTAAAGGTATGAACTCTGGACCTCTCTTAAGATGCTCTAGTCGTCCCTCAATGCCCCCTGATAAATATGGATTTCTAGCTTTATTTACTACTTCTGATCTAATTTCCATACCAACATCTTATTCTAAGGCTGCTAATATACCATGTTCGCAAGACGCCATAACAAATGAACTCCTTACCCTTGAGGCCAATAAAATCTGGGAATTGGTGCCCCTTCCTGCAGATACATCCATCATTAGAAGCAAGTGTGTCTACTCTATTAAATAGCGACCTGATGGTAGTATTGATAGATACAAGGCTCGCCTGGTAGCCCAAGATTACAAACAAGAGTATGGGATTCATTATGAGGAAACCGTTACCCCAGTAGCCAAAATGACTACAGTTCAATGTTTACTTACTGTTGCAACAGCTCGTCACTAGCCTCTTTGGTAGATCGATGTCAAAAATGCCTTTGTACACAAAGATCTAAAGGAAACTGTTTAGATGCATCCTCCATTAGGATGTACTTGTCCACAACAGCACGTCTGCAAGTTGTCCAAATCCTTGTGTAGACTTAAACAGGCTGCACGAGCTTGGTTTGACAAGTTTCGCTCTATCATTCTTCAAGCATACTTTTATCAAAGTTCAAATGGCAACTCTCTTCATTCAACGATTGATCTATGTTGATGACATGACCCTAAGTGGCAATAATCACACTAGCATCTCTGAACTCAAGTCTGATCTCATGAGTACTTTTAAAATGAAGGACCTTGGTCCTTGACTTACTTTCTGATGTCGGAAGTTGTACGTAACAAGGATGGAATTCGCGTCACTCAAAATATGTTGATGACTTACTTCATTCTGCACAACTAAGCGGCGCCAAAACCTTTGCTACTCCGATAGAGCTCAATGTTAAAATCAGCAAAGCAGATGGAAATCCTCTTCCAAATCCTACTCTATTTCGTCATCTCGTTTGCAACATTCTCTGCTTTACAATGACTTGACCGAATATCTCCCACGCTGTGCAAAGTCAATTTATTAGGAATCCTCATAAACCACATCTTCAAGCTATCTTTTGAATTCTTCATTATGTCAAAGGTACTTCTAATCGTGGCTTATTCTACCATTCCACATCCTCATTACAATTGCAAGCCTATGCTAATGCCAATTAGGCAAGATGCCCTAAACTCGTCGATCAACCACAAGATGGTATATGTTCTTAGGGCCCTCTCTTATCTCCTGAAAAAGTAAGAAACAAAGCACGGTTCCAAAATCAAGCGTTGAGTCAAAATATCGTTCCATGTCTATCGCTAGTAGCAAGGTCATATGGCTCCAATGTCTTCTTCGTGAGTTTGGAGTTCTTCTAAATGGCCCCACCCCTCTTTATACCGATAACACTAGTGCCATCCGAATTGCCAAGAATATTGTCTTCCATGAACGTATCAAGCATATTGAGATTGACTGCCACTTCATCCGTCAACATTTTGTCACGTACAAAATCTGTCAACCGTATATCTCTTCTGAATAATTAGCAGATGTGTTTACCAAGGGACTACTCCAGGATCATCATGATTACATTCTTTCCAAATTGATGCTACTTGGAACAGCCATATGAATTTGAGGGTGTGTAGAAGTATAGAAAAACCAAGTCTACCAGGCCCATCGGACCCATGAATGGCAGCATCCCACGTGAGGGATCTAGTCAACTCCCAACTCTTTATAGCTATATCATATCAGACAACGTTGATACTCTTTTCTTTCTTGTTTATAATTAGATATCATTCAATGTAAATGCAACTTTAATTAAGGGAATATACATAATATATTGTATGATCGATGCCCATCAATATACAAAAAATAATTTCCTCTGTCTTCATCTTCTTCTTTTAAGCTATTTAACATAAGGATTCACACATCCTCACAGCAACAAGCACCTTCTGACTCTGCTATGGGTTATTCTCAAGTAAGCAGATATAGTATATTTTTATAACTCATAAGTGGAAGTCATCCTCCCACTTGGACAATCAACGAAAAAATCTGCTGAGGAAAGGAGGGAAACTTTGATACGATCCCTAACAATCTAAAGAATGCATGTGGCAAGGTACCTGGAAATTTGATTCGGTGGATTTTTGCTAAAAGCAATCTCCCAATAGATTATATTGATGTCACTCCTCACTAAAAATACAGTTTGAGTACAACCTATGGAGAGACAAGTAAGTTTTTACTAACTATAGGTTTGCACTAATTATGGACAAGTTGACTACACATATTAAAGGGGTGTCTTAATGTATGTTATTTGCACATGATATACTGTTGGTGGGCAAACCACGAGATGGCGTGAATGTGAAACTTGAGAGATTGCAAGGGGCTTTAGAATCCAAAGGTTTTAAATAAGTTGTACAAAGGTAGAATACATGAATCACAACTTCGATGGGTGTCTGTAGAGATATGAATCATATGACAATCGAAGCTCAAGAGATACCATAAATAGGATCCTTATGGTAACTGGCTATAGAATTAGAAAAGATGACGAGATAGAGGATGTCGAATATAGGATAAAATAAATGGTTGAAGTGGAAACTTGGTTCTGAATTGCTTTGTTATCGTAACCTACCAACAAGATTGAAGGAAAACTTCTACAAGATAGCGATTAGACCAGCTATGACTTTAGAAATAATATGTTGGCCAAATAATAATCAACACATGCTGAAAAAAGTGTAGTAGAGATGAGAATGTTGAGATCGATGTGGTAAATTAGATATAGAATTAGAAAAGAGTGCATTTGGGAGCGCTTAGGGTCAGCATCAATGGGTGATGAATTAAGGGTTAGCATCAAGAGGTGATTAATTAAGAGACTTGTTCGAGATGGTCTGGCATGTCCAAGGTAAGCTCACAAGGGAGCTAGTGAGGAAAGGTTTCTCTATGCAGGTCGATGGCCCATCAAAAAATATATAAAAAATAAAAAAAAATAAACCTATACAACAGCTATCAAATTAATAGCCTATCAAACCCCTCTTCTACCTAGGAATCTGCTATGCCTACCAGTAAGACTAATTAAACATCAACTAATGTCATCATAATATGCAATGCATATCCAGGATAGACCAACATTACTCACCTGAGCATCAGCACCTGAGGAAACAAGGATGTTAAGACAGGTAGAAAAAGCTAGACCAGTAATACGCTTCTGGTGGCCTCTCAATTTTGATCTCACCTAATAATACATGAAAAAAAAATAATAATAAAATAAACTTGTTGAGAAAGAATTGAGACACTCAGAACAGTAACACGAGACTGGTGTAGATGCAAGAGTGTACCTCATCCACCCTGACATTATAGATATGAATGGTCGAATCCTCCATTCCAATTGCTATAATATTATTATCTTGAGGATGAAACGCTAAGAATGTCGAAGCAGGAGGTGGTGGCATAAATGTCGTCATTTTCTGCAAAATAGAGTTAGGTTCCCATTATACAGATTGACAATAAAGACTGCTTGCATTCCAATACAGATGCCACTTTACCTTAAAAGTCATCATGTTAAACAACGAAACTTTGCCACCACAAGCAGACATTACATATGAGTCATTCTTTGAGAGTGCTATACAAGGAACTGCTTCTTCAGGGCTATCTGAGACATCATTAGTCATAAGAAGACCACTGTTTGGTTGCCAATGCTGTGGAACAACACTGGCAGTGGCCTTTAACCCACACCAAATTCAGAAATCTCTTCTTCAAAAAAGTGTTGCATACAAATGTTGAATATGAAACAAATAACAGGGAACTATTTAACCATTACCTTCCCGATTGGGTTTTGTTCACTGCGGCTCCATTTCCATAGCTTTTGAATTGCATTAGATCCAAGTGCCAATAAGCCGACCCCCGAATTGGTGTAAAGAAGTCTTGCAACCTGAACATAAAATTAGGTCACAGCACTATAAGCATGGAAGATACTAATATATCATCATAGAGACATGAAACGCACATACCAGAAACATACCTTGCTAGGAGGATCTGTGTCTGGCATGGCAACGACTCTGCACTGAACAGGATCCACAACTTCAACCAACTCCCAGGGTTTAGTTTTTTCTACTCCATCTTCCAAAACTCTTTGTTTCTCCATGTTTCTTGCAGTAGGATCAACACCATTCTACAAAAGTTATTTTGTGCAATCAGATTAGGAAAGCATAGACACACGACCAAGATACACCAGTGGTTGACAACAGCTTCTGAAAAATAGGAGGGACAATGAGGCCAAATCACTAAAAACAAGATAACACTGAAAGCCCTGATAATGATAGGAAATAAACAATGTACAAAAAGAAATCCATCAGATATTCTACTAGAAGGTATGAATGTATCCGTTGACAACAATGAGCTGAATCCAGAACATCTACATTATGACAATGCAGTGAATAACCTTTTCACATGTACATGATAACAATGCAGTGAATTCAAAACATTTAGCAATCAAAAACTCAGCACATATACAGTATATTTCTATTTCAATGAAAACATAATACAAAAGAAAAACATAATATTTACAAGAAAGAAGATAATAATTTAGTTCTATTTATATCACATACAAGAACAGAAGGCTTTGCAGGAGAGCTTCTATCTAAGCGGTCAACTCGCGCAATAGTTGGACTGATGTTAGGAACTGCAGCAGAACCAGAAACCTGAAAAACAGACAACCAGGATCAAGAGAGGATCTTTATGAATCCATATGTAAAAAAATAAAGAAAACGCAAATAACCTTAATTGGAGCAGGTTCAATAGGTGCTCTCAGTGATTCAAAGGACCGGCTTTCAATCACTCTCAGGGATCTTAGGCCATCTGCATTGGCCAGGATCTTGAAACCATTGTCTGCTGTGGTAACCGCAAGAAGGTTTCCTTCTTTATTGAACCGCAAGCGAGGAAGATTCTACAAATCAACATGTTGATGTCAATAACATGACTAATTATCAATTTATCAAAGCCAAGAAACGATAAAAAAACCACTGCAGTGATAATAATTGACTGACCTGAAGTCCACCATCAGCATCTGTTGTTGTGAGAAGGTTGACATTGTCCATGTCCCAAAATTTGATTTGGTTATCTTCACCAGCGGCCAAAAAGTGGTTCTGTGTCGTATCAAATTGCACTACGCCTGCTGATTTCTTTCTAAACCCAACATATGTCCTCTTTATTGCTCCTTCACTTTCATTCCATTCCACAAGGAAAGATTCACCTTCTTTACTTGTACCACAAGAAAACAGCCTGCGCAATAAAATCAAGGAATGCATTATTTATCCATTGGAGTGAGTTAAATTTTACATTAAAAATAAATGGACTAATAAATAAGACATTCCACAAAGACTAAAAGATAAACCTTTAAAAAATTGCAATTTGTGATCTTACCTACTTCCATCAGCACTATAGAGCATTGTGGTACACCAATTCCCTGGAGCATCGTAGTCGACTCTTGATCCCGCATTGTCATACAACCATGCCTTAATTTTTCCATCAAGTGCAGTTGAAAAGACAAACTGCAATTATATCATGTATAAAGAATTTCATTTAGGGTGTCACCGCTCACCAGTAAAAAAAGAGCTTCATCAATGTTCAAAATAATAATAATAATGAGCTTCATCTGTAACCAACATAATAAATAACATGATTTTATAAAGATGCTTTAGAGACATTTCATTTCTTTACATGATTTTCATACTAAAAATATTAATGCTAACATCGACAATTTTTTTCCCAAAGAAGACTTCTTGCCGCAGCCAAGATCCACGATCGAGAAACTAGATCAATCTCCCAAGGATTAATCGAATCCAAAAAAGGATTCAACCCCTGAGGCATCCTCACAAGAGGAACAAACACCATAAAAGATAATATCTCAAAAGATAACTTTATTGATTAAAACTAAGCATGCATAACAATGAAGCCTAACATCCTTACATAGAGGAGTTGGCTTGATTCCTAAGAAAAAAAACTTACTAATATTAAAATAAGCCTAAATAAAATAAGAAATTTACTAATTAATCAAACTACTAATAATATTCCTAAATAACTAGATGTCCAATTGGGCTGATAGAGTGAGACCAACGGGTTGGCCGACCTATGGTCTACACTGCATCAACTCTCCCCGGCTTGGAAAAACTTGATTCCGACGAGTTTGGCAACTTGAGAAATGCCCGGAAGAGTTTAACCACAAGGTGAGGGAAACTTTCTCATGGGTCAAATATCAACCACACAAGCTTCTATCTTTTCTTCAGATTTGTGTATTCATAGCATTGCTTGAAAACTTGACGTGATCATTTACTCCATGGAAAAAGGCATTGGACGTGTCGCTACTTCTGATGAACAAAGTTAACCCAAATGTATGATCTGATTTGTAGATGCTACAATTATTAGCGGTCTATCATCCGTGTCTAATCCCCGAAGATGAAGTCAATGCGGGAAACTTCAACAACTTGATCTATTTGTGAAACGACTGGAACAATTAATTTGACTTTTGATGACCCAACATGAGTTAATGGAAGTGGAGTTACAAACAGAACTCCCTAAAGTTCAATATCATTGCTAACCTAATGATATTCTGTAATGGGCCCTTGTTCGTGTTCTTCCTCAACCTTTTGTGGCTCTTGATTATCGCTATCGTGTTTGGAATTTTCCATGAGATTAGCTTTGCCTTGACTATGCTCAGTTGTTGCATCCTTGATGTTGTCTAGCAATGCTTTCGGTGCAATCATATTCGTATTCCTTCCTTGTGCTCTTTTATTGGTTCTTGTATGTGCTCTTTTTGTGGTTCTTCAATTGGAGCTTCAATTGGAGGTGATGATGTAGATGAAGACATAGCTATTGATAGTAATGGAACAAGTGTAATCCGTTTTCCTTCCCACACAATAGTATAGGTGTAAATCTCTTTATCATTGTGCACTTTCCGATAAAAAAAGCCATGGTTTGCCAAAAATAATATGAGCAACATTCATATGGATCATGTAACGACCCAAGAATCTGGAGCTCTTCAGATTCTTAAGTCGTTCTCAAATTTTTATAACACCACCACATAAATCAAATTCTCATGAGCATCAAGGTCTAAAACAATCAAATTCATTGTATTTAAATCATTATCTATATACTAGGAGTCTTGATAACACTACTGAGTAAAAGACAAATCTCTATCTGTGGAAGAGAAAAATATCTAAGTCTTGGGCTAATCCCAACTACGAATCTATTCTTTGCTTTTCGCGCTCTGGATTAGCCACGCACGCCAAAATCTACCGGCTAATCTCCGTCACTCCCCACAACTTCTATGACTGCATTATCTAAAGTAGGGCGAACCACTGGTCAGTAACACTGGTGAATAGAATAAGAAAACATTAAGGTATAGTATATTTTCAATCATTCAGAGAATATATATATTCAATAATGGGGTTTAAATGACATCTTAATCAATTTCTTTCTTGAGAAATTGCCTACTGCAGCATCAAAAGGTTTCGATATCCCATACGGATGTATCTACGTTTCTATCAATAACATGGCTTGTCATTTACTATGAATGTTGAGCCTATTTCGATACTCCCACACTGAAGCATCTATATTTCTATCAACAACATGGCCTATATTGCCACCATAATTGTTGAATCTACTTCCCTCGACCAACATCCGCGAGAAAAGTTCTATACTCAGTGCCAGCAGTTGGTATTACTCTATTTCAATCATCATATTCAACCTCAATAAGTTTGTTAGAGTTCATCATCATTATGCATGGCAATATCATCTTATTCTTTTCCTTGGCTAGTACCACATAATACTGGTCAGTCCTCGCCCCACTCCGAGTCGGAATTGGTACCAGGCTATGGCATTGCCCATATTTTATTGAGGGAGTTAATTATTCATTATAAAATAAACCACAGGAATAAAACATAACTATTGAATTCATATAGTATCATACTCCACTATATTTGAATATCCAGAAAACTCCATGTAAATTTTCACCATTTCCAAGTTACATAAGAAATCTATGATTATTTCTTTCTAAGAGATTCAAAACTAATATTTGGTAAGATTAGGTCCTCACTTTTAGTCTAAAGAAATATCCAGAAGTTGGGCCCCACGGGTTAAATATCAAAATAACGTTGGGTGGGTTCATAATACATCAACTGTATGTACATCATAAGTCTTAATGGGTCCTTAAAAATATCTTTAAAACTGCAAGACCAATTTGTAATTTGAATAAGTCTTTCCCTTTATATGTACATCAACAGAGATCGTCTCTTTAGAACAAAACTCATGTTCGGTTAAGGGGTTCTCGCTCAGCTCCGATGAAGCCTAGGGATGGAAGGGCTCAACGGTCCAACTCGCATGGGGCCATCACCTTTGGGGTCGCCCTAGGGTCCTTTAGTAGATGTGGGAATTTGATCTTCGATCAAGTGGGCCACGTGGGCTTCGTACCCTCCAACATAAATCTGTCCTAAAACGTCCCGATCTACAACAAACTCCTCTCCGGCTCTAATTTCTTCCAGGTTTGGGACTTGATGTGCAAGGAACATTAGTTAGGGGTCTTATCTTAGGATCTCCATTGGCATCTCATTAGGGTCCGACCGAAGGGTTTTTCTACTAATCCATTGATCGGGGCATGTCGACAGTGAAGAAAGAATTTTGCAGCCGTAACATGGTTGGCAAAAATCATCATCCTGGGTGATTAATTCCATCACAGTTTCATTATATCACAAAATCTCAAGGCCATGGATTCTTCAAATTCTAATTTTCATTAAACAGTGAAAAATTCTACTCACCTGGTAAAGACGTGTGTTGCTCGAGCAGGGATTGGCCTCGAACTAGACATCCGTTACGCGTCCCGCCGTCGATCTTCCTCGTTTTCTTCGTGATCTTCTTTTTCTACAAATTTTCCAACTCAGGTCAATTTCTCTCACTCTCTCTTAGAATTTCTTTCGTTGCTGTGTGTTTGATAACTAGAGCCTCTTGACAGATATATATATTAGTGCTAGGAGGAGAGTCCTGTTTGGAAACTACAGGGAAGTTTTATTGGCAACAGTATTCCTAGAGAGAGAGGTCTATTGAAACTCCTCTATCCCCTGATAACCTTATCCATACTCACTTTGGACTTACGAAGAATCCTAATCCATGACTTTTGTAAATATTATGATCAAATATGGCCCACCTTGCAAGGTTGGCCCACCATGGTAGGTTAGGTTATTACAGATCACATCACACCAAAGTTTGTCTTAATAATTGCCAAACTTGAATGATACCAAGCACCTATGGGTTACCAAAATAACATAACCATTAGACCATGTAACTTAGCAGGGCTTGCGAAGGGGCCCAATGGGCAACTGAACCTTATCAATGACCTCTTGCGCAACAAAATTGAATGCACTACCACTATCAACAATCAAATTTGTGGCTCTGTCTTAGACTCATACCGGCGTACGGAACTGTTTGAACTATCTCCATTTTTATTCATCCTTTTCATTCGAATTGAGAAGCCTACGAATGACAATCATGGGCATATAGTCTTCAACAAAGAGTTTTTCCACAACATGAGTTCTCTTTGTTGTATGCGAGACTATCTAAGCATACACTCAGCACAAAAGGCTGGTTTTGCAATAATTCATATGCTCCAAGATGTCCGATCGCAATCCTCTTGTATAATGAGCTAAATCATGCAAATTATTCTCTTGTAATGCAAAGGTATCGAGCAACTCCCCAAAACTAACAGGTATATTCATCAACTGTCAAGTGTTCTTGCTTCAAATTAAGAAATTGCTCAAAATAAAACTCATTCTCAAAATACCAATCTCCATATGCAAATTTATAAAACAAATTGCTTGAAGTACATTGGAGTTTCCAAAAATCTTCATGAGGACATCGGATGCAAGGGCAATAAGATTTAACTCTGAAAAAATTCAGATTGATCTAGTAGGCTGGTGTTTTTTTTTTTTTTTTTCTAATTGGACTCAAGTTTGGGTTAGACCCAAACTTGGGCTAGAATGGAATTAATAGACTCTAGTGCGAGTCAAGGACTAGGCATGTGGGAGAAAAAAACTTATCCTTCTCGTATTGGGTTTTGCGTCGAGAGGAAAACTAAAAAGGAAAGAGGCTCCTTCTTTGTCTTCGATGTACAATGCAGGAACAAGAATAAGGTACTCTTACTGCTTTTTAACGTCCACAAGACTAGAGAAAAACTCAGCGATAGGAAGATCGTTGGTCGATGCAATCTGGGAAGCTTTCGGAAAGGTCACGGCCAATGATGATGGGTGATGTAGGGGAGATGTGATGCTACAGTAGTCAACAATGGTGGTGAAGAGTCTCTGCCGACGACTTTTCGATTTAGCCCTGGCAAACTGCAATGATGACAGCGACAAGTAAGCTCATGGTGCACAATACGCCCTCTGTTCTCAAGCGCTCTTCTTCTACCCTTCTCCTCTTTCCTTTTTTTTTTTTTTTTCTCACAAGGACTGATGTCGGAGGAGGATTAGAGTTGGGAATGGGGTTTGTGTTCTGGGAGGTGGTGTCAGTCGGCTGGGATGATGGTGGGGCCAAGACGGCTTGAGAAGTGGCTAGGTGGCGCAACCACGAATCCATGATCGAAAAATAGATCAATCTCTTGAAAGATTGATCGAATCCAAGATAAATTCCTACCTTAAGGCACAAATATAACCAAGAAATACACCATAACTGAAGGAAAAAACTAATCTTAATATAATTAATTATTAAAGCATAGCCAACTACATTGAGGTCTTTCTTATTTATAGAGTAGCAAATCTAGCTGTTGTCAAGTAAAACTTACTAATTAGAACCAAGAACTTCCTAATCCTATTAAGCAAGAAATAATAATAGTAGTTGGATAATTATAGAAGGTACCATAGTAGCTCTCAGTCAATTATGCCGATGGCTGAACCCAATGGACTAGGTTGACTAGTGGGTCAATGTTTGGGCCCAACTGCCTTTTTGGGCCGGGTCCGTTCTACATCATTAGGGTTTTGGGAAATGCAGAGGAGGTGGAGTGGATGAGCCTGGGGTGGTGCGGCTCAAGTAAGGGACAAAAGGGACTGGGATAGGTACATGAGGGGTTTTGGGGTTGCGGTTGAAGATAGGTTTGGTTTCAAATGGCGGAAAAGGTTCTGGATTTTTGGGATGGGGTGATTTGAGAACACAGATGGGTTGCAATACGGGTGTTGGGTTATTTGCAGAAAAAGTGGGATTGATTTTTGGGGTCTAGGGAAGGGATTTGGGGACAAATTGGATTTGGGGATGGGGAAGATGAATGGGTTGGCTCACAAGTGTGGGTTGGGCTTCAGAAGGTAGGGGTGTGTCGAGTGTGGATCTTGGATTTAGGAGGTCTAGGGTTGAGCGAGGGTATTGTGGTGGAAACGATTTGGGTTTTGATGAGCAAGATGGCTTGGAAACACAGGGTGTGGATTTTGGATTCTTTTTTTTTTCCTTTTTTTTTTTTTTTTTACTGATGAAGGGCGAGGGCTGCTAAGGGTAGGGACGGCAGGGGTTTTGGGTTACAATTTGGAAAGTTTGGGGTTTATAGGATTGTGGAATGGATGGGTGGGGGATGAAAAGATGATGAAGATGACAGAATAGAAATCTAGGAAGGCCGGTGTCTTCTTGGCAATTACTCTTCGACTCTGATACTAATTGGCGCAGCCACGATCCATGATCGAGAAAATAGATTAATCTCCCGAAGGATTGATCGAATCTAAAAAAAGGTTCAGCCCCTAGAGCATTCTCACAAAAGGAGGAAACACCATAAAAGATAACATCTCAAAAGATAACTTTATTAATTAAAACTGAGCAAGCATAATAATGAGGTCTAACATCCTTACATAGAGGAGTTCGCTTGATTCATAAGAAAGAAAACTTACTCATATTAGAATAAGCCTAAATAAAATAAGAAACTAATTAATTAAACTACTAATAATATTCGTAAATAACTACACATGCAATTAGGCTGATGGGTTAAGCCCAACGGGTTGGCCGACCTATGGTCTGGCTTGCATAAACCACCACCACCACCCCCCCCCCCCCCCACAAAAAAAAAAACAAAAACCAAAACAAAAAAAAAATAAAAAAATTCCATAAAAGTATGCTCAAGCATAAATATTAACCAGGTGCACAATTGGACTAGAATAATGCAAATGTCGTGACTGATTCACTCATCCAAGCCACGTCACCACACTGTCTCCAACCACTTAGGGATTAACTGATCTAACAGTATTTATTGACAATCCCACAGTAGACATCTCTCAGATATACACCACAATCTATAAATGCATGCATATTTACACTGTGGGGATTGCATGATAGACCAATGATCCATGGGTTGACCAGCCCTTTGGGCCCAGTCCATAGGCCAAAGGGAGACTGTGCCCATATCTGTGTTCTATATTTTCAAAGGTGGAGGGTCGTATCCATGATCCGCATACTATACCCATAACTAGGCATCACAAATGATAATGGAAAAGAAATATAATAATAAATAAATAATGAAACTCACATACTTACAAAAAACACATGGGGTTTGACACATGAAACAATTCCGATTCTCGAGGATGTCTCCCAGAAGCTAAAAGTGACCATCAAGTCACTCTATAGTATAAAAAATTAGCCGAGTCCAAATTGGCTCTAACTCAAAAGATGCCGAGTTGAGTCACTTTGTGAGTAACGTAGGTGGCAGAGTCATAGTTTTTGGGCCCTAAATGAACTTACTTCCTATTTTTTCTGCTTGGAAAAGTTGTGAAAGGTCTATAGGGACATTTTGAGCCGATTCTAGATGAACAAAACCAACTTTTTTTTAAACGAATGAAATATGTAGGTATCTATAACGATAGCAAGTTAAGCTCATTACTAATAAATAAAACAAATGTCTTAAACTCTCAATTGATTGAACTATTTTTCCTTTATTCAGATTATTTTTTCTTTTTATATTTTTAAAGTTTAGTGGGTCTAGGGTGTGACTTGGTCCAACTTAGTTGAGTACCATGTGACTTAGCCGAGTTGACTCAACTTGAGAGTGACCCAGTCACCTCTCGAATCCAATTCTTAAAACCTTGGGACCTTGGTTCACCCATACATGTGTATAGAGGGATGGCAGTGGGGTGGGTTTAGTAGGGGCTCAGGTAAACCCAAACCCTCCCCATCTCGAATTTATGTCATCCAAACCCCCTCTGCCCCGTGACGGGTCACTGATTGGAATACCAAACCTGTCCCATTTGAGTGAGTCAAGTCAAATTTAAAGCTTACAACTTTTAAAATATGTAAAAATAGATGAGAATGTGTGTATTAGAGTTTGAACATGCCACCTTCTCTTATCCATATGCCATATATTTATGCCTAAAACCACCGACACCATATGATTTTTGTCTATTACTCCAATAATAAGTACATATACATTATATATTTAGGGTGGGTTGGGTTGGGTCAACAAAACCCAAATTGCCGACTTAAAAAAACCACTACCAAACCCACCCCTAACGGAAGCAGGGCGGGGCTGGTCCTGTTTATACCCAACCCATTGCCATCCCTATATGTATACATGTTATTTGTCGAGAACCACCCCCCCCCCCCCCCCCCCCCCCCCAACACACAAAAAAAAAAAAAAAAAACCAACCCCCCAAAAAACAAAAAAATAAAAAATAAAAATAAAAAAATAAAAATTGGCTGATTCGGAGTTGGCTCTAACTTAGTGAGGGCTTCAATTCGCATGTTCCACTCATTCTTTATATTTATGGAGTTTTTCCATATTCTCTAACAAGGCTTTGGGGTGATTTCGAAGATCAAATCCAATTTTTTTTCCTGTTGAGAGACAGTTAGGGACTAATTTGTAGTTTTCTGATAATTATAGGTTAATATTGTTAATGTGAGGAATACGTTGTCTTAGATAGGATTAGATTAGGTTACATAGATGGATTAAATCTATAATGTGAGTTATGATGTGATTGGATAAGATTAACAATATCTGTAATCTGTAATATATCCATTGGCTATTCTAAATGAAAACACACAGAATTCAGTAAGATGTAGTCCCTTAATTTTATTTACAAGATCCAAAAGCAAAATAGCCAAGAGTAAAAAGGTTAAGGTTACCATTCATGAAGACATAAACAATGAACCTCAAATCCAAACGTGGCCACCTACGGCTATTACGTTCATTAAAAAACAAATATAATGTCAGTCCTTCAATTTCACACATAGAGAAAATTATTTTTCATTTTTTAGGTTTTTAAATATATAATACATTATGAGTCATGTGACTTGGCATACTCAAGGGTCACCAAGTCCAAGTTTTAAAACCTTGAGTGGATTAAGCATTGGCGAAATATCACTCCCATCAATGAACCAAACCCGTGATTTTAGAATCACAAAGTTCAATGGATCTATACATGCAGTGTGTTTGTAATTCAATCAACCATTGGTAATAAATAGAGAAGTGTGGACTAAAAGTGCAAATTTATTAAGTAATACACATGAGGGTGTTGAGAGAGAGAGAGACAGAGAGAGGTGTGGGTGTGAGGGGAATAAGGGTACATTACTTGGCCTTAGGTGGCCATCGCTTAAAAATAATATTGAAAAAAACTTGGTATTTATTACAAACATGTAGCGCACAAAACAACCCCCCCCCCCCCCCCCCCCCCCCGGCGGCCAACCCCCGCGGCCCAGATGTGATCATAGGAACATGGAAAGGAAATGGATCTATGTGATCTAACTTGGCCTCAAAGTTTGACATGATTTTAACCCTAAGATGATGCAGGACCAAAGAAATGTTGAATGACATGCAAAAAGAGATCAAATATCCAAATAACACGCACACTAATTAATGTAAAGTTGGCACCAGCACAAGATCATAATTAAATTTAAGCAATAGTTATTCGTTTTGATCTACCATTGAAACCACAGTCCCGCAAGTGATTTTCCCAAGCTATGGATCTGTGGAAAATAGAACTCCCAACCAATCTAGGGATTCAAATCTAACTAAATCAGGGTTCAGATCTGAAAGGAATGAATTACTAAGGTGTTCAACCAATATGATGTGATTTTGGGTCCAAATCTAAGGTCCCAATCTATCCAATAAGGGTGATAATGAGATCCATTGGCAATTTAGGCTGCATCTTACTCAATTTCAGATCTGATTGCAGAGTTTTAAATGGCCAAACTTGAGATCTAGAACTGTTGAGAACAGTTTCTTATGTTTGGCAAATATTTGGCTAGATCCAAAAGGAGAACAATGGCTTTCTTGGGGCTGAATGCAGAAATCTAAGGGGATGGAGTCAAAATCTTAACCAAAAGAAAAAGATGGAGATTACCTATTGTGAAGAACAATTCCTTGGCCTCACACCAAACTCCCCAACTAGGGCGAGAAAAGATGAAAAACTTGCATGGAAAAATCCGAAGAAGCTTTCATGGAGTAAATGTTTTCTTTATTCATCAATAATGACCTCCAAGGATGGAGTCATAACTTAAAAGAAAAGAGCACTAAATCCTAAACATTGGACGGCTGAGATTAAATCACTTAAAAGAAGGAAAGAAAGAAAGGAAGCTTTATGTGGGAGGGACTTGCACATGGCTTGACTTGCGCAAGTCCCTTCCTCACGAAGGCTTTACGGACTTATTTAAGTTGTGGGGCCTCCACTCTAAACACTTAATTAAAACTACATAACTATGGGAACCTTTTCTAACAACTAACTTTACTAAAACACCAAGGGCCCTCATTTAAAATTAAACACTTTTAAAACGGCAACAACTCTTCCCCCTTGGCACATCCTAGTGTGGGGCACTTAGCTTGAATGCCTAGGGAGATCTTCAACGGTGTGTCTTCCTCCGAACCACGATCCAATGGCGGATCTTTTAAACCGTGATGGATTAGCCCCATAAAAGGGTAATCCATCCATAACGGGACCATGTGACTCAGTTTCTTCTTGCTCCTTGACTTGATGCCCCCATCAATTCCCCGGGGCTGCGAAGAGTTCGCCACTGGCGAAATAAAACTGTCATACCGCTTCAGGAGGTTAGAATTTAGGCGTTGTAGCTCGGCTCAAGTGATCCATGTGCAATCTGTATCTGGCCTATTCTTCCACTTGACAAGGTATTTCTGGTAGCCCCCGTTTCTAGTGGAGACGAAAGCATCATCTAGGATGTCCTCCACAAAATCTTTCTTTTGGCTCAGGGTAGGTGTAGGAGTAGGAAGGCTTTGCACAAAATGGGCTGACTCATATGAGACAATGTCCATGGGTAGATTCAGGTCATGGGTTGGTTAGATGACAGGCACGGAAGTCTGTGGAGAGGGGTGGAGTTATGGGATCATGGAAAAAGACAAGGTCTTCCACATTGAAGATTGGACTAATTCCCTAGTCAGGTGGCACATCTAACACATGCATTGGGACCCAATCTCTTTACAACCTTGAAGGGTCCAACACTACGGGCCGATAATGTTTTTAGTGGTCTGCGAAGGAAACCGTTCAAGCCTTATACGGATCATAACGTAAACACCTATGCTGAATTCAACATGGCGATGATGTGCACTAGCAACAAGTTTGTAAGAATCATTGTGCATATTAATTCTTCGTTTGATCTCTTCATGCAACACATGGATATGTTATGCGAATCACTCAGCTGATACAAATGGCCTCTGTAGTGAGGTAATGGGAATGAGAACTACTAGTAGTCTAGGTTTGTAACCTAACACAACTTCAAATGGACTCATGCCAATGGACCTATTGATTGAATTATTATATGCAAATTCAGTAATCGGTAACATTACATCCCATGCCTTAACAAGCTCACCCACCAAACACTTAAGAAGATTTCCTAGGCTTCGGTTGACAACCTCGGTTTGACCATCGGTCCGAGGATGATGGGCGGAAGAAAAACAGAGTTTAGTGCCCATAATCATCCAAAGTGTCTCCCAAAAATAGCTCGTGAATTTCACGTCCCAGTCAAACACAATGGTAGAAGGAAGTCCATGGAGTCGATCAACCTCATTAAAGAATAGACGCGCTACATAAGATGCATCGGAAGTTTTCGAAGAGGGGATGAAGTGGGCCATCTTAGAGAAGCGGTCCACGACGACTAGTATGGAGTCATGCTTGCGAAGAGTGTTCAGAAGACCTATCACGAAATCCATACTAACGTCCATCCATGGCGCATGTGGCATTGGCAACGGAGTATACAACCCCGTGTTCTACTTGCGCTGTTTTATAAGCTGATAGGTTCTACATTGCTTGATAATTTTAGCAACATCTCGTTTAAGAGCTGGCCAATAAAATCGATCCTCCACAAGGGCAATGGTTTTATTGCGACCAAAATGGCCCGCGATTCCTTCCGCATGTAGTTCCCATACGATCATAGATGAAAATCGCGGTATCGGTCGTGGCATCGGCCAGCCCCAAATACCAATACAGTATCGGTATCGGTCATGGTTCACGGCCTGTCATGATCGTCTCAGTGTGATTTTTTTTTTTTTTTTTGCTCCAAAAAATTTTGAAAATATATCCAAAAAGTTCATAATATTAGAAAAGGCTGGGAAAAATTTTTTTTTATTAGTAACAAGTATAAATCAAATTATCGGCACCCCTCAGTCATGACATCCTGTATCGCTGGCTTGTCTGAAATTGTAATTTTTGTTTTTAAGAATCATAATTATGACTTAAGAACTATCTATTAGTGTGAAATTTAAGAAAATACAATTTATTTATAATTTATATATACTGTTGGTAATTGGAAACTTGTACATTATATACCAAGATCCTCCATATCTTGAAGATCTATGTATTCTACTACTAGATCTATCAAGTTTGATTCATTAAATCATGTATTTTTATACTAATAAAATAAAATAATAATTAGTACTCTTTAACATTAAAAAATATCTAAATCTCAACAAAAGTGAAAACTAGTAAAAACTTAAAAGTTAAAAGCCTCTACTTTTAAAATACCAAATAATAGAACCATACAAGAAAAAGAGTGGAATGGAATTATCATATTCATGGCTCATTTTTAGCTTTTACCAAAAAAATAATTAAAAATATATATATATACAAGAAGTAGAATATACCTACCTTTGTAGTGTTATGTTGGTGATTTCTTAGATCAAATCCACCAAAATAAAGATTTGTTGATTTATTTGCAAGTGAAAGAAAGAGTTACAGCAATTAGAGTGTGTGTGGGAAGTAAAAGATGAGTAAAAGGATAAGAAAGAGGGAAAAAAATAGGATTACATATTTTTTAATTATTTTATATATACTACTGATATTATCGTATCGGCCGATATTTTGAAATATCAATCGCTATATCGCGATATTTTCGCAATATTTTGACTACGTAAAACCGATACCATTTCTGTATCATTTATCGGTACAACACCGGCCAATACCGGTACGTATCGGCCGATACGTACCGGTATCTACCGATATTTTGATCCTTTCATACGAGAAAATCATAAAGTGAGGTCCGGTGAATGCACAACCTGTTTCCTTTGAAAAGGAAACCATTTTTGAGCAAAAATCCTTCTGCATTGTGCAAAGGATTATCTGAAAGCATTTTATAGAGATCCTCAAAATCAAGGCATGTAGGGTATGCTTCCGGTAAGTGCTCAAAACCGATGACGCTCACACTCATGGAATGTAGCAATGCAACCTTGCAACTCAGGGCATCAACAGCCTTGTTTTCAACCCTTGGCTTATGTTTAAAAAATGAAAATTCCTGTAATTCTTCGATCCACCTTGCATGTTTGGACCTCATTTTAGCCTATCATTGAATGTACTTCAGAGCCTCATGGTCAAAGTACATGACGAATTTATACGGTAGTAAGTAACATCTCCAGTGTTTTCAGTACTTGCACTACCGCATAGAATTCTTTCTCATAGATGAAGTATTTCTGCAGATCCGCATTCAATTTATCACTGAAGTAGGAGACAGGATGTCCTTTAACTGAGGACTCCTCCGATACCGACACCGGATGCATCACATGCCACCTTAAAAACCTAAGAAAAATTGGGAAGTCACATAACTAGAGCTTTCATCATCTTTTTCTTAATTTCTTGAAAAGCTTTGGTGGCTACAGAGCTCCAAGCAAATTCACCTTTCTTCATGCAGTCAGTAATTGGAGCCATTAATGTGCCGAAGTTTTGAATGAACGGCCTATAGAAGGTGGTAGGTCCATGGAAACTGCACATCTCATGAATGTTCCGCGGTTCTCGCCATTCGACAATGGCCTTGACTTTTTTTTGGAGTCGAAAGACATTCCATCAGCAGAAAAGACAAACCCTAAGAAGACAACTTGTGAAGAGAAGAAAGTGCATTTCTTAAGGTTCACAAACACCTTTTCCCCCTCAAAGTCAAGCAAACCTCTCAAATGGTCCATGTGTTGTTCCCTGGTACTACTATAGATGAGAATGTCATCGAAGTAGACGACTAAAAACTTGCATATGAATGGCTGCAACACTTGTGTCATAACCCTCATGAATATGCTAGGCGCATTGGACAAGCCAAAGGGCATGACCAGCCATTCATACAAACCATCCTTCGTTTTGAAGGTAGTTTTCCACTCATCACCAGGCCTGCTACGAATCTAGCAGTACCTACTTTTGAGATCAATCTTGAAAAAGATTTTGGCACCAGCCATCATGTCCAGCAAATCATCAAGTCTCGGTATGGGAAACCGATACTTAACAGTGATCCTGTTAATTGCCCTACTATCCATGCACATCCTCCAAGAGCCATCCTTTTTAGGTGTGAGGAGTGCAGGACTTACGAATGGGCTCATGCTCTCTTGGATAAACCCCATTGCAAGAAGCTCCTCGACCTGCCTCTTTAATTCAGCATGTTCAGTCAGGTTCATCCTATAATGGGGCAAGTTTAGTAATGCCCATCCAAGAACCAAGTCAAATGGCATATTGTATGTCACGCAAAGGAGGGAGCTCATTGGGTAACTCTTCAGGCAAGACATCTTGAAATTCTTTCAAGATTAGATTCGCTTCACATGGAGCATCCACAGCCATTTCAAATTTGGTCACCAAAGCAAACATGGCTATCTCATGCTCTTGGACACTTATAAGGGTGTCCTAAACTTCCCGCTCAAATTCTAAGGCGCTCAAAATGTGAATTACTTCGAACATAGCACTCTTCCCTTTTGGGTCCTTTCCTTTTTTATTGGGCTCCACGCTAGAGTTCTCAACTTTATCACTAGACCCGATGTTTGTTATCTTCTTTTTCTCATTGTTGTCCTTAGGAGGTAATGGATGAAGCTTCACTTTCCTCCCATCAAAATTGAAGATGCAAATGTTTGACTTACCAAAATTGGTAACATCAAGATCATACAACCAGAGTCTACCTAGAATGATGTGGCCCACATCCATGGGAACAACATCACACCATAGGTGATCCTTGTAGGAAGAGAGTTGGAGTGGGACCAAACATCTTTGGGTGACCGGAATAGATGTTGAGTCTACCCAAGAGACACAGTAGGGCCTAAGATGTGGTTCCAACTTTCAACCCTAAACGAGTGACAGTACTAGAAGAGATTGCATTGGTACAACTGCCGCTGTCAATTATGAGTTTACAACTCCGCTCATTACACTTCAATAAGTGTGGAAGATGGCTATTCGGCACCAATCTTCATCCTCCTATAGAGTTAAGGCACACCTAACCACTAGCATTTTAGTACCCTCATGCACCCCCTTTCGTGTCTTTTCCTCTTTCGTTTGGTAAGCAAGAAGGAATCGGAGTAAAGAAACATAATCCTCGTGATCCTCACAATCATCATTGGATGGAATGAAATTGGGACCATAGTTATCTACATTCGGATCGTTATCATCAAGGGCCTCTGATATGAACAAATTTCTTGTGGGGCATGTAACAGCATAATGTCTATATCCATGACACTTGCGGCACTTGATTTGAGAGAGTTTCTTTGCTTTGTCAACATCAATACCCTTTCCTTTCGATTCTCATAAGGAATCATTGGGTGTTCCTTTCTGAAGAGAAGGGTTCCCAAAAGTAGGCTTTGCGTTAGAGGCAAGGACTCAAGAGTCATAATTGCGCGAATCTAACTTTTTAGGAAATTGCGGTTTCACATATTATTCCAAATCTATGGCCTTTTCATACATATCCGCAAGGGATGTGATCCTATAGTGAAGCAACTCTCTTCGGATCTCAGATTGTAGACCGGTCCTAAACCTCGAGAGTGACAACTGATCCTCTTTTACATCACATCTCAAATTTAATTCCTCAAATTTCGTGATACACTCATTGACAGTCATACTACCCTGACGAAGGATGCTCTTTTGATCAAGGACTCTCTCTTGGTAGGATTAGGGAAGGTACTTATCCTTCAACCTTTCATTCGTTCCCACGTGTTAATGGCTAGAAGACCTAATCTTTGCTCATTAGTTTCTAAGCTGATCCAAAATATTCAGGCTTGAGCTACTAATTTCATGGTGGCCAACTTAACCTTCCTTTCTTCTGACATTTCATACCATTTAAAGTAATGGCCCATAGCAAAAAGCCAATTGGAGCAAACCTACAGGTCCATCCGTCCATCAAAGGTAAGGGCATCAACCCTAACGCTCTTCAAAATCCATCCATCGGGATTTTGATCTCTACCATGACCCCTGTAATCAAATCCATTGTTGGACTCACCGTCGGGGTCCACCTCGTGGTCATCTCTCTCGTGGCATCATAAACGCCTCCTATCATCTTTCTGGATAATCCGCTCAAGTTCCCTAAATCCACTTGTTAGATCAACTTGCCCTTGATGTATTGAACTTGCGCTGCCAAGTTCTTTACGACCTTTTGTAATTGTTCTATGGTTGTACCGGGCTGGTCAGAACTTATCTTGGCATGGTAAGGGCCTGCCATTTGGAAAAATAGGGGCTGATGTTCCCGACCACTCCCAGTGGGCATGCACAACTACCTATATGCAATGAGATAATGTAATGTGATGTGTGTGATGCAAATCCCTAGAGAGAACGTTGCTTTGATACCAAATTTGATGCAGAACCTAAGAAATGTTGAATGAAATGCAAAAAGAGATCAAATATCCAAATAACATGCACACTAATTAATGTAAAGTTGGCACCAACACAAGATCATAATTAAATTTCAGCAATAGTTATTCGTTTTGATCTACCATTGAAACCACAGTCCCGCAAGTGATTTTCTCAAGCTGTAGATCTGTGGAAGATAGAACTCCCAACCAATCTAGGGATTCAAATCTAATTAAATCAAGGTTCAGATTTGAAAGGAATGAATTACTAAGGTGTTCAACTAATATGATGTGATTTTGGCTCCAAATCTAGGGTTCAGATCTATCCAATAAGGGTGATAATGAGATCCATTGGCAGTTTAGGCTACATCTTACTCGATTTCGGATCTGATTGCAAGGTTTTAAATGGCCAAACTTGAGATCTAGAACTGTTGAGAATGGTTTATTACGTTTGGCAAATATTTGGCTAGATCCAAAAGGAGAACAATGGCTTTCTTGGGGCTGAATGCAGAAATCTAAGGAGATGAAATCAAAATCTTAACCAAAAGAAAGAAAAAGATGGAAATTACCTCTTGTGAAGAACAATTCCTTGGCCTCACACCAAACTCCCTAACTAGGGCGAGGAAAGATGAAAAACTTGCATGGAAAAATCCAAAGAAGCTTTCATGGAATAAATGTTTTCTTTATTCATCAATAATGGCCTCCAAGGATGGAGTTACAATTTAAAAGAAAAGAGAACTCAACCCTAAACATTGGACGGCTGAGATTAAATCACTTAAAGGAAATAAAAGAAAAGAAGGAAAGAAAGAAAGGAAGCTTTACGTGGGAGGGACTTGCGCATGGCTTGACTTGCGCAAGTCCCTTCCTCACGAAGGCTTTACAGACTTATTTAAGTTGTGGGGCCTCCACTCTAAACACTTAATTAAACCTACATAACCATGGGACCCTTTTCTAACAACTCTACTACAACACCTAGGGCCCTCATTTAAAATTAAAACACTTTTAAAACAGCAACAACTCTTCCCCCTTGGCACATCCCAGTGTGGGGCCCTTGGCTTGAATGCCTAGGGAGATCTTCAACGGTGTGTCTTCCTCCGAACCACGATCCAATGGTGGATCTTTTAAACCGTGATGGACTAGCCCCATAAAAGGATAATCCATCCATAATAGGACCATGTGACTTAATTTCTTCTTGCTCTTTGACTTGATGGCCCCATCATAAGATGAAGTGCATCTTTCGTGATTCAATCTAAAAAATCGAAAGGCAGGTAAGATTTGAAAAGAGTGCCAATTCATATGTAAGGTGTTTCTGTTCGGATAAAGTGGGCCTCTCTAGTTAAGCTTCAAACGTATTTTACAAATAGTGGTTGTTGAGAGGAGACTAGCTTGTCATTTTAAAATAACAAACTTTTGTGGGGCTCACTTGGATGCTAGCTAGTCATGGGCGAAGGGGGAAAAAATTTTTTGGACGCAATTAAACCCTCTTAACACTTGACTTAGGGGCATGTATAACCATACCAACATATTATTAATCCAACCAAAAAAAAAAAAAAAGAACAAAAAAAAAGGTAAGACGATGAAATTAAAGGAAAAAGGAAAAAGGAAAAAAATAATGGCCACCACTCTAATGCAGGCCAGACCATGGGTCAGCCAACCCATTGGGCCCAACCCACAAGCCCAACATGATTATCTTCTTAATTAAGAGTTTAGGATATTTGTGAGTTTTATTTGAGCATTTAATTTATTTAGAAGCCTTTAAATTAGTAGTTTGTTTGATTAGAGATTCAGTTTCCTCTTTTAATTAGGCTAGTTTAATTATTAGGAAAGTCTTAGTTGTTAAGAGAGATGTTAATCCTCTATATATAAAGGACACACTTCAATTGTAAGGACAATGCTTATTCTGGGAGGGGATTTTTATCGAGACCTCGGATCAAGCTCGGAGTGCAAAGGCCAATTAGGGGTGTCTAATATACCGTGGGTCAACGCCAGGGCCTAAGACAAAATGATTGGATGGCCCAACAAGCTTTGAGCTAAAATCCACGTGTAAGCGTCCAACGCCACAACGCACGGCCACGCGTCAAGGCACCCCTAAGTTATACCTAGCTCCAATGTAATGATCTTAGAAAGGCGGAGGATTACGTGGCATGATGGGGAATATCCATTACCTGGGCAGTTACTAAAGCAACAACAGTGGGATGCAAGCAAATGGGCCATGACTTGGGCAATTGCAAAGAAAGTAGAGGAACATGGGCCGGACGTGAGTCATTTGGATAGCAAGGAGAGGAGGGGTCTACAAGGAAAAAAGGTATAAAATCTTACTAAGAGGAGAAGAAAGGATATCCATCCCATCAACTAAGAAACCATCAATTTTTCGCTGACTAAAGCTTCGAAGGGCCGTTGGTTGGAACCATTCCGACCAGGGGAACCCACAGTTTCTTTTGTGTAGGTACAAACCCTTGTGACCTTAACCAAGACTTACCATCCGAGGATGACCCCGTCACTTAGCTTTGCGCAACAGTTAAGAATGATCTCTTGCTCAGCAATTAAGAATTATCTCCAACCCTCTCACTTTTAAACTACTCTACCTAATCTTTCTTACTAAATTGGCCCTACAATTTTTGGCGCCATATGTGGGAAACGCAAATCCCAACCCAATAATTAACCACGTGGGAGAGATGTCAGTGAGAAGCAACAATTTGGAGCACTCAATCCGAAATCATCAATCTTCCAAGCTCATGAAGGAGGAGCAACGGGGCAGAGAATGCTGGCTCCAAGTCAAGCCTCTGGTTGTGTATTCAGAAGGTGAAGAAAGGGAGTATGAACCAAAGCCTGACGTGAATTTTGAACTCTCTCTGGACGAGTAGCATCAGTACGTGAGGTCGAAAATTCACCGACATGATGAAGAGAAGGAATACTACATTTCACCCCTCAGTATCTCAGAGCCACGCTCAGACTCCGACCAAGAGTTACCTTCGCCCGACACCCTTCATATATGTATGAGACATGCATATGAGCGAACTATCCAGGGGGGGCGCAAAGTAAGTAAGGCAACAACAAAAGGAGATTAATCATCTCCATAAGCAGCTAAACCTTGAGAGGGAGAGGGCGGCTCAGGAGAGAGAAATTTTTTGCCTTTCAAATCCAAGTTCTCAATACTAACTCATCCATCACCGATGTACTCCAAGCCAAAAAGCTTGAACTCAACAGGACGACCTCAGCGGCAAGGTTGAGCGCCACAAAAGGATTCCAGCAGACATAAAAAAGTCAAGCTTCAAGCAGTCGACCACAGCAAAAGTACAGTTATGGGGAAACTTGTTCTCAAAGGAGTAGGTGGAAAAACCATACAGCAGAGGATAGCAGACATTGACTGTGATCCCCAAAGGGAAAGCATTCAGGGAAGCAATGAAAAAAGGAGATATCCGCACATTGATCAAAGATGCATTGGGTGATCGGACACTGCCTGCTAGGGGTCTACCCAGGAAAGAAACTGGAAGGCCCTGTTGTAGAACTTCACTTCCCCTTTTGCTGAGGAAATCAACAAAGCAAAGCAGCCTCGGCATTTCTTGGCACCGAAGTTAAAATTTACGATGGCACCACGGACCTAACTAATCACGTGCAACACTACTAGCACTCGATGGCTCCATGGACAAGAAATGACCCCTAGATGTCTAAGTTCTTCCCATCTAGCTTGGGAGACCCGGCTCTCAAGTGGTTCAATCGGCTAGTAGAGTTGTTTGTTGCCCGATTCGTGACCACTAGCAAGCAGCCGAAAGATGTGGGAGCTTTGCTAGCATTGAAAAAAGGTGACAAAAAGAGCCTGAAGGAGTATAGCACGAGGTACTAGCGCATTTACAATGAGATAGATAACTCCAACGAGCAAGTGGCTGTGCTGACCTTTAAGCTGGGATTGCCAAAGGAAAGTTAGTCACGGCAGTCCCTGAAAAGGTGCCCCCCACCAACCACAATGAGCTGATGGAAAGGATAGAGCAATATATAAAGCTTTAGAATTTGGGGGAAGCTGATCCCAAGCCTTCCCAATCCGAGATCGGGCGCCGCAAGAGAAAAAAGGAGGATAAGAAGGATAGAAAGGAAAGAGGTCCTGGTCAGTTTGAACCAACTAAGGGAGCATTTAAAGGCATTTACACGGTGTTTAAGGATTCGATCTACCAGATCTTGTCTAAAATTAAGGACAAACCATACTTTGCTTGGCCACCTAAGATGGTGGGCGACCTTACTCGAAGGAACCAAAACCCGTGGTACTCTTACCATCTGAACAAGGGGCATCTGACAAAGAATTGCAAGATGTTGAGGAAACACCTCAACAATTTACTAAAGGAAGGGCACCTTAAGGAATATGTAGGCGAAGATGGCACAAGAAGACTACGAGAGCAAGCAACTCGAAAGGGGCAACCGGAGCCAAGCAAAGGAGAAGTGCCAATTGAGATAATTGATGTGATCCATGGAGCAATGGATCCTAAGGCAGTCACAGCACAAACAGTCAGAACGCAAGTGTAGAGGGTCTGTAATATCCGTACTAGGACTCTTGGTAGAATTAGACTAAACTAAGGTCATTAAAAGACTAAGAAATTCCACAGGACTCTCTCAAAAAAAAAAAAAAAAAAAAGACTCTCCTAGAAGAACTCCTTTGTAGTCCCAAACAAAGGACTAAAGGACTACAAAACAGAATGTTTCCGATTAGGATTTACTCTGGGGCAGGAGTTACAAAAAAATATACATGTGCATGTGTGTGTTGTTTTGGGAAGGGGGGGGACCTGTTCCAAAAGTTAGTCAAATTACTAGATGCTTAAGAGAGCGCGCCCTCACCCGTCCTGGGTTCAAAATCCCTACGTCAACACTAGTTACAGAAGGATCAACAACATCAGCTTGACCATCTTCCTTGATTGGTTCACGAACATTGGATGACTCAATTGGGATGTCTACATCTAGGAGGTCATAAATAGGAACTTCAAGTCGGAAAGACAAGGCTGTGGCGGCATATTTTTCCCTCAAAACAGAATCCTGAGGTATGCCCGCATCATCCAACACGGCATCGTAACCCTTCTTGAAGATTATCAGTTTGCTTTCCTCCAGTGGTTTCAAATACAAGTTCTCTGCTTCTTAAAAACCCTAATCTCTCGCCTGATCCATAGTAGTGTCAATCTAAACCTCTAATTCCCCCATTCTGGATAGCGCCTCTTTCAACTAGAGCTCGCTCACTTTCAAAGAGTCCTTGGCTAGAATAGCTGGTAAGTGGCAATACAAATCTACTTCTCAAAGGCCTGTAGTTGCTTGCCCATGGACTCTAGCTTGGAGGCCATATCACTCCAAAAAGCCCGACCTACCTCTAATTCCCTTTTCAACCCACCAACTTCTGCCTTTTCTTCTTCTAGCCTATGAAAGATGGTGAGCCACCCTTGGACTCCCTGTTCTTTTTTTTTTTTTTTTGGAAGATGGGAGCGAAAGGAATGAAAACTGTAAATACAGCGTGATGTTGATAGAGCCAAACAAGGACTTATCAAAAGTAGAGGAGACTCATACCAAAAGACCGTGCCGAACGCTAAACACAACAAGCTCCTGATCAATTAATGGCTCCAACAATAACATGTCGAATGGAACCAAAGCAAGTTTGCTGAGGTGAAGGGCTACATGGGCGGAATGCAAGACTCCCCGATCGTTGCAGTGGAAGTACTGGACAAGGAGGCACAAAAAGTAAGTCCCTCCTCGGCCCGAAAGACTCCGAGATCATAAGAAGAGACTTTGAGCTTTTTCTGAACAGCTATCGTGGTAGATTCACTTCTTTTCTTTCCCGAACCAGATTCAAAAGCCTTAGAGATTCCTAACTAAGGAGAGGGAATGATCTGAGCAGAAGACTAGGGTGCTAGAGGTAAAGAAGGGCATGGAGTTGTTCTGCCCAGGAGACTGTCGAGATTGGCAAGGAGATTCTTTGGTTGCTGGCAAGACAACATCCTGAATGAAAATGCCTGGAAAATCGAAGGAAGAAAGCTTGCTATTGGAAAGAACAGGGACAGGTGAAGGAGATGAGAAAGGGACCACAGGAGGAACAGAGCTTGAACTGGTTGACTTCTTTGAGGATCTGGTTGCCTGGTTTGGGGAACGGATTTCTGAGCAAAAGGGGTTGCACTGGATTCATGCTTGATCAAAGAAGGCTCACTGGACATAGGCTCAGGCTTACCATTCTTTTTGACTATCGTCTTCACTCGCAAGCCAATACCAGATATGGGACCCCAGATCAGGATAGTAGAGAAACTATCATAAGAGCGCTGGTACCCAAGCAAGACGTCTGTGGCTTGACCCCTAACCAATCGGCTGGACAGTGCCAATGTAATCCCACACCTTCTGAAGGTCGCCGTGCCTAATGTCTTCCAAGCTTACCTGGTTGTCTCACCCAGAAGAGAAAAAAATCATAAAGATGAGATGAGAAAAAAGACTAATGGACAACAAGCATGGGAAAAATGAGTCCGACATAGCTCGCCAAGGCTCCGAGGGATTTCACAAACTTTGCTTTTGAACCTCAGTCGAGTCTCTCAGTTTCCACTTACTATAGTAACATCACCCTTACTACTATTATTTGAATCAGGAAGGTAGTGGACGTGCAATTTTCCGCGAGATCTGACCTTGAGATAAAACACCTCTTTTGTCTTGTTCAATGGGACAATGGAATAACAAAAACGAATCTCAAGCACACCAAGCTGCGTGCCCAACAACTCATTAATAGCAGCCACACCCATAACAATTTTGAAGACGTTTCGGGCACATTGCATAGAAAACAATTAGGTATCAAAAAGAAATTGAACCAAAAGCTCACAAAGGAGAAACCGGACTTCCCCCTCTACCACAGCTACAATGGGGAAAGGCATTCTGGATGGGATACCCTCGAGGAATACCTCCTCCTTAGCAAAACTCCGAATAAGGACATCGTCCAGGAAGTACCTGTCCCTAAATTCTCTTACGCACTCAGGTGAATTAAGTAGAGGGCTAAGGTTTCCCATCATTCGGGAGCCAAGAAGACACAAGCGAGGGACAAACAAAGAGCTTAGAAGAAACTTACTAGAATTGAGCTCCAGGTATCCTTGGGAGCAAGATGAATGAACCAAGTTGGAAGAAATCAAGTAAGAACAGGAGGCAGAAAGGCAATGGTCGAAGAATGAAAGCCGGAATAAAAGAGTTTGGCTTAAAAGGAGAATACGGAAGCTCAAAGGATGGGGTTATCGACAATTTTAGAGCGTCAAATCAATCATATTCGTAATAAGTGCATTTTTCAAAATTTGAAATCCAAAATAGAGAGGAAGGAAGAGGACACGTGTACATGGGAATACAGATCGACACGACAGCTAGGAAACAAAATTTACAGTTGTATCCCAAAAAGCTTTGCCCCTCCACAACTCTTAAGCTCGGAGCAAAGATAGGGGGACAATTGTGGGAGGGGATTTTTACCAAGACCTCAAATTCAACTCAGAGTGCGAAGGCCAATCAAAGGTGTATGGTATACCATGGGTCAACGCTAGGGCCCAGGACAGAATGATTGGATGGCACAACAAGCTTTAGGCCAAAAATCACAGCCACGTGTCTAAGCGTCCAAGGTCACAACCCACGGCCACACATCAAAGCACCCAAGGCTATACCGCGCTCCAATGTAACAGCGTTTGGAACGTGGAGGATTGCATGGCATAATGGGGAATATCCACTACCTAGGCAATTACTAAAGTGGCAGTAGTGGAATGCGATCAAAATGGCCATGACTTGGGTAGTTGCAAAGAAAGTGGAGGAACGTGGGCCGAACGTGAGTCATTTCGATAGCAAGGAGAGGAGGGGCCTACAAGGAAAAAAGGTATAAAATCAAACTAAGGTGAGAAAAAAGGGGATCCATCGCATCAACTAAGAAACCATCATTATTTCGTTGACTAAAGCTTCGAATGGCTGTTGGTCGGAAACATTCCAACTAGGGAAACTCATTGTTTCTTTTGTGTAGGTACAGACCCTTGTGACCTTAACCAAGACTTGCCACTCAAGGATGATCCTGTCACTTAGCTTTGCTCAGCAGTTAAGAATTATCTCCAACCCTCTTTCACTTCTAAACTACTCTACACAATCTTTCTTACTAAATTTGACCCTACACTTATTATCAATTAAATCTGATTTTCACTTCTGTGAGATTTCATCTTTTTATTTCTCCTGTTATGAGGTTGCCCTAGTGGCTAAATCCATTCATGGATTCGATCAATCCTTCGAGAGATTGACCTACACATCGATTGTGAATCCAAGGTTGCATCAATTGGCATCAGAGCCGAAGAGCGATCGCCGGGAAGACAACAGTCATTCTCGGATTCCTATTCCATCTTCATCTAGCCACCCCATCCTTCATCTTCTCAACCCAATTTCACCATCCCCACCACCAAGTAGCCAAACCATCCCTGCATTCCCAGCAAACCTCCATCTAAGACGCCATCTAGCCTCACCAAACCTAATTTGTCACAATCTTCATAGTCGAAATCCCCCTAGTCCCCCTTCTAACATAGAAGAAACTCAACGACCAGTTCTCTTCAAGCCGGGGAGAGTTGATGCAAGCCAAACCATGGGTCGACCAAAGCATTGGGCCCAACCCATAGGCCCGATAGCAAATCCATTTATTTAGGAATTTTATTAAGTAGTTAATTTGAATAGGGTTAATATTAGTGAGTCTCTTATTTTATTAAGAATTATTCCAAAATTCGAAAGTTTTGGTTTTTAGGATTCAAGCCAACTCCTCTATATAAGGATATTAGGCCTTATTGTAATGCATGCTTATTTCAATCAATTAAAATTCTCTTTTGAGTTTTATCTCTTATGGTGTTTTTTTCCTTTTGTAAAGGTGCCCTAGTGGCTAAATCCATCCTTGGATTTGATCAATCCTTCGAAAGACAAGTATATACATCGATTGTGGATCAACGGCTATGCTAGATTGGTATCAAAGCCGAGATCTAATCACCAGGAGACATCTGTCCTTCCCGAATCTCGTCCATCTCACTTTCTCGCCATTCTCTCATCCACTACCAACCTGCCAAATCCGCACAACCCATCTCACGAAAACCACCAGCCCCAACAAACAGCGGCTACTCTCATCCCAAAGCCCCAACCATCAATCTAAACCCTAATGAGCCCCAAGCCCTTTCCCTAAACCTCCATCATCCCTAACCCCTTTTCAACCCCGTCGCCCACAACCGACCCTAACCCTTCCAACCCATGAATACCCAAAATCAAACCTCAAAACCCAGTCAACCCCATCCCTCAACCCAAAAAAAAAAAAAAAAAAAAAAAAAAAAATCCCCAAACCCAAAACCAACTCTAATCCCGTCAACCCACCATCACGAAACCAACCCCAAGCCCTTCCATTGTCTACCATTAATATATATATATATACCCCAAGCCCAATAACAGCAAACCTCATTCAAACCCTCAACACAGCCCCACCTTCCAAACACCCCAAGCTAACCCAAATTGCCACATCCCGTCATTTCCCAAAGCCAAAATTGCAAACCCCTTTCAACTAATCCCCCCCCCCCCCCCCCCCCCCCACACAACGCCTTTCTGACTCCCCCTTTTTTACCCCAGAAAAGAAAAAAAAAAAAAAAAACCCCCAAAGCCAATCCATCTACAACCTTCATCGAATCAATCCCCATTTTCGAAACCTAGTCCTGAACCCTTCAACCATCACCCCAGCTAAAAAAAAAAGGAGAAGACTAGAGGAAAAAGGCATACCTAGATCGTCGTTGACTTGTCTCTTCCCTACCATCGTTGAGCTCTCCAATGGTCCTCAACGTCCACAATCGTTGTCACCCCCATCGTCACCGTCGATCGAACAACCACGACCAACCTCCAAGGCAGCAACTTCACCTCCACCCCTGCCACATATCCTGCACCCCCTTATCTTCATTGCAACCCAGTGAGGACGCCCCTCTTATTTTTGTCTAGCACAAAATCCAAGGCCAAACAAGAGGTGAGAGACTTTCTTCTAACAAGTGCCATCCCAGGCACAGACTTGGACCAGTACTAATAATAATAATAATAAATAAATAAATAAATCTTGTCCAAGGCCCATTGGCCAAGATCATAAGGTTCAGATCCACGATCCATCATCGCCAACCTACTGCGACTAAGAAGATCAGGTCAGTTTATCCTTTTTGAATTCAAGTGATCATGAGATTTGCTAGATATTTAATTGAACAACAAAGGAAATTATATCAATACACATATGGAAACTGGTATTTTGAGAATGAATTTTATTTTGAGAAATATCTTAATTTGAAGCAAGAGCATTTGACTGTTGATGAGTAAACCCCCAATTTCATGAGTTGCAAGATATATGTAAAATAGAGAAGCATGAGGCACATGAGCTAAATTATTTGATTCGTTATGTCAAAGGATTAAGACCAGACATTGTGGACAATATGGATTATTGCGACACCATTCAAGAGGCATACTTAGACACGCTCCATGTTGAACATATACTTCGACAGTCTCAATAAAGACCACAAGCACATGTTGTGGAAAGATTTTTTACCAGAGAAGATAATCCCTCAATTGTCATTCATCGACTCCTCAACGCAAATGAAAAGAAAGAAGAAAAATGGATACAAGCTAAGAAATTTCACACGCGAGTAAGAGTCAACAACAGAGCCGTTAATTTGATTATTGACAATGGTAGTGCAATCAATTTTGTCACACAAAAGGTCACTAATAAGCCTCATTTGCCTATTGAAAACCTTCCTAAGCCTTAGCAAGTCACATGGTCTAATGGTTATGTTGTTCTAGTAACTCACAGATGCTTAGTATCATTCAAGATCAGTAATTATGAAGAAAAAATTTGAAGTGAAGTGATCCATATGAATATTGCTGAAATTATGTTTGGATGACCATGGCTTTTTTATCAGAAAGCGCGCCATGGTAAAGAGAGAAATACATATAGCTTTGCACGGGAATGAAAATGATTAGACTCCATCCATTTCCATCAACAGCCCAATCTTCATCTACATCATGACCTCCAACTAGAGAGCCACAGTAAGATCAAAAAGAAGAAATTGACATCATGGTTGCATCAAAAGCGATGCCAACCATGACAAATGACATTAAGGATGCAATAACTGAGTAAGGTCAAGACAAAGCTGATCTCATGAAAAATTCTAAGCATATAGAATCTGATCAAGAGAGCGAATCAAGAGCCACAAAAGGCAAAGGAAGAACAAAAACAACCGTAAATTAAAGACTTTGAGTGGTGTAGCAAGCAACCTCAACATTCAGTGGATATGCCCCAGAAAATTCTACTGGGTCATCGAAATCAAATCAATTTCTCCAGTGATTCTGAAAGAAGATCAACTTGTTGAAATCCCCCACATTGATTTCATCTTTAGAGATCACAGATGGATATCTAAGGATTGTGACCTTTTTGCATGGCTACACTCAAGGCATCTCTAACCATGGGTCGGCTCACCCATTAGGCCCAATCCATAGGCCCAACATGACTATCTTTTTAATTAAGAGTTTAAGCTATTTGTGAGTCTTTAAGTATTTTATTTATCTAGCAGTTTTTAAATTAGTTGTTTATTTGATTAGAGATTTAGTTTCCTCAATTAATTAGGTTGCTTTAATTATTGAAAAAGTCGTAGTTGCTAAGTGAGATGGTGAATCAACCTTGGCATTACCTAAATGAAATATCCAATACATAGAGATAAATGAATCCACAGATTGGCTCCCTTTCTTAACCTCACAATGAACAAAATGAGACGTTTGCGTGATTCACCACCAACAAACAGGCCCACTAGGATGTGCTTTCTTGGAGTGGTATGGGATAGGAGGCCTACACGTCCACTTTCATAGCATAGCTGGTGTGTTACTAGAATAACTGTTGTATTACTTTGCATTGTCTCTTAGCAACACCTTATCAAGTAGTTGTTCTTTTAAGCTTTCCTGTGTGCTGTGACTTCTTTATTAATCCTCTATAAAGGACATGCTTCAATTGAAAGGACAATGCTTATTATTAATTAAATTTGATATTCTCTTTTGTGAGATTTTATAGAAGGGAGGCTTGGCCCAATGGTAAAGACTTACCAGTAACGTCCTGGAGGACGCGAACTCAAGTCACAGAAACAACCTCTTTAAAGCGAAGGTAAGGCTGCGTACATCTTGCCCTCTCCAGACCCCGCTATGTGGGAGCCTCGTGCACTGAGCCACCTTTTTTTTTTTTTTTATTGTGAGATTTATCTTGTGTTTCTCCTCTTATGTGGGTGCCTTAGTGGCTAAATCCATTCTTGGATCTGATCAATCCTTCGAGAGATTGATCTACACATTGATCATGGATCCAAGGCTGCAAGCATCACACTCTCAACCCCACAAGACATAAATCAGCCTACTACTCATGGTCAATTTTTTTCAAACAAGAAAATCAGGAGGGGAAAAATAGGATACTTCTAAAAACAATGAACTTAAGGGTACTTCTAAAAACAAAAACTTCAGGGGCATCTGATCGATCAGATTTTTTGCTCAAACCTAGACCATAACAAGATTTGTTGCACACCCCTGCCCCCATGATAGCCATGCATCGAGATGGACCCACAATCAGGGGCAAACCTATCTTACAGTGGGTGAAGTGCACACCTGATCACTACTTGTGTGTGAAATTTAACCACATAAAACTCTATTACCTGAATGCTCTCCTTGTGGTGAGGACATATAGAGTATACAGGAGCCTCATGTCCCTCAAAGATGAAAAGCTTCTTTCCATTCAAATCCCACACCTAAAACACATAATGGGTTAAAAAACTAAAAAAAAAAAAACCAACATAAAAATGTTAAAGCAGAGGAAAAATCAGGAGATACACTCTCTTACACACACCTTTATCAGTTTATCATCTCCACAAGTTACAACACACAGTTGCTTAGGATGAGAGAATGCCAAGTCATTGACCCCACCAGAATGAGCATCAATCTGACAAAGGAACCAGTTAAACTGCAGTTATTGTTTGTTCCCACGATGGATTGGAAGCAAATCTGATAACCCACCTCAACATGATGGCGCATATCATTTGATCCTTGATATGAATATATGTGAATCAAGTGCTTCTTAAATGCAATCCCTGTGACATGAAATAGAATCAATATAAAAGAATTCTGAGGCACCAGACCCACTAGTGCACCCAATGTAAAGACTTACCCATTAAACCTCCATCTGGACTCCAAGTTACTCGGCTAATAGACATGGACGAGTCCTTGGCAAAAGCAGCCTGTTCATTTCAATGATACATTCATATAAGTAAATACAAATATAGGAATTCAATATATTAATATAAAAAAGATATTTCATTAGTTGCAACATTGTCAATATAGTTCGACGCTGTGTTGTTATGGATCTAAATGCTAGCACATCAGATCATGACAATAAAAAAATAAAAAAAAATAGAAAGGTCTAAATAATGACATACGCATCCTGTACATTCAAATTAATCAGTGGAACAGAATATGAGTTAAAAGCCTAGGCCAACAAGCCCAGGTAATCTTTTTTAAGGAAATGAATGGAACAAAAGCTCAGCATAAAAATATATTACAGCAAGTAAACAGAATGACAAATAACAGCAGCACAAAGATTAACAGAATTACCAACCATCCAAATATACCTAATGTTTGTCCTAACCTAAAAATGTTACATTACTAGATGATCCATTTCCATTTTTAGATTTTTTTTCATTTTTTTTCCTTAATGTTCCTCATATAATAGAACTCTATCCAGATTTCAGTAATTGATATAAGTACAACTTAAACCACATTATTTTCTTATAAAATTGTTTATTGAATTCGACCAATAGAACAATAAACCAAGCTCCACATTTACAAATAAACCTGGTCCAGGCAAAAGTCCATAGATGAAAGAGTTGAATGGTTTGGTATTTGGGGATCTAGAGTTTCTTCATTAAAAGCCTGAGAATTGAGAAATCTTGGAATGGAAGAAAATTTTATAGAAAAATGATTAGACCAGCTATAGCCCATGGAACATAATGTTTGACAACCAAGAAGCAACATATGCACGAAAAGGGTGCAGGAGATATGAGAATGTTGAGGCAGATGTGTGGTAAAATTAGGAAGAATAAACTTAGAAACGAGCGATTGCGAGAGCATGTAGGGGTCACATCAATAAGGGATAAAATTACAAAAACCCATTTGAAAATGGTTTGACCATATCCAACTCAAACTGACAATGGTGCCAGTAAGGAAAAGTTTGGCTATAAAGGTTGATAGCCCACCAAGGAAAAGGGTAAAGAAGACATTGATGGAGGTAGTAAATATAATGTAGAATGATAGGGAAGATGCCATGCAGACAAGGTAGGAGATGAAGAGCTAGGGGAAAGGAGGGTTCTCCCCAAACTCCAATCCAGAGGCATTAGAGATCTTGACGAGAACTCAAGAAAACTTGGGGAAGATCCCAAAAAGCTCAAATTTCATTATTCATCAACCATCACTAATTAGGCAAAAAGGCTTTACATCAATCTATAGGAAAAGAAATAACCCTGACTAATCTAAACCATCTAAACACAATGATGGCCAAGAATAAAACAGCCAACTAGAAACATAATAAAAGATCTAAATAATATAAAAATAACAAAAAATGAATGGGCTAGGCCCAAATGCTTGATCGAGATAGATGGGTTGGGCCCATTGGGAGGCTGACCCATTGAGACCATAGGTCTTTCTTGCATCAGAGTCTCCCCTTCTTGGAGAGAACTCAACCTTGAGCTCTACAAATGTTCTCCAGGATTTAAAAAAAAAAAAAAAAAAACCAACGTATGAGGTTCAATTTTGCCACGTGATCTGTGTGACTGTGTCTTTTGTGCATAGCTTGGATGCTTCAAGCGATCTTTTCTTCCAATCCAAATTAGACTTGACATACAGCTTCTTTTGGGGTTTAACTTGTGTTGTGATGTGCGTTCGAACCTTTCAAAACTGTAGCTGTAGAACTTGTCAAAGCTGAGTGCAATCTTTAAGTTTCCACCATAGATTCCCAAATACAAAGTCAATGTGAGGGACTTAAATGGATAGATCTTCTTGTGAACTCACTTTAAGAATTGGATTGTCTTATGATGGTATGATTTGCGTTTTTTGGAGGGTGTACTACAATCAGATCCATCGGCTGTGCAGTTGACTTGCTAATTATTTTCAATTCATCAATGTTCATGTCTGCTTCCCTTGTTGCTATCACTCGTTGATCAACACTATCCAAAGAAGGCAATTCGGAATTGCCTCCGAGTTTTGCTGAAGTATAATCCTGCGGAGGGTTTTGTTTATCACTTCATTTGAATTTATTATGGAATCACCTGTTTCTTATTTTGATTCCTCAATGTCAATCTTGACATTCTCAACAATTTGTTCCACAATATTGACATTTGTTGTTTCTGGAGGTTGTCGCTGTCCTTCTTGCAACTTATCTTTTCAGAGGTGATTAACACTTTATCAAGCACTCAACACAAATTGCTTCCTAATATGAGTCATGCCATGTCTTGCAATCCTTCATATTTTTCAATATACTTGGTTTCAAACCTCTGGAAAAGTTGATACAATAATGTTCATCATTTTCAACTAATCGAAATACTTCTTGCAGCCATGAAAGCTGATCATAATATTCATCAGCTGTCATCTTTCTTTGTTGCAAAAAAAAGAATTGCTGAATACAGTTCATATTCTTAACATACCAATCTCCATAATTACATTTTAACAGTGCTCTTTAAATGTTATTGAAAATTTCAAATTCATATTGGCTTGGATGTGTAATAAAAATTTTAAACTGTCCTGTGTAGATCTTCTAGAGTTGATTATGCAGGCAAAGATGGATCTTCAATTAGAGTCCAAATGGCCCTGAATTTTGTGAAACAACCTTCACCGTTGATTTTGGTCAACTATTATTTTGATCAGATTCCTGTTGACGCAAATATAATGTTGACAACCTCTGCTAATATCAATTTTTGTACACACCACGGGTGAGTAAGCTCGAAAGGATGTGGGTCAGATCAGACTCACTCAAAATCCGATCTGGTCGTATAACCTGGACCTAGCTATTTTTTTCCCACCAGAAAGGCACAAACCTGTGCTCTTACATATTGATCAGGATTTAGAAAAAAAAAACCCTCGTGAAAAGGCTTGTCTCGGCTTGGGCTGAGCTCAACTTGGTTAAAACAAGCACTCTCTCGTTCTTGGTGCCTGAAAGAAGAGAAGAAGGAGTTGATCCCCTTTTCTTCAAACACTGCTACTTCGACGAAATTGAGGAGAGCGATGATGATGGAGCTAGCCGCAATGAAGATGCTTGGTGCTCGCAATCAAGGATGCTAGAGATGGGGATAATGGCTGGCCTGCAATGGTGCAAGGCGAGCAAAGGCAAGGTAGGTTGTTGCCAAGGGAACGATGGTGACTAATCCAAGCTCAGCGATGACGGAGGTGCAACCTATTGGTGATGCTCGCCGGGAGTGATCAGTATGCCACGGTGCATGGTACACACATCTTTTTTTCTCTCTCTTGGACTTCTCTGGTTCATCTCCTTTTTTTCTTCTTTACCTTTTTTTTCTATTCCCCACTTCAATTCTCATCTGTCTCTATTGTTCCTACTTTTCTTTTTCCTTTTTTTTTTCTTTCTTTTTCATTTTTTTAGAGGTTGGGTTTGAGAGATGGGTGCTAGATTTTGCAGGGAGTCAGGTTTGTGGTTGAATGGGTAGGGAAGGTTTCAATGGGGAGGGAATTGGGTCGCTCAGGATTTTGACAAGGTTTTTTTTTTTTTTTAATCACGAGTTGGGTTTGCGAGGATAGTAGGAGCTGGGTTCGGTAGTGGCCAATCACATCTGTGGGGCCCAAAAATGGGTTTGAGATTAGGGCTTCTGAATGAATGAGTGTTGGGCTATTAGGGAAAGGGGTTTACAGCTTCAGATTTAGGGAATAGTGGATGATGGGATCTGAGGCCTATGATCAACCACTGTTGGGTGTTGATGGAACTAAAGGGTTGAGACTGGAAAGAATGGGTTCGACAGAGATGTTCAGGACTGGGTTGGGACAATCAGTGATGGCACATGGATGCAAATGCATATGAAGGAAGAGAGTACCTAAGAAGCTGATCAAACAAATTTGGGTGAATCAATCTTCGGCTCTAATACCAAATAATGTGGAATGCAGTAAAAAATGAGGGCAGGCAATATCAAAGATGGAGAGGTAGGGAAAATTGGAATCTCACCAAACTCCGATCCGAAGGAATTAGAGTTCTCGACCATAACTCAAGAAAACTTGGGGGATCAAAAATTGCTCTATTTCGTACACAAGTAATTATTCCATCATGGTACGCAAGTTGGCTATCACATACAAAGATTTAGGAAAGAATCATGTCGAGCATGCTCAATCATATATTAATATTTATTACTTGAAAGTAATCTAAATTACAGAAACAAATAAAAATTTTAATAATAAGATTGAAAAAGCATCTTCCATGTTTCAGGACTCTGAGATACAGTGACTCTGACACATTGACCAGAAGCCATACCCAACACCCAAACAATACCCATTAACATTAAATATAAAAAAATATGATCCTAGCTTCTCTTACAATTTTTAGTTAAGTTCTCTCAACTTGCAATGCATGATGCAGCATCCTACATCCAGTTTAATAGATTTGTAATCAATGATGAGTTAGCCACAGTAGCAAACAGGAAGGGTTCAGAATAGAACCATGTTAAATGCAGAACCAGATAGTTCTTTTAAAGATGGATCCATATTTGGATCCAGATCTGGCCAACAAAAGGATTCAGATCCGGATCCGGTTCCAACTTCACCTCCAAGGTCTGGGTCCGTCCCATTCTAATTCAAGTTCAGACTCCGCAAAGGATTTCAAGAGGCCAAGGACAAGGGGTTGGCAATGTCAGCGAAGCAATCATAGATCTGTTAAAAATTTATACTAAAAGCATACTTTTATGTATTTGTCTTTGACTGATTTATTTATTAGTAAAGTTTGTCTTTTCATCTTAATGAAAATTTGTATGGACAAATGGTTGCATCGTTATTTATTATGCATATGTGTGTCTTTTAATTCATAAAGTAGAAAAGATGGTATGTAGAGTTCAACTTACACATGGAACACTTGTTTGTCGGTTCTTATAGAATATAAGTTGTTGTTCACAATCTAAATGGAGTTGGACACACCATCGGTACAATTATAGCATAATGTTTTAGCAGGCTTATCTTGGCTATGAGAAACAGTATAATTTCGACTCCTTATGCTAGTACGCTTTGTGTGTATTGAACCGAACCGCTTTTGGGTTTATTATCTTTATACCGACTATATAAGATGATTAACATCTAAATGGTTGTTATGAGTCCTTATACTCTTAATCCCAATATAAATAATAGACACATACATTTAGTACTTAGCATTTTAATTTACAAAGGAGTAAGGCCTTTTATGGGTCAATAATCTCAATAAATTGGATGACTACACTACGTGTAGTATGCATATTAGTTTATTGATGGAATTCACATCACGTAACAGGAATTGATGATATCCCCTTGATGATGCTTATAAGTTTTGATTATATCAAACTCTGCAGATAGACTTTGTGTCCGACATATCAAATAAGTATAAGGTCTCAAGGAATTAAAAAGCTATTGATTAAATATAGGTGGCAGTAATTATTTAATCGATGGATATCTGAAATTTTAAAAGTGGAAAAATTAATAAGCATTTAATACCAAGAAGCTCAAAATATTATTTTGAGAATAATGACAGAAGTGCAATTATAATTCTCTAGTGGACTGAATTGTAATTTATAGAACTAGGATTCTAATTTGGGTCAAATTAGGGCTTCTCGTTTCCATAAGAAGCATATTCCTTATTTCCTTCTTAAAGTGTAACGCCCCACCCTTCACACATGCATGATATTGTCCGCTTTGGTCCATGGGCCTCACGGTTTTGCTTCTGGTGGGCCTCAATCCACCAAAAGGCCTCATGCATAGTAAGGGTGCAAGCTCTACATATAATCCCAATCACTTTCCTCTCTATAGTAATAACCCAACCTGTCTTGGTGGGCCAGCCTTATAAGGTGGGTCATGTTAGTTTGGCATAGCTAAAAATCAGAATAAGAGCCATGGATTAGGATTCTTTAAAAATTCAAAATAGGAAGAGAAGAGAATTCCAGAATCTAGTACAAGGAGACATGACAGTGACAAAATATAATAATAAATTTACTGAGCTGTCTCATTTTGCGGAGTGCTTGATAGCAACAGAGGAGATGAAACGTAATAAGTTCATTGAAGGGTTGCGTCCGGATATTAAAAAGGATATACGGCTGGGACAGCCTGTAACTTATGTGGATGCTTTAAAAAGGGCATATGTATCAGAAGAAGCTACCAATGAGATCAATAGGGTGACTCCACCAACAACGACAGAAAATGAAAAGAGAAAACGAGAAAATCATCCATCCTGGAAGAAGCAAAAGGTGGATTCTTAGGTTGAATGCAGTCGCTGCGGCAAGAACCATGAATTGGCGCAGTGCCCATGGCAGCGCGGTGCGTGTTTTACATGTGGCCAGGTGGGTCATAGGCGTAAGGACTGTCCAAAATGGCAAAAGAAAAATCAGACACAGCGACAGGGACAGCAGTCGCAGCAGGACCAACAAAATCTCTCACAGTCATACCAAAACCACCAAAATTACCCTCCTCGGAATCAAGGAAACCCACAGCAGAGTAATCAACAGAATCAGCCACCACAGAGGAACCAACAAAACGGTCAGTACCAACAGAGGAGATATCCACAGAATCCGCCACAGGGGCAGAATTATAACCACGGAAGGGACAATCAAGGCGGAAATCAGCAGAGACAGCAACCCAATGCTAGGGCTTATGCAATCACACAGCAGGAGGCAAACATGGCAAACAATGTAGTTGAAGGTACCCTTTTTATCCTTGGTACTAAAGCCATTACACTATTTAATTCTGGTTCTACACACAGCTTTGTTTCACATGTTTTTGCCCCAAAACTAAGCATGCAACCCTCTAAACTTTCCCAAGCTTTAATTGTATCAACTCCCACTGGAGGACAAGTGAACACTAGAACAATATTCTATGATTGCCCCCTGAATCATGATAAAGTCGTCATGCCCGCAAATCTAATAGTATTATCAATGCATGATTTTGACATTTTTTTGGGAATGAACTGGTTAGCAAAGTATAGGGCTGTGTTAGACAGTTTCAATAAGATAGTTCGCTTCAAATCAAAAGGATATAAGGAGGTACAGATAGTGGGAACCAGGAGACCCATGGAGTCTAAGGTAATTTCGGCAATTAAAGCCAGCCAATTTCTAAGAAATGGGTGTAGAGGATACCTCGCATTTATCACTGAGGAAAAACAAAAGCCTAAGTTGGAGGATATACCAGCAGTGAGAGAATTTCCCGATGTCTTCCAAGATTATTTACCCGGTTTACCGCCAATACGGGAGATCAATTTCACTATTGAATTGATGCCAGGAACAGCCCCAATATCTAAGGCACCCTACCGCATGGCGCCTGCTGAACTAAGAGAACTGAAAGAACAGTTGCAGGAATTGATAGATAAGGGATTCATTAGACCTAGTGTCTCACCGTGGGGAGCACCTGTATTATTTGTTAAAAAGAAAGATGGAACCTTGCGCATGTGCATCGATTACCGGCAATTAAACCAGGTCACTATTAAGAATAAGTATCCACTGCCGCGGATAGATGAATTATTTGACCAACTCCAAGGTGCAAGATGCTTCTCAAAGATTGATTTACGGTCTGGATATCATCAGCTAAGGGTGAAAAATGAAGATATACCAAAGACAGCTTTCCGGACACGGTACGGACATTACGAGTTCCTAGTAATGCCGTTCGGGCTAACAAATGCACCAGCGGTGTTCATGGCGCTCATGAATCAAATTTTCAAGCCATACTTGGATTAGTTTGTAGTAGTATTCATTGATGACATCCTAATTTATTCAAAGACGGAAGCGGAACATGAGAATCACTTGCGAACTGCACTGCAATTGCTAAGAGATAATCAGTTGTATGCAAAGTTGAGTAAATGCGACTTTTGGCTAGCGCAGGTAAATTTCTTAGGCCACATCATTTCAGGCGAAGGCTTGTCAGTAAATCCCGCAAAAATCGAAGCTATCACTAATTGGAAACGACCAACCACGGTGGCAGAAATCCAAAGTTTCTTAAGACTCGCAGGATATTACAGACGGTTTGTGAAAAGTTTTTCTTCTCTTGCGGGACCTTTGACTTGGCTCACTAGGAAGAATGTCCAGTTCCACTGGGATGAAAAATGTGAATCTAGTTTTCAGACACTAAAGGACAAGCTAACCTCGGCACCAATCCTAGCCCTACCGTCTGACAGTGGTGATTTTGTGATATTTTGCGATGCATCTCTTCATGGACTGGGATGTGTACTCATGCAAAATGGTAAAGTGATTGCTTATGCCTCCAAACAACTGAAGACACATGAACAAAATTATACGACACATGATTTAGAATTGGCTGCAGTCGTCTTTGCTCTTAAAATTTGGAGACACTATCTTTATGGTAAAGAATTCCAAGTATATACAGATCATAAAAGTCGGAAATATGTTTTCTCTCAGAAAGACTTGAACTTGAGACAGAGGCGATGGTTAGAATTTCTAAAAGATTATGATTTCTCTATTTCCTACCACCCGGGTAAAGCCAATGTAGTAGCCGATGCTTTAAGTCGGAAATCAATTCAATTAGCCTGTTTAACGGCAGAATGGAGATTATTAGAAAAGATCAAAGATCTAGAAGTAACTCTTTGGCCCATAAGTGATAAGATTTTATTGGGTAATTTTAAGGTTCAGCCGGAACTCATACAGCGAATCAAGGATCGCCAAAGGGATGATGCGGCACTCTTGGAAATTTTCGATAAGATGGATAATAAGCCAAAATTTTCACTCGCCAATAGTACTTTATATTTCCGAGATCGACTGTGTTCCTAATATTCAAGAGATCAAGGATGAGATATTACGGGAAGCACACCATACTCGATATACCATTCACCCAGGGAACACCAAGATGTACCAAAACCTCAGAAAACGATTTTGGTGGATTGGAATGAAAAATGACATTTCTGAATTTGTAAAGAGGTGTCTAACATGTCAACAAATAAAGACAGATCATCAAAAGCCAAGAGGATTGCTACAACCACTTCCCATCCCTAAATGGAAATGGGAATATATTACTATGGATTTTGTGTCAGGATTCCCACGAACCTTCCGGAACAATGAAGTTATTTAGGTTATTGTGGATCGTTTGACTAAAACCGCACATTTTATTCCTCTCAAGAATAAGACTTCGATGAAGGAATTGGCTCAAAAATATGTCAAGGAAATTGTTCGGTTACATAGCATTCCGGTTTTCATTATTTTGGACAGGGATTCCAGGTTTGTGTCTAACTTTTGGAGGAAACTACAGATGGCTATGGGAACACAATTGCGTTTTAGTACGGCATATCATCCCCAAACCGACGGCCAGACTGAAAGGACTAACCAAACTCTTGAAGATACGTTGCAAGCATGTGCCTTAGATTTCAAAGACAGTTGGGATGAGCAATTACCACTTGTGGAGTTTGCTTATAATAACAGTTATCATTCAAGCATTCAAATGGCACCTTTTGAGGCGTTGTATGGACGAAATTGTCGAACTCCTATTTGCTGGGAGAAGGTAGGTGATCGAAAAATACTTGGGCCAGATTGAGTGCAGACTTCGACGGATAAAATCAAGAAAATCCGAGATAGGCTAAAGACTACTCAAAGTAGACAGAAAAGTTATGCTGACCACCGTATGAGAGAATTGGAATTCGCCGTAGGAGACCATGTTTTTCTCAAAGTATCCCCGACCAAGGGAGTAATGCGATTCGGGAAAAAGGGTTAAGTTGAGTCCGCGTTATATTGGACCATTCGAAGTAACGGGACGAGTCAGTGATGGGAATGCTTATGAGCTCGCACTACCACCTCAATTGTCAGGCGTCCACAATGTCTTTCATATGTCGATGCTAAAGAAATACAACCCAGATCCCTCGCATGTTATTGTCTTCGAGCCTCTCCAGTTACAACAAAATTTATCCTATGAAGAGAAGCCGGTGGCTATTTAAGAGACAAAGGAAAGAGCCCTGCGGAACAAGACTATTCGATTAGTTAAGGTCCTATGGCAGCATCATAATCAACTCGAAGCCACCTGGGAGTCAGAGGAGGAGGTCCGTGACAAATATCCGCAACTTTTTCCATCAGGTATGATTTAAATTTGGAGGAACAAATTTCCTAAAGGAGGGGAGTATGTAATAACCCAACCTGTCTTGGTGGGCCAGCCTTATAGGGTGAGCCATGTTAGTTTGGCATAGCTAAAAATCAGAATAAGAGCCATGGATTAGGATTCTTTAAAAATTCAAAATAAGAAAGAACAAGGAGTCCAGAACCCACCTTTCTCTAGGAACTCTACTACCTAAAGACTTCCTTGTAAGTTTCAAACAGGACTTTCTCTTAAACTATATATATGTGTAAAGTCTCCGGTAATCTCTCACATCAACGAAAGAGGAAAATTCAGAGAGAGAGAGAGAGAGAGAGAGACTAAAGTGGTGTGGTATTGTTTGAAGGAGAGGAAGATCAAGATCAACAGCGGGACGATAGTGGATGTCTGACGAAAGACCGACTACCGTCCGATCAACATACGTCTATACCAGGTGAGTAGAATTTCTGAACTCATTATTGTAAAGTACAGATTTGAGAAAGTGTAGAGATATGATCAATTGATGGACTATTCCCGAATGTATATTAATACTATGATTACTGTCGACATAGCAAAATAGCAGAGATTCTCCAAAAAATCCATAAATCGTGAATAAACTTGTCTGATTGAGTTTCCAAGATTTGTAGGGATGATAATCAAGGAAACAGATAACAGAGATCAATGGTTATTGATGATCGAAATCAAAATTTTGGAAATTTCTACCTACAAGTCTTCAGAACCCAATTTTGTCGAATTGGGTTGTGGGTCCCCATGGCCCACCAGATGGGGGATCAAAACCCCACATCTGAAGGAGGACTGTCGGGCGACCACAGGTGTGGTGGTCCCGTGGGATGGGAACATTGGGGGTCCACCATCCAATTTGTGTTTGAGAGCCCTGACGAACAAGGTTCTGACGAAGAGAAATTTCTACAATTTGGGCCCTGTTACGATCAGCATCTTCAGAAACTTGATGGAGTTGATTTTTTATGATTAATAAACTTCTGAACTATGGATTAGGAAGGAAGAGTGTTAGAATTGCAAAGAGATTCGAACGTTATTAGAGTTTTTGTGAAACTGGATCGTCAAAACAGGATGTGGTCAACAGTGATAGTGGGACCATGTGGGCCACCTAATCAGGAATCAAGTCCCCACATCTGCTAGTAGACCCTAGGGCGACCCCACTGGTGGTGGTCCCATGTGATTTGGACCGTTGGGCCCCACTATCCATAGGTCTCAAAGTACCCAAGCGGAAACGATATTCTAACAATACCTGGTTCTGTATAAGTTGTCGAATGGCACAACTTGTAAATTTAAGTTTAATAAAATTACAATATAGTCCCTGCTGTATATCATTCTATTAATAACCTTTTCTTTTTTTACTCTTTTGAGAACATGTAGAGAACAATAATTACTATTTACTAACTGTGGCTAGAATCTGGCAAGCATGATAACTTATTATAATAAATGATGATTTTTTTTTCACATCTAATATTCCTTGATGATGTAGCCAATTATGGTAGAGATGAATCTATTCTAAATTATTGTAATGAATTGTCATTGATGATTGAAATAGAGTAATACCATCTGCTGGCACCGAATACAGAACTTCTCTCATGGATGTTGGTTGAGGGAAGTAGACTCAACAATCATGGTCTGACGAGATAGGCCATGTTGTTGATGAAAATGTAGATGCTTCAGTTCGGGAGTATCGGAACAGGCTCAACATTCATGGTGAATGACAAGCCATGTTGTTGACAGAAATGTAGATACACCGTATGGGTATCGGAACTATTTGATGCCACAGTGGGAAATTACTCAAGAAAGAAATGGATTAAGATGTTATTTCAATACTATGCTTTGAATGATTGAAAATATGTCATACCTTAATCTTTTCCTATTCTACTCACCAGTTTTACTAATTAGTGGTTCGCCCCACTTCAGGTAATGCAGTCGTGGAGGTTGCGGGGAGTGATGGGGATCAGCTGGTGGATTTTGGCATGCGTGGCTGATCCAGAGCGCGGAAAAGCAAAAGAATAGATTTATAGTTGGGATTAGCCCAAAACTTAGACATTATTATTATCTTTTTTTTTTCTCAAATAGAAATGGTCTTACTCAGTAGTGTTATCAAAATTTCTAATAACTACATAATAGTTGAAATACAATGGAATTTGATTGTTTAAGATTTTGATGCTCATGAGAATTTGATTTATATGATGTTGTTATAAAAATTTGAGTGCAGCTTAAGAATTTGAAGAGCTCCAGATTCTTGGGTCGTTACATAAAGTCTCTATTATAGCCTATAAATATGCGCTATTGCTCTTTAGGAAAAACACACAAGAGAAATCTCATTTTTTAAAGTAAAGATAATTCGCATAAAAGGCCCACACCTCAGTGCAAGTTCGAGCATAGAAGAATACAATAGAAGGTCTTGATATTTTCAGGCTGCTGTAAGACCGAGATCAAATCCGAGATCTCACCGGTATGGTTCTTGAATCATCATCGTCTAAAGTTATATTCGCATTAATCTGTGTGCAATATCTAGGGATCTTGGCAGCTACCTCCCAACAATGGTGTTAGAGCCAATCTTGATACTGCGTATAGATTGAAGAGAACAAAGTAAGATTATAAGTTGCTGTAAAAAAACTTAGATTGCATTTGCTATAACTAACCCTTGTTTTGCAAAGAACTATCTAACCTTTGTTTTACAGCGATTATTCTAGTTATCATAGTCACCATGTGTGTATGTTATGCAAATGGATCCCATGAATTAAACTCGTGGTTTCTTTTTTACATATTTTACAATGTTTTATTGTGATGTAATTATATTGACATAGCATGTGAACTCCGTTAGTCAAGAGGTTTAGGATTCAATGTAATTTTTCATAGTGATGTAATTATATTGAGATAGCATATGAATTCCGTTCGTCAGGAGGCTTAAGGTCAATGTAATTTTTTTAAAAAGGGACACAAGTTCTTAAGGCAGAAATTCGATTTCGAAGAAAGAACTTCATGAAGCCCCCGGACACCATGGGGGAGCTACCCCCTAGGCCGCCGCCAGCTAACCGGGCAGCTCAATCCCCACCGAGGGATAACCCAAAATCCCTTTGCGAAGTGCATGTTTTGAAAAAGTGGCAATCATGAAGACAAAGGATCCTACTTGACCATGATAGCTAGGACTCCTTTGCTGGTTGTCTTTCCTTTTTTTTGTGCTTGGATGTCTATTATCATAATAACCTGCTGAATATGATATTAGACCTGTTTGATAATGTTTTGAATGGTGAAGTAGTAAAGATAGGGTAACCTAGACATCATGTCAACCTATTACTACAAGATTTTAAACTGGTCTTAATTAAACTATTTTATAAGAACCCTCATTGTTAAATATCTAAGTGGGAGAAAGAACCTCTTAGTTCCTATGGTCTCCATCATTATTTTGTAGGAGATATAATTGATTTATGTATTGACCTTGGAGTCTTCCTCTTCATCGAATGAATTAATTATGGAATCTCCAGTACAAACTCCCATATGGATGATTTAAGGTAATCACTTGTATAGGTCACTTCTCCATATGAAGGGACCGAATACAGAATAATGGACCTTGAATTAAATGATAGTGTACACTTAGCTATAAATAATAATATGCTCTCTAACTAAGTCGCTGCTATTATTTATAAGACCAAAGTCATGGCAGTTGTTTGATTTTACTTGGCACAGTTTGTTACCTTGACAGTAAAACTAATAGGTTATGTCCTATCTGAACAAAATAAGTATGATAAAAGTCCTCACATCAAGGCATACCATGCATTGGTGTTTTAGATTGATGTCAGATTCTTTTATTAATTGGCAAAGGGAGCCATTGTCCTTTTATTTGAATCCAAAGTTTATTTGCCCATCATAATTTATTGATTTGTAATTCTTAGGATTTAATATAGGTGCTTTTAATCCACTTGTTATTATTCTCAGAAAACACAAACTCACTGGACCTAAATTATATTGACTGGAAAAAAATTTTGAATATTGTGCTAACTGCTGAAGAGTACAAATATGTGCTCATTGAGGTATACCTAGAGAAACCTGGAAATGGTTGTACTAATGAGGCGGCCGTCCAAGCATACAAAAACGGATCAAAGCTGATGAGATGGCGTGATGTTACATGTTGGCATCTATGTCAAATGTTTTGCAACATCAGCATCAATCTTCTACTGCTGCTATGACATCATGTACAGTCTCAAGGAGATGTTCGGTGATCAGGATCGGGCAGCTAGGTAGGTTGCTATAAAGAACTATTTAACACTAAGATTACTGAAGGTACCTCTGTGAGGGACCATATTCTAAAAATGATGGGACACCTAAATAATAGGTCCTTGGAGCTGAAATTGATGGGGAAACCTAAATCGATATCATTCTCCAATCCTTGATTGATTCTTTTGAGAATTTTCACCTAAATGACAACAAAAGCAAGCTCAATTTTTCTCTGGTGGAATTACTCAAGGAACTTTAGGCTGCTGAGGCCCTTCTGAAAAAGCCACCTAGTGTTTACGTTACTAAAAAAGGTTCTGTTTCTAAGCTGAAAGGCAAGAAGAAACAGAAAAAGGGTCAAAATCGTAATATAGTCCCTAAGGGGGCAACGGACCTTAGGAAGGAGTGAAAAAGCCTAAAAACAAGTGTTTTCATTGCAAACAAGCAGGGCACTGGAAAAAGCAATGTCCAACTTATTTCAACACAGTGAACAATAAACGTAAATTTCATTCACTAGTTGTTGAATCATGTTTAGCAGTTATATATACTAGTACCTGGTGTGTAGATATGGGAGCCACTAATCATGTTTGCAATTATTTGCAAAGGTTCCAAGAAACCAAACAGCTAAGTGATGAGAGAGATTTATTTACTTATGGGTGATGCTAGTAGCAGTTGCAGTAGGAGATGTTTGTCTAAGTCTTAGTAGAGATAGGACTTTAATTTTAAAAGATTGTCTTTATCTTCCCTCCATTATAAGGAATTTAATTTCTGTTTCCAAGTTGGTTAAAAACGGATATTCCATTTATTTTAACAAATTTGTAGTTATTAAATACAATATGCGTTTTATCTATTCTGGTTCATTGGTGGATGATCTTTATATTGTTGATCCTATCTCTCTTAAACCATAATTGACTGAATCGAATAACACAATTACCCTACCATGTAAGATAAAGGAACCTTCACAATTGACCAAAACGTATCTTTGGCATTTACACTTGGGACATATTAATCGAAACTGGATTTCAAGACTGGCTGCAAATAGACCATTAGATTCATTGGAAGTAGAGGCACTTCCAATCCGCAAATCTTGTTTATAGGGAAAAACAACCAAACGCCCTTTTTTGACAAAAGGCTATCAGGCCAAAGAACCGTTAAAATTGGTTCACTCTGACCTATGTGGACGCATGAATGTCTAAGCAAGAGGCGGCTTTGAGCATTTCATAACTTTTATCTATGACCACCCAAGGTATAGGTATATTTACTTAATGCGCCGTAATTCCAAATGCTTTGAGAAATTCAAGGAGTACAAGGCGAAAACGGAGAAGCGTTTAAGTAAGAGTATCAGGATACTACGATCGGACCGTGGTGGCGAGTACCACTTTAAAGAATTTAACAATTATTTAACACAAGAGGGGATTACATCCTAGTTATCTGCACCAAGTACACCTCAACAAAATGGTGTAGTAGAAAGAAGGAATAGGACTTATGGATATGGTGAGGTCAATGATGAGTTATTTGGATTTATCTAATTCGTTCAAGGGGCATGCTGTAAAAACGGTAGCATACATTCTAAACTTAACTCCATCTAATCAGTACCTACTACACCCACAGGACTATGGACTAGGCACAAACCCAATTTAAAGCATGTTCGGATTTAGGGTAGTCCAGCACATGTGCTGAAAGGGAACACAAATAAGTTAGAACCAATAACAAAAATTTGCATTTTCGTTGGATATCCTAGATTGCAACTTCAATGGACATACAAAGTATTGAAGCCCTATCAAAATTGAAACCCATGAGATACCACGTAAAGATTCTTTTTGGTATCTGAGCTCAATGATTATTGAGGATGGGGAGATTGACGAAGATGTTGAGCATAAGATAAAAGCTTGATAGCTAAAGTGGAGACTACCTTCTGCAGTGCTTTGTGACAAACGAATGCCAACAAAATTGAACGGAGAATTTCACAGAACAGTGGTTATCACAAAACAATGGTTAGACCAGCTATAAAATATGGAGCAGAATGTTGGCTAGTTAAGAAGATGCATATACATAAGACGGATATGGTGGAAATGAGAAATGCTTAGGTGGATGTACAATTAAACTAGGAAAGATGAAATTAGAAATAAACTCTTTCAATAGCATTTAGAGGTAGCACCAATAGGAGATAAGATTAGAAAAACCCGTTTAAGATGATTTGGGCATGTTGAGCGTAGGCCGATTATGGCACTGGTAAAAAAAAGTTTCACTATCCAGGTAGATAGCCTATCAAGAGGTAGGGGTAGGCCGAAGAAAACATTTATGAAGGTCATTAAATCAAATTTGTAGAAGTTTTAACTTATCTAATGATTTGGCTCAAAATAAAACAGAATGGAGAAACAGAATTCATGTAGTCGACCCCAATATAGTTGGGATAAGGCTTTGATGATGATGATGATCCCAAAAGAACAAAAGGTGGTTTGTTTTATAATCCTAAAGATCGAAAGGTCATTGTTAGCACCAATGCTCGATTCTTAGAAAAGGACTATGTGACAAACCACAAACCCAAAAGCAGAATTGTTCTAGAGAAATTGAGAGGAGAGAGACCTACCCAAACTTTTCCATTACTAGTAGCATAGGAAGAGACACCACAAGATGGAGAATTCGGCATTCTATTACTTCGTCGTAGTGGAAAGATTGCCGAATCTTAAGCTAATGATACTCCAGGTGATCCCACTAACATGCTAAGTGATGAGCTGGATCAGCATGTAGATGTTGGTACACCAGGATTAGTTTTAGCACAACACAACGCTACTCATACACGACACAGGATGTGCCTCGTCGTAGTAGGGGGTTGTTCGTCAACCCAAGCGATACATGTTCTTGGGAGAGTCATTTGACAGAGTCCCTAATGAGCTAGAAAACCGAACCCTGTAACTATAACGAAGCACTCCAAGACAAATGCAGAACTATGGCAAAAAGCTATAAAATCAGAAATGGAGTCTATATACTCTAATCAAGTCTGGGATCTTGTAAAACCACTAAAGGAGATAAAACCTATCGGTTGTGAGTCTACAAGAAGAAAAGAGGGGTGGATGGAAAGGTTGAAACTTTCATAGCAAGGCTTGTCGCGACAGGGTTTACTCAGAAAGAAGGAATCAATTATAAGGAGACTTTCTTGCCAATAACCATGCTGAAATCTATCCTGATTCTTTTACCCATTGCGGATCATTTCGATTACGAAATTTGGCAAATGGATGTCAAGACAGCTTTCCTTAATGGAAATCTTGACGAGTGTATTTATGTGGTGCAACTAGATGAATTCTTGGCTGAAGGTCGTAAGCACATGCTGTGCAAGCTTAAAAGGTCCATTTATGGACTTAAGCAAGCGTCTAGATCTTGAAACATTCATTTCATTAAACCATTAAATCTTATGATTTTGAGCAGAACCCTGATGAATCCTGTGTATAAGAGGTGCAACAGCAGTGCTATAGTTTCTTAATACTTTATGTAGATGACATCCTACTCGTTCAAAATGATGTTGGGGTATTGTCTTCGGTCAAAGTATGGTTGAGCAATCAGTTCGATATGAAACACTTAAGAGAAGCCAGTCACATTCTAGGGATCAAGCTCCTGTGAGATTGGAAATAAAGAATGTTGGGCTTATCTCAAGCGATTTATATTGATGCAATTCTTGCCCCGTTTTAGCATGCCAGATTCCAAGAAAATATTTCTTCCTTTCATGCACGGTATTACTTTATCAAACAATTAGTGTCTTAAGACACCTAATGAGATAGAAAAGATGAAGAAAATACCTTATACTTCGGCGGTGGAACGCCTCATGTATGCAATGCTATGTACTAGACCTGATATTTGTTTTGCCGTTGGCATGGTTAGCAGATATCAGTCTAATCCAAGGAGAGAATATTGGACTGCGATGACGCATATACTTAAGTACCTTAAGAAGGAAATACCTTATACTTCGGCGGTGGAAAGCCTCATGTATGCAATGCTATGTACTAGACCTGATATTTGTTTTGCCGTTGGCATGGTTAGCAGATACTAGTCTAATCCGAGAGAACATTGGACTGCGGTGAAGCACATACTTAATTACCTTAAAGAGGACTAGAAATTAATGCTAATTTACCAGGCTGAGAGTTTGGTACCCATTGGATACACAGACTTGGACTTCTAGTCAGATAATGATGCCAGAAAGTCAACCTCAAGATTCGTATTTACCTTGGGAGGTGGAGCCATAAGTTGGATGAGTATCATGCAATCATATACTACTAACTCTACTATGAAAGCAGAATATGTGGCAGCTTCTGCAACAACACGGAGGCAGTTTGGCTCAGAAACTTCTTAATGGATCTAAAAGTGGTACCTTGAGTAAAATCACCCATAATACCGTGATAATACCGATGTGGTTGCTAATGCAAAGGAACCCAGGATGCATATAAGAAAGGTAAGCGCATCCAACCTAAATATCATCTCTTACGAAAAATCATACAGAGGGGTAATATAATTGTGACCAAGATTGCATTAGCGGGCAACCTGGCAGATCTTTTTACAAAGCTTTGATAGTCATGTGGAGGGCATGGGTAGAAATACATGTCAACATGGCTCTGAGTCTAAGTGGGAGATTATTGGAAATTTATACTAAAAACATACTTTTACATATTTTTCTGACTGATTTATTTATTAGTAAAATTCGTCTTTTCATCTTAATAAAAATTTATATGGGCAAATGGTTACATTATTATTTATTATGCATGTGTGTCTTTTATTCAATAAAGTAGACAAATTGGTGTGTTGAGTTCAACTTACACATGGAGCACTTGTTTGTCGGTTCTTATAGAATATAAGTTGTTGTTCTCAATCTAAATGGAGTTGGACACACCATCGGTACAATTGTAGTATAATGTTTTAGCAAGCTTATCTTGGCTACGAGAAACAGTATAATTTCGACTCCTTATGCTAGTACGCTTTGTGTGTATTGAACCGGACCGCTTTTGGGTTTATTGTCTTTATACTGACCATATAAGATTATTAACATCTAAATGGTTATGAGTGCTTATACTCTTAATTCCAATATAAATAATAGGTACATACATTTAGTATTTGGCATTTTGATTTACAAAGGAGAGACCTTTTATGGGTCAATAATCTCAGTAAATTGGATGACTCCACTACGTGTATGGTGCGTATTAATTTATTGACGAAATCCACGTCCCATAATAGGGATTGATGATATCCTCTTGATAATGCATATAAGTTTTGATTATATCAAACCCTACAGGTGGATTTTGTAGCTGACATATCAAATAAGTTAAATGTAAAATCTCAAGGAATTATAAAGCTATCGATTAAATATAGGTATCAATAATTATTTAATCGATGGATATATGAAATCTTAACGAGAGGAGATTAATAAGTATTTAATAACAAGAAGCTCGAAATATTATTATAAGAATAAGTACAGGAGTGCAATTATAATTCTCTAGTGGACTGAATTGTAATTTATGGAACTAGGATTCTAATCTGCGTCGAATTAGGATTTCTTATTTCCATAAGAAGCCTATCTCTTATTTTCTTCTTAAGGTCCCTATTGTAGCCTATAAATATGCACTATTGCTCTCAAGGAAAAACACACAAGAAAAATCTCGTTTTTGAGAACAAAGAGAATTTGCAGAAGAAGCCCATACCCAGGTGCGAGTTCAAGCATAGAGCAATACAGCAGAAGGTATTGAGATTTTCAGACTGCTGTAAGACCGAGATCAAATGAGAGAGATCTCGCAAGTATGGTTCTTAAATCATCATCATCTAAAGTTATTTCCGCAATGATCTGTACGCAATATCTAGAAATCCTGGCGACTGCCTCCCAACAAGATCATCACGAAAGGGCCAATTGGAGCAACAAGGGCAATGGAACCCAATTAAAGGGGTTGGAAAGGTGGTAGATGAGTGTTTACGAAAAGTGTGAGAAAGGAATATGTGGTTCTCGATCTCCATCTCTCTCGCATTTAGAGCATTTCTAGAGTATCGATTGAAATGGAGAAAAGAGAGCTCCAATCAAGGAATGTCTTTTGAATATGAGAGTGAGAGAGAGACAGAAATGATTTCTAGGGTTCACAGAAATTAAAATGGAGAGCAAAGTGAAAGAGGGCTGACGGTTTGGATCTTGAACTCATTTTCTATTTCCTCACTCTATGGAATACAGATGCTTTGAGTTTCCACGTCTCCCTCCAACCCAATACACAGCAGCCACAACAATATCTATAACATCAACAGTCGGTCTCAGAGATCGAGATCAAGAGAGATACATAGAGAAATAGGAACATCTGTTCAAATATAACAATTCCCACAATCCAAGGCAAGCAAAACGCAAAAGCCCTTCAATCGCTTCCGAACTCAACCCTCCCTTTTTTCATGTCTTATATCGATTTTACTCTTCCTCTTCATGACATTACAACTTAGCTCCTCTTCTCCATGGGCACTTTCCAGCCCTTTTCTCTTATGGGAATTGTTGTCAATTTCATAGATTCTGATTTGATTCCTCCTCTCTTTCATCTCCCTTTCATTGATTTCATAGAAAAAATTTTCAAAACCTTGCAGGTCAGGTACAGTGCCTTTCTCCTCCTTTTAGATTTAAGTAGACATGGTGTTGGACTTTCCTGGAAAATCGGCTGAATGTCCATGATTCTTATCTCTATTTGATCTAAATTAGGTGCAAATTTTAAGTTAGATAAGCCTTTGTATCTATTCTGATGCTAATTCCATTTGTGTTTTAATATACTAGCGGTCGCCCGTACTCTGCACACTATAGAAACCCCTCTGCCCCCCCTCCTTTGGTATCTACTAAACTAGTTAGGGAAAAAAGAGGGAGTAATTTGTAAAAGTGGGAACAGATCCTACTTATTGTGAGGATGCCATGTAGGAGACAGAAACGACAACAGTAGATGAGGATATAGGGATGGGATAAGGAGGGTTGTGGTTGATCAAAAGCAAACCACATTCAAATAATATACTAGATGTGAATTGATGGTGTTCGTTTAGATCCAGGTTGCAAACAGGTCTGGGTCCAGGCCCTTAGGTTGGATCTTTATAGATCCCAAACCAGATGTGATTTCATCTAGGAATCAGAAAAAAGGTTCAGAATCCAGATCTAATTTTTCTATCAGAACCAAATTTAGGTTCCAAACCTTTTTTCTTTTTCAATGTTAGAGAGGCCAAATAACCAAATAATCAAATATCCATGTGCAACCCTAGAGCTAACTACTCTAAGAAGACATTAATTAAGATGTCACCAATACATCATAATAGTTGTCTCCAAATGTTCAAGAAAGAACCAAGATCTGGAACCATATTCGCCATTGAAAGAACATTAAAAGGAACAAAATATGTTAAGAGTTGTCAATCCAGGGTTACAATGGGAAAGGGATAAATCCCCAAATGTTGCCGCGTTGGTTGGGAGACTTTGTAGTGTGTGTGAGTGCATAGTGAGTTTAACAAAGAAAAGACAACAAGCTCATGGATGAATGGTGTTGGCACCTTGGTTTCACATGCATGTTCAAGAATCGATCCCTCAATTTTCAACTTAAATGTACCACTTCTGGATTAATAGCCCAACATAGCCACACACACACACACACACACACACACACACACACACACATAGAGAGAGAATAACACGTGCTATATAGGAGCTTATCTAGTGCACGATGTGAGCACTATGGCTTTGCAAGTACCCAGGGCCTCACCTAGGGATGGGACCAGGGGGATTCAAGATCTAGCTGGAACTTGTCGACCTACTAAGTTTGGGTCCCATCCAATCATTCTATTATATTCATCCAGGACCCAAAAGTTTAACAGATATACAGACCATTCGGATGGTGTGCAATTAAGGCAACAGTCCAGTCCATTCGGATCGACGCGTGTACTATTTGTCGTGTTGGGCAATTGTAGTCCACTCGGATGGCCCCACTCCCAAAGCGCAACATGTGCACCGGCAGCACTAGATAACCACACAACACGTGTATTTAGAGTTGGCTCTTCTTGGAGAATGTTGACAAAATTTCACAGAAGAAAACTTAGAGAATTGGGAATTTTTAGTTCATCTCACTGATTTAAAAGGAAAGAAAAAAAATGTAAATCAATCCTCTATTAAACACAATCCGTTTGACTATAGTTATCTTCTAAATATGATATACTTCTCCAAATTGCAATAGTGATTATCTTAAAGACAAGTACATGTGGCTGTTTTAACATACATTACAAGGCAAAGCTATGATCCTCGCTTCTATTTCAACTTTTGTGCAAGTCCACTTTACATACAATGCATGATTCACTTTCGAGTGAATAAATTCATTATCAATGTTAAGATGTCATAAATACATCATGTTAATTATTCAAAACGTCAGGACACAACCAGGGAACTAGACCACATTCACCATTGAAACAACATTGTGGTGTACTTGTATTTGCCCACTACTCATTACAATGAATGCTCAGAGTCACAAGACAGCATGCAAGAAGCATGAATCCTGTGCTGCAGCTTGGAATATTGCAAGCGAAATTCGATATGGTTGGCTCATTGACAAAACCAACCAACCAACAATCATAGTATAGTTTTCAAAGCTTCAATTCTTAAATCAGTCGTTCCATGGATGTGAGCAACTTTGCACCAGAAAGATGATGAACAAAGCAAATGAATTCAACAAATAAAACTGCATGCTTTAGAAAGAGCATGCTCATCAAATTTTGGCTCCAAATGCAGAAGATGAATTAGAACCTGAAATGGCAATGAACAAGCTGCTATGTCCCAGATCTTGAAAGGCTTTGACACCAACCTCTCTCTTAATGCAATTTCCCAGAGTGAAACTTCGCCATTGCCAGAACCAACTATTCAAGATAAGTTCCAAGTTAAAACATAGAAGTCCCAACTTCTCTCTAAATCATACAGCAGCACATGCTTTATTTAGTCATTGTAATATAAGAAGCAGAATTTCCTACCCAAAAGTAAAGTCTGATGAGCAGGATGGAAATCCATGCTTGTGACGTTGGATCCCTGGTTTATAGTACAAGCTACCATTCTTGGCAAGTCATCTACAGACCATGATGAAGATTGTGGGAGAGGAGTTGGATATGTAACCTAAATAACATGGAAAAAGTAAATAAGAACAAAGTATAGGCACTACTAAATATCAAGATGTGAATATCATCAACAAAAACATTCAGTGAAATTTTAGCGTGCTGATAAAAAAATAATTCTTAAAAAACCATAAACAACAAAACCCAAGTGAGAATTTTGAAACAATAGGATGATTACCTCATCAACTGTTTGAGTCGAAGATCTCAAACGTTTCATTAGTTGTTCAGAATCAGCAGTTTGATAATCAACCATACCTAAAGCATTTGGAGTTCTCGGACGTTTCAAAATGGAAACTGCAAAAGCGAGCAGAGAGAAGACAAAGAGTGACTAAAAAGCCTTCTATTTTCTGTTTTTAACTAGTGATTGTTGAAAATCTCATTTCTCCTCCTTCAATAGAATAAAATAAAAAAATTTCATAAAGACCAGGGTAAATCTATTCTTCTGGTCTATACTCAGAAAGAATCTTTTGGGTCTTCAGCTTCTGAAAAAAAAAAATTAACCTTGATTTGGCGGAACAGGCATCGATGAAGCAGCCACCACAGCAGACTGAACAGATGAGGACGCAGCAGCATTCGCCATCCATCCTGCTAAAGCATTGTTTGCAGCAGCTGCCGTGGGTGGGAAAGGCTGCAGATAGAACCATGGAAGTATTTCACGTTAGTATCATCGAAGTAAATGCCCAGCATGAAAACAATGAAAACAAGTAAAAATGACAAGGATAAGCATCATCATACTCCATGAGCCCCTAGGGGAGTGAAAGCAGCAGGCTTTGCAACTGCTGCTGGAAGAGGAACAGGGACCGGTGTAGGTGCACGAGCTCCATTTGATGGTGCACATGTATGGTCTGTGAATAAGGTCTTGATGTCTGGGTTAGGCCTCGGGTTCTTACAGAGTTGGTGCTGCCAGTTCAAACTGCCAAGGCCATCAAGTAATACTTCAGCACTCAATATAAAACTTTCCATGATACCCAACATGACAGTTACTCGGCAGAATTAAATAAACTGACACTGAAAGACATCTGCTACATAAGCTAAAATGCTAAAGTTTGCACACTTAAATAGAATTAACCGAAGTATGAATATTGTTGTTTGAAATCTTATACAATAGGTTCTTTGAAAAATTACAAACCAAAGAGATTTTACCTTTGATTGATTAGAGTTCGCAGCCTTGATGCTTTTAAAGGGGGAAACACCAGCTTTTCTCGAAACAATGGATTCGCTTCTATTAGTTTTTTAAGTTCGATCAGCATAATGCTTCGGGCTGATTTTGTGTCACCATACTTGGACAACTGTTCATTTTCCCTTCAAATTAAAAGGAAAAGAAATTAATACTCCCTCAGCTATACATTTGATTAGTTGCTCAAATTCAAAGAAGAAGAATCAATGTATTGCTAATATCAATGTTTTGTAGTGAAACTAGCTTGACAATCACAATATCAAAAGAATAAAGGCAGGAATCAGCTCACAAATGAGTGGAAGTTAATTAAAAGAACTCTCTCAAACAAAAGCAGGGATAATCATATCACAACCAATGCAAATGGATATCCATATTACACGTAATTGCACAGAAGAAGGGCATATCAAAAGGTGAAGAATGAGTTCATGAAAAAAACATCATGGCATACTCCAAACCAAAGCTTTTGTAGAAACAACATAAAGAGTATTTCCTTAGACACAATCCAAGATAGACAATAATAATATGGTCAATCACTTTGTTTAACTCCCCAATACTTCTTTTTTTTTTTTCTTTCTTCATTTCGTATTGTCATTCAATTGTTCCAACTCCTTACAACCTCTTCATATTGGTAAAAATGAAGCTCGATCCACTAACTCAAAGTCTTATGCAAGACAAACCCGTGGTCTACATGGGTCAACCCATCTTTGGGCGCGGCCCACCTATTTTAGTCTATTTAGTGTTTTATTTGCATATATTATGTTTTAAGTTGTATTTAGGTGGATGTTTTAATCTTCACCATAAGATTGTTCAAATGGTTGAAATCAGTATGGGGGAGTTTGCTTTCTCTATTTAAGCATTGTAAAGCCTCCTTGGCTCTTCAAAGTTTATTAATGAAAATTTTATATTGAGTGATTTGGGTTTTCCAAGTTTCCTCTCCTTCCTCGCCCGTGATGGGGAGTTCAACGTGAAGCCAAATTTGCAAGCGAAAGCCTGAAATACCCCTCCACCTTCCATTTCTAATACCAATGTGATGCAAGACCTAGAATCTAATTAATGGGATGCATATCTAAGATCAAATGAGGAGATTAATAATAACTATGAATCCCTTAAAATTAACTCCCAAACACATTATCAATTGTAAATTCAGCAAAGGCAGCCACTAGTCCCTTGAGGAAACCATTCTGGCCTAACCAGAATCATCACATAATCAGCTATGTTGAATTGAACATAGCAATGATGTGCATTAGCAACAATTTTATAGGATTCATTATGCATGTCAATCCTTTTCTTGATCTAATCATGAAATGCGTGGATGTCGAGTGCAAATGAATCAGCAGATGCAGATAGCCTAGGTAATGAAGTCATAAGGATTACGTATTGATGTTAGGAGATTGTCATCTACTTGTTCCAAGGAAGCAATCGATACATTCGACGGTTAGATTACGAGCCAATATTAGATTTAGACATCAGAAGAAGCCATGCCTCCATTCCCCTTCCCTTTAGATGAAAAGATTGATTCCAGCCTCAAAGTCATGCCAAGAGGACGAAGACCAAGAAACAGATTGAGGATTTGTACACATTATATTTGATCCTGGAAAACTTCTATAGAACTCGAGGTCGAGTTCTCTCCAAGAAGGGGAGGGGAGAGTTGATGTAGGACAGGCCCGTGGTCCCCACAAGTCAACCTGTATTTGGGCCCAGCCCACCTATCTTAGTCTATTTAGGGTTTTATTCACATATTTATGTTTTAAGTTGTATTTAGGTGGATTTTTTAATCTTAACCATAAGATTGTTTAAAAGGTTGATAGCAGTCTAGAGTAGTTTGTTTCCTCTATTTAAGCATTGTAAATCTTCCTTGGCTATTCAAAGTTGATTTAATGAAAATTTTACTTTGAGTGATTTGGGTTTTTCAAGTTTCCTCTTCTTCCTCGCCGCGATAAGGAGTTTGGTGTAAGGCCAATTTTTCAGGCGAAGGCCTAACCTAATCCTGCGCCTTCCATCTCTAATCTCTCTATCTCTACCCCGCTCAGGGCCTAGTACCCCACTCTGCATCAAAGTCCCTTCATTTGAGGCCATCACTAGTAGGAAAAATGTCCAATGGGACTCCTCTCTACATATACATCAAAATCTACAAACCCCCAAAGAAGCCCCTAGCTTTAAGAGTTGCAAGAGAGGAATCCTATTTAAGGGACGAATCCTACAAGAATAACACCAACATTGGAGACAATTCCAGTGGCCTCAATGGGAACACCTAATAGGAGGACCACAATTTAGCATTATCTTGAGCCTAGTTGTTGAGGTTGAACAAGAGAAAAATGGTAAGTCGCCCTGGAAAATTGTAAATAATAATACAGAAGTTGCAATCATGCTACTAGTCCTTTCTAAATTTCTGGCATGTATGGTTTCCCAATTGCTTTATCAAATTCCTTAGTTAAAAAAAAATGTTATATCATGTGCGTGCTTTTAGTCTTATCTTTACTACTCCTTTTGCTAAACAAACAGGCCCTAAATGATGACTTGTCTGCATAAAATCATTAACTCATATATGTTTAGACCCTAGTCCCTACCATTCCTTCCTATGATTACTGGTGAAATAAATAGATTTTACTAAATTTTACAGAAAACAAAGCAGAGCAGTGTATATCCCTCAAGACCAGCCGGAGTATGTGCTCCTGACAAGTAAAACTTAGGGATAAAGAAAACATAGCACTTTTGGGGACTAGAGGATCAAAGACTCACATTGAGACATTTTGATCATCCTGTGAGGAACCTCATGGTTGCATTGCTTGCTTTGAGGCCACATCAGATATAAAGAATTTTTTTCCCCAAAATAAAACCATTGTGGTTTTCATCCCTACATCAATAGGAATACTCATGTACAAACATATAAACTAGAGGCATCTATTGCTTAAACGCAAGGATAGGCATCATCCAGTACCCCATTAAACAAACTGACATGGAAGTCAAATGGAACTAACACTTTTAGCCAACAAGAGATTTCAACTCTGGTAAAACTTAGGGGCCATTTGAAAACTCTAATCTAATTAATAAAAGCTAATTAGATTAAGGTCTAGAATAAAAGACCTAATTCTTAAGTTCTAGTTTTCAATAATTGCATTTGATAAAAAACTTAATTCAAAAAAAAACACTCCGATCTCATGGGGTAATTGGGGCCCACCTTTAGGCATAATCATTATTAGGGCCCACCTTTTAAAAATTACAGCCTAGAATCCGCCATTTGTGTCATTTTGAGAATTTTATGAGGTCATTTTTCATCCAAAATATATATATTTTGCATTGTCCACCTTCATCCGCTTTAGCTTAAAAAGCTCGAGAGAAAAGGCAGCCCCTTGGCTTTATTTTTTTAAGGAGCAAGAGCTCTAATCTCTAAATGAGCTCTAAAATCAGAAAATATAACTGGAGGTATACCAAACATTCTAGCATGCAAATAATGGACTCTAAATCACAAATTAAAGCTTATTTTTAGAGTTACGAAGACGGTCCTCGGAGAACTTCAAGTCTACATATGATCCTAACAGACACGCGCCCAAGATAAAGTCTCATAACGAGCTAGAATAACATAAATCACAATATCCAACCTCAGTGTCCCAAAATCAGATACAAACGAGAATGCAATCGCTTCTTCTACATATTCAATTCAATCCATCAATCATTTTAATACCTATCTCATCACAAAATAAAAATAAAAACCAACAAATACCTGAAGTTTTCAAGCGTCAAGAGCTGCGTGATTTCCTTGTAAAGCTCTTCATTGAAAGTCGAGAATACTTTCAAATCCTTAACTAATATCTCAACCGCTTTCCCTCTGTCATGCCTGAAAAACAGAGGAACATGTCATCATTCAACTCAAACTCACCAAAATATACACCACCACCAACAGAAAAAAAATAATAATAAATAAATAAATAAATAAATAAATAATAATAATAATAATAAAAGTACCTGTCAAGCGCTTCTAGATACTTCTGCTTTCTGATCTCGAAAAAGATCTTCATAGAGTACCTATTATCATCCACTTTAGTAAATCCAGAGAGATACTTCTCCACCTCATCCCACTCGCCAGCCTGCGCTTTCTCTTCAAAGTACTTCATGTTGAAGAAAAATCCTGATTCCTGCTCCAGCCTGTAACCAAACAAGATTTTTCAAAAATAAATCATCAAAAAATAGATTCATACATATATAAAGATAAAGAGATTTCAAACTGACTTGTGAACAGACTCCTTGAACTTTTCCTCATCGAGGAACTGGAGGATGAGAAACACAAGCTCCCTGCTCAACGACGACATCTTATTCCCTCCACGCGCTACCTTTTTCCCCGGATCTAACAAAAAAAACCGCAGCGAAACAAACAAAGCAGAGCCAAACGGACACAACCAGCGAAATGAGGGTTTTTGAGAGAAGATTGAGGGAATTGAGACCGCAAACCAGGGATTTAAATCTCAAGTTTGGGGCTTTCTGCGATTGGAAGCGAAAATTGGTCCTCCAGCGGAGAGATTCCTAGGGTTTCGCTTCCCATCTCGAACGAAAAAACATGAGGAGAAAGAGAGGGCAGGGCTGCAACTGCAAAAAGATGACTTCGTCTCGCTTTCTTCGATGCGTTCTGCAGTGGTCTTTCCTTCTTTTTCTACTTTCCACCGACCTATCACTGATAAGTGCAACGCCTTATCATTGATAGGAGGACTTGTCGGATTCGAAGCTGGCACTCAAATCCAGTGGATATTCGTGGTAACGTCCACCACATCGGTCACGGTGTCGGAGATGACGTGTCCGTTTCTCGTGTGTTGCGGGAGATAAGATATCGTTTCTAGAATTCGTACCGATTCGTTCTCTTTTGGCGCGAGATGATCGCCGTGGCGAGAAGTTTCGATATGCGCCAGTGCCGCGAGTGAAGCGCTGAGATGGTGTGGATGATTCATTGCCGCCGTCAGTGTGATGCTGATGGCTGCTTCGGTGCTTACTTGACTTTAGTGGGAACCACACTGTTTCTTGCATGGATATACTCGTCGGAGGATTTGGGTTGGACTCCGCTTGTCAATCCAATTGATGCATTTTTAACCGTGGGATTGATCACGAAAACTTCTGGACAACACGCATCACATGTTGTTCAAGGCGACATCTGGGCATTAGCATGCGATAAGAATTAAGATTGTGGTTGGGATTCATCCTGCATGAAATTATTTTTCACGTACACATGCTAAGTCAAGTCTCGTTTGGATGTTTACATAATAAAATATTTATAAATTTAAATATTGTAAGAACAAAATAGTGTAATGTTAAAATGTTATTATATTTTTTTTCTATTTGGCAATTTTTTAATAATATTATCGATTTAAAATTTTGTTATTTGGAAAGTCCTACGATTAAAGTAAAGTCCATTATTAGAATAATTTCTTATGAAGTACTTAGATTTATATGTAATTTACCGTGTCAAGATAAAAAAAAATAGTGTGGCAAAGTAAAATTTAACTGTCACATTTTTTTTACCATAAATTGCTTTTCTTTTATCGTGTAAAACCATGGTAAAGTGCAATAAAGTAAAGTAAAGGCAAAAAACAACAACTTTACAACTTTCTTTCCCACTTTACTTTGCCACATATTTCATCTCATCTTATTTTACCGTACCTTTTACCATAATGTAATACAGATCTTTATTTTACTTTACCATATATGTAAACAAGTCACTTTCTATTTACCATATAAAATTACGATAAAACTTGATAAAGTAAACACAAAAAAAAAAAAATTACTTTATCATTTCCTCTCACTTTACTTCACCATATACTTTATCCAACTTTTACTTTAACCTATCTTTACTATGATGTGACATTTACTTTTCTTTACTTTACCATATATGTAAACAAATACAACATAATAGATTTCGTGAAGTAAAGCATTTACTTTACTCTACGATTTTATTTGACTTATTTTACCTTCATAGAGAGTTGCTAGCAACCCTCCAAGCGTTGTCAGCGACTCTCATATATGTTCATTATTATTTATACTTATTAATAATGTTATCAATGATATACATACATAATCTTCTGGTGGGACAACCCTCTTCTTTAATCAAATCTGAGGACTTCCAATAAATAAAAGTGTCATTATAAGATTCGCGTATCATTGATGACATAATTAATCCAATTAATATATTATTAACTATATTTATTAATAACATTATCAATAATACACATAAGCTTTGTTGTCTATCAAACATTTATTTTAGTAGAAATAGAGGACATCCAATAGATAGGGCAAACATACGAGACTTAGGTTTTCTTGAAAGAGGGCCAAGGCTCTCTAACATCCCATTATGATGTGGGCCCTACAATCGAAGGAACTTCATTAGGGATTTCTCCTAAGTTTCATTATATATATACACTCCAACCATCCATTCCGTCCCATCCCATTTCCTCTCTCTCTTTCTCCCTGTCTTAATCTTTTCGCTGCCTTCATCATGGTTTTTGCGAAGAGCAGCAAACTTTATAAGAGCAATACGCCATAGTTCAATAACAAAAAAAAAAAAAAAAAAAACCACCTTGTGAAAATCGCAATCAAGATCCTCAGTTCTTGAGTTGGTGGTAAAGATATCAAATATCAAGTCTCTATTACAGAAGACGCTACTCTGACATGAACAATTATCTCGAAGCCAATCCCAATTCTAGGTTCGCTCAATGAAGTCGTCTCCTCTTATAGCAAGGAACTCAAAATAAGAAATCTGATAGTATGTGTATCATTTGATTGAAGTCTAACCAAGAAGGGGGGTGGGTTTGGATTGTACACTCGAATGGACCTAATGGTGTCAAACAAGATGCGCCAGAGTCGGGTTTGCATGAATGAGTGTAAATCCATCAAGCGATCTCTCACATGCTTTTTGGAAGTAAAAGGAGCAGAATTATGTTAGAGCCCACTTAGTAAAAATTCAAGCGCTAAAATTAAATGTTCCCCTATTTATGGGATGTCCTCAAATTTTATTTTAAAATGAGTTAGTCCCATTGTAAGAATAGTGTATCATTGGCAACATAATTAATACAATTTCTGCATTATTAATTAGATTCATTAACAATGTTATCGATGGTATACATAATCTTATGGTAGAATAAACGTCCTCTTTAGTAAAATTGAGGACATCTAATAAATAGTGTGTCATTGTAAGATTAGTGTATCATTGATGACACTATTAATACAATTTATTCATTATTAAATATATTTATTAATAATTTTATCAATGATACACATAATTTTGTTGTGGGACAAACAATTATTTTAGTAAAAAGTGAGAAAATTCAATAAATAGCGAGGAATATGTGCCTTAGGTTATCTTGGAAGAGAGTCAAGGCTCTCTAACATCCAATTATGATGATGTGGGCTCCACAATCTCTTAAGTGTTCTTTATATACTCCAACCATCACATTCCATCACGTCCCATCCCATTTCCTCTCTCCATCTACTCTCTCTCTATCTCTCTGTCTCTCTTTCTTCATATTTTCGCTTCCTCTATAATGACTCCTACAAAGAGCAGCAAACAACACAAAAGCTACACTTCGTGGCCCGAGAAAAAGAAAATGAAAAAATAGCACATAAAAATTGAAATCAAGACACTTAGTTCTTCAACTAGTGGTAAAGAGATCAAATATCAAGTCTCGATTGGAGAAGACAATGCTTTGACTTTGTCATTTACCTTGATGCCAAACTTAATTCGGGGCTACTCAATGAAATCGTCTCCTCCTACTACTCAACAAAAGATATCTGATATTAGGTTTATCGTTCGATCAAAGTCTGACCAATAAGGGGGTGGGTTTAAATGGTATACTCAAATGGACCTAGGGGTGTAAAACGGGCCATGCCGACACTGACTTGCTGGCCTTAGGCCGTTGGGCCATGTCGTGTCTTGTTTGACTAGGTGTCACAACCCGAGCTCAAGAATTCAGGTATGAGGATTAGCCACTAATAATGACACATATACTCCCATATAATACACACCTGGACTTGAGTATAAGCGAAATTACATAAGGAAGAGTCACATTACTTATACGGGTGAGATACTTATAACGGACATCTGTCCAAGCATTCAAACACAAAAGCTTGTGAGTAACATTCATGAAACAAGATAATTTTAACTAAACTATTATATAATTGGTATGGAACATGTATTTACAAGAGAAAAGAACGTTCAGTATACAAGAGTGATATAGTTCCCAACACAAGAGGAATTATGAACCGTACATGACAAAATAAAGTTAGATGCAAGTCATGATATCTTAAATGCAATTGTTTCCTAAAAACCCAAAAGAAGGCCTAATATGCTTTGGCACACTCCGCGGTGGATCAATCAGCACAAATCTGCTGTCAACTCGTCTAGGCCGAAAGGGTTTTCAAAAGTCTCCTCTGGAGTTTTCTCAATCTTCAAAAGGTCGGAACCAAAAGCTAAGCCTGTAAATCCATAGACAACTAATGAACATGACTATTCAGCAAAGTATAAGAAAAATCAAGGTAACATGCATTGTATCTAAAATAGTCATTAACATGTAATTAAAGAGGCCAATTCAGTATACTAGGCATATTGTGTAATTGAGTAATCATGCCATAAGAATCAAAGAATAGAAATACTTTATTTTTTGGCTACTTTATTTGTCATATCCTCTTTTTAGGGATATATGCATTGAGAACATCATCGACAGGGCCAAGGTAGAAATGGGTCTCTCATATATGAAGTCCGAAAGCTCCAAAATAGTATACTGCAATGGTAACGTTTGTGCTATACTAAAGTCAACCCTGCCGGGTATCATAAAACTGAGGCTGCGTAGAGCCAAACCATTTCGATTTAATATATAATTGAACTTGAGCAATCACGTAAGTCATTCATTGAGTGAGAACAATAATAAACCGTATACATTTAATTCATTCGTGTAATACATTCGTATTCAATTCAATGTCAATATAATATCAAGACTATTAAGAAAAGTTTCAAATGGATTCAATACATACAATGATCATTTCAATTCAAGTCATTATTGGAAGAGTGGAAGACAATAACAGTCATCCAATATGCTATGCAATTCAATTTATAGAATCAAGGTAGTTTACTAGCCAACCCTAATCTAATCATTCATTGTTTCTAACGGTATATGATGATGTAGTTTTAAGTTATTTAATACACAGTTATCTCCTTTTAGTATTACATTATATAGGAAATGTGTATTGAAGTCCCTTAAACCAACACCAATTGGGAAGTGCTTAACAAATAGACAACATCATATGAATAAATCTCAGCCCTCAGGACTTTTCATGATCTTTCATTATTTCATTGGACCGGTTAATAGTATAAAGGGATTCATGAGCTAAGGCCCTACAAAGTCTTGTAACAGTACCTACTTAATCCTAATTTTCAAAAACCTTACAATTTAGCCATGGGTGACTTATGACTTAGCCGTGGGCATTCTATTCTACAATTTAGTTGTGCAATACACTACGGCTTAGCCTTAAGTACCCAAATTTCCTCTGCATTTACAATTTAACAGTATTCTCTTCTACGGTTTAGCCGTATATAACTTGCAACTTAGCCACAGCTTAGCTATGACTTAACCGTAGTACATTTTGTGGCTTAACTTTGACTTAGCCGTAAAAGAAAACATGATATTTTAGTACTTTGAAACGTGAACTGTAACTTCCTTACGGCTTAGCCATAAGCTTCAGTTTTCTAAAGCATCTTCACGTTTGAAGCCATTTTTTGAAGCAAATTCCAGACATGTTTCACAATTTGAGTGTGTACTAGGGTATGCCCTCTCTATTTCATTCATTTAGTTATCCTTGTTTTAACCCATACTCATACTATGTCAGAAAGATTAAACTTCATCATACGGTGAAATTGAGAAAGGAAAATATATTAGAGCTGAATACACAGAAGTAAGTAATATACAAGAATCATCACATACCAACATGTATTAAACCAAAATTTACTTATACTTGCCTTAATTTAGAATTCAAGTCACTATGCTTACTCTTGGCTCAACTTGAGGACACTCCAATTCTTAAACCTAAGTTATATACATGTGAAAAATGAAGAAGGAGATGAGAATAGAAACTGGAGTGCTAATATGAGCCTTCAATCCTATAATACAACCTCAATTCTCTTGATTTGCTAAGAGAATCGTGATAGGGGAGAAAAATAAGACTTTAGGGCAAAAACAAGAGTGTTAGAGAGCAAAAGTATCGATTGGGAATAGTAGAGCCTTATATATAAAGGATATTTTTTGGAGTTTATAAAAAAAGACCCTATTTCTTAAGGTAATTACAGTTCAAGTCAAATGAATGTCCAACTAACACAAACGAACTCAAACATATTCGAGTCAAGTACAAAAATTGACGAGCTCAATGAAACGAATGTGATGATGTCAATATGATGTATGAAAAAAAAACGTAAACTCAAGAGCTCAAAAATTACGAAAAAGGACTTTCACTACCTAGATAAGGTCAAATTCGACCAAACTACCTATCCATAACTTAAACATAACCCACAAAGACAAAACAAATTAAATCCAACCTAATTTCATGGTAATTAGAGAAAAACTTAATTAATCGCTAAGCATGCTTAAGTAGGTTCGGAGTATTACACTAAGCTTGGCCTAGCACAACCCATGGCATCGTGCCATGTTGGGTTGTACCAAATGGGCTGAGCCGGCCCACTTCCCCCTTCTAATTTTTAAAGAATTTCTTGAAACTTTTTTATATAAATTAAAGGAAAGATGATAAACTTTTAGAGTGTTCAACTTGAAATAAAGTTAACACTAGTAGAATAGATGTGCAAATATGGATGCTAATTTACAAATGAGAGAAAAACTTTAATTAATTTAAGTTTTATATTTAATTTATATTATAAATTAATAATTTTTTAATATAAATTTCATAATTGGTTGTGATGGACCATGCCTGGTGCCCCGTGCTGTGTCATGCCGCGATCCACAACCCCTGGTCTAGCACGACATAGCTAAGGCACGAGCCATGCCGTGGCCTAGGGTCCCCTAGCCTGACACGGCCCCAGCACTAGGCTCACGTCACGCCAGTCCATGGCTCACGTTTTTGTGGGCTTGGTAGTGTAAGGCCTGGGCAGCCCGCCCAGATTTACACCCTAAGAAAAGACAATAAGTGAAGTTTGTACATAAGTATTACTATATAGAGAGAAAGAAACGGTCTAGTGAGATAGTACAGTATATGAGTTAACTTTTTATGGCCCACTTAGAGTCGTGTCAACCATAAAGGGCATGAGGGATTGAAAGAGCATGATGAAAACTAGGTGTGTGCAAAAAATAACAACATCCAATCATCTTAGCCCCTTCATCTTAATGGTTCACATTTGCAACAGTTGAGATAAGTCATCTTAATGGTGAGGGAAGGATGCATAGTACTATTCCCCATATATATAAATTCTTAAGAATGGCCCCATTTGAAAAGGGGCATTTTTGCCGTCTTTCTACCCTCCAATGAGGAACAAGTTATGTAGAGACTTTTTCTCCTATTTAAAAGTAACATTAATTGGTTCTTAACATTCCTAATCTCCTAATCTCCTATTTGTTGCAAAAAGAGGCATTTTTTCTTTTAAAAATGCTTGAGCACTATCTAGCACTCCTCATATATATATGGGGAATATTACTAAGCATTATTCTCTCACCATAGGGCAAAGCATGCTTACATGGCTTTCTTTTCTGTACATGAGTATTACTCTATTTTATATACCTTTTTATCTTTTACACAGATATTTCTAATTGTACAAATGTCCCCCATCGTATGTTGAGGGATGGATACATACTAACACTCTCCTATATATAAAGGAAAATTCTAAAAAAGCCCCTTTTTCCTGCCCCTCTATTTTTTGGTCATGGGCTCATGTTGAGTCCATCTAGTTTAGTCTTTTCATACACAGTACCCTTTTATGTATGGTCACATGTCCAAATTTGACACTCATCCAATTTTATTTCACCGTTGGACTAAAATCATAATAAAAGGATACTTCTAAACTATTAAAGTTTAGGGCCATGGATTAAAAGATTATGATGATCATATGGACTTAAGATTTTTCATATAGATAGGCCTCATATGGATCTTCACATTAAATAGACTTCCATGATCATTATGCATCTCAGTGGCCCCAACCAACGGGGGCATTTTTTTCTTAAAAAAGGCCCAGGTGCTGTGTAGAACTCCATATAAATATATATGGGAAAACCTCTATTGAGCACCTGGTGCTCATGATCATGTGTCAAAACACTAGTAGCTCCAACATATTGTCCATCTAAGTGGACCATAATACAAACACCCCACCCCTCCTCACGTGATGGTCACTAATACCAAGTTTGGCACCCATCCACATGGATTGGACCGGTTGATTGGATTACACTCATTTTGGATGCTTAAACCTTGTCGACCATTGATTAAGTGCTTATGATGAAGATTTGAGCCCCATCACCTTGGAAGGATTGGTGGTGGGGAGATCTTTCAATCCCCCACGGTCCCATCACCAGGTGGGGCCCTACTAGAAAGTGGAGTTCACCTTATGAGCAGCTCCCTATATATAGATGTATGGACAAAACTACTATGCATCTATCCCTCATACTATGATGAAGGACACTTCCTTTTTTGGAAAATATTAGTATGCAAAAAAACAAAACGATCACACCTCATGACACATTTTTTACCTTGTTAAGTCTAAAAAAGAAATTCTCCATCGCCATAATGTGAGGGATAGATGTATGCTATAGTGTGATGGACAAATGTATAATAGTCTTTCCCTATATATATATAATGAGAGGAATTCTAACGAGCACCCCACTTTAAAAAGGCCAATTTTTATGCCCCTCTTCTTTTTATTCATGGGGCCCATGTTGATTAAATATGGTATTTTCATACATTCTACCCCCTGATGAATGATCACAAGTCCAAGTTTGACACTCATCCAACTTTTTTTCACCGTTGAATTGAAATAATGATAAAATGATGCTTTTAAATCATTAAATTTTAGGACCACAAACAAAAGGTTAGGATTATCTTATAGATTCAAATTTTGTATATATATAGGCCTCATATGGATCCTTACATCCAATGGACTTTAATTATCATCATGCACATCGCAGTGGGCCCCAACAAGGAGGGGTGTTTATTCTTTAAAAAACGCCTGGCGCTGTGTAGCGCTTCCCTATATCTATATATGTATATGGTGAATTCTAACTAATGCTCCTCTTTAAAAGGGGCGTTTCTACTCCTCTTTTCATAGCCAAACAAAGAAGAATACATCATTGGGAATGGCCTTAGAACTTGCACCCAAAAATTGAGGCAACATCATGTAACTCTTGGTTTTAATTCCATTTAAAACTCTTCTCTTTGCATGGCAAGGCCCACTTATACATTTATTGGTGATTGAAATTAGAGAGGGCAACATTTCTCCTAAAAATATGGATAAAAATTGATGAAGTTGAACTATTTGTGCCATAGAAAAATAGGGAGGAGAATATCAACAGTTTGTCTAAGAGAAAAATAGGAAGGGAAGAGGATTGGACGATTTGTGCAAGAGAAAAAATGGGGAGGAAGCATTTGATATTATAATCGAATCAAGAGGACATTTAAAGAGGGAGAAAAGATAAGAATCCATATCATTAACTCATCGCTACTCATAACCATTAAGAAGTTGAAAAGTCATCCATCCACGTCACACTGTTATAAATTTCCCTTTTCCCTTATTCGTTGCTGAAAGAGGCATTTTCAATAGTGAAAATGCCTGGGCACCATATAGACCTCCCCTATATATATAGAGAGAAAGAGAGAGAGAGAAATCTTCATGTGCAAAAGAGGAAAAGCCATGCACAGTTATATGCAGAAGACGAATGTTCATGTGCAAAGAGGGCAAATAATGTAAGTGTCACACGGAATGGAACTAGGGAAAAAATTAAAAGAATTTCATGTTCCCTTCTTTCATATTAATATATATCGTATTAATACTTTAATGTATATAGAATAATTCAAATCTATACAAGGGAAGTGTTGGATATTTTTATATCTCCAGAACACCTGCACTTCTGACTATGAATTCCTGTTGGATTAGATTCTAAAGAATCCTTAGGACACTCGTAAGAAACTCTTTATTAGAAGATAATGGCAGTAGAACAAGAATAATAAAGCAAGTATCATCCATATATTTATTGTAGAATGGTGAATAGATACACTTATTTATCTTTACATTCCTTGCACATATTATATACTTAATAATACATATAATAGATATACTTATCATAAGAGGGACGTATGCACATGAACATTCCTCTCATAAATGTATGTATATACATACATTATGAGGAATGTTCATGTGCATATATCCCTTATGGAGGGACTGTGCATACTCCTCTGTAGGGCCCATTGTGGACTTCACCAAGGAATGAGATTGGGGAAGATGGAAAGATCCATATGGGACCACCCTAGATATCAAGTTTGGTCCAAATCACACATTTATAACCCCTTCATTCGTGACTCACAAATTCATTCAATCCGGATTGGTGCACAATCAGTCCAACGGTCCAATAAATTCGGATCTAACTAAAAATTAGTGGACATGTGCAATTCAAGGTAGTCGTGTGTGCTCCTCTCCCAATTAGGCCCACTATGGTGCATGACAACCATGGAATGTTACTAGATGAAATAATCTAAATGAGATCAATTTGTGCAAAAATTTTCTTCTCCATTAGATTATCTGACCCTTAATCAATGGCCTCAAAGTTTAATGGTTTTAATGGCATCACTTTATTGTGATTTCAATCTAACGATAAATAAAAGTTGGATGAGTATCAAATTTGAACTCTATACAAATTTATGGGGATAATATATATGAAATGATTCGATTGATTCAAGATGATTTCCACACCCTCAAAACATAAGGGAGCAAAAAGGGAGTTTTTAATTTAGAACTTCTCATCTATGTTGCTCACTTAGTCTAATAACTAAAGGGACTATCTAAAAGTAACCACCCAAGGATTGATCTCTAAGTAGTATGGTGAGAACAAGAGTCCCATCTACAAGGACATTCTTATATTTTAAAAAAAAAAACTAAAATGGAAAAAGCTAAATTTTGAAAGAACAAAAAACTAAACAAAAATAAATAGATCTAGTCATGCATTGTAAATTGAAGGGGAGAAGAAACAGAGGAAGCCAATTTATATCTGTTAAAGAAAACAAAAAGGATGGCTCTCAGGAGTGCCACGTCAGCACGTAGGGAGCTTTCTTTTCAAAGAAATAGACAAGAAAAAAATTAAAAGCATTGGCTTTAATACTGTGCTCCTCTACAAATCTCTTCCTTAAATCTCTCCATTTGAATTATTCTTTTTAAATCTCCTCCCTACATCTCTCCATTTCAAAATTTGCAATCTTTTCTCCTAGGGGCTTCAACGTAATGTCACAGTGGATGAATATCACTGCTACAAGGTATTACTATCATCATTGTTTTTCATAAGGAGTAAAAATTTGAGATTAGAAGTGAAATTTATTAAGCATAATGAATTTGTAATGGGATTTCTTTCTTTGAGAATTGATGATTTTCTTTTTTAAATCTTGTGTAGACCGATATAGATATCATTGCACGGTTGAATTTTGACAAACATAGCTTTTCAATCTCATGGGAAAGAATTTTCCATAGTGAATCAGTTTCTATTTTCTTTTTCATCCTTAATAGCTAATAATTTTTGTGAATAAACTGAAATATAAGCCTAAGCCTCTTTTCTTTTGCAAATGGAGAGGAGACCGTAAATTGGTTGGAAGTTGATTATTACAATAGGCTCATTGATTACATGCTTGAGAAAAGTAAATCCTACATAGAATGAGATCTTCTCTATTATTGTCAACAATTTCTCTTTTCACTGATTTGGAATTTCTTGGAATTACATGCATTACACTTTATGTAAATCTATATCATTATGATCTTCCTCAAGCACTTGAAGACAAATACTCAAGGTGGGTAAACAGAAAGAATGTGTAGTATTGTGTAAGTGTTAGTGCTTTTTGATTTTAAGCTATATGTATGTGCTATAGAAGTTTGGTTGCTGATTCATGTTATACAAGAAGGGCATTTGTAGAGCATGTAGATTTTTGTTTCAAGATGTTTGGCAATAGAGTGAAGTATTGGTTTACCTTTAGTGAGCCAAGGGTAATGACTGTGCTTGTCTATGGCAATGGAATAAATTTGCTTGAAAGGTATTATAAAGAATATGGCAATTGTATTACAGGAAACTATGGGCCTGAACCTTATAATGTTGCACACAGTTTTCTGTTACCTCATGATGGGGTAGTTAAAAGACACCATCAAAGCATTAGGTGATGTGCTACTACAAAATAGAACACATGGAATGATACAATGTGCTAAGTTTTGTTAAAATTGTATGCTCATCAGAAGGACCAGCAATGGAAGATTGGACTTCTGTTGAATTTTGTTTGGTATGAACCTCTTACTGATTCAGTGGATGATGAATTGGGTGCTCAAAGAGCCAGGATTTCCATATTAGATGGTAAGAACTACAAACTTACTCTTTTAACATGATAAACAATGTACACTTAAAATGGATGATTTTTTAAGTTCCTATGGCTTATAATATATGTTGGTTTCTTCATCCCATCACATATGGACACTACCTAGATGTACTTCGTCACATTGTACAAGAGAGTTGCTGAAGCTTACAAAAAGAGAAGAAATGATGGTTAAACTGCCACTCCTCGAACCCAAAGTTGGGGATTAGGGTGGATCCCGATGTGCAAAACACATAACTCGTGGCAATCCGTGCTATGTCAAAACACATATGAACTGCCACATGGTGATTCCACAAGAACATGTGAATAAGATCCATAAAACATGTGTCAATTATTTTAACAACAAACCAGAAACCTGTGAAGTACACCTATAATTATCATAGACACCAATAATACATTCATTTATTATTATACAAAAGTAACTTAAACAACCCATCCACATGTAGATGTGTATATGAACCTAGTAATGTCTAGAGAATAGTCATCTAATGCAAAATACATGTACGAGATGAACCTAACAACATACGCATATACATAATATACAAAAGGCATATAGTCATATACAAAATTCAAAATACATGTCCATCAATCAATGACTCCTAAAATAATATTATAATGATGGCATGTTCTATCCAAAAGCCAAAATCTGGCTAAATCCTAAGTAAGCCCAAAATAAACCCCCTTGACACGTTGCATTGGATGACTAATAATAAATATCATCTTCATTCCACTCTTCTACTCCACGAGGTACAGCTATGGATTCCTCTGGGGACGCGTCGACTACTTGATCAGTAACAGATTCTATACTTGTAACACCATGGGTAGCACTGTTAAACATGACGGTCTATTAAAAATGAAAGCATATAAGACTACCATGCCGTATCAATCGAATTTAGAAATATATTGATTTAAAGGAAAGCATATAAGGAAGACTACGCATGTTGTGCATATGAATAAGCATGAATTAAGAATCATAATTGAATACAATAACATATTAGTTGGTATTTACAATGTTATCTTCTCTCTAAGGAGAAAGCACATATCATATGGTGGAAAATCACTAGCAGTTAGGCCAAGATCCATCTAGCTATCCAAAGATTGCCGACGAACTCTTCAAAAAACTACTACAGTAAGTGACAGATAGAATACCCTAATTTGGTCCCGTCGAACGTCCTATGGGTACAAGATAAGTGGTGCCAACTCAATGTATCAAGACTGATCGAGATTCAAAATTTTCATACTTAACATGCATAACGATCACCTCATACTTATACAGAAGAATATCAGTCTTGAGATCGTGTACAATTCCTAAGATCAAAATTAAACAAGGTTACTGAAAATCAAACAATGCATACTTAAATGAGCTAACAATACTCAAACCCTCTCAACCTTGATTACCCCTCTTTTGGCTTACGAGCTCGCTCTCAGGAGAAGTTATGGCCCCAATCTCACCTCAAGGTTCACCCAAGGATAATGGGTACATAATTTAATCATGTTGAAAGCAAGGTTTACTTTAACAATATGAATGCATTGAATTGAGAGGTCAATAAGGATATTTACTAGCCAACCATAGTTAAGATAATCCATATTTTCTTTATCATTTATTACGGTGTATTCATAAAACGTCAGGTGTCAATGTGCTACCAAATCTTAGTGTTACATTAAATACTCGATGGACACCACTTCACCACTTCTTATACTAACACCTGTGACATAACGTTGGAAACTAACTGGAAAATAAAGAAGGAATGAGTGACAACCCCACACTCTTCCTTCTTAGTATTTAATTATCATTAGGCCAATTTATTTAAGGTGAAGGTAGCAATTCTAAAGCCTTATAAGGTCTTTGAATTTACCTAATATCCTAAAGGTTAGGTTGACTTAAAGCATCACTCTAAGGGTTTAAGGAAAGGCCAAGTAGTTCTCACATGGTTCCCATTTTAAAATAAATCAAACAAAGTTTTATAAAAAAATAGAGTTATCCGATTGATCGAAGCCCTATCTAATCAATCTGATTCCTATCCCAATGGATAATTCAATTGATTCGGTAAGATCATGATTGATCAGTCCTGGAGCCATTGGCTCCGGGCCAAGTTAGTTCTAAACTGATTCTTCTTTCTCATTTTGGCATCCTTGTATATGATAACAAACATATACAGTACCAAATATATAAAAGGACCATTCCTTTTATTTTCAAACTCAAATTCCATCCTCATTTTCATAAGTCATCTAAAATCCCTTTATTAATATGTAATTTAGGCAATTGAGTTATACAAAAGGTCATACATGAGATTTATTAAAGAGCCAAATAAATCAAACAAACATGTAGCTTATATACCCACTTATACTTGCCTTAGCTTAAAGCTTTACCCACAGCCAAGTCTTCTTGTTTCCCTTGGTGAAGAAACCCAATTCTATGCAACCCTACACATGCAAATGTATGAGATAGAAAATAATGAGATGCATGCTACATATAGATAATGTGATGCATGCTACATATATGAGTCTTCCTCAACTAGATGGAAACTAAGGGGCTGTAGCGGTTAGGATTTCTTACCTCCCAATTGAAAACAAAGAAATGAGAGAAGAAGTAGAGATTCATAGCAAGAAGAAAGAAGATGGAGGTTGATGGAGATGACCTAAGCCACCACTGCCACATGCAATCTCTTCTTCACTTGAATTTGCAAGGAGAGAGAAAAAGTAAAGTGAGGCTCCATTAGAAGGTTAAGAGAAAGAAAAATAATGGGCAAATTGGCCTTGGGTTTATTTTAAGTCAAATTTTCTAAAATTTACTAGCAAGTCCAACAGTTTGTTTAATTTACATTAGTTGAACCCTAGTTGGCCTAAGATGGATCCGAATTAAGATGGACCAAACATGAAAGATGACTCACATGTTAAAAGACTCATGATATAATTGAAATGATGCCAATATGTTGGAAAACCATAAAAATCTAAATTACAAAAAAGTCCTTAACTACTTAAATAAGGTTTGAACCCAACCCGACTACCTATCCATAACCCAAGCTCAGAGGATTTAGATTTTACTAGCCTAATTATATATTAATTACAGTAAAACAAGAGTAATTATGGTAAATCATGATTAACTCGGGTTTAGACCTTACATAAAGGCTCTTTTGGTCTTTTGGGGATGAACCACTGTACATCATACTACATGTATGATCTCCAAAGGCAAAGGTCCCAAGCTATCAAGCTGATTGGAGCGTCGATTTTCCTTGTACGATATCATCTCGTATATAGATTAAAGTAAACAAAAGGAAGAGCTCTCATGGCATCACCATGGAGCACTCCTTTTAAAGAAATTCTTTAAAGAAATTAGACACAACTTTGGCCCCACATCTATTCTAAGAGACCTCTCTAGATTTAATATGATTTCCTCTCTATAAATAAGGAGGGTTTAAATTAGTATTTTTCTATTTGTAGAAAATAATTCGAAGGATTTTGCATTAAACCTCACAAAATCTAATAAATAGAAAATGGGAAGAAACTGTTAATATTCATTAATTCCCTTTGTTTACATGGGTTCAGTGGCTCTAACCTCGGGCATACATACATGTACACATTTTAGAACATACAAGCCCTCTCTCTGGTCTCAGATATGATTAAAAAAATGGATAAAATAAGTAAAGTTAAACAAAAAGAAACAAAACTATAGAATTTGTCAATGTGCAAGTCCAAGACTGAGTGCCTCAAGACAGAACTCGGTCTTGGAAACTGACAACTTTATTTCCTTTTTTTTCTTTTGCTTTTGTCTTCCCGAATGGCGAATGGCGGCCATGGGATTGACACACCTCTGCCTCCGGGTTTTAAAGGATGTGGACCATGTTTTGGAGTCCAAAAATTAACTTTTAAATCACCATGACCTTTGATCATCACCACTTTGGTTTATGGACTAAATTTGTGCAAATCCAACAGGGTTGCCAATATTTGTTTTCGCAAAGTGGCCAAGGTTGTGCCATTCTAATCTTATGTATTTCAAAGATCATAATGGTGCCAAGAGATAGTCTTTTCACAACCCTTAAAATGGCCTATATACTCCTAAGTCGGAAAATCAAAGGAAATCCATGCCATCATCATAGTGTCTTTGCTTGCTATGGCTAAAAGGAAGACTCTCCTTCAGAACTTTAGAGAACTAATAGATGTCATCTCATGTTTGCCCCTATGTCGGAACTTGTTTTGGTGAAGAAGAAGGGACTTGGAGATGTCTCGTTGCTTCTAAAATGGCAAGGATGCTTGAATTTGCTAAGTGTTGTCGTTGTGCATCTTAAGGGTGAGATGTTATATTTATAGAGCCTAGGAGTAGTTGAGGTAGTTTTAGAAAGTTAGAATTCAAATTAAAGTGAGAAAAGCACTTAAAGCCGTTGAAACCATCTTACAAGGTTCCAAGACCGAGTGCACTCGGTCTTGGGCAGCTTGGTCTCAGGTTCCTGCAATTGCAGGGTTTGAGACTGCTGGCACTCGGTCTTGGGGAGTTTTTGACCCAAATGAACTCTGATCTTCGCAAAACTTGGTGAGATGAACCTTGGAATTATGTTTAGCAGTGTTGTCAAAATTTCATCCCATCTTGACCTCCGTGAATTGGTCAATTTGACGCTACAGTCTTCATGCATAGTATACATAGGGTATGAACCATTGTCTTGATTGATTTGAGCCCAAACGACTTTCAATTGCTCTAAAACTTTGAGGAACTTATTTTGAACATGTTTTGGAGTCCCCAGGAAGATTTCACTTGATTTGCCTGTTGGGTTTATGTCTTGTATTCCGGTTTAGCCGGATGAGTCCACTGGGTTAGCCAGGGACTGGTTTAAGGTCAAGGGTATTTTGAAAATTGTACCGGGGCTTTCTTGGTGGCCAAGAAAGCGGAGATTATATATTGTATAGTCTGTAACCCTAGATCTGGCGCTGAAGAGAGGTAAGAGCTCTCTTGCCCGTGGTGTTCCCACACCACGTAGGTGAGACGATGTGAGAGAGGGAAAGTCTCTGTGTACTTTACTTGTCATAGTGAAGATGATCGTCTCTGTGCCCGTGGATGTAGCCCTGTTTGGGTGAACCACGTAAATCTCGTGTTTCTGCTTGTGTGTGGCTTGTTCTTGTTGATCTTGTGATTCATGGATGTGTAGCACAACGGATGATTGTCAGAAAATCACAACAATTGGTATCAAAGCCCACGTTGATGTTCATCGGATTTCTGAGCGAGGTGAAGCTCGCTCAGTGGCTTTGAGGTTGTGTGCGTGGAAGATCAACATATCAGCTTGGAGATCAATTTCGTGATCTCTGGTTGGGCTACTTGAAGAAGAAGAAGATGATCGGCGTCCTGTTGCAGTAACAGGAGGAGAGATCAACAGTGATCTCGGTTGTGGGCATAGTCAGAGGAAAGAGAGATCGGTTTGAACTCGGTGGCCATTGAATCCGCTACAACTCGTTGCAGACGATTGAAAGAAATCGAAAGCTACCGCTTTCGGTCATCGTGAGCCACCACTGCCGCTGTCGCCAGATTACAGAAGCCGAACTTGAAGAAGAGATTTGAAAAACAAAAAAAAAGGAAAAAAAATCTCACCGAGATTTTTGCCGGGATTCTCGCCGTCTCCGTCGCCTTCGCCGGACTTCGCGCCTGCCATGCCGTCGTCGTGCCTGCCGCTGGTCACCGGACCAAGCAGTCGGAGCCGCAGCAGAGATCCACTGCATCTCTACCATCTGCAACTGGGTTGCAGACCCAGATCGCTTGAAGCACCGCTTTTGCGCCGTCAACGTTCGTTTAGGGCCGGCCGTCGCAGGAGAGTGCACCCCCGCTTCCATTAGCCACCGTCGGTCCCCTGTCCGCTGCAGCTGAGGAAAACGGCTAGGGCGCCGTTTGATTGCAGACCCAAACCAGAACAGAGACAGAGGAAGGGGATGACTGTCGGTGTCAGGTTGGGTCAATTTGACCTGACCCGTGATGAATGAGCCCAGAAGAACATGTTACAGTTCGGGTTCCGGGTTTCAGGTTGGGCCAGACCCAACCTGTGGTGCAAGCACAGTAGTGGTAGTGCCGGGCCAGTTCGGGGTCGGGTCAATTAGCAGTCGACCTGACCTGTTAGCAGCGAAGCCCAGGCAGGAAAAGCCCAGCAAAGTAGCGCAGTTTCAGGTTTTCGGGTCGGGTCGTCTCGACCCAACCCGTGGAGAGAAGCCCAGCAGCAGAGTGCAGTTCCGGTTCTGAGTCGAGTAGGACCTGACCCATGTTCGCAGAGTCCAGCCTAGTGCACTGAAGCAGGTTCAGTGCGTGTTCGGGTCAGGTGGACCTGGACCGGTTGCAGAAGCCCAGTCAATATCAGCAGAGCGCTGACATCAGCCAGCGTCAACAAAGGTGCTGTCAAAGGCCAAGTTTGACCAGGTTCAACGGCTGAAATTGTTTCTGCGATATCTTGATCATCCAACGTCCGATCGGAGATCCGTTTGCGCCTACGGACTCGTTTCAAGCAGATCTACGCAGTGGAAGAGGTTGATTAGCTGTTTGACAATCAAGGAGGAGGTTTGATCGATTGGAGGGTAGAAACTTGTTTCTACGATATCGAAGCCATCCTGAGTCGAATTTTAGATCCGTTTCGTCCAGCGTGCTCGTGGTGACGAGATCTATAGCTTGATGCAAAAATCTGGAAGAGATCTAAACAGATGTGGATTCAGGCTAGAGTCGGGTATACTCGACCTGGTTGTTGTTGCAAACCCAATAATAGGAGTCGTCGGCCTAGTTGCAAAGGGTTTGCTGATTCAAACGAAGTTGTTCGTTTGGGGTTCATATGCTTTCTGGATCGCATGTGATGTTATTCATCTTGCCAGAGCAAAGCCGGAAAAGCAGCAAGGAGGAGCTGATGCGTCAGCAATTGTCAAACATGTGTTTGATTGATCGAAGGCCCGGTCAAATGGAGTTTTTTGACCGCTCGGAGGCAAAGGTTTCTGCAATTGTGAAGTCATCTGGACTTGTATTCCCTATCTGTTTTGCTTGCATGCTTGTGGTGATTGGATCTTCACAGTGATGTTGAAGATGGGGCAGGATGGTGAGTGATTCACAATATCACTCAGATTCGTCAATGGTTTCGAGCTTTAAGTTCGAGGTGGAGTTCGACGAAAAGATGAACTTTGCTCAAAGTTCATGTGCTAGTTCAACAAATCAAAATGTTGAAGAAGACTGTATCGTTGGTGCAGTGACGTACTATTCAGCAAGGTACGTGAAGACACTGTCGGTTTTATCTCTTAGTAACTAGAGTTGTGCGGAATTCAAGCCAAGGTGGAGATTGTTGGATTTATGTCTTGTATTCCGGTTTAGCTGGATGAGTCCACTATGTTAGCCAGAGACTGGTTTAAGGTCAAGGGTATTTTGGTAATTATACCGGGGCTTTCTTGGTGGCCAAGAAAGCGGGGATTATATATTGTATAGTCTGTAACCCTAGATCTGGCGCTAAAGAGAGGTGAGAGCTCTCTTGCCCATGGTGTTCCCACACGACGTAGGTGAGACGATGTGATAGAGGGAGAGTCTCTGTGTACTTTACTTGTCATAGTAAAGATGATCGTCTCTGTGCCCGTGGATGTAACCCTATTTGGGTGAACCACGTAAATCTCATGTCTCTTCTTGTGTGTGGCTTGTTCTTGTTGATCTTGTAATTTATGGATGTGTACAACGGGTGATTGTCAGAAAATCACAACATTGCCTTGCAAAGGCACTTCTCTGCCTTTGGCCACATAATGTTAGTTCCAAGACCGCAGGATTCTAGGCAGCTCATGGGTTATGGTCCAAACGGAGTCCATTTGCTTTGAAACTTTGAGGGATTGTTCTTGAACATGTTTTGTGCTTCCCATATGAATTTCGGCTGGTTTGGCCTTTTGGAGGTACTTCTCTCTCTTTGGCCACATGGAACTAGTTCTGTGACCGCAAGGTTTAAGCGATCTATGGATTTGGGTTCACATGGGGCCCAATCACCTTGAAACTTGGAGGGTCATCTTTGAACACAATTTGAAGCCTTCTCGTAAGTTTCATCTGATTTAGCCTTTGTTGAGTAAGTTTTGACCCCTAGATCATTTAGTGACTGCTGGGTCGGTGTCTCTAAGGTTTGATGACCAAATGGAGTTCACTTGCCAGGTGTTTGCTCTCGTAACACTAAAATTTGATATTTTATGTGTCAACACTTTCAAAATTACAAAGATTCCATCCTACTTACCTACTCCAATCCTTTGAAATCAGCATACAATTGAACCCTAATATTGTATCAGGTGTCATCCCTTAACAGACAACTCATCATTTTGATATAGTAGTTGAGGAGATGAGATTCAACTTTGGATGGATGATTTGAATTATCTTCATGTTGGACTCGGGATGGAGTTTTACAAAACTGTTATAGGATTAGTATAATATAGGTGCAGCAGAGGATCCGGACTCTAACAACCCGGCTGATAGTTTTGCATAAAGATTAGAAATTCAAACACATCTGTGATAAGAGGTGGGGCCTACAATCTAAGGGAAAATCCTATCACAATGACAGGTGGTCCAGGGTCAAATGGATATATTGAAAATTAATATTGATGTGGTAAGTGGAACAAAAAAATTTTCTGAGGGTCCGAATGTGAAGATTTGAGAGACCATGGATGAACGAAGATCTATGATGTAACGAAGGATATGTTACAAAATTGACATAAATTTGTTTTTAGAAAGTGGGCCCCATAATCGAACAAATATGAAAATTTAAAGTTCTTTTAATTGTCAATCCTTTTTTTTTAAATGAGTCCAGTTGAAAGAAATCCTCAAGTTGTTATTTGGGTTTAAATTACCATATTTCAAATATAAAAGGATTACATCCTACTTACCTACTCATTCATTTAAAATCTCCAGACGATCGTTATTTCTCTCTTTTTAAGTCACTCCTCCTCCTAAAATTTCTCATCTTCTCATTCCTTTATCTCCCCTTAAGATTTGTATTGACGCGAGAAAGTTAAATCCTCACCAAAATAGGATAGTAATTAAATATCAAATTTGATTAGATCTATGAATAGATTGTTGATTCCATTAATTATCGGATTTAATATTAACTACGCCTGACGTGTGACCCACCTTGGATTAGTTAAATAAGGTCTCATACACTTATTTTGGAGATTTTTTTAACTTATTTCATTTGTTTTTGTAAAACTACTTATTTCATGTTATTAATTCGTTTGAACATTATTTTTTGGCTTTCTCCTTTTGAACATTATTTTTTTTTTCCTCCTTCTGTATTAATATTTTATATATTTTCTTTGCCATTCCTATGATACAAAAACTTATAGATTTTCATTTTTTTTCCAATTGACTTTGTGCCTATTGCTTTAATTATATTTTATTATTAATCGCAATACCTCATTATTCTTGTTTACTTTAATTTCTTAATAATAACAACATTGCATGTTATAATTTCTCAAAAGAATATCTTTTTAACTATAAAATTTTAATCTCTTTTTAATATTTTCTTCTAAGAATTTTTAAAAATAATAATAATGTATGCTATTTTTCCTTTTATATCAACTTAATATGTCTTTGTTGTAGGGGCCCTTTGTGGCTAGTAATTGTATAAGGTAAAGGAAATAATGGTCGCACGGACACTAAATGGCTGCAGTGAAGTTTGACAAGAGTAAAAACTCAAAGTAGTGGTAAAAATTAAATCTAAAGCATTTCGCTATAATAATAATAATAATACTAATAATAATAATATCACCTTCTAAAATCTATGAGGAGGCAGCCGATGTAAAAGTTGGTCCTTCTAGAATTAATAATGAGTTCTACTATTGGCATTCAAATTTTTTCTATCCACACTCATCATTTTAAAAAAAGAAAAAGAAAATCTATAAAATTATCCAAATGCCCTAACCCTCTTTCCACCTCCCCCTCCACGTTCCTCCCTTTACCCACCTTTGCATCCTCCCTCGTTGTTTTGGCTATCCCTCTGCCTCCCCCTCTCCATCCAGGGGCTGGGTGGAGGGGGAGGGAGAGAGAAAGAGAGAGGAGAGAGGGGTGGAGGAGGGATGGGGTGGGGGGAGGGGGGGGAGAGAGAGAGAGAGAGAACAATGAGGGGAGGGAGAGAGAGAGAGAGAGAAAAGCAGGGTGGAGGGGTAGGGAGGGAGAAAACAGAGAGGGAGAGGGAGAGATAGAAGAGAAAGGGCATCAGTGGAGGGGTAGGGAGCGGATGGAGGAGAGAGGACGTAGGGGAGAGAGATATTAGAGATGGGGAGAGAGGGGGATAGGCAGAGAGGGCATCAACGAAGGAGTGGGGACAAGGCCGGCCCTGAGATTTCTGGGACCCTAAGCAATCAAAATGGGGCCCTCCAAACATTAGAGTAAAGTTTTCATTCAAACTTAGTTTTAAATTTTTTGTAAACATTGACAGTACAAGAAAATTTTATTAATTTTATGAAAAAAATATACATAAGCGAGGGCAACATAATAAACCTTCCATCTATATGCATGTCATAATTGAGTCTAATGTCAATTTCCTCTTTTTATTATAGGTCTAACATTAGTCATATGCTATAGTCTAATGTCAAACCATTAAAATTGCTATAGATAAATTTAAATCATAAGACTGCGTAAAATTGAGTCTACTATTATAAGCGAGTATGCATCTGAAATTTCTATAGATAAATTTTATGCCATCAATTTTCTAAGGTTATGTAAGCTCTCACTATAAAAAAAAAGTGATTTTCACTAGCGAAAAAATTGCCTACCGTTATTTAACTTGGATTCTCTATTTATCCAAGTAAAAACGACACTTTTAGTGGTAGAAAAAACTTTTTGTTGCAAAATGTGACTTTGAGCAGCAAAAAATAATTCCTATAGCAAAAGTGAATTTCAGCAATGGATAAGACCACAACTAAAACCTTTTTCCAGCCGCTAAAAAATCAACTTTTTTTTCTCACTTGGTTCAATGGCCAAGAGTAGGTGCCCTAAGTCACTGCTTAGGCTGCGTCCCCCCAAGGCTAGGTGGGGAGGGGGCAAAGGAGGGAGGGGGTAGGGGAGAAAGATAATATAGAGGGGGAGGGAGAAGGAGAGGAAAGGAGAGGAGAGAGGGGAAAGTGTTGGGTAAAGTGGTGCAACAGAAACTATCCATGATCGACAAATCAATCATGATGAACATAACAATCACATCATCAAGCAACTACACATATGATATAGCAATTTTATGTGATTTGACAAACTTACCTATATCCACGGAGGAGAAAACTCATTTATCATAATCCCATCTCAATCCCCTAGGATCTATGATTATAATACATTAATATATAGTTTCCGTTTTTTTGGTCAACAAGAAGACCCATACATAATGACTAAAATACTTATATCCCTAAACTTCAATTCTAGCTAACCCAAACGTCCAATCTGGCTTAACCAAAATACAAGACAAAACTTTCTTTAACATTCTAATATCTTAAACCAGCACTTCCCGTACATCATTGAAAAGTACACCTCAACACATGTTACAACCAAGCACGCTTTTGCACCCATTAGCGCAGATGCATAGACAATCTCAGCATTGTCTGATATCAATCAAGTCCAAACCGACTTGAAATTTGCCGTATCTCGCTAACAGGTACGTCTCCGCACAAACTACGACCTAGCGCGGCTCCTACACCCCCTATCCCGAATACAGCAACAATCTCAATATTGTCCGATGCCAATCAAGTCCAAACCAACTTGACCTTTTTTTACAGTTCCTTCTTTTGACCTAAACACCTTCATCTTGAACGTTCAAAGTATCCTCAATTTGTTGCCATCTTTGCATCCATCCTTGTGACATAATGAACTTAACTTCCATCCATTAAGACAAAAAGAGACTTTCCCAAATCCGGATCTCACTGGTACATTGTGAATCCTTCCTTTTATTTCTATCACGATGTTCTTCCCATCAAACCTCCAACTGTCCTATTTTGGCAGGTAGGCACTGCACATGCAAATTAGGTATGACCCGATCTAAAACTGGCCTATTCTGACCTGTACTGGACTACTTTTTTTTTGAGGAAATCATCTTCATTTAGGTAAGACCTAATTTTCGCTAGAGAATATCATCGAAGATCCATCAGTCCATCTTCCAATGATCTCATTGTATCTAAATCCACCTAAACCATGCATTTCCTCTCCTGTTATTTGACGTCTCCTTTACTGCTCCACCTGACAAAGCATCTCCTATCAACCTATAACGATTTCTGATAATCTCACCCATCATGATGACCAATGCTCCCTTTGTCCACCTTCACAATTCCACTTACTACAATGCACTTGGAGCAGTTGAAGTCCGAGGCACCCAAAAAAATCCAATTCCTTTACAAACTTGGAATATTCATCACATCTATTAGGGTCTAAACAATCTCATCATCATACACCCGAATCTTACCTTTCTTACCCCAATGCTCATCAATTTTACTTTGCCTCCCATAAGAGCAAATCCATCAACATAAGATTTATATGCGTCAACTAATCTTTACTCGAACACATGATAGGAAGAATTAAATCACCAATCTAACTTATAACTGTAGCGCGACCAAAAGTGATTATTAATCGTCTAAATCCAAGCTTTCTAGCACACTATCTTCTTCCAATTCTGACTCTTTTACTCTTCCTTCCACTTTAGTGCACTTGCTCATTTTCGATCCCTTTGACACGGATCTAAGCTTTCCATCACAGATTGACCATCATGTGCAAGCTTTCGAGCTTTCCCAAAGTCTTGGGATAATCTCTCGTTCATGACATCAAATAACACTTTTTAATCATTGCTATATCACGCAGTCTATGACTCTTTCCTACTAATCCTTGAAATCATTTCTCCGTCAAACAGTTCAACTTACCCCATGATGCTTAAATCCATTGTTGTTATTGCAAACAAACACGTAGATCTACTCACAACGAGTCTATAGGCTCAAACAAATCTCTGATCGGAAACCAGACGATCAAAATATTGCAGAAATAGATTTTTGCCGTTGATCTAGTCAAACTGCCTTTGACCATATTACTGCTGGCATCATCCTGCTGAGGTCAACCAGCATTGGTATTGCTCTTGCTACTGGGCTGGACTTTGCACAAACGGGTCAGGTCCGACCTATACCCGAACTGCAACCTTGGCTTTTGCTCTAGGCTTCCTCTGCTGTTCATCGGTCGAGTCGAGGCTGACCCGAATCTGAACACGACCCAAACCTCCAATAGGCTCTATTGCTGGGCAAATTTCCACACAAGTCAAACCTGACGTGGTCCAAGCCAGGACCTCCTTCTTCCCTTCGATTTTTGGTTTTTATAACCAAAACCAAGGGCAATCAGAAGCTTCCTTCTCTGGCAGTGACGGACGGGACACGGAAGCCTGGCAACAGTCCGGGCTCCAACGGTGAAGATAGCAATGGGCGGACGACAATTCCGGCACACCTTTGATCTCTGATTCCAACCAGCGTGGGGCCCACCTTGTGATTTCCACCGATCAGAGCCCCACATTTCTCCCCAACAAACCGGCAGAACTGGATCCTCTTCTCCGGTTCCGATTTGCAAATCGAACAGTAACCAAGATCCCTTTCTTTGAATTCGGTCTTCTTCTCCGATTCGGAAACAGTGGGCAATGGCGGCGAAGGGCGGTTGGATTCATCTCTTCGATTTGCGCTGCAAAGTAGGGAACCCTCTGACTTTTCGATCTTCTCCAAAACCGACCACAAAGAAAAATCATGTACTTTTCTGCTGTTCTGGATCTCCCACTACGTGCAGTGACAGCCGCTTTGTCTCTCCGTCGATGAGATCCCTGCCACAGAATGAAAAACTGGAGAATCCTTCTTCTCCATTTCAAGAAGCACGAGAGTTAAATCAACCTGCGCACATCTCAGCTGCAGGCCCCCTTCCGAAATCGGGGCTTCCCCTTCGAGATCCCAGGAACAAACTTCCCTGTCCGATCTGCTATGCCAATGGAAGATGGATGCGGGAATGACCGCCAGTCCTCTTGTTCCGAGGAGATCCGTACTGTCAATCGCAAAAGCTGGCAAAACCCCCAGCGATCTAAACCTCACTCTAACACCATATGTTGGGGAAAACAGCGCAGCATAAACTATATACACCATTTTGCTTTCTTGATCAACAAAACAAAACCCATATATAAGAAGCGTTTTTTTTTTTCAGCGAAAAAACCTATATATAATGATTAAAATACCCATATCATTAACTTTAACTTTGTTAACTCAAACGATTAATCTAGTTGAACCAGAATACAAAACCCAATAAAAATGAAAAGAAGGGGGAGGAGGGGAAGGGGAGAGAGAGAGAGGAGGGGATAGTCCCCCTCCACCAGAGCTGCCGATCATGTTGGAGTTATAGGAAGAGGGAGAGGTGGAGAAGGGGGGAGAGAGGAGGCGGAGGTGGAAAGTGGGTGGGGCATTTTGATAATTTTATGGGTTTTCTTTTTTCTTTTACATAGTCAATGTAATAGAAAAAATTTGAGTGCCAATGTTCTTAATAATATACCATTGTAAATTATAGTACAAAAACTCAATATCATCTTATCACTGTCCCAAACTTTTCTCTTATCTGATTTAAGCATTGTCCAATTATTCACTAATAAAATGTATAATCAAAACTAGAGTCGGCAAACAGGTCGGGTTGACAGAATACAAGTCAAGTCAATCGGAACCCCTTTTTGTCTGTGCCAACCCTAACTCAATCCATATTAAAAACAGGTTGGAAGTAGTCCACCCACACTCGTGGCGGGTTAGCCCGACCCGGCCTGCCTAACCCGAATTTGATGTAGGTTGGGTTAGGTTGACCCACCATGACCTGCTTAACTTGTTTTTTTTTTTTTAATCCAACTCATATTGAGTGATTTATGTAGGAAGTGGGAACCAAAACCAATAGATGAATATACTAAACAGTAAAGACCTTACCTTTCTTCTAAGGGATCCACTGAAGCCAAGCCACTTATTTTTCCATTTTGTGCTGCGCATCTATATGGGATCTACCTCTCTTTGTGGGGACTCACTAGTGGCTAAATATATATATATGGGAGTTGGGACCTAAGAAGAAAAGAAAATTAAGGGGTAGTCAACTGATTAATTCAAAATTAGAATGGTGTATATGTTAATTAGTTAATGTAATGGGGTACACATAGGCCACAGCTACAGGGCCACCTCAAAGACTTGCATAAGTAGTACTGCTTTCATATTCCATTCAGGATTTTTATGATTATGCCTTCCAATTGACCCAACTTCATTTGGAAAGTTTTTCTTATGTCCAACATAAAAATAAAAGACAAATTAGTATTCCAAGTGCAAAAACATCATATTGTCAAATAAAAAAAAGTTTGATATTCTAAATATCAAAATTTTTAAACATCCGACATAAAAATAAAAAAGTCATTAAGGCAATCTATTCCATAACTCCTTTGCAAAAATGTCAAAACCTGAAAAATGAAAATGATTGACTTTGGTGAGGAAATATGAAATGCTTAATAAAAATAAGTTATAAGAACATTTGTAAAAATATGATGAACAAAATCCATTAACATGTCTCTAAAATTTATGAAGTGGAGTCCACATTTTCAATTCTTAGAATATCTTTAGTGATGTCTTCTATCTTTACCTCCAAATAATCAACTATGATGGATGGTACAAAATCAAAATTAGTTCAATTAATTCGCTTTTGAAAAATAGAAATAAATACAAATATAAAGGAAAAATATTTACCTCCAAAGCCAAACAACCAATTTCGAGTTGTTACTAGGGCTTCAACATTCTCAGGTGCAAGAGAACTGTGATCTTGATCTAGAACTCTACCTCCAATGCTAAATGCTGACTCCGAAGTGACCGTGGATATTGGGATTGCTAAAATATCATGTGTCATTTTAGAGAGTTCTGGATACCTATATTTATAAGATTTCCAATATTGAAGAATGTCCAATTTAGTGTTTATGTGAACTTTCAGCTCTTTCAAATATGAATCCATTTGTGAAAATTGATTTTATGTTTGCTGGTTATCAAAACTTACAAACTCCTATATAAAATAAATGGAAAGTAGTTAGTTTTAAAATATATAAGGCTACAGTTGACAATTCAATACCATGATTTATCTAAAGAGAAAGTAATTATTCTTAATTAAAAAACATGTGTACTTACTTGTATATCATCAGCAACATTATCACTTATGCCATCAAACTCATTAATTGATGGATTGTCTTTTGTTGACTCTTTAGAAGCAAGGCGAGAGTACTCTTCGTAGAGTGAGTCCAAATCTCTTCTAACATGATCCACCTCTTCTTTGGAATTTTATCCATATAGTTTATTGGAATAAAACTCTACAAATTCTAATTTATAGCGTAGAAAAAAAACAATCGCCATGGCTAATACTGAATTATATTCCGCGCAATATTTGTCAAACTTTCCTTTCAACTTGCGAGCACTACTACTGATAGACCAATTTGTACTCTCAACCTCTCTTTTTAGATGCATTTGAATTTACCATACTCCATGAAAGTACAAATTGGAAGTTGGATATTTTGTGCCTAAAAAAAGATTTGTAACATCATAAAAGACTTTAAAAAATTTAGATAACCCTTCAATCTTGTTCCATTTTTCAGAGGTTAGACAATTCTTATAATTTGCATCTACCAACTGTAAATGACAAAATGCTGGACGATATTGCAAACAACTTTCAAGCATGAGAAATGTAGAATTCCATCTGGTGGGAACATCTTGACGTAAACCTTTCTTACTTGATAATGACAGCTATGCAACACAATCTAAGAATTTAGTTTTTCAAACTTGGGAACCTTTGAGATATTTTACTGTCTTCGAACCTTATAAACTGCATCACCTAATACTTTCAATCCTTCTTGCACAATTATATTTATTATGTGTGCAGAACAACGCACGTGGAAAAACTTTCCACCACTCAAAAGAGCATTTTTCAAATCAAGTTAATTTTTCAACACTTAAACAAATACATCATCTACCGAAGCATTATCCAAAGTAATAGAAAATATTTTTTTTCTCAATTCCCCACTCATTTAATAGCATGGATACTTTTTATGCAACTGCAACACCTGAGTGTGGAGGAGGCATGTAACTGAAACTCAAAATACACTTTTACAAGACCCACTCCTCATCACTAAAATGTGTTGTGAGACACAAATAACCATTAGCGTTGATAGAGATCCACAAGTTTGATGTCAAACATATTCTTCCTCGACAAGAGAGAAGTTTTGAACGAAGAATGTCCCTATGCTTCTTATGTAACTTTGATACATCAGCTTTTGCAGTATTACGAGATATGGGTTTCACATTAGGATTTAAGTAATTGCATAGGTCCCGAAATCCCTCATGTTCTACCAGACTGAAAGGATAGTCATGCTTGATAATGGCCTTGGCTATTTTATCTCGAAAGACCTCTTGATCAATTTCATTTGGACAGGTTCTACCTGATCCAGTTAAGAACAACTGACCCACATTTTAGGTTTGATTTCGTGAATAATTTTCTAAATGACATTTTAGGCTAAATGTCTCAATTTTTTACTATCAATCAGATATTTCTTCTTACACTTTTTGCATACAGCTTTTCTTAATCATCTTTATCATCTATTCTATCAAAAAACTCCCATACTCACTTCATCGTTGTAGTCAAAATCACCATCCACTTGTGATGACATATTTAACCAATGTCCAACTGTAAGATAGATGATAAATAAAAATTGTTACCCAATCATTTAAAATATATTTAGTTTATACTAAGTATGTATTAGCACATTTTATGTAGTTAAGATAATCAATTCAAAAATATTATGACAAGGAAAATGAAACAAAAATAATGGGCCTCAGTGTGCAAAATAGGAAACCACTCAATATTTTTGGCCCAGACCATGAGCCGAAGTGCTGGACTTGTACAATTTTTAAATTGTGACTGGAGGAAGCTTTGACGGGATGCACTTTGTTTTAAAAGTTCATAAGCCATGCATGCATGCATGTGATAGTTCAATTTTCAGCTTCTGAACAATAAAAATAGATTTTCCTCCGAATACAGTTTGGAATAGTGGTACTAGTCTACTAGAGATGCAAATGTTGATGGTTCAAATTCAATAAGATGAAAGTCAACTATCAATTGGACCAAATAAAAATACCCATTCTATAAAATAAAATAAAAAAAACTTGGCCATTGCATATGGCGTTTGACTAAGGCCTATCAAGCTTTCATTGGGATCAATTCCAATTGAAACTCCATGGTGGCTATAGCTTTGACCATCTTCCTAAAACATTCTAAAAACTTATAAGCTTTAAAGTTTAAAGATTCAAATATATTTAAAGACTCACTGTAACTGAACATTGTAAAATTGTAATTCATAAAAGTGAAATCACAATAGTTATCACATGTTATATCAACCAAACATCACGGTCAAACCAAAATTTAGAACAAAGGCACACATTGTGGGTAGAAGCCATTAAAGATGACCATTGTTATTTGTAAAACAGAACTAGAGCATACCAAAGAGACAGAATCAAACAAGAGAAATTGGTAATGTACCTGTTACATGGTACTGTACCGAAAAAGGTCTCCTTTTGAAAAGGGGGAGCCAAAAAATGAGCTCTGATATATTATAAAGCATGTGCAAATTGAGATGGGAAGAAATGATGGGGTGGATGTGGCTGGTACAAGTTGCAGGTGAGCCCTGGGTTAATAGAGATAATGGGTATTTATAATGTGAATGAGGTGTCTTGAAGGAAGAAGATAAGGCTGATAAAGTTCTTTCAGTGGTAGAATCACTGGAATGTGAAAGATTACTTGTGAAACATTGAAGAACATAGACAATAATTAAATTAAAAAAACGGCAAAAACTTACTTGCAGGCTTGCAACACAAAGTTGATGAAGATGACGTATTTGCAAGGAGAGTGAAGATCTTCAACCTTGAGCAAAGTTTCAATATCAAGAATTAAGATCTGACTTCTAAGATTTGTAGAGTCTAGTACAGATGGGACTTGGGAGAGTGGAGACTAATTTAGAAAAGCACGTACTGGAAGATTCAATATGTGATGAGGAAGACAAGGAGACCGGGAGATGAGGAGTCATAACGGTTATTAAAACAAAAAGAAGTAAAACCTAATAGGGTTGGGCAAGTTAGCAGGTCAATCCTAACCCAACCCGTATTTTTACGGGCCATTAAAACTTGACCCGCGACCGACCCATATTCTAAATAGGCCACGTTTAGCAGGTCAAAAACGGTTCAGGTTGGGCGGGGTTGGTGAGTCAGGTCATGTTTTGCCAGCTCTAATCAAAACTTGAAATAAACTACATTGATGATCATTTTATTGTCAGGCTACCTCCAACTAAAGTAGGAGGGATACTAAGTTTGAGTGGTTTCAATCTAAGTTTTTTAACTAAATAATGTAATTAGATTGGCTGCCCCGAGCCTAAAGTTTAAAGAAGGAATCTGTGTGTCCATAAAAAAAAAAAAAAAAAAAGAAGGAATCTGTTCAATAGTGCAAACATTTGGGAATAGAAAATTAGAGGATTCAAAATGTTATCGCCCAACCACCGAAAGAAAATTCCAAAATGTCAATGACACGTAGGATTTTGAATTCTAAAATTCAGAGTCTTCAACAACTTTTCACTTGGCTGTGGACGAATTCCAATCACCTAAACTTCAATCAACAATTTTAAATTCAGCATTTCGTTGAGGAATTCTCACCAAGAGAAGTTCCTATCAGTTAGGTTTTCCAATGAAACAGGCCCCACATGAAGTGGGCGCCAATTCAACGGTCCGGATCAGCCAACGCCAGGCTGTCATGCATGCGCTAAACAGGAGACGGAGAATGGAAAAGTTTCCGATTTATTCTTTCCCACCAAAGTCCCCTCACACTGGAAAACACCAAGCTACCGTGATGTGTAAAGTATCGTGATATGTACTTTAACTCGCGATGAGAAGTTAAGACGTTCACACAAATGAAACCATCTCCGAATTTAACGATAACCGTCTCAAAGAAAAGCGCGAGAAAATGGGACTTCAACATCACGCGGTCTGGTCATGCTTTTGGAAAATGTAACACGAAGTTTCGCGGGTGTTTAATCGGGCTTTTAAAATTCCATCCAATTAAAAGCGTCACTAGCCTCACGAAACATACGGATTTTTCGTGTGCAACGTCTACCTGTGGTGTTGGGCCCACGTGTAAGCTATCCATACCGCTGTCACAAACATCGTTGTCATGGTATTATCTTCTCGAGAAAATGTCAGGTTACTTTACTATGTAGTACAAGTTCCCCCCTTAATATTATAAAAAAAATTGATAAACCTATAGTCCCACTTACTCTTCTAATTACTTTTAAATTGAGGTATAAAAAAATCTAATGAAATATAAAATTGAATCTAACTGATCTAATTCATTAATTTTAATTGAATCAATGATTAATAATTTGATCATGGATTGAAAAAATCCTAATCCATTAATAACTGTTTGGTGGTGAATTTTACCCTTTGTCTATAAATTTAGATTGAATTGAACCGTTAACTTAGAATATATTTAAATAAACATATTATCGGTTGGCTGAACATTACATATAATGTAATTTTAATATTTAACAAATTATGGTGAGAGAAGTTTTCATACTTGATGTGCGATTGGTAAAACACCTGACATGCTGTTAAAATATAAAAAGGAAGAACCTTATCCCACATCGGTAAATGATAGAAAACATATTTCTCTTATTTTCTATAAAGCCAATCTCCTCCTTGCAATGGGCTAAGAACAAAGCTTTGCAATGGGCTTTGTATTTGGGCTTTATTGTGTCGGCCTTTGGTATGGACCTTTATAATTATCTCAAGTTCAAGATTTTTTTTCCAAAAAAATACGGATTATTAGATTTTTAATCGATTCAGTCCGTTTATTTGTGATTTGGTTGGGTTTGGTTTTAAATAGTCAACAGTTCAGTTACGAATTGCAAAATTTAAAACTGTTAATGACAGTTTGGTGGCGGTGGATTAGGCTCAATCCATACCAATCCACCCTTTCAACCTTACTCATCAATGCTTTTTGTAATTCACATCTATCTAAGATGTCACATCCAAGATAAATGTGAACCACAAAAAATATTAGGGAGTACTTGGGGGGGGGGGGGGGGGGGGTAAGTGTAGCATTGCTCGAAAAGAAAAAAGAAAAAAAAAGGCAAACTAGGGGATCCACCTCAGATGAGAAAAGTAGACCTGGGTGAGGTGAGAGTGTTATTGCATGCCCATGGTTTAAATCTTAGGCACCCAGGTGAGATGTCACACCCATTACTGTAGGCCATGTTTCTTTTGGAGATTTTCTTATGGGTTTTTCGAATGTTGGAGGTTTGTTAGACATGATGTGATGGGTTATCTAGTGGGATTCTCATGTTCCTTTGTTAGAATTTCTGGATTTCGGCCAACTAAAAATACTCAAATGACTTTAGAGAATTTCAGAATTCTACCTCCTTTTATTTTTTATAGAAGTCCTGGATACTCAAGTGCAAGAAAGCATCCAAAAATTCCACTATGCCTAGAAATTTTAGAATTCTCCAAACAATTTAATGTCCTATATGTTTGCGTTGGAAGGAAATAGAATAGATTAGGATGCCATAATAGGGTAAAGTTAAATGAATAGTAGGTTAAAATAAATGAGTAGATAATTACTTTTTATTAGGGTGTTAAAGGGCCTAGCCTGACCGGACTAAGACATATGCAAGCCTAGCCAAACTTTAGAAACACTAGCAAAGCCCAAGCCCAATATAGGCCATAAAAGTTAGGCATAAGCCCATCCATTCAATCAGTCAGGCAGGGTTAAACTAGGCCTTTTATCAATTTTGTGGCCATTCAAGAAACTGTTTAAACTAATTGAATTAAATTACATGCATTCCTTACACGGGCCAAGTTGGACCATGATTTGACCTTTCTATCATTTAATTCAAGCCCGGCCTAATTATTAAACAGGCTCTAACTACATATCTAAGCTTGGCCCAAAGCGGGTTGGGCTTGTATTGGGCTTGAGGAGCCCAACCCACAAGCACTCCTACTTTTTATGTGTTAGGATGGTTTGCGTAAAGAAAAGTATGGAGAAATGAACTCCACCCCATTTTATTCATGAGAGAGAAAAAAATTTGTCCTTCACTTTTATATTTTTTGCAAATAAATAGATACTAATTATGGAAAGTTAATTTCAGGATGCATATCTTAAGATAGGTCGAGAGATTTCACCAAATAAAGCATATGATTAAATAAGATGTTGGATCACTATTCAGATTGATTACAATAATTATGATTTAAATTTATTATTTTACGACAGTATTGAGTTTTAGTTGGGCGCACCACCCTATTGAAATTGTATAAAAAAAAAAGTGAATTGATTGCTTATATTTATATTTTCTTTTTTATCATCAATCACATATGGTCACATTTCTCTCTCTTTTTTTCGGCATTTTGTTTACCTCTTTTGTTTCTGTGTTATGGAATTAGGGATTTATACAGCTGCACTCAAGCACCCATAATCATACTCATAATCGGGCGAGCTTGAGTTTTGGTTTGGGACTTTGCCCACACAACTACCCTAAGTCTTGACATTTGTACATCAATGATTGAAGTTCAAGAAATTATTATAGAGTTGCATGTGCCATACTATGATATCTTACATCCATAGGATATCGGACATTTGTTATACCAATAGGTCCTCATAAAATATTTAACTAGGAGTGTCAAATGTGTTGTGCCATGCCTAGGCACGGTCAATGAGGCATGTAGTGTCGTGCCATGCCCGCAATCGGTAAGGCTTGGCCCAGCATGGCCCGCTGGCATGGCATGGCTCGTGTTGTGCCTGGGGCATGGGCTGTGCCATTCATGTTGTGCATCTGTGTGATCTATCATGCTTTGAATGTTTTGTGCTTACATTTTTTTTGGGTATATTATGTTAAAAAATTTAAGAAAATACACACAAAGAAGAAGATAACACATATATTTAAGTGATTTGATCAAACTCGACCTACTCCATTAAAAATAGATTCATTTGGATCTTTTCTTAGATAATAAAAAAAGTAAAAAAGTAAAAGACTACATTTTTATATTCACACTAAATAAAAACTTATATTATGGGACCAAATGGGTCATGCCGTGCTTGGGGCCATGTCGGAAGACAGGTCATGTCATTCCGCAGGACCTAAAAATCATGGCCTAGCATGGCCATGCTTGCAGGCCATGCCCAAAGGACAATGTCGTGTGACTGGGTCTTCCGCATGCCGTGCCATGGCCCATTAACTATCATGCCGAGGGCGGCGCAACTCATTTGACACCTCTAAGTTAAACTTGGATTGTTCTAGGGCAAATTTTAAGTAAATGGGTAGTTACACGGCTAAAATCACTTTTGGTTTAATGTTTGTGCTGGACTCATATCTAGTCCCATACCAAGACCCATATGGGTGTAGCCTGAATCTAGGCTATTTACAAACTTAATTATAACTCAAAGCTCTATTAAACTATGGGATAATGATCATATGGTTGCCCTTATATACTTGTCTACTGCCCAAAACAATCGAAAAATAGATAATTCCAGTAAAGTTGTTCATCCAAGAGAGGATACTAGGAATTTGACGATTTTACCCCTGAGCTTAATATATTCTATAGTTGGAGCAAACCATGCAATATCCTAAGCCATAGGATATATAACCATTTGATATCCTATAGCCATAGGATATCGCACAAATTTCATTTCCTAGCAATACCCAAAGCACATATTCACCATGAATTCAAAACTTTGTTTTCTCGAGTATTTGTCATGATCCAAGTAGCTCACTGACCCAGTAACTTGGTAAGCTTATTACGTGACCTAAAATTCTTATACCCAAATTATAAGTAGTAACTTACATAGTTCATTATTTACCAAACTTATATTTTATTCCTAAGCAATGTGGTATGGGGTGTTGCAATCTATCCCCTTTAAGGCCACATGTCCCTATGTAGATCTATCAAACTTTACCAGGCGATATGGGATCAAAGCATTCCACACCTGTGTTCCTTGCAGATTTCCCTATCTTGACTCATAAGCTCGTGCACCCCGATCTGTCATAATCTGCCTCAAGGGCTTTCTGTAAGGTCCAAACTCGAACTAATCTTGATTTATAATAATTAATCTTGTTTTACCTTAATTAATGCTTATTTACACTAATTCAACTCAAATCCAAATCCCCTTGGGTTTGGGTCATGGATAGGTAGTTAAGTCGGGTTTGAACCTTACTTAAGTAGTTAAGGACCTTTTTGTCATATAGAGCTACATGATTTGCATTAACTTGACACCATATTAGTTGTATCATGTATATTTTTATGTTGTGGATCATCTTTCATATTTGGTGTAACTCAATTTGGATTCATCTTGGCCCAACTAGGGTCTCATTTGACTTAAACTGTAATGTTCTAAAAAACAGTGGACCTATAAATAATATCCATAAATCTTGGTTTAAAACACCCATTCCAGCAGATTTAGTCTTCCTCTACTTTGTTGGAGCTGCTCATCTTCTTCTAATTCCCTCTCACTCTCTCATATCTTTCTTCAAGCACTTGGGGCAGTACATGCAAGGGTTACAACATCTTCATCTTTCTCCTTGCTTCTTTGTTCATCCTCTTTCTTTAGAACTCACAAATTCATCTTCCTTTTTAAGATCTACAACTCTCTAACATAAGAGACAACTCTCATTTCAGTTCTTGGGGTTCAATAGATTTCAGCAGACTCAAATAAGCAACATGCATGTATTTCATATCCATTTCACCTATTACATGTCTTTGCACATAATGGGATCATCTTCTATTGAAGCTTTCTCCATCAAACCAATGGAGAAGTTGATTTGGGTCAGGCACTAAATTAGAGGCAAGTATAAGAGTGTATAGTTACATGCATGTTTGATTTATATTGATTCTTGAAGTACTTTCCTTAAATGCCAATCTACAATTCTTTTACCCTTTTAATCAAGAATATGTGATGGTTTGAATGATAATAAGTATATTTATGAAATAATGATAAAATGTGGGTTTTGAAATGTATGATGATAGTTTTGAACACAGAAAACCATAGTGGAATCAAATGGAAGAAGTTCTATATAGAACTGCACCTCTGTACCAACACAGCTTTTAAGAATTCTGAAGCTTCCGGCTAAGCTGTGCCATAAGTATACTAGGGCTTGGGATCCAAATAGCTAAAATTTGACTTTTTCCTACTGCTAATCCCACGGCTGAGCCGTGGAATACACTACGACTAAGATGTAGCCGAGCCGTGGCCTAGTCGTAGGTTAACCACGGCTAAGCCGTACCCCAATATATGGCTAAACCGTAGCTATGGGAGAATTTAGTAAAAAAATTTGTGCACACAGCTAAGCCGTGGCCCATTCAAGACTAAGCTATAAGAACACAGTGAACTAAGGGAAATTAGGGACTTCTAACGACCATGTAGGGCTTTAGAATTAGTATCTTTGCCTTGACTAAATTAATCCAACTGTAAACAAATATTGAAGAGGAAGAGTGTAGAGCTGTAACTCACTCTCTCTTGATTTTTCGAATGGCTTCCGACATCACGTCATAAATGTTGGCATAAGAAGGGGTGTCTAATGCATATACAATGTAACATAAAGATTCCAGTAACATATCGACACCGGACGTTTTATGAATACACCGTATTGAATGACTGAGGAAATACAGATTATCTTAGCTAGCTAGGGTTAGTTAGTAATTATCCTTGCAACCACTCAATTCAAATGCATTCATCTTGTTAAAAATACTTTGCACTTAACATGATCTAATCATGTACCAATTCTTCTCAGTGAACATTAAGGTAAGATCGGAGACGAAGCTTCTACTACGTGAGCCAAGATGGGGGTAACTAGGGTTTAGAGGATTTGAGCTCTTATAGTTCATCTAAGTATGCATTGTTTGAATAACAGTTACTTCGGTTAATTCTCAACTTTATGACTGAATACGATCATCAAAACTGGTATATATTTCTATATAAGAATGATCCAATTGCTACGTATGATAAATAAAAAAGTACGAGTTCTGATCGGTCTTAGTACATTAAGTCGGCACAACTTAGCTTGAACCCATAGGAGGCTCGACGGGATTGAATGAGGGTATTTAATATGTTGCCTATTACAATAGTTATATGAAGAGTTGGTCGATGCTTATAAGGTAGCTAGATGATCTTGGCCCGACTGCCAGTGATTTCTCATAGTATGATATGCTCTCCTTAAAGAGAAAATAGCCATGTGGATACCAACTAGTATGTTATTGTATTTCTATTTATGATTCGTCGCTCATGCTTATTCACTTGTACAACATGCCTAGCTTCCGCTGCTGCTCTTTTTAATTTATATTCTCTAATTTAATTGATACATCATAATAGTCTTATGTGCTCTTATAATTGCTTAATCGTCATGTCAATAATGCTATCTTTGGTGTTATAGGTACCGAACCTAATGCCAGCACTGCAGTCGACGCTGCCCTGGAGGGAACCCCAATGGTACCTCGGGGTGTGGATGAGTGGAATGAGGATGACGTCTTCTATTAGTCGTCCCACATAAAGCGTCATGGGGTTCATCTTGTGAGCTTGCTAGGGCTTTTTCATGTATTAGCTTATGGAGAAATCATACTATCTTTATCATGTTATTTTGGAGTTACTATGTGAGGGACATGATATTAAGGATGTTGGATATGATCATGTATTTTAGTATTAATATGTACATGTGGTTGACTTAATTAATAGACCTTGATTTATATTAGCTTATGGATGAATGTGGTTTTTTCAATGCCTATAATGAATTACAGGTGAATTTTCAAGGTTTCCGCTTAATTGTGCAATATAGTTATTACATTTATATGGATCTTCCTTACACATACTTGCAAAATCTCCTTTGTAGCAGTTCGTACATATCTTGACATAGCACAGACTACTGTAGGTTGCGTGTGCTGCATCTCGTGATCCACTCTAATCCCCAAATCCTGAGTTCGGGGCATGACACTTTCCCAGCAGGTTGGGGGTCCCACATTTTTTGCTGTTCATTTGTTCTACTTGTTGCAGATTCTTAAGTTAAGGCTTTTCTATAGTTCATCTATTTCAATCATCACAAAAGGTATGTGCAAAGAATGAAGAAGGAGAATGGACCAAAAGAATGTCTTCTTTCAATATTAAAAGGAATAAGATAAGATGAAAAAGGGGGAAAACCATAAGGAGAATCAAAGAAGATGACCTCAATAAAAGGATTCTTACCGTAGTTCTTTTTCTCTATTTATTGGAAAGTAACATACATATTTGTTCTCTATTCAATCGAAGATGGTAAAAAAATTCTAAATTTGTGCAATATCCTATAGCAATTGGATATTGCATGGTTCGATATCCTACATCTCTAAGATATTACATGTATTTAAGCGTAAAATCAATCCTTTTTCTATACGAACAACTATCTAGGAATTATCTTTTTTTCGACCATTTTGAAAAAATAATCAGATATAAGGCTAGTTGTTTGGTCTCTATCCCTTAAACTATCATTGTAGGTCAACCCTTTTAATCTAACTCAACCAGTTGTTACATAGCACTAACTCAACCCCTATCAAATATCATAGTTATACTTGAATTATGTTGCATGCTGATGTGAATTTAAATTCAAATCTATTAAAATGTGAAAGTGCACAGTTATTTTTACGAGACAGTGGCAAATACAGGTCGGTCCCACAGGGAGCACCACTAAGTTAAAAATAAAAATCTAATTTTTTCAACTAAGCAGAAACTAATGTGATGTAAAGCTATTAATATAAAAAAACTGGATGCAATTAAAAGTAGTGAAAAATCAATGGAGAAAACATGTCAAAGCATTAAGAATCCACTAACTCAGATCAGAAACAAAAGCAATGTTTATGATCCATAAGATTTGTTTTTCGCAAAAACCAATTTTAATAAAAGGAATAAAGTTATCACTCAAGACCTTCTTTGCCTTATAAAAGAACAAAAAGTCATAAGCATGGCTTATCAAATTAAGCATAGACTATCAAAGGATCTCAGCTCTAAGCATAATTTATCAAAATAAGCATAAATCATCAAATTATTTTTATTAGAAATCAAAACAGAGGTTGCCTAATGCATGAAGACAGATATATTATTCTAATAGAGCATTTATTTAAAATAAACAAGAAAATAACAAAATAACCACATAAATTAAAATAATAATGTACTTAGTCTGTGTGATTTGATTCAAAGGACTGGTTAGACACTACCGAGATATTTATCATAAATTTCATTAAGAACATTTTTTGTATAATATTCCCTCTTTGTGTTTGGCATTGTTCCATTTCGGATGTTCCCATGTTCCCATAAGATAAATATGCAGAAAACATGTTTTGTATGTGTAAATTACTATTTAGAATTTTGGTCTCGCATGAAAGAATATCAAAATCTTAACCCATTGGCACAAGAAACTTGGAATAAAAAAATTTTATTATTTTTTTAAATAACTTGCTAGCACAGTTGTTTCATACCTGTCTTAACATGACTTTACTACCTAATTTCTAAAGTGCATCACATGGTAACAATCACAAAAGTTGGGCTCATATTAAAATTTCTAATTTCTTATAATGGTGAGACTACATTATAAATCCTTTGAGTGTGAGCCCTATGTTCCAATTTATAAATGAGTTTTACATTGTCAAAAAAATATTATCTTTCAAAAAAGATATTTTATATTTAAAAGATATATATTTAGTCTGTCAAAATTTTAAAATATCTTTCAAGAAAATATTTTATCTTCAAACAAAATATCTATTCTTTCAAAAAATATTTAATCTTTCAAAAAAAATATTTATTATTTGAAGAAATACATTTAATTTTTCAAAAAATATTAATCTTTCAAAAAAATTTATTCATTCAAAAAAATATTTAATCTTTAAAAAAAACCACAAAAGGTAAAGCTACAATGTAATTCGTATAAATGTGGCCCAATGTTCTAATTTTTAAAGGTGAGTACCATATAATTTTTGAAGTGAGTCTCTCATTCATAATCAATAACAAGATGACCCAACAGTATAATTTATTATAATTTTTAAAGGTGGGTACCATATAGGGTTGTAAATAAGCTAGTTCTGATCTAGGTCTATGGTGGACATTGAATCGGAACCGTTAGCCAGAGGATGGATCTGGAACTAGTTCAAAGCCAGTTTTCTAGATCTAGAACCAGAACCGTTAAGGAGTGGATGGACCCAGAACAGGAAACGGAAGTGTGTATGAGGCGAGTTCCGGTCCGAGTCTGGGACTATGTAGAGAATGCTTTAGAAAAAAGCCAACTTTTAAGGTAAAATTTAAAAAATTGGAGTCATATGTTGGGCCTCTAGTCCACCGGCCGGAACCAAGGAGGAACTAGAACCGGAACTATTTATATCATGAGTCCAAAAATAAGATCCAAACTCAGACCTGTTTGCCTATTGGTTCCTAAATAAGGACCCAAACCCAGTTATTAATGAGTCGAAACCTTCAGGTAATCGGAAAATCAGAAACCCGTTTACAACCCTAGCACCACATTGTAATTTTTAAATGTGAGTCTTATGTACAAAATCATAAAAAAAAATGTGGCTACTCCACTTTGTAATTTTTAAATGTGGGTCACGTAGTCACAACCACAAAATGTGGACCTACATATAAATCTTATGAATGTGAACCTATATTCTAATTTCTAAATGTGTGTACCATGCTATAATTTATAAAAATGCCCTTATTTACATTAAAAAAGTAGGCCAATATTATAATTCTTATAAAGATAAGCCCACTTCTAAATCCTATGAATATGTGCCCCATGTTCTAATTTTTAAAGGTGTGTACTACGTTATGACTTCTACATGTACATCCCATGCATGATAATAATAAAGTGCCGCAAACACTAAATGGTGGGTCCCACATTTTAAATTTTATGATTTTCTTGCTTCTATTCGTTGGAGAAAATCTTTTACACCATTACCAAACAGGTTTCATATGACATATTCTAAGTAGAGTATTTTAATATAATGTTGCCAAACAAGTTCTGTAAAGTTTAGTCTTAATACAACCTAATTTTAGCACAATCAAATCTAAGCACAAAATTAGAAATAACATGGAAATAATACCAGACAGGCCCCCTAGTTTTTGGAACAAGGTTCCAAAAATATTTTAAAAATAAAAATAGAAGATTAATGGAGGAAAAGAGGTTGTATATCCCATCATGGGTCCCTTTTATTACTCTCAGTTATCTTATAGATACATTAAATCTGGACACCTTCTATGTAAATCTTTTATTTATCATATTTGATGATGTAGATCTCTTATCCTTTTTGAAATTGAATGAGGCGGAAGCTTCTGGAAACCTCTGGATGGCTTAACTAATCTTTAGATGGGGTCTCACAAAGGATGTGCAGCAATGGATTATCAATGGTGTGGATTTATTTACATTCACATCCAAAAATGTATCTAAAACTTTTTAGGTCCATACCTTTCTCATTTTAGCTCTAATTTGTGTAATCTTGGGCTCCTTGGACATCTACTTTAAAAAGCTTTTCAACAATAGGTCATTTGAATCAATTTGACATCTAAATTGAGAGTTATGACCATTTTAATGTAGACTGTCCTAAGAAAAACAAGATTGAATTTTGAACTTTGATTTGTAATAAACTCTGTCTCTGCACAGTTTTTGAATTTGAAAGGAGGTTTAGTTGTGGATGATTCAAACTCCTTAGGTTCTATCTCCTACCAGAATTATCTTCTTTGAATGAATTAAAAGATAATTCAAATTAATTCAAATTTACAACTACTGTGGATCCTATTAGGTAGGATAGCTCCTCTGCTTGAATAGTGGGCCTTATAATAGGTCTTCTACTATAGTTAGGACTTTTTAGCTAACATAATGAGTGGAGCCCCCTTTGATTGATCTTCACATGTGCATATATGAGTCCTGGGTCAAAGTTGTGATGCAACTAGGATTTTTCACAAAAACTTCCCTAAGGTTCAATTGGTTTTACAATTCTCATTTCCTGCACAATCTAGCTTAATTAGTAAACTTCAGATAGAGTCCTAATCCAATTATGATTCTTCAAAAAATTAAAAAATTCCATAAAATATTAAAATGATGTAGAAAACTATAATAAAATGCTTAGATTTTAATTTAAAGTTGACAATGCATGAAATGATAAAATTAAATAAAAATTAATGCGTTTAATTTAATTAAGTCTATAATTATTCTTAAAATAAGGACTAATTGATACAAATTCATTGACTTAACATTGGCCAAAGAAAAGCCCAACAAAAGATGAAACTCACCTATATAAGATAGACTATTCCAAGTACTAAGATATCAAACCACCAAATTGTTTTAAATGAGTTTACATATTTAGTCGTCCCTAAGTCAACCCATTAGGTCAGGTTGGTTAGATAGGCTGAGCAAACCCTAATCAAACCCATTTAAAAGTGGGTCAGATTCTTTTTACCCATAACCGCCCTGTATATATTGAGGGTCTGGTTAGTGGTTACGCAAGTCAAGTTCAACCGACTTGGCTGGTTGGGTTAGATTTAGGCACCTCTAAAACCCAAAATAGACCCAAATTATACATGGGTAAAACCCAAACCCAAAATATATAAACAAAACTTGCATATAAGAGATCCAATTTATAAACTCCCTACCAAAGTGCAATTTAGGTTTAGCCAGGTAAAACTTAGGTAGGGTAAGGCACTCTAATTTGTTTTTCAAATAATATATAATATTTAGGAAATGTGCTAAATTTATGTCAACATCGTGTATGTATGGTATCTTGATAATTATATATACATAAATTTATAGATGAACAAAGAATCGGGTATAATTTGGGCACCAAAAACCCACACCCAAGTCAGAACTGAACTCCATGTAGGTAAACTTTCAAATTTTTCATTAACTGTCAGAGATTTTTTTTTTCTTTTCGGGGAGGGGAAGGAGGGGTCCGCCCTAGGGGTCCTAATGATAGAACATACAAGAATTCAGATATGAATATTAAACCTTTTGAATCCTATATGGATTTGGAACCAAATTTCTCCCAAATCCAAAAAACAACTACTTTTGCATAGTAGAGAGATGCCCTTCTCGTTCATGGTTGGGCAATTAGGACAGTTAATCATCCAAAGATTACTTTAATGCTTTACCAACATTTTGATTCACAAGGAATTATATGAATTCGAAGGATGAAATAAATCTATGTGAAGACAAATTTGGAATTAGTGCTCAGATGAATTTTCTACCTCATAATTCTATGTTTTGTGGGCAAAATGAAGTTTTGGCAATCTTGTAGATTCCAAAAGGTGTCTTTTCACTTTCTTTCTACCTTATCTGTACAATCAATTACAAGATAATATCATCCTAGACTACAAATATCATTTAAAAATATATAATTTTCATTTTTTCCACATAATCTAATTCCTCAATGGTAGTGACCCTTTTAAGTGGAGTGACATCTTATTCCTTTTAAATGGTGTAATATTTTGTAAATGCTAGAGGAGTTAAAGCACACAAAAAGGATGTTAGCAATTGAGCTAGTGGCTGGTACCTTTTCCAGTTGTCAATTGTGGAGTGGTCCTTAGGATGCGTAGATCGCGTGCATCTGCAAATGATGTTCACATGTTTTGGTTTTTTAAATGATAACTAGCGCACGTAGTTGTCAGTGAGATCCTCGGAAGTCATTGGCTAACTTTAATTGCTGTGTTGAAATTTGGAAAACAAACAACTTAAAATGTCATATAGCTTGAGATGTTCCGTAATTTATAACCCTTTCTTTTATTGGTTTCTGCTATAACGATGAAAAAAAAATCACTGTAGAACTTTATAAAAATATCTATCAGCTTTTGCTTTAATTCAAATGGCTCATGGTTGTCCAAGAAGAGGTCCATCTTACATTGAAATTAAAGACCTGATTTTATGCATCAAATGGTTTGTGAATGACCTAAAACTAGTTAGGATGGATGGATGGGTAACACTGTTGCTTACACCTAAGGAGAACACCTTTTTCAAGTAGAAGGAAAAAACCATTAAAATATCTCAAAATCATTTAACCCATATGCAAACTTGGCAAGAATGATACCAACTTTATATTTAAAACATGTTTCACTATGACACCTTAAAAACAAAAAATAAATAAATAAATAAATAAATAAAATAAATCAAACCAAAAGATTAGGTAACAACACAAATGGAACAAAGCTCTAAAGGTAAAAACTTGACATAGATTTTTGATATAAATCATCCTACAGTCTATCTAAAACAATCCAAGTGAAGAATGATGTTACAACAATGAAAAAACTATCCAAACAACACACGACTCTTTAAAGAAAATCTCTCAAATTGCATACAACCAGAGTTCTAAAGGCAAGAATAACATACAATTTCCATAAAAATTTCCTCAATCTATCTAAAGCATTCTAAAAAAATATAAAAAATGCTCATGATGTTACAACAATGAAACCAACTATCCAAAAACAAGAAGAAAATATTTACTTGAACTAAATTTGTGAAGTCCACTAAGCATTGTTGAATCATCAATTCAATTTTCCAATTATTGATGACGACAAACAAATTCAATTTTCGATTTTCCATATATCACTTTGAGATAAAATTGCAGAGCATACAAATTGTGAAAATCAAAACCATGAGACTCATGGGCCAAAGTGGATAATATCATGCATGCATGTGGGGCGGGGCATTACTCTTTCTTGCTTCTTATCTCTATCCTCGTGCTCTCACTCATATCAATCTTTTTGTAAGGCTTCTTTAGCTTCAACAATCTAGACTTAAGAATCTTCAACAGCGTCTCCGGTTGTTAATGGCGTCTTCTCAAACCTATACAGAACACAAAATTTTAAAACAAGAAAAAATTTGAACAATGAGATATGAAGTTTGATGGGGGTGATGGGGGTTGTATGACTAAACTATTTCTCTTATGGGTGGTGGATGTTACAAAAAAAAAAAGCAATGAAAAGAAACCATGCAATTGCTGAGAGCAGGGACTAATTGTGTGGTAACTTTTTTATAGAAGTGTGGGGTGTTCTCAAATTGCCACTGCCACTATACTTCTCAAGAGTACCACATGCATTAAAGTATAATTGTGGAGTATGTGATTATGACCTTAATTTCCTTTGTTAAAGGAGAGATGATTAGTGGCAATCTTCAATTTCAATTTCAGATACAAATGAATTAATTGATGAATTGAATAAAAGGATCTATTTTGCTAATGAATCTAAAAATGAGGATAGATTTACTAATTAACAAAAAGATCTTTTATCGACATACATAGCATAAAACTCACTAATAAAATAATGTTTCAATTTCAGACACAAATGAATTAATTGATGAACTAAATAAAAGGATCTATTTTGCTCATGAATCTAAATATGAGGACAGATTTACTAATTAACAGAGAGATCTTTCATCAACATACATAGCATAAAACTCACTAATAAAATAATGTTTCATTTATAAGGTCCATAGTCAATACCACAAAAATAGCAAGTGTCATTGGCATTAATCATTTTCAAGGTACATTGGATTCATGTCCTTCATACCATAATAAGATAAATAGAAAAAAAGGAAAGGGGTTTTTTCCACCTATGCCCTTACTATTTGTCAAGATTTTATATATAAAACCTAATTTTTTATTTGTTTTCATTGGTAAATATTCATGCACCCACGAACACACTATTAAGTCCCTCACCAAGACACACAACTAAAAATCAATCATTGGTTGTTTATGTAAAGAGAGAGAGATGTCTAATGACTAACCTATCAGTGGATTTTCAATTTTTCATATTTACCAAGACACGTAAGTATTCACCACACATACCCATAGGCACCATGACCATCACCCAGGGTCAAGGGCAGGTCTTTACCCATTTGACTGATGGCAATGCCTTTAGAGGAAAAGTATCTAGAAATAAAGAAAAGCTATTCAACTCATTTCAAACTTCAAATGAAAATCTTCACATTTAGCTGAAGACAAAAGAAAATATATATTGTTAAAGGATGGTGGCAAGTCTTATGTTGGATAAAGAAAGTCTTAAGTTGTTCACTAACTCTGTTGGATAGTTATCATTAAAAAGGCAAGAAAAAAAAAAAACAAAATCTAAAAAGAGTAAAAAATTCACCAACATCACCAAAACCTTATATATCAAAATAGGGAAAGGGCCAAATAAAAAAGAGTAGAAGATCCACTTAAGACAAAAGTCCTAGATCAAATGGCTCAATGAAGGAGACAAAAATATAAGAATAAAAAAAATTACCTCACAACAAAGTACATAATTGCCGCAAACAAATTTTAAAAAATTCTTGCCGGTAATTCATTCATTGAAAAAAATCTATAAACAACCACATTTTTATTAACTATATAATTCTTCAGATCTTTTTCAGGGGCTCTATTTCCTATTTTCTTTATCCATGACCCAAACTCGAGAATATTAGTGATCTAAAACTCAGAACCCAAAACCAAGGGAAAAAAAGAAAATATGTAGTTTCCTACCATCAAAAGAAATGAGATTGAGATTGAGAGAGAAAAACTCCTCGACCTAGGCCTTTGATGGAGTATGAGTTGCTACCATCTGCCTCACTACAAAGAAGAAAACCAAAAATGATCTTCATTTCAAAAACATGAGGCATGAATATTATTTCCCAAAGATTAAGCGAAAATATTTAATAAGAAGAAGAGCTAAAACATGAAAGGAAACTAGAAATGAAAACACCCAAAAGAGATAATCGATGACGGAAAAAGGGAAAGGTTAAAGCAGGAGGGGACAGGTAGCTAAAACTGTTGCTTTTTATAACAAAAATTATTTACAATTTAGACAACAATACAAGAAGCAAATGAATGATTTTTCAAAACCATTTCAAGCAATTAGCACTGGAAGTGCATTAGAATCAATAAATAAATAAGATCATAACATTAGAAGAAAATATATATTAATGAAATATAAAAAAATAGAGGAAGTGTGTACCGTTGTTGATGAAAAAAAAGTGCACATATATATATATATTTTTTGGAAAAGAGCTCACATATAACTTATGATAATTTATAATTTAGACCATTTAAATAATGATCACTAACTTACCGCTAACAATGAGAATGGTATATAGTCTCAAACATCACGAACATAAACTCCAAAACAAAATGAGGTTAGAGAATAAAAACAAACATCTCTTAGAACTTAGAAGTCAATAGGACAATGGTGTTCTAACTATAGTATTCTTATTAAATCAAATAACTTCTTCTATAATTGATGAGATGCGGGCTGTTGAAAAAAATGGTATGTGTGGGAGGTAAAAGATTTTGTAGCGCAAGCATATAATAGTTCTAAGATGGTATATTTAATATAGTATAACCTAGATGATTCTATTCAGAGATATAAAGCAAGACTAGTGGCAAAAGAATTCAAAGAGGCCTATGCCTTATAACATTATCTGGAGACTCTGGACATCTAGCTAAATCATCGTGAATGGCTTATCCAACATTAGTTTTTAATGTATCAAAAGCCTTAAACAGTACCTGAGGTTTGAAACCAACCAGCTAATCCAATCCAGTGGAAGGGCTAACCTTATGAAATTAATTCCTTCCAATATAGTAAATATTTGAATCACTCCCGCACCCATGGCAAACTATAGTTGTGTATGAACGGTGAACTTATTAATGTGGAAAGACAGGAGAGGAAAAGAAAAGGAAGACAATAAATAGCATAAGGATAGAGAGAGATAGGGTAGTTCAATAACCTCTCCCCGGATAATCACCCATCGCTTAAGGCAATCATTTAAAAATTACATCAAACCTCTTGAGAATATAAGTGATTTCAATAAGTTTATCCAAAATCAAACCGTATAATAAAAGTAACCTGTCATCATGTATTCAATTCACTTTAGCATGTGACATTTATTTGGAGTTCTAGCTAAATCAATTCTACACTAAACACAATGAGATATTGAATTTTTGGTTTGAATGAACATTCCATCCAATTGTAATTTTCTTGAATTGGGATAAGGTTAACGTATCTGGTGAATAACAATTAAAAACATGAATGACACACCAGCAAGAGAAGGTAAGAATAACAAGCAAACAAGATAGTTTGGTCCTTCAAACAAAACTCAAGTTAACTTGATTCTAGATTGTTCAAAATCTTTATATCAGATGTGTCCAAACAAGAGTTACCAATAGTCTATTTAAATGTAAAAGAACAACTTTGACAATACCTATTATCTTATAACTCTGTAACAATGAAGGAATTGAAACAAAGCAACTCAGCTACCCTGTTTATGTTGTTAAAATATTCATCTACCACAAGTTTTTTTAAATAATGATAAAACAAGAATCAGATTACACTAAGGCTTCAAATGATAGAATTGTATTTGAGCACCTCAAGGACTCCATAAGCAAAGTATGAGATGCTAATAGAGAATGTAGAAAGTGAAAGACAAAATGAAACAAATTCAAGTCTGTTTGTCCAAATCACTAAATTCTTGAATATGCATAACAACGGAGTACAACAGTAAGCATGATAATATTTGGGGTGGATCAACTAGTGTAACAGGATAAGAAATAGTTTTTAATGAACATACTATGAAAAATAGTAGGAAAGCAAACATAAATATGAGGGAGCAACACTTAAAGTTGCAACAAAAACTTACCACATAGAAGTATGTATTAGCCTCATGCTAAGAAATGCAATGACTGCAAATGCTCAAAAAACTGTAGTAATAATCAAATCACCTTCACCTGTCAACAATATCTAGAGAAAATGAGTAACAAAACCAAAGAAATCAGAAGCACAAAGAGCGAAAGAAAAATATGCAAGGAAAACTTCAACCTTTTTTGCCTTCTTGACATTAGAATAAATATTATTCTATATACTAAATGTAAAATCAATCCAATGCAATTAACAGTGGGAAAGAAAGGGGTGATCAAGTAGGTCAAGAGGGTATATATGTAGGGTTATCCAAAAAATTGTCTAGTAGATGAATAAAAAACTCAGTTTTTAAGTATAGAACAAGAAGTCAAATTTCAGCCAAGTATAATAGGGGACTCTTGGTCATTTGCCCTTCCATAATAAATGCAGCCACACTCTTTCAAACTAAAAAATAAAAATCCTTCTAACATAACATTAAACTGAAGAAACAAAGCAATATAATAGAGCTATCTTTGACCAAGGTTGAGATCACTTCATTTAAATATTCAGCATTCAGGTCATGACCATTATTAGCATTAAGAAAGAAGAGGCTTTTTTAAGTATCTCATAAGCATGAAAGCCTTTCGAAGGGTAGCTACCAGCACTCCAATAGTTTAGGTTCCAATGTAAAATATGTCCATATGGTTAGGCACATTAAAGTTTGTCCATAGGGTTAGGCATATTAAAGGCTCTAATTTGCTCAACCTAATGATGGTCCATTGCTAGACTAAAAATATGAATATATTAGATTATTTTATCTTTAAACAGTTAGTAGAACAAAGTTTTCTAGTCAGTAAAGAAAGTACGATAATAATAATGGATTACAGCAAAATGGCTAGAAGATATTGGCATGATTTTAGTAGTTAGGACTTGGGATGACACATTCAGGACTTCAGTGAACTTCTATCAAAATTTTCAAATTTTGATACTTAAACGTTTTATGTGTAAATCCATGTGCATGTAACATCCATTGCATGTTTACTGTATCCAAATTGTAGCTAAGCATAAGATGTCCTCACACTCGCACACACATTGAAGTGCAACTTGTCCAAGTGGCCTAGAGATTTTGTATTTTTAGCAATTTAATCTTGTATGCAACTAATGAAGAAATGTAAACAAATTATACTAAGTAGAAATGAAAACAATGGCACAATGATTTTTTTTCTTTTTATTTATACCAAATTATTTGCAGCATATTTGTTGGTTAGGTGAGAACCATCTATGATGATAAGATCTCAAGTTAGAACACCATTGAAATGGATATATCATATAACCCCGATCAACCATGTTGGCTTTTTCATTTTTTCTTTTTTCGTTTGATCCATTTGAATTATTAAATTGAAATTGTGAATTTCTTTAATTGAACTAATGAAATCTTCTTTGAGGAATTACATGAAACAGATGATAGGTGTGGAATACAGTGCTCTCAGAATCAGGATCAAAATAAACAAAGCTACTTAAAAAATCATAATAAAAAGATTAGAACATAAACATATGGAAGAAGACTAAACTGTGCTGCAGCATGATTGAATCTACCTGCCCTTCTATCCCAATAAAATCCATAAAAAACTCATACGATTGAAATGCAAATAAATCCTAGAATCCAAACAGGGCAAAATCTCCTTACCCAAGACACTAACCTTACTGCTGCATGAGTAGTGTAGAATAAAAACCCCATTATCTTCTTTTTACTCCATGCCACATCGCAGTTCCCCTATTCAATGACGTGTTGTAACAATCTAAGGGTATTTCACGTAAGTATGACACCTCAAGCATGACAAGGCGTTGGCCCCATAGAAGTGGAAGCATCTCGAGCCTCTAGCCTAGTGAAGATAAGATTTTCTATTTGCATAGGTGGGCCATCAGACTGTCTACAGTAAAAGAGCCGAATTTGGAGGAGAAAGTGTGCCTTTTTAATAAGGGTAATAGAAATGAAAACTGGGAATGTACAAAAGAATGGAGAGTTTGATTGTTTTGAGACTTTCCTATTTTACATTGCAATATGAGGTGAATCTTGAATAATGCCGGTGCGTTTTGCCGTAAATTAAATAATAAATTAAAGTTGATATTTAAATTAAAACATTCCCAATAAAAAAACTATATGAATTGACTAAATTAGAGGGGAGTGTTCACCTACTAGCGGTAGGGTTGCAAACATATACCTGATTCTTTGATTATTCGAAGGTTTTGACCCTTGAAAAATGGGATTTGAAATATGCTTTGGGTACCGATTCATAAATGGGTCCAGGTCTAGAACCCAAATTCAGAACTCAATTTAGGTTCAGATTAGTAAACAGGTTCATATGAGTTCCGACCTATGAACCTGGGACCGAATATAAGAAACTTTCATATTGCAAATTATAGCTCAAAATCAACTTTTGATATTTTTATATTTAATCTTAAAACTAGTGGACTTGATACATTGTTATAAGCTGAACAATATCCTTAATTTAAAGAAAATAAAAAATTAAGAAATTTAAAAGAAGTCAAAATCAATTTTGAAACTTGTTCCCAATTCTCCAGGTAGACCTGGTTCCAAAACTGAATTCGAATCCTCTTAATTAGGAACCGGGTCCATAACCAACAAAATAAGTTTCGAGTTTGAACTGGAACCCTCATTTAGAAGCAAGTCTAGGTTTGGGTCCAGTATAGACCCATTTCGGGACCAACCCATTTGCAACCCTAATGAGTGAGCTGAATATAGTTTATATTCAGTACAGTTCATGAGCCCACTTAGATATAAGTAGAGGATGAGAGATTGAAAGGTCTCCTCAAAGATAAGGGAGATCCAAAAAATTAGCCCTACCAGATTATCTTAGCTCTTGATTTAATAGGTTTATACTTCCATGACATCTTAACCATAGATTTTCTTTAAATTCAACCCAACAGTGAGTGGTTCAATTAGTTACCCATTTAGGTTTTATTTTCTTGCAAACTTGCCTCGGGAAAGTATTCTCTTGCGGGCATTGTTCCATGAAAGATCAAATTTGAATTGTGCTAAAGGGACCACCCTTGAACATCAATCTGATGGACTATAGTGTTTGGAGAATAAGGTTCTCCGACTGTTATTTTATAGTTAATAATATTTTTATTATATGACAAGTTTTCTCATATAGCTCTCATTATGTGACAAGTTTTTTTTTAATAAAATTGAAAGGTCCATTTGTCAAAGGGTCTAATTGAAATGGCTTTATTTTAAGCGAATCTAATTTTAATTATCTTTATAATAGACAAATAAGAGTTCCATAGTCACTCCATGAAAATTCTCACCCAAATGAGACTATGATCGTTTTTCATTCATAAACGGAACTCGAGTTCTTCAAAGAGACTAATTGAGATGCGTCTCAATTTGGCAATGATCGGAGGAATTATTATTATTATTATTATTATTATTATTGTTGTTGTTATTATTATATATCTTTTAATCCTATCTTGAAGTTTGAATTTTTTTAGAATATTTCAATGCAAATCCCTTCTTTATCTAATTTCGCTTGTTACAATCCCTCTTCTTCTTTTTTTTTTATAAGAAAAAATTTTGATAGTAATGATAGAAATCATTATGAAATCAATAGTTACATATTGTCTGATCAGATCTGGGAAAGAAAACCACGAATCGACATTTCTCCTACAAACCGAGCATGCCTAACTAGAAAATGAGCCACTTCATTCTCATCACTACCCACATTAAGAACTTCAAAATTCTTAAAAGGAGCCAACAAATATTTTATCTCATCAACCAAAGGGCTTCTACACCTTTTTACTATAGGAGTTTTTTTTCTTTTTCATCATCCATGACCACTAGGAAGTGGATTTTACTAAGTAATAAATCAGCCACCAAATCAAATTTCCTCCCTTTTTATCATCAATCAGCCCACTATTGTCATTCTTTCCTCCTTTCTTCTTTTTCTATTGATGGAGGCCATAATTGATTTTTATAATAAGAGGGCACTTATAAGACCCTCATCTCATATCCATGGTATAGAAATTCAGAATCCACTTATAGATAATAGCCGGCTTTATCTTTGTTGTATTTCATCAACCTGTGTGGCCCACTATATAAGCCATTTTTTTCTTTTTATTATTTCAAGCTTGAACAATCCGTGATTCCCATTGTGAAAGTTAAAATTTTTCTTTCTAATCTCACAATTTATGGGGTCACTTTCATGTCGGTCTTTAATATTCTAATTTTTTGCCTGTTTTTTTTATATAATTGAGTCATTCCTTCCATTAAACCATTGGATTTTGAAGTTCAATTTTAATTGTCTTAGTATTTTGATTTATATGATAATATTCATTTATAATTTATTTAGATACTTAAAAATATTTTTATTTAAAATTTTATTATTTATTTATCATAGCCGATGTTGCACTAATAAAATATTAAAGGCATGTGATCAGTTGGACGTTTTGTACTTGGTGAGACATTTGTGTGGGCCCCACATGATAATCCAATCTCATCACCCTGAGCCATCTGCCCCCATGCCACAGATTTCAAGGGTTTTACAACCATGCAAATGAGACTAGTCATTGTATTGTAATGAAACAAAATGGCGCATTCTAAAACTATTAAGCTTGGGAGCAACACATCTAAGTTTATGTGATGTGATTGACTTGAAATTTTACATATGGTTAGTCAAATTAGAATATTTAGATCCATTAGCATGATCTTACTTTTCTATTTTTATGTGAGAAATCTGCAGACGCCCTAATAATTTTCAAATTGACCACCAACTTTTGACAGAGATTAATATTCAGCCCTAATATATAATTATCAAAAGTGATACTTTAAGGACCAAAATTAATAATCATCTCACCTCTAATAACTTTCAATTCTATCCATCCATTTATGTCTCCCAATGAAAATGCAGATTATATGAGGAAATCTTTGATAGGACTAATCAAGTTTTACCATATCATTAGTGGGCAGGCATGCACTGTGTGCTTGTGTGACAGGCTGTCAACTGGTAATTCCGCATCATAGTCACCTTAGGGTTTTTAATAAGAGGATCTAGGCTACCTTAGCCATTATGCATTCTGGTGGCCCCACACAAGATGTGGCAAGATCCCGCCCGTTCTAACGTTCTTTAGCCCGCCAACGCCTTTTTGATACAACGGACTGTGACTTGCCGACCAGTGACGGCGAGCTCCACGTCACTGTCACGTGAAACGAGAATATAGACGATATCGTAAGAGATTGAGTTAATAGCTTTTTTGTCCGTTAGTGGACGAGATATGACTCATCTCACGAGTGAGATATTTTTTTGCGATATGAGATGGAGAAAGAGAATTCGAGATAGCGCGCTTGACCCGAAGTAAAGCAGTGTTGTCCAATACACGGTACACGCCTACTTGTCAAATTCTTCCACTGTCTGAAACTCCACGGAACTGTACGTTTACTATTTTCAAACATGACCCCACTAACGATTAATCAGAATCCGTTCAAAAATGCCAACCGCAGATCAATCATCACTCATACTGCTTCAATAAATACCGAACTATCATCCACCATTGGTTAAATCTCAAACAAATTTTCACTTATTGAATCCATTAAATTGCTCACAAACACCTCAATTTTATATGGTCTAGCTAAGGAGCCCACTTAGATCCATATCCACCAATGGATGAATGACGGATGGGGAATGCCTTATTATAGACAAGGGGGTGCCAAAAAATCAGCCCCATCAAACTATTTTAGCTTTGATCCAACGACCTTAAAGGCCTGTTTGTTAATTCCCCCTCATGGTAAAGTTAAAAGCATTTTTTATTGCACGATATAACAACATAAAAGAGTCAAATTAAAATACCACATTTCAAAAATATCCTTCTATATTTTTATACAAAAAAGTCAAAAAGTTACTTTTTCATTTCATAAACTAATAAAAAAATATCTATTTTTAACACAAAAATTCAAAAAGTTACATTCTATTTTCACTAAAAAAACAAAATCTAATCATTGGATTGATTAACCCCTCTCATTTCTTTATTATTAAACTAATCATTCACCTCACTTTGCTCTACCAATTAAATTAACAAATGGCCCCTAAAGTATAATGATGTCTTAACTGTAAATCCTTTTGAGACTCAATCTAATAAAGGGTGAAGATTCAATGATTATGGAATGACCAAAGCATCAAAAAGACTGAAATGATTAGGTGTGTTTCTTTACTAGAATTTTAAATTTTTATTTCTAGAAGGATTTTAACTTCTTCAAAACTTATTTTTTAAAATCTTTTAAGTGGCTGAAATTTGATGATCTAGTGAAAGAATATCGCATTTCAAATGTTAGGGGATAAGATATCTCATAATGTCCAAGAAATTCTAATATACAAAATCCTAAATCCTTATTAAAGAATTCTCATAAAGAAATATGTCCCAAATGTGCCTCTAAGTTGGCTCCATAGGAAAATGGCATCTTACTTCATGAAAAGAGATAGCAAATTTTAAGATTAGACCTGACTTTTCCTTCATGAGTGGATTTTATCACCTCGGCCGATTTCTATCCACTTTTTTTATCCGAGAGCTCCAACACCTCTCTCACCTCAACTGCTTCCCCTTAGGAGAGTCCCACCACTTGGGATAACAAAAAAAATTGATAATAATAATAATAATAATAATAATAATAAGGGCTCCACATCTTTGACTGCACATGCAGTAAAGTATTGTCGTAGGGGAATAGTTTTCTTTGATCACATTCACCTCCCAATCGCTATCCACGTTCACATGAATCTATCCTCTTCTTCAATTGCACAGTGAATGATCAACGTGGGCCCACAGTGGTGAGAGATTTTCTAGTGCGTTTTCTAGGTTGGCCTCACTTAACCTTTTTGGTTTTTGTTTTTTTATCTTCTCTTGCCTAATAAAGTCTTCAGTAACCGGTGTGGAATAAAAAAGACCGGAAGGAGCGGAAGTTGTCGTGATGCGCGGACCCACTTAAAGTATCTCGCCAGTCTAAGATTAGTTTAATGAGGCCTCTATTTGGGTGGATTGGTTTTGTCCCGTAGCCGACTGGGGAATACGATGACCACCAATGCACGTTTCAAAGAAAAGGGTCTCCTCTCCTGCGTGTAACCACACAGAGTTCCTTCTGTCATTGGTTGGAAGTGGGATTCAACAACCACCGCTCATGGTCGTAATAATCCGCTTCCAGCCAAGCATCGCTGGCATCGTTGAGATGGATTTGTGACCGTCGACTTTCGTCCATTTCCTGCACGGATGGTGGGATGATTCTGATTTTTCAGAGGCATGGGTCAAATTAGAGTTGGATCTAGACGCCAAGTGTTTTCATCCCATTTCTTTTGTTTTCTTCTTGTTGGATGAAAAATTGGAAGAGGTCTGCTAGATTGATTGTTAACATGATGACAATTGGAAAAAGAGGACAACGGATGGTGATGTGGGCTTGATCAATTGGCCATATATGAAAGGGAATGATTTTTGTTATTCTTTTTTTTTTTCAATATTTTCGGACAGAGAAACCTATGTGCACTCGTGGGAGTGCTATAAGGTGTGGATTTGATTCCCATATCTCATGCTCAAAATCACATTATACTTGTACAGAGAGTATGCTTGTGTGGGTTTAGCTGGTACCATCTAAGAGATCAACCTTATTAGGTAAAAGACATCAAAATACCCACATCATAAAAATAAAAAATAAAAAACCTCTCTCTCTCTCTCTCTCTCTCTCTCTCTCTCTCTCTCTCTCTCTTTTATGAGGCTACAACGGCAAACCTTCACATCATATATCCTTCATTTTACCATCATCAAGGGGAGATAATCGGTCATGATGCCCTCATGTCAGAAGCATGTTTTTGGCACCTTCGTCCATCTATTTATGCCATATTTACTCATACAAAATACATAAAATTGGAATTTTCTGGAATTCAAGGCGAAACGTGCTTTACTAAAGAATTATTGAAGATGTGTAGGGTGTGAACGATGTGAAGGATATGAGGAGAGGGGTAATATATACAAGGCACTATTATATATATTAAAGCTCTAAGAATTGAGCTCGAGCTCTTTGGAGGGTGCCACATCAGAAATATTTTTTTTTCTTTTTTCCTAGAGCGCCACATTATCTTCTAAAAATATCAAGAAATAATTTTTCTAAAATCTCTTCCTTTCTCTCTACTGTTTTTGCATTATCCTCTAAAATCTCTCCATCTACCCTTTTATCTCTCATCCATTCTTTTTATTCCCCAAAAATCTCTTTATTTGAATGGTATTCAGACATCTTCCTCATCAATTCAAAATTTTCCCCTAAAATCTATCATTATCCCCATTTAGAAATTACTCCAAGACGATCTCTGTACCAATCTCATCAACGTGACCACGAGGGGTAACGCACAAAGTACAACTGAAACCGAATTTATTGTTCAGTTAATTAAGGGATACTATTAAAATGGAAAAGGCTATTTCTTGTTATTATTTGTTGAGCTATGTGAAACTTTTATGTAGCATATGAATTAATTGCGACATGCCAGTGGAACAGCAGAGGCTGATTTATAAGGGTTGGATCTTGAAGGATGATCAAATCATAGAAAGCTATGGTGAGATTAGTTTGTTTTATGAGCTTTCGATGTGGTTTAGATTTGTGTATGTTTAAGGAATGAAAAAAAAATCCCTGGATCTGTTGTTTAATAAGTTTAATAAGATGGGTCTGTTTGGTTTTGTATATACTAAAATTAGAATTGATTAATGGTCCATATGATAGCAACAAAAGGGATGGGTCTTGTATGATGGCAACAAAAGGGATAGGTTAATTGGTTATCCATTCTGTATCTGTGCAAAGAAATTGAAATTCATACTTATTTTTTTCTATGCACATACTTGTACTTGTAATTGATCTTCATTCTTAATGTACTTGTAATTGATCTTGATTCTTGATTCGTGAGAATGGAATTGATTGTTTAACTAAATTGTTTAATGAATATTTTTTTTAAAGATAAGAATGTATGATGAATGTATAAAGAGCACTGAGGCGTTTGTTTGTTAAGAATTGTTCAAAGCATTGAACAATCAAACTTATGAGCCGAATGATGAAGCTTTTGGAAGAGGGTGTTGGAGCAATGCATAAGGCATTCTAGAGAATTAATTATAGATTTTAAAGCTATAAAAATGGAGGCCTTTAAATGGTGAGCTACTATTGATGGTAAATTGCGCTGATGTCAATGGCCTAATAAAAGCATTGATTAGGCCTAAGTTGAAGCTTCTTCCAAGAACAAAGCCATTGGAGTCCTTCAAAACTCATGTTGGAGATTACAAGCAAGTATTTGTAGTTATTGCTTGATAATACCTGTGTGTGGAAAATTTTATGTGGTGTTGTTGAATGTTTGATGGTAATAGTGTTGGGGTTTTGTGGTTGAATCTAGGCCTATCAACCACTAGCTGACCCAATTCGTGTTGAAGCTGTTAGTGAACTTCATCATGGAAAACGGAAAGGTTAGTGATTTTGCAATAGAAGTGGGATTATTTTCTGGATTTGTTTTAGTTGTATATTTCCTTTCAGTAGTTTTATAAGTTCTCTATTGGCAACATAATATTGTAAGTGTGCTCTCATGTATTATGAGATTAAAACCAATTACCCAGTTTGGCCTAACTTAAATGTGCTAAAAGCTTAGAGTGTACAAGAAGCATTTTAAGGGTTGCTCGAGTTTTATCTTTATCCCACCTAGGCATCTATGGGCTCAAACACAGTATCTACTTTATAGCTCACTAATTTGTATTCTTGTTTTTGTTATTCTCAGTTTTATAGTTTTAATAATTCGTTGACTTATTTGTGTAAGTTTATTCATTTCATTTTAGTTCTTGCAATTTGTAGTACAGTTAACTTCAGTAAAAAAATCTAATTCTATAGTATTGCATAAGTCTGATTCCCACAACACTTAATGATGGAGTGGCTAAGGTAGGGTAGGCATGCACTTCATCTTCCCGTCATGTTATCTTTTCTTTTTTCACTTACTATTGATTTTAATTTACTTTATTCTGTAATTTTCTAATATTTTTATTATGTAAGCTCATTTTATTTACTAAAATGAGATCTTAAGACTTTCTCCAAAAATTCTTTTCATTCATAAAAGGGGCCATGCACCCCATTTTTTTATTTTTTTTCATTAAATCTTGAAAAATAACATTAGATATATTATTTTTAAAGTTGTTTATTTTTACGCTTATTTCATGTTTTTCATTTGTTTGAATATCTTCTTTTTACTAATATTTTATTTACTTTCTTTACAATTCCTATTTACCAAAGAATTGTTACATTGTCATTTATAAAATAAAATTTTCTTTCGATAGTTTCTCAGCCCATTCTTAATTAATACCTTGAAGATATAGAATTTGAATTTTTTTAATTGGGGTTCACTTTCATCTTTTTGCTCTTATTTTTTGTGATGCAATACTTTATACTATTTTTTTCATTTAATTTATTATTAAAAATATTATTGTTCATTATTAATTTCCTTAATAATATCTTTCTTTTACCATGAAATTATGACCTCAACTTTTTTCATTTTCTACTAAAATTCTCTAATATGATAATAGATGTTTTTTTTCAGGTTTTAACTATTAAAGTAATTTAATTTAACTTATTATTTTGCCCCAAAGGTCTACTTTTATTTAAAACTAATAAGTTCAATAGTATTCTTATCAAAAAATTCTTTTTCAATGTATTAACATAATATATTGAATAATAATACAACATTTAAAATGTTGATTTTAGGGCCTAGGCTAAGGACGAGCTTTTGTTGCTAGCATTGAATTACAAGGGCAGAGTATCCATTTCCCATATTTTTCGTAGTATGACGGCCATTTTTGGGATATTCATTTTCTTTTTTAAATAAAAAGAGGGGAATTCGTTAAAGCCACAAACATATTACAAAAACATACAAAAAAGGAGAAATATCAGAGAAGCCCCACTATAGAAGCCACAGAAATAACCAAAAGGAGAAAAACAAACGGAAAGCGCCACCATGACCCAGGAGACCTTGTAATATTCATTTACTTTTGATTCTTTGTTTTTCACTACTTACAAAAATTAATATAATTATAAAAAGGCAATCCTCGCTATTCGACTGCACTAAACAAATGTGCACATTGTATATATCCACGTTGACCACGTCGTCCACACCATCCAATGGTGTTTTTTACCCATCCAATTAAGGGGGTTGGTGCCCAAGTTAGCCCATGCATGTGAAAAGAGGAGCCCATACAAATGAGTAGATAGTTCATATAGACCATACATAGTTAGCCCATGCATGTGAAAAATGGAGCCCATACAAATGAGTAGATAGTTCACACAGACCATACATAAGGTAAAAGAAGCGCACGAATGTGGAAAGAGTAGCATGTGCAGGGGGATCAGTCCATGCTAGGACTCTTATCCAAGAAGAAGTTTTTAACAGAACAATGTAAAGTGCACATTTCATTTCTTTGATAGGACATGGAGCTCTTTGTTTAAGCATGTTGTTTGCTTATTTTACTTTTTTGTGACAGCATTAGAGATTGATATGGCTGGCTACCAAAAAACGGAAAATAAAAGAGATTGATTTGGCTTCACTCAGCCTCCATAATCAGAATCCGGCTGACTTGAATTTTGGATCCAATGTTCGTGTTGGACTTAGTTTCCGGCCCAGACCAAAACCCATGTGTGTTAATCCTGAATCTAGGCTCCTAACAAACCTAATTACGACTCATTGTTCTATTAAACTACTAATGTTAGTCAGCCCTTTTAATTTGACCCAATCAGTTTTTTATTTTATTTTTATAGCACAGTTACGAGGTTGGGACCCAAAGATAACTTGACATATCGGGTAAAAAAAGCCCACCTAAATGAAAAGGAAGCCCGTACAAGCACGAATAAGGGGGCTAGCCAACGTTCAAATCTTGGATAGCATAATAAAAACAGCCAGTCTTTATCAATAGGGTGAAGCGTCGTTCTTGACCCATCCAATTGTTACTTAGGCCAAACCCAACACATTTCAAATATTAAGAATTTAAATAAGTTGCAGGCCAAATAAAAACCCAACACAATATCACCACATTCCATATAAATAGACTATTATAACTATTAAAATATTAAACCACCGAAAATTTTAATTTAGTTTAAAGGTTCAGTTAACTCAACCCATTTAGGTTATGCAGGATATATAGGTTGAGCTGGTTGACGGAAACTCAACTGGTTTAAAAGCTGGTCAAGTTTTCCGAACCGTATTTATTGCATGTCTGGTTCAATAGGATTAGCAGGCGAAGTCAGTTTTTGCCACTGGTAGTCAAAATCGAAGTTCAACCCAAATTATATGTAGGTAAAACCCATACCTAAACTCTACTACACAAAAATTCCCACCCGAGTTTGAGGCACCCAAATTTCCTTTTCAGTACTTGAGAAATATGTCTTTTTTGGGTAAATACTTGAGAGACATAAATCAACTTCAAACATTACAGATTTATAGTCTATATTCTGTATCTTCATCATAAATTATATATACATAAAACCCTAACCCAAGAAATACCTAAATTCAATGCGGGCTTCAAAATTCTGACTTGAACCTGACTCAAACCAGAACAAGCACAATCCAGGTTTCACTTGCTGGTTAGTCGGCCATGCAAAGTCAATTTTGGCCCAACCCAAGTTACACCGTCATTAAAGCTTTGTTTATCCATTCGCCTAGCCCTGACCTAGACCCAACTCATAAATCTTCCTAATATGTGCCCATAGTAAGTTTTAAATCTTGATCCCAATACTAGAACATAAAAGACTGCAGATGTGAATCTTAAAACTTTCGAATCCTATATGGATTTGGACCCAAATTTCTCTTCCGATCATAAAACAACTACTTAGCATAGCGGAGAAACATGGTCCTTCTTAATGGGTTGGCAATTAGGACGATTAATCATCCAAAGATTCTTTTGATGATTTACCAATTAAAAAAATAAAGAAAACCTTTTTCTTTCTACCACTATTCGATTTGAACTTTTTTTTTAAATTCTCTCTTAAATTGAGGGTGCATTTGGTGCCGTACACCGAATAGGAAATGATCGTTTCCTCTTTCGTGGATTTGGTTTTCCTACCACTCAAGAGTGAACTTCTGAATCCTCTCTTGCAGTTGAATCGAAGCAAAAATAGGAGAAAATTTTGGCATTATCTTTGTTGCATGCCTGCATGATTCCTTGTTGCGGCTGCTTTTTGGTTGAAAGCAGCATCACACACATGCCCCTAATTTTATCTTCATTTTACTTTACAAGTAAATTACTTAAATAAACAAGTAAATGTGAGATCTTAGGGCACCCTGTGTTGCAAATCCCCTTGAAAAATTCATAGTACAATTAAAAGACCAAAAACAGGAAAAACCACAATAAAGCAAAAGGCTTGACCACTGAGCAGGTCCGCTTCCCTATAAACAGGAGCAGCAGAGCATTCTCCGTGTCACTGCTCATCTACAAACGTCTTCGCTCGAAGATATCATTTTCTTCCTGCAAATCAATCTTCCCATTCTTCTCTTCTCTTCAGATCTCTCTGCTCACCCTCCAACACCAACAAGACCTCCCGATCAGGTATCATCACCAATCCATTCTCTCTCTCTCTCTCTCTCTCTCTCATTTTCGTTTATGATCAATGCAACAAGTAGAAGTCCAACCCAAATCCTCTTTTGACCCTAACCAACCCCCTCTCAATGGGATTCTCAGCTGAGCACTGGCTGATGGGGTACCTGCTTTCAACGTCTTTATCTGCAAATCCCATGATCCATTAAATCTAAGCCGTGGATCCGATGGGACCCACCTTGGATTCCCGAGTTGGGCGATCTACTCATCATGATCCCCAACACATCAATAGTATGGATTTAGATTGGTGGCGTATGTTTTCAAATATGGAAGTCGGAAGTTTTCATGTGTTATTGGTGTTTGTTGTAATGCTTCAAAGAAGGGAGAATGGGATTGAGTGCTCTCTTTTAGTAGATGGGAGATACTAGATGTTTGTTGGGCTGCAGCAACAGGAAGTTGAAAATGCATTTATTGAGAATAATATTATCATGTAATATTTAAGCAACCTTGGACTTGTCCACTGATGAGTGTGAAGAAAGTTGATTTGATGGGAATGCTCCTAGGGAATTTTTGAGGGTGGGATGTAGTGGGCTGATTTGAGATGAGGTGGTCATTTTTGAAAATTTTTGGGCCCTCTACATGACCGTTATTTCAATAGGGTGGAGCTATGGATATGTTAGTCGTATTGTAGGGAGGAGTTGCGATATTGCAGAGGGTGGCTTCTGCCCTCTTCAATGGTTTTATACTAACTGCAAATTTCCTTGGAGGTTGGTTGGCCTAATTGTTTCAGGCCGTAGTGCATGAAGGAAATTTGTCCATTATATATCTTATCATGTGGCTTGATTCATATTGGCTGGCGAAAAATGAAACCAACTTATTGACATTCGTATATGGCTTTTGAATCCTTATTTTTCTTTGATTCTTTCTTGGCTGAATGTATTGGGCTTTGCAATTTTTGTTATGCAGTAAAGTTACCGACTTACAATTACTATTTCAGAAAACAGGGTAATGATTAGCATTATCTGGTATCTTTAGTCTTATTCTGATAGAGCCATCCATAATAGAACCATAAAAACAGAGTCTAAAATCAGAAAATGTGTGTTGCCTTTAAAAAAAAATTTCCGCCTCTACTTTTTTGGGACCCCATGACTCTTATTTTTGGAAGCCTAGAATTGGGGCTTTTCATTTTAAGAGAATTTGCCTCTACTTCTTTAAAGCAGGTAGAGGGTGGAATCATGTGCCAAATGCTTTTATTTTCAAAACCTTTATGCATTTTAGACATTTAGTCAAGTAGGGTGGAAATAGAGATGCCAAGCATGCACTTAAAAGCCTTGCAAGTTAAGATACATGAAACCAACCATTTTGTCTTTGTAATTTTCTTCCACCTCTTAGATCAAACTTAAGGGTGCATTTGGATATCTCAAACTACATCAGCCGGATACTGCATTTGGTTTGTTTCCCTACCTCTTAGTATCAAACTTAAGATCCTCTATTCCAGTGGCATAACATCCAACCTTCTTGCAGTCTGGGCACTGGGGTATACGCAACCACACCTTAAAAAACTCCACGGCACTGCATTATTGAAATAAGGATTTTGTATTCTTGTCCTTCCTTGATGCAGTTTGGTCCCACAAGTGGTCTCATTCAAATTTAATTAGATTAGGACTATATTATTTTATTAGGAGCTTTCTAATTGCATTATTAGAGAAGTTTCTATTAATAGATTACGGTTTGCTTAAGCATTAAGTTTGCTTATATTATATATATGGTATTATAGAGAAGAAATTCTTAGACTGGTTGATTAATAGAATTGTGGGTTTTATTCCAGAAGGTGTGTTCTCGTGCGTTGAAGTCTTGTTGAAGACGATTCGAAGTGTCATCTGACATGTGCTCCGGCGCTCTATACAAGCCCTAATCCTAGGGCTAGCATTACCGTGATATCAGAGATGATCCTTTGATAGGTCGGCATGATTATCGCCACACCACTATCGCTCCCATCTCAATTGACCCTTCTGATCCTGCCACCCAAACAATCCTAACCCTTCCGTCAGTCCCTCATCCCGAAAAACCCCCTTCCCTCACCTTCTCCAATACAGAAACCAAAGCCCTTTCAACCTAGTAACATCTCCATTGCAGAACACTCAACCTATTCCCAAACTCGACACCCCCACCACTGCCTCTCGCCTTCATCCCCTAACTTAACACCGCCTACTCATCCTCTCGCCTTCATCCCCTAACTTAACACCGCCTACTCATCATCATCATCATCATCATCATCATCATCATCAAAGCCTTATCCCAATCATATTGGGGTCGGCTACATAAATTCTATTTCTTCATTCCGTTCTATTTTGGGCCAAATCCCTAGACAAGTTAAACTTCTTCAAATTTGATTCAATGACTTCCATCAATGTTTTCTTCGGCCTACCCTTACCTCTTGATGGGCCATCTACCTGTATAGCCAAACTTTTTCTCATCGGTGCCATTGTCGGCTTACGCTCAACATACCCAAACTATCTTAAATGGGTTTATCTAATCTTATCCTCTATTGGTGTTACCATTAAATGCTCTCGAAAGTGTTCATATCTAATTTTTTCTTTCCTAGTATTACCACACATCCACCTAAGCATTCTCATCTCCGCTACATCCACCTTATGTATATGCATCTTTTTAATTGGCCAATATTCTGCTCCATAAGTCGTAGCTAGTCTAACCACTGTCCTGTAAAATTTGCCCTTCAATTTCATTGTCATTCGTTTGTCATAAAGTACTCCAGAAGCTAGTCTTCACTTCAACCATCTAGCTTTTATCCTATGCTCTACATCTTCGTCAATCTTCCCATCTTTACTAATTTCGAGCCTAAGTACCGAAAAGAATCTCTATGTGGTATCTCATGAGTTTCAATTTTGACAGTGGTTTCAACACTTTGTATATGTCTATTGAAATTGCAATCTCTATATTCTGTCTTTGTATAACTTATTTTAAAGCCTTTAGATTCTAATGCCCCCGGCCATCTTTCGAGTTTTGCATTTATACCATCTCTTGATTCATCCACCAATATTATATCATCTGCAAATAATATATATCATGGTACTTCTTCTTGAATATACACAGTTAACTCATCCATAATTAATGCAAAGAGATAAGGGCTTAAGGCTGATCCCTGATGAAAACCTATAGTGATGGGGAATTCATCTGTTTCTCCACATGTGGTTCTCACATTTGTTAGTACTCCTTCATATATATCCTTACAAATTTTAATATAACCTCTAGGGACATTTCTTTTCTTCAAAATCCACCAAATTAAATCCCTCGATACTCTATCATAGGTTTTTTTTAAATCGATAAAGACCATATGTAGATTTTTCCTCTTTGCTCGATATTTTTCCATTAAATGCCTAAGTGAAAAGATAGTTTTCATAGTTGACCTCCCTGGCATAAAACCAAATTGATTTTCAATGATCTTGGTCATCCGTCTCAGTCTTTGCTCCATTATTCTCTTCCATAACCTTATAGTATAACTCATAAGTTTAATCCCTCGATAGTTGGTACAATTTTGTATATCTCCCTTATTCTTATATATAGGTATTACAATGCTTCTTCTTCATTCATCCGGCATTTTTTTTTGTCACAAGTATCTTATTGAATAGTCTACATAACCAACTCACTCTAACCTCTCCTAAGCATTTCCATACCGTCTTCGGAATATCAACTGGGCCTGTAGCCTTTCCTATCTTCATTCGCTTCAATGCTTCTTTTACTTTCACCCCTTTAATTCTATGAAGAAAAGTATGTTATAATAATGAAGTATCCTCCTTAACTCTTGTATCCCCTATATGTTCTTTATTTAAAAGTTTGCTAAAGTATTCCTTCCACCTTTCTTTAATATCGTTGTCGTTCAGCAGAAAAATTTCCTCATTGTCTTTGATACATTTGACATGATCTAAGTCCTTACTTTTCTTTTCTCTTATTTTTGCAAGCTTAAAAATATTCTTCTCTCCTTCTCTTGTTACCAACCTATTATAAAGGTCATCGTATGCTTTGAACTTTGCACTACTTACTACTTTCTTAGCTTCTTTCTTTGCCTTCTTATACAGCTTAAAATTTTTCATATTTTTAGTCCCCTACAAAACTTTGTAGCAATGTCTTTTCTCTCGAATAACTTCCTGAACCTTCATACTCTACCACCATGTTTCTTTATTAATATGTTTCTTTCCTTTTGATTCTCCAAATGCCTCATTTGTAACCTTTCTAATGCAATTAGTCATTTGATTCTAAATTACTGTAGTTTCTCCTTCAAGATTCCATTCTCCCTTCTCAATCATTTTGTCCTTAAATATATTTGCTCTTTCCTCCTTCAAATCTCTCCACCTTGTTTTAGAGTCCATTTTGTTTACTACCACTCTCTTTCTACTTCTAATGCAAATATCTAAAACTCCGAGCCTATGTTGCGTGGTCAAACTCTCTCTTGAGATAACCTTGCAATCTTTACAAGCTAATCGGTTCTGTTTTCTAACTAGAAAAAAGTCTATCTGGCTCCTATTACTCCCATTTTTATAGGTAATTAAATGCCCATCTCTCTTTTTAAAGTAAGTATTTGCTACTACAAGATCATATGCCACTGCAAAGTCCAAAATAGTGTTTCCGAATTCATTCTTTTCTCCAAATCCTTGCCCTCCATGCACTCTCTCATATCTTATATTATCTCTTCTTACATGCCCGTTTAAATCCCCTCCAAGGAAAATCTTATCACTATTTGGGATTTATTGCATTAAATTATCCATCTCCTCCTAAAATTGTTTTTTCACACTTTCCTCTAGTCCTACTTGGGGAGCATATGCACTGATGATATGGATTATGTTTTCCTCTAGTACTAGTTTAATTACTATAATTCTATCACCAAACCTTTTAACCCCTACAATATCCTCTTTCAAATCCTTATCTACAACTATACCCACTCCATTTCTTGTATAACTCTTTCTTGCATAGAAAAGCTTATACCCATCTGTGAGCTCCTTAGCTTTATTCCCTTTCCACCTTGTCTTCGGTATCCAAGCGACATTAATTCTTCTTCTTTTCATTACCTCAACCAACTTTATACTTTTGCCTGTCAAAGTTCCTATATTCCAAGTAGCAAGTTTAATTTTCCTATCTCTCATCTTCTTCTTATGGATTAACTTCTTTAACTGCACTAGCACAAAGTCATACGGTAGCCCTTGCACACTTTTCACTGCAATCGGGCGATGCTGCAATGCGTCGCTTAAAGCGAGGAATGTCCTAGCCTTATTGCGAAATATTGTTCTCGTAGAATTTATGTTTGGGTTGTGACAAAGTTTTACGCTGGCTGTCAACCTACCTAACGCAACCCTCTTCCTTTATCTGGGCTTGAGACCGGCAGCAAAAACTGGTGGAGTTAACCTAAAACTGCCTACTGCTAAAAAAAAAAAACCATCGTTGAAAATCCCACCACCCATTCTCCCATCGGAATCATCCCAGTGCTTTTACCCAGCGTCTGCTAGACCCAACCACCTCTTTCTCTACCATCGTAGAACCTTACCCCTTTTTGCCATTGTCTGTCACAACCCAAACTCCAACTTCCTAATCCCAGCTAGTCTCGTTTCTACCGTAAAGCCACCCCAACTCCCAATCTCATATCTTCCTCCTCCATTGTCGAAATCCCTACTGCACGAGTCCCAAACCAGCACCCATCCCTCCTCCGTTCGCCATTTTCATTGCATCTGAACTTGGAACAAAAGGAAAAAAAAAACAAAAAGAAGTAGCAGAAAGTAGAGAAAGAAGACGAAGAAGAAAGGGGAGACAGAAGTTTGGACGCTTATTTGGCTTCAGTGCGTGTGTCCTAGTGCCACTTCACCGCAGTCACACTGAGCCGTCGAAGCTGCTTTTAGCCACCTTCGTCTCCCATCTTCTTTGTCAAATGTGAATAGGATCTTTTGTGGTTTTTTTCGCCTACACAACACTTGAAACAGGAAACAAAAAAAAAAAGGGGAGGGGCGGGGGGTGTGTTTTGTCTGTACATGTGGTTGGGCTTGCTGTTCAAATTTGATTTAAGTTCGGGGAGGCCAAATCCAGGCCTCGTTTCTGGGTTTGCATCAGCTCGACCCACTTGCAAGAATAACCTAGTAGACATCATCTTTGCATCAACCTATTCTCAGTGATAGGTTCACAGCAGATTTGAAAAAATCAAAGACGAGAAGTTGTTTTTGCGATTGCAGACACATCTCCCGTCAGATTTCAAATCCGTTTTCTCCAACATATTTGTGGAGTGTTAGTCCGATTTTAATTTTTCATAAAAAAAAAGCCTCTTAAGAAGCAAGTGGAGGTTGAATCTTCATTTTCTTTAATAGAAGATAGATTTAATTGGTACTATTAGATTTAATTGGTACTATTAGAGATTTAACCGCAATAGTTGTCACCATGCAAACCACCCTGCAACAACTAGAAATTAAGGTGACAGCTTTGGAAAATAATCAGCATGTGGATCACAATCTAGGTGATGGGGTAAATATTCAGAATCAACGAGATTTACTAGTCAATAATCCTGATAAAGATTTAGGGATTAAATTCGTAATTCTCGAATATTATGGTAAATTGTAGCCTGCTGAATTCAAGGATGTGTGGAAAATATTTTTGCACAGAAGCCAATAAATGAGCACCATAAAGTTACATTGGTTGCCACTTGATTTCATAATTATGTGGCAACATGGTGGCTGGATTAAAAAGGAGGAATCAGAATATGGGCCCTATTAAAACATGGAATGAGTTGAAGAATATTTGGAAACAAAAATTCCTTCTCGTCAATTATGCCAGAGACCTGCATTCAAGCTTTCAAAACTTGAAATGATGAACTAAGTCAATTGTTCAATACTCTAAAGACTTCTTGTCTCTACAAGCTCGTTGTGGCTTGAATGAAGATGATGATATGATTGTTGACAGATTTTTCAATGGGTTAAGAGTAAACCTTCAGCACATCATTGCATTCCAAATTTTGAGAATGTAGATGCACTCATCCAACATGCCATCAAGGCCAAAGGTATTGCAAATCATTAGGTACAAAAATTTAATGCATCTGAATGGGCTTTGCAAAAGAATTCATCTTTCCAAGATGCTAAATCCAGTGGTTTACTTGGAAAAATTGTCTCGAAACCTAAAGGTTATAATAAGGTCACATGTTTTCATTGCAAATAAAAAGGATATTACTCTTTTGAATGTCCCAAATGAGTTAACCTAAGCGTATATGATGAACCCACCGCCCAGGATGATCCTCCGGACAAGGAAGAAATAGAGGAAGCAATTGAATATGAAGCAGACAAAGATGGTGAAACTCTCATGGTCATCAAAGAGGCTCCACTCACTGTTGAAAAGAAATGGCTGAGGAAAAATATCTTCTGTTCCAAGGGTACCGGTCATGGATAGAATTGCACAGTTATAGTTGATGACGAAGTGAGGAAAACATCATCTTTGAATCTTTTGTTGATCGCCTTAAGTTGAAGGTTTACAAGCACAATCGGCCTTATTTTGTCAAATGGCTAATGACAGTTGATGAAGCGCATGTACGTCACACATGCAAGGTTACGTTTGTTGTTGGCGATGATTACAAAGATACAATTTGGTGTAATGTGTTACCTATGGATAGTGGTGATATCTTATTGGGTTGCGTATGGATGTATGATAAAAATGGAACTCATGGAATGCACAATAACACATACCCATTCTTGGGTCGCTTATGGATGTATGATAAAAATGGAACTCATGGAATGCGCAATAACACATACCCATTCTTGCATGGTGGAAAGTAAGTTGCACTTCATCCTAAAAGGCCAGAGTAGCCGAAGAAGAGTTTTTGGGCAGTTGCAATGGAGGAAGTCCTTTATGTTCACTATATTTACAAAGGCAATCCGAAGAAGACTTGGGTTCGAGGATGAACTCTTTTTTCAATCTGGGGAGGATGATGTAGTCTGGGTCTCACCAGTGGTCTCATTCAAATCTAATTGGATTAGGGCTATGTTATTTTATTAGTAGTTTTTAATTGCATTATTAGGGAAGTTTCTATTAATAGATTAAGGCTTGCTTAGGTATTAAGTTTGCTTTTATTATATATATGATATTGTAGATAAGAAATTCTCATACTTGATTGATTAATAAAATTGTGGGTTTTATCCTTGGAGGTGCGTTCTCGTGTGTTGAAGTCTCGTTGAAGACGATTCGAATTGTCCTCGGACACATGCTCCGGCACTTTATGCAAGCACTACCCTAGGGCCTGCATCATTTTTGCATGTGTTTCTATGTGCTTGCTTTGATGCATACAATGTTCAACAAATTATATATACGTGGACACCTTTTTGCTATTTAAAATTTTCATATTGTGAACCATAGTGTATTGAGATACTCCAACATTTCACGACATCTGTCTATTGTAACCATTTGATTGGTCGCCACTAAATACAGACCTTTTATTGGATTTCCCATTGTATTCAATGGTGAGAACCTCTGATAGGGAAATAATGGAGTATATTATAAGATGTGGTGTCTACCGGATCAAGGTGTTTCACAGAAACTTTGATCACATCTGTATCCCACTCATAAACAAATTGATTTCTTAGATCAAACGTTCTATAGCTACAAGTCAATGATATGGATTGCTTGAGACCTTGTACATGATCTTTTTGTTTTTTTGCAGGATTAAATATGGCAATGTTTATTGCCTCTCGCCGTATTTCTTGTGTATCAGCTATGGTGCGTTCGACCTACATTCGGTTGTTGACATCATTCAGGGAGGAGAAAGACACATTTGGACCCATTCAAGTTCCATCAGACAAGTTTGTACTCTCTTTTCACAACTGGATGTCACTTTTAAATTCACAAAGGTTTCAGAGTTTTTAATTGTTTGTTGAGGCCTGTATTTGATATGCAATGATCTGATTTTTTTTCTATTAAATGCATTGTTGCAACTCAATTAATTTAGTTATTTTTGCTGATGTTCCAAAGGAGTTCCATAGGGCCTGTTTGTTAATTTATCCTCATTGTAAAGTTAAAGTTATCTTTCATTTCATCACACAATAACCCAAAAAAGTCAAATCAAAATACCACATTTCAAAAAAATTCTTTTACCTTTTTACACAAAAAAGTAAAAAAGTTACATTTTCATCCTACTAACTAACAAAAAATATCTACTTTTACCACAAAAAGTCAAAAAGTTACATTCTATTTTCACTAAAAAACAAAATCTAATCATTGGATTGATTTAACCCCTCTTATTTTTTTTATCTTTTAAAATTGCCATTCACCTCACTTTACTCCACCAGTTAAATTAACAAACGGGCCCTTAGTTCCTCTTATGGTAGATTGCATTTGGATGTCTTGACTTTTTATAGGGGCGGGAACATTCTTGTTAGAGTCCTATGACTCATATCCTTAATCCTGCGATTCCTATTGAATCCGAAGAAAAAAAGGTTCATATCCATGCCATGAATCTCATTTACAAGTGAATCTTAGGATTCATGTGTGAATCTACTGAGCCATAGTTGAGAGATTAATATAGTATTTTCTTTTACTTTTTCGTTTTTTTATTATTAATTTCTATTTTTCAAATGTTATATAATGATTAGTGAAATCCCTTAAGAACCTCTGCAATTTTAGGTGGTTTTAGAGATTAATAGGGAACAGAGCATGTGACTAGAACTTTCAACCGTACAAGCATGTTACTAGAGCATTCAACTATATATATGAGATTTTGTGCTGCATTTATTTGTTTATATATATATTTTCATTTTTCTTCATTAACATATATATTTTTTTGACTCAAGAGGCATCCTAACCGTGTAAGGTTGATTATTTGGATTTTATTTTTATTGTTTTGATTTAAAGAGAACACCATGTAAAGAGGCATCCCAATCATCCTTGCAACTTTAATATCTCAAAACATATTTAACTATTCATGATGTCATTTGTTCTTCATATTATTGTTTCCAAGTCTTATTTGTCACTCTAATTATGCGGCAATGAGTTAAAAAATGGATGAATTATGGATAACTACTTTTTTCTTTTTCTCTTTTTCTTCTTTTTGTTTTTCAAGAAAAAGAAAAGAAAATCTAGTGATTCTCTAGACAATACATGATATGATTTGAGTCATCCCCTTCAGTGATTTGCAATACTATTTTGATTCTCAGAATGATGGATAGGAATCCCTTTTTTTTTTTTTTTCACTGAATTATAAAACCTGAGTGTTTGATGGAGGTCATAGGTTTAGGGCTTGTGTGGAGTGTCGATGCAGGTATCTACAATGTAATATAAATAGGAAAAGCAAACTTAGGGCCTATGAAAACCTAATCCAATAATATAAACTATCCTAATTATAACTTTTTCAATAAAATTAGAAGCCTGCTAATAACATAAATATTTCTAAACTCTTTTGGGTGGGACCACTTGTGGGCCCATTTTGCATCATTCTTCCCAAGTTAAAAGAAGAGTTTCGTCCTTGAACTCGGGTCTTTTGTGGTCATTGTGGACATGGAATACTTGAAGAGCTTCTTTGGTTGCACATGCATGTGATCCCTTTTTTGGCGGTTCTGGCTTCTTTGAATAGATTGCGACTTCCTTTCCTTTGTAAGCAAATGTATAGGTAATTGTCATGTATGCCAGGAGTTCCATTCTTGTCATGCACGCATGGGTGACATAATAAGTTATCTCCACTATCCATTTGTAGCACATCATACTGAATTGTATTTTTACAATCTTCACCAATGGCAAAAGTGACTTGGCATGTATGTCGCACTTGTACTTCATCACTTGTCATTAGCCATTTGACAAAATTGGGGCAATTATGCTTATAAATCTTCAACTTTAGGCGATCAACGAGAATTTGAGAGAATGGTTTCACGACTTCTGCCATCAATCACAATTGTGCTAACTTGCCCCCTATACTGTACCTGTGGAACGAATAATATTTTTTCCACATACATTTCTCCTCAACAATAGGTGTAGTTTTTTTATGGACCATGAGAATTTCAAGACCCTCCTTGAGACTTGCTTCCTTCACTTCCTTTGTTTCATGACCCTTAGGTGATGCAGGCTAAACCATAGGTTGGCCAACCCGTTGGGCAGGTCCATAAGCCCAACTGGACATCTAGTTATTAATGAATATTATAAGTAGCTTGATTGTATTATAATTAATATTATTGAGTTTCTTATTCTGTTTAGGCTTATTCTAATATATTAAGAAGTTTTGTTTCTTAGAGTTCAAGCCAACTTCTTTATATAAGGATGATTAGGCTTCATTGTAAAGACAGACATTCCTTATTATCAATAATATTTTGAGTCATGAGAGTTTTCTTCTTGGTTATGGTTTTTTTTACTCATTGAGAGTATGCCCTGATGGCTAAATCTTTCTTTCGATTCGATCAATCCTTCGGGAGATTGGTTTATTTTTTGATTGTGGATTCGAGGCTATATCATTTGGTATCGGAGCCAAATAGCGATCTTCGGGAAGACAGTAGTCCTTCTCGGATTTTCTTCACTGCCACCAGCTCAACGCCCATCTTCTCTCCAACCCTTAGTCGAACCCAAACCCCACCATCGGAAACCCATCCTTGCTCATGAACACCCATTCCCGATCACCAAAACCCAATCCCGACACCATCTTCATTCCCACCGTCCTATGGGAATTACCTTCCTAAACCCTAAGCAAGCCCAATTTCCCCAAACCCAAACCCACTCATCTCCATTCCTTATTGAACCAATCCCCACTTACACAACCCATTCCCAGACCCACCTAACCATACCCAAGCACTCCAAAAGCCCTACACCTATCATCCTAGTCCCAATCATCAACCCTAGGGCCTCCATCCCCTTCACCAACACCACCAACAACCAGCCTAGACCTCTTCAACACCAAAACCCCCATCTCGTTAGTCACCAACCTGATCATAAGAAGCCAAAAAGGAAAAAAAAAGAAAACTAAAGAAAAAAAAGAGAGAGGAGAGTACAGAGGATTGGGACATACCTGCCATTGACGACAGCCCCCGTCCGTCACCATTGCTTGCCGGAGTCCGCCCTTCTCCGCTGGTCCTTTTATTGTAGTCGAGAACCAGTAAGAGTTCCCAGTTTTCTTTCACGTTCCTGCACTGTATATCGAAAACAAAGGAGGAGTGGGTTTTCTTTCTCTCTCTTTTTTTTTTTTGCATAGAGCCCATGGCAACACAAAGGGAGGGAGACCTCATCATCATACGTGCCATTCCCAGGCATAGGCACGACCTGAGCCACATCTTTGTTGGGCCTAAGTTTGAGTTCGACCCAAATCCAAATGGACATAGTCAATAGGGATTTAAGCCAAGCCCGAAGCACAAATTTTTGGTTAATCGATCTCAATTGTTGATTCTGAAAAGTGATATATTGACCTCTGACCTCCAATCTACGATCCATCTTCTCTAACATATTGCAATCAACTTGATCTACATAGCAGGTCAGTCCATCCTTTAAAGGTCAGTTAAATTTTGTTATCCTTGCATCCAGTCATCTTGAGAATTTTGGAAACTCCAATGAAATTCAAGGAATTTTGTATCAGCTTAAATATGGTGATTGGTATGTTGCAAATGAATTCTCCTTTGAGTAATTTCTTAATTTGAAGCAAGAAGAATTAACGGTTAATGAATATACTAGCCAATTTCGAGAGTTGCAAGATATATGTGGCCTAGTCGAGAATGAGACACATGATTTGGTTTGTTATATTAGAGGCTTGAGACCAGACATCTTGGACCATATGAATTTTTGCAAAACTAGTCAAGAAGCATAGTTCGAAGCCTCTTGTATTGAGTGTATGCTTAGACAGTCTCGCATGCAGCAATGTATGTCTCAACAATGACTAAGGGCCCATGTTGTAGAGAGACTTTTCAGTAGAGAAGATATCACATGCTTGTCATTCGCATACTCCTCAATTCCAATGAAAAGGAAGAAGAAGAATTGAGACAAACTAAGAAATTCCACACGTAGGTAAGAGTCAAAGACATGGCGTTTAATTTGGTTATTGACAATGGTAGTGCAATCAATTTTGTTGCACAAGATGTTATTGACAAGCTTCATTTGCCAACAGAAAAGCTTCGCAAGCCCCCAAGTCATACAGTCTAATGATTATGTCATCCCTGTCACTCATAGATGCTTGGTATCATTCAAGATTTGCAATTATGAAGATAAAATTTGGTGTGATGTGATCCACATGAATATTACTTATATTATTTTTGGATGACTATGACTTTTTGATTGGAAAGTACACAGTAATAAAGAAATGAACACATATGCTCTTGCACAGGAAGTAAAAAGGATTAGGCTCATTCCATTGCCATCCACAACCATGTCTTCATCTACATCACCTTCAACTGAGGCACCACAAAAAGAGCAAAAAGAAGAAATAAAAGACATGATTGCACCAAAAGTGCCGACAGAAGACATCAAGGATGACAATAAAGTGGAAGTTTATAGCAACATTGATTTCTTGGGTACAAACAATATTGATCAAGGCAATGCCCACCAAGAGCCACAAATGATTGAGGAAGAACAAGGACAAGCAAATACTGAAGACATTGATCGGTTTAGCGAGAATATTGAACATCCAGGAGATTTGATTGTAATCTTGCTTCTAGAAAATCCAATTTCGGTCATCAGTAGTAAAATCAATTGTTCCAGTGGTTTTGCAAGAAGATCAAAATTTTGAAGTCCCTCACATTGATTTCATCTTTGGGGATCAACGATGGATAATCCAAAATCATACTTTGTCGGTACCAGAACTACATTTATAGTGTCTAATGGTTCAACTACATATTTGAGTTACATGTAGACATTAGAAGAAGAGACAATTTTGATCTACTTTTCATGGAGGAAGAGAATGCATCAAGTTTCAACGCCATGTATCGACGATATAGCTTAAAAGAGAAAGCAGAAGTTTGTGCAATTGATTTTTAACCCTAGAGGACATCTCCCCAAACTTGTGGTCAAATTCTTCTAGGCATTTCTTAAGATGGCAACTCGCCGGAGTCGAGTTTTTCCAAGTTGGGGAGTTGATAGAGGCTAGACCATGGGGCGGCCAACCCGTTGGGCCTAGTCATAAGCCCAACTGGATATCTAGTTATTAATGAATATTATAAGTAGTTTGATTGTATTATGGTTAATATTAGTAAGTTTTTTATTCTATTTATGCTTATTCTAATATTAGAAAGTTTTGTTTCTTACGGTAGCCAACTCCTCTATTTAAGGATGATTAGGCTCATTGTAAAGACAAATGTTGGTTATTATTAATAATATTTTGAGTTATGAGAGTTTTCTCTTTGGTTATGGTTTTTCTACTCATTGTGAGTGTGCTCTAGTGGTTGAATCTTTCTTTGGATTCAATTAATCTTTAGGGAGATTGGTCAATTTTTTGATTGCGGATCCGGGATGGCATCATTAGGATTAGCTAGGGCTTTTTTCACATGGCCCCTGTTGGGCGTGGGCCTGTTGCAGTAGTATTCTTAATATTAATTGATTTGATGAGCCCCATTAGAGATGTTGGTGACCTATAGCGTTGATTTGATAGGCTCACCTGGGAATTATAATCAGTTAATCATTGACATTTAAATTTATGGTAAAAATAAATGAGAGATTCCTGTCTTACTCATTCAATTTTATAAAGGCAAGGATGATTACAGTACAGATGACCTTATATGCCACAATTGCCTCAAAACTATCGAGAAAAAGATAATTCCCATATCACTGTTCGTATCCAAAAAGATGCCTTGTAATTGACGGTTTTATCCTTAAAACTTGGGGTATCCTATAGCTATAGGATATCGAAAGAAGTGGCATCATAGAGCTGTAGGATATCAGCATATGCCAAGGGTTAACATCCATCTAAAGATCATCATGCAAGGTTAGACTACATAGGGCTTTTTTAGAACTCCAAAGACAAAGGGTTCAAGGTCCCAATCTGATTTTTATAGTGTAGTCTAATTAACAATGACGAAAAAAAAAAAGAACTGTAAATCAAACAACCATAAGAAGAAGAAGACAGATTTTTTATATGGAAATCCAACACGGGAAAAAAAAAAACAATGAGTCTTATCACCCAGGTCAACGGAAACTAAGTACTATTAATTAAACAGTTACAAGATATTCACAGACCTTCCCAACTTGGCCACAACCCAAATACACTTTCACCTTTAATGAGGTGTATGCATTTTGGACATTTTATTGAGCGATGCCTCTGTTGTTTACAATAAAAGCAGAAGATCCTATTCTGACATTCGGGCTTGGAGGAAACATTTTCCGACAAACCACTTGTTCTAGAATCTTGTGGTGATGAGGTCATTTGTGCAACTCATTTTGATGTGCTAAAATTTTCAGGCTTGATAATTTGCAATGCCCTTGACCTTGATGGCATGTTGGACGATCTTATCAACATCTTCAAAATTTTTGAATGCAAGTATGTGCTGGATATCTATTCTCAACCCATGAAAATATCTATCAACTAACACATCATCAACCTCATTTAAAGCACTACAAGCTTGCAGTATCATGAATTTTTTAGAGCACTTAGCAATTGACTTGGATCCTTGTTGCAAGTCTTGAAAGCTTGAACATAGATCTCTTGAGTAGTTAATGGGAATGAATTTTTGTTTCAAAAGATTCTTCATTTCAATTCACGTCTCAATAGGATCTATGTGTTGGTTCCTCCTTTTCTTTTGCAACTCAGCCCTCTATATTGCAACATAATTGCGAAATTGAAAGTGAATTTATAGCCTTCCGTCATTGGATTGTGTGCAAAAATATTCTGCACACATACTAACCAATCCGTAACTTCACCTGGCTTCAATTTTCCATCATATTCGGGATTCACGAGATTAATTTCTAAATCTCGATGGACATTATTTCTGGGTTGATCTTGTTGATTCCGTATATTCTTTCCATCATCTCGGTGGTCATCCGCACACTGATTAGTTTCTAAATTGGCTAATCTTGTTTCCATTCTTGTAAGAGTGGCTAAGAGTGGCTTGCATTTGGGTAATCATTTCGGATAATGTTACAATGATGTCAGTCAATTCTTCCATGGATGAAGATGAAAATTCCAATTCTACTTGATTCTTAGGAGGCATTTTTTTTTTCTAATGCAAATTAAATACGAATTTGACCTTATATATAGATTTGCACTCCCCAAACGAGATGGCGAAAGCATATCTAAAATTGGCTTTTCACGGCTTTCCAATGATGAAAATAAATTCAGATCCTTGATGTGGTTAATTTGCCTTTGACCTGATTACCGCTGATGTCTGTAGTGAAGATAGCATGTTACGGTTGCACCACTTCATGACCGAAGACCAAGTTTACCATGCCTAAACTTGACTTGGGCTTAGTTGGGTTGGAAACCAAACCCAAAATGTGTCACAGAAAGGGCACATCTGGAGGCCTCGTGCTTTGTGCGACAAAAAGAAAAGAAGGGGAGGGCATTGCTGTTGCTGCTGTTTCTAAGAGGAAGAGGACGATGCTGGATCTTGCTGGCACTGGCGTTGGACGATGGCGATATAGGGATTAGCCAATGGTGGCATGGAGAGGTTTGACAATGCGGTGATGCGTGCAATGCTGATGGCGATGGTGAAATGGTGTGGTGCCAGGTACGTTCTTCCTTTATGTATCTGTTTCTTCTCTCTTCTTCTTCTTCTTTGGATTGGAGTGCTGAAAGGGATTTGGGTCAATGGGTTTGGATGAATAATGGCAATGGGTAGGGTTGCTATGGTCTATAGGTGTGGGAGACAGGAGCTGGATTTTCTGGAATTTGGGGTTTTGTGGATTTAAGTTTCAAGAAGCATCGATGTGACTTTGGTTTGGACGGTTTGGCAGTGATGGTGACGTGGGGTTTGGCTTGGGTTTGAGGCTTTAGAGGGGCTTCAGGTATTGTTTTTGGGTTGATAGGGTTTGTTATGGGTTGATGAGGGGTCAGATGGCTACAAGGTTCAGTTGTGAAGGGTTGGGTTTAATTGAGTCGGCTCTCCTAGAAAAGAGGAGATGGTGTGTTTTGTTGATTGTGATTGGATGGGTTAAATGCTTGGATTTTGTTTGGGTTGACATCGGTAGGGATGGGAATTTGAGATGGGTTTCGGTTTAGGGATAAGATTTTGGAAAGGCTCTGATCAGAGCGACATGGATCTTTGCTTTGATACCAATTTGATGTAGGCTCTAGGGTTAAGGCTTGTGTGGAGTGTCGAAGCACATGTCAACATACACTTCAACACGAGGACGCACTTCCAAGGGATAAAAACCCACAATAATTCTTTTATATAATCAAAATTTGAGAAATAATTTGCTACAATACAATGTAAATAGGAAAAGCAAACTTAGGGCCTAAGAAAACCTAATTCAATAATAGAAACTATCCTAATTACAACTCTTTCAATAAAATTAGAAGGCTAGTAATAAACTAAATGTTGTAACGTTGATATACATTGTTACACCATTCTCTATCAGCTTAAGCTTTTAGAGTAAAGTGGTTATCAACAAAGTATCAGAGCAGAAGGTTGAGTGTTCAAATCTCGGGGTTGTTGTGCCTTGTATTCTCTCACAAAGGGTGTGATTCCTGTGCGGAGCCCCTGTATTCTCCCATGGAGAGTATAATTCCCATGAAGGAGCCCGCATATGTACGGGGAGAAGAGGAGAGAAAGGGGGGGGGGGGGGGGTTAACCTTGATATACATTGTTACACCATTTTCTATTAGCTTAAGCTTTTAGAGTAAAGTGGTTGTCAACAATAAAATATTCCTAAACTATCTTGTGTAGGACTCCTTGTGGGCCCGTTTCACATCGGTGCTGCAAATCTTCTCAAGAAAAACATTTTCTTATACGGCAGAAGGGAGAGTTGCCATATTAGCAACATTGGTTAAGAAAACAAAGGATTCAAAAGCAGATTTATTTTGAGAGAGGGGCAGAGGAGGTGAAAATTAAGCTTGATTGAAAAGCAGCAAGGGAGTGACGAACCTACATTTGGGTTGGTCAAAATTGAATTTTGATGACTCCTCTATTTGAAATCTGAGACGTGCGGGCTTTGATGGCTTTTGAGAATGCATGGATGTAATTGTGTTACTCAGCTCCAACTGATATTTGCAAATGGTGCTTATATTGTTGCTGTACTCCATGGCCTTAAGGAATGCCAACCTTGGAGACTAGCTGTTTGAATGGGTCAACAGTATCCTGGCTTTGGAATGCAGTTCATTGTGTTCCATCATCTCCTGCATGGACGCACTTGCAAATGAGGGTGTATCTCAAAATGCTATTTCTTATATGCTGATTTTCTCCAGTGTAATTTTTTCCCTTTGGCAATCAGTTTATCTATTGTAATTGATTAAAAAAGTGTTGCCTTGCCCCAACAATCTTGATTAAGGTTGGAAAAAAAACAACCTTCAAAATGTGCTTCCACAGTTCCACTTATCCACAATGATTTTGGATATTTCAGAAACAATGGAGTGTCTGATAAGGGTATGTGGAATGAGGATACAGCAGGGTAAGGGTGAAGGAATTGTTAAGACTATTATTGGTTCCTTTTTAGTATATCAGAAGGAATACAATCTTAGTAACCTTCCTGCATTTCATATTATGCAGTACTGAATTTTATCAGTATTTGTTCGTAATGATTCAACTTCTAGTGTAGATCTTATCTTGTCAGTAAATGTTCTGTTCTTGGCCTATGATTGGTGCGCTGTAGTGTGGTTGTTCTGCCTTTGTGCAAGCGTCCTTGAGTATTTATTTATCATTTTAATTATCTTAGTTTCTCTCTTAATTTTGTTTGTCTTTATAATCTTGATAAAAAAGGAAAAGTTCTCTCCTGTCTCACCTTTGTTCATGTATGATTGACCCCAACAACTTTCCACTTCTTCATTTAGATTGTGGGGTGCTCAGACTCAAAGGTCACTGCAGAACTTTGATATTGGAGGAGAGCATGAGGTGATGCCTGAACCTATCATCCGTGCCTTCGGAATTCTCAAGAAATGTGCCGCGAAGGTTGTTTTCAGTTTTATTTATATCCAAGCTTATCTTATACTCTTTAGGATAGTAACTTCTGTGTTTCTCTTTCTTCATAGCTGTAAATGTTTAACTGTTTTTAGTTACTATATGTTTCTGTGTAAAATATCTGGCACTATTGATCTGTTGTATACCATGGTTGATTGTCTATTGGTGCGATTTTCTCTCTTTAGTTAGAGCGTATTTACATACCAAAATCATCTGACACACGATGCAAGAGTTTTGTGAATCATCCGTGTAAATGAGGTGTTACCCTTCCAGCCTACTGATATTATGTAATGCTTGACTACTAGAATGGTTGAAGGCTTGAAAGCTTTGGTCACGGTTGTCCGTAGTAAACCTATACAAGTATTCATGTATGCACTTATGATTTTTTTCTTTGTCTGCCATTCAACTTGCATTTGTGTGGCCCTGAAAATGTCCTCCCTCGAATGAATTGTTGATTAAACAAAGTGGATTGTGAGGTTTACCTCTAATCTGCACAGTTGAATCCTGCATTTACACTTTGGAAGATTTTGTATCTTAAAAACAAGACATGTTTATTATTGACTTAGATGTACAGAGGCTTCTCTCTTGATCATACTTGACTGTTGGACCGAGTTGATTTTACAGTTGATCTGTGGGCCTGTGGGCCTTGAGGCAGCTCCTGACCGGGCTTGGTTGAGGCTATACCTGTATTTGGCTTCAGTCTCTTTGATCCTGCATCAATTATATGTTTCCAGTGTGGTCTGCATGGATAACTCAGCTTTCATTCAGGATTGTAATTCCATTTGTTGATCATTGTATTTTTTTTATTGGTATTATTAATTTGTATCTGAAACAACAACATATAGTGCTTTACATCAGAAGAGCAACGTTTGCAAATAGTTGCAATTTCTTGCTAGTTTTTTTGTGCTTTTTTTTATTTAGTTTCTTATGAAAGTATTACTTATATTCAGCACTAAAAAGCACATTATGAATATCATTGCCATCTTAGCCTTTACCTGTAACTCATTTCGAGCTTTTGAAGTTTTTCAAGTTTTAATAAATGTCATAAATTAGCTTCTTTTTCATTATCATTTTTTTTATCTCTGGTGAGCAAGGCACATGTCTAAAGCATCTGGTTGCAGGTGAACATGGAGTATGGTCTTGATCCTACTATTGGGAAAGCAATAATGCTAGCTGCCCAGGAAGTATCAGAGGGAAAATTGAATGAGCATTTCCCTCTTGTCATATGGCAGACTGGCAGTGGGACTCAAAGTAACATGAATGCCAATGAGGTTAGTATTGAAACATTTCCTTTGAGACCGTTCAGACACTAAGGGTGTCTTCAGTATTGGGAATCTATTGCTTGTTTTGCCTTTTATTTTCCTTTATCATATAAATATATAGGTAAATACTACTATGTATCCATCTTTCACCTTGTAGTGAGGGACAATTCCTTTTTTAGACCTAACAAGGTCAAAAAAAGGTGTCATGATGTGTGATGATTTTGTCCTTTTGCACATCAATGCTTTTCCAAAATGGAAGTGTCCCTCACCATAGTGCGAGGGACATATGCATGCTAGTTTTGTCTATATATATATTTATATGGAGAATCTTTATAAGTTATATATATATAGGGAAAGACTACTATGCATCCACAAGGTGAGGGATAATTCCCTTTTTAGACCTAACAAGGTCAAAAAGGTATTATATATGTGATGGTTTTGTCCTTTTGCACATCAATACTTTCAAAAAATGGAGTATCCCTCACCACAAGGTGAGGGATGGACGCATAGTAGTTTTGCCAATATATATATATATATATGAGAATGTTGGTATGCATCTATCCCTCACCATACACATGGCTTTCCTTATTTGCAAATGCGCATTCGTCTTTTGCATATATGTTTGTGTCTTTTGCACATGAATATTTCCAATTGTGCAAATGTCCTTCACCCTATGGTGAGGGATGAATGCATATTAACATTCTCCATGTATATATATTGCATGTGAAGCCTTATTACTGACAAATTTTTTGAAAATGGCTTATAGTCTAGGGATGAGTCTATTTTCCATGTTCCACCAAACAATCTTCAGCTGCTAATGTACTGTTTAACTTAACTGTCACAAATTTATCCCAATAACAGACACAGGGATTGTCACGACTTTCTCTACCATCATAAAGATTCATTCATTAATCTTCAAATGGACTTGACCAGGCATACTTATGGCTTCTTGTACTTAATGAAAGGATGTTTCCTTCTCCACTGTACCCCTTGGTACTAAAATTTTTGAACCCATGAAGATTACTATTTTGGATGAGGAGCTTCTATTCATTTCAGTTGGTATGGAAGCAGGGTTTTAAACTCAGGCTTGGGGGGCGACTTGGTCCCCCTCCAATTAAGTCAACTTGGCTGAGTTGCATTGGACTTGGCTGAGTTGGACCGAATCCCACCCAGGAGCCCAAGTACCCTTAAGCTTTTTGTAAACATAACGAAGAATTGCTGAGAAACAAAAAATTGAGTCATTTGGATCTAAAGTTTGAAGATTCATGTGTTTTAACTATAAGAGTGAAGCTAAGTAGTAATAAATGGAGTGCCCACATTTGGTTTTTACCGAGTCAAATTAATAGCACGTCGTATCTTTGAATTCTAGTATCTTCCCAAAAAAAAAAAATGTTCTAGTCTTCTAAAATCACTGCAAAAGGACCCCAAAACCTCCCACATCTTCTCACGACATGAAATTGGATAAATTTTTTTTTCAATTTTGCTCATCGTTCAAAGAAATTGGCTGGATGGATGAATCAGGACACGTTGGAAATATGAACCTCAGTGTGTCTGGTGTAATTCTGTCACTGGAGTTTGTCATGTTCATGTGTAAGATGATTAACCTCTTATCAAATTTACTTTCCTTGGGAATATGTCTAAGTGATTCCTATGAATTAAGTCTGAATGAAATCTGCGGATGTCTTTCTGCTCTTTTGAAGTCCCATTTGATGTTGTTTTCAACCATTTTAGTATTTATTCTATATTTAAGTATTGCTTTGTGTTCCCCAGGTGATTGCAAATAGAGCATCTGAGATTCTTGGCCACAAACGTGGTGAGAAGTTTGTGCATCCAAATGACCATGTTAATAGGGCACAGTCTTCAAATGACACATTTCCAACAGTAAGTATTTTGCTTTTATATAGTTGAGAGTTGTTCTTTTAGAGAACCTTCCACATACAATCAATTTTCTTGCTTCTTTGTAACAATCGAACTAGCAGTAGGCAAAGAGGGAATTATTTTCAGTTTATTTCCATCTTTTTACTTTCTTTAATGAGCTATCTTTTTTCTTCTAACATCTTTCCTTTTTGGCTGTTATCTTTTCTCGTGTTTTCTTAATCCTGTTTACTTCTTGTTATAGTCTTTTTGGCTTCAGAGGAACAACCACACTTTTCACAATAGGTTGGATTCTCTGATGAGGGTGGCATGAAAGGCTGTAAAGTTATAAATATTGATCTTTGAAGGTGTTAAAAAGAGTGGTGTGGCATAATAGACCAGATTAACTTAACCAGCGTGGGTTTTTTTTTTAATTTTGTTTGGTTCCTGTGTTTTGTACTCTTTTCTATTTTTTTTTTTGTTAATAAGGTGTTCCTTTAGAAAGATTAAATGCTTTGCACATGCTATTTCCAAAATTAGAAGTTTGAATGAATGTAGTCATTTTGCATTTTGTTTGCTTTTAGTTATATTCTCACTAATGCCATGCAGAGGACTTGGTTTGCTATGTAACTTAGACATGTGTCACTCACTTTTTGGCATTAGGCCAACAATCCTCGAGAGTAACTTGGACATGTGTCACTCACTGTTTGGCATTTAGCCCAACAATCCTTATGAGCTCAACAAGTTGACATTCACATACCTATTCTTTTACCATATATAGTGGTAACATTTTCTGTTATATATTATTTGAATTTTAATACGTGAACTTGTAAGATAGATTTGAATGAGTGCAACCTTTTTGAGGATTTGACATAAGGATAGATTGGAATGACAAAATAGAATTCATCTAGTTGACCCAAACATAACTGGGACAAGGCTTTGATGATAATGATGATGAACCTTACAAGATGCACAATTATATATATGGAACATATTCAAGTGAGAACTAGTTCTCACCGTGCTTCCGTGAGAACTATTGGTGGGGCTCACCTAGTAACCCATCCAAACCGTGCACAAACAAGGACCTCCCTTTGATAGTAACTAACCCTAAGGTTTGTTACCCATCTGAATGGATTTGACCGTTGGATGAAGGGTTGAAATTTTTTTTGAATATGAAGCCATTATGTAAAGAAAATGGGTGATTGGGCCCATTTTCTTTACACATTAAACTTGTGGGCCACGAATGAAGTAGTTAGGGGTATGGGATTGGGATCAAATTTGATAATTATAGTGGTCTCACATAGATCTTTCCATCTCCCCTAGTCCCATCCCCAAATGGGACCTACAAGTGGGCCCTCTAAAAAGTTCTCATGGTAACTCCATGAGAACCGCTCTCACTAGAACAAAGCCCTATATATATTTATATATAGTTATATACATATATTGATGCAGGCTGATCCCAGATCCGGCTCAGATCACAGGCCCACATGCCTAATTGATCCTAAGGATCCCTATGCTCAATCAATTAGTAACTAAATATTTATTTTTATCTTATGTTGGGTGAGATTAGACATAATTTAATTTAGTAAGTTATGTTTGTATAGGATTAGTAATTCCTAGTTTAGCAACAGCCATTCCTATATAAGAAGGACCATCTCATTGTATTAGATATGCTTTTATCAAAAACAATTCAGTTTCAAGAGATTTTCTCTCTCTAGTTGTGATCGTGAGTTTCAGTGTGATTTTGAATCCCTCTTTGGATTCAAACAATCCTTTGGGAGATTCTTCTATACCCGATTGGAGATTTGGGGCTGTGCTAGATTGGTATTAGAGCCCAGATCTGGTCGCCGGGGAGCCATTGGCTTTCTTGGACGTCATCATTCTGTCCACTGTTCTCCGTTACCGCTCTTCATTTATCTCCAGCGGCCCCAGACCCATCTACTGCCAGCCAACCCTTTGCTAACCTAAACCCACGACCACCTCACCCTCTGTTGACACCCTACCATCATCCCGAAGCCAAGACCCTATACCCATTCTGAACCCTAACCCCCACACTTGCCGAAAACCCTAAAACTACAACCCCTACGAAAACATCTGGCACAACTCCGGATCTTCGATTGGGTATAGAACAATCTTCCGGAGAATTGTTTGAATCCAAAGAGGGATTCAAAAGCACAGTGAAACTCACGATCACAACTAGAGAGAGAAAATCTCTTGAAACTGAATTATTATTAATAAAAGCATGTCCAATACAATGAGATGGTCCTTCTTATATTGGAACGGCTGTTGCTAAACTAGGAAATACTAATCCTACACAAACATAACTTATTAAATTAAATTAAGTATGTCTAATCTTACTCAACATAAAATAGAAATAAATATCTAGTTACTAATTAATCGAGGATAGGGATCCTTAGGATCAATTGGGCCTGCGGGCCTGTGATCTGAGCTGGATCTGGGATCAGCCTACATTACATATTTTTCTACAGTTTAAAAAATGGGTTAAACTAAGTTTTCCTTCTGCAATGGAATTTTATTAAAATGGAATAATCTTTCCTAGAATAGAAATTTCTTGAAATATTTATCATTAGAAGAAGGAATTCTCTTGAAATGTGATGTACTAACGCATGCTTTGATTTTTACTTCGTTCAGGTTATGCACATTGCTGCAGCAGTTGATATAAACAAACGGTTCATACCAAGCTTGAAACAGTTGCATTCTTCATTGCATTCCAAGGTTGCATCTACTTCTCGTCTCCATCTTCTACTAAACTTCTCATACCTTTTGAGTTTGCCAAACAATAGCTTTTAACTGTTGATAGCTGAACTTTTTGAATAAATTGTACCAGAACTGGATTTAGCAGCATGATTCATTTTTTTTCACCAGACTTACTCAAATGCTTCCAGTTTGCTTGCAATTTTAAGCATTTTTATCTGGATAATATTGTGATGGTTTCTCATGTCACTTGTTTAGTAGCTGATAAAAAACTTTTATGAGAAATTTATTGTTTAAGCATTGGGTTTTGCATCATAAATGCCATTGATTGAAAGAAGAACTGAACTTTTAACCTTTTTTTTCTTCTGAGATGCCCCTACTTTCTAACTATTACTCAATATTTTGGTGACGAGAAAATCTTTTGAAGGAAATCCACCTAACTGGTTGTTGCACTTCTTCTAGGTTTCCTGATCAAAGACGTGATATGATCAATGTAGATATTGGGGTATCTATGATAGTATGTAAAGGTAGTTTCAAATTTATGCTGAACAGGCTCTAAAGATTCTAACTTAAGCACTCTCTTGTACTGCTAAGCTTTTGATTAATGAAATTTACCATTAAAAAAAAGGGATTTTAACTTAAGAACTTGATAAGTTTTTTATTAGCTCATTGAGTGTTTTGAAAGTGTCTGCAACCTCATATTTTGATTTCATAAAATGAACACTCGTCTTGTCAATAAGAAGCTTGTTAGTAACCAAACACCTAGATTGACGCAGCACGGGGAAAAAGAATAGCCAATGGGCTATTTTCCAAACCAAAAGGCTTAGGGATAAACTATTCAGGTCTCACACCAAAGGCAACCAACTCACCCTGGAGAAGAAAACTAAAATCTTATTCAAATAATGTAGTCTATTCCATGGAAAGGGATTATATCTATATTTTTAAGTTATAAATAAATTACTCTCCAAATAAGGAAACAATCTAATTCAATCAAAATTAGGAGTCCTAATTCAAATATTCAACTTCTTAAAATAAGAAACTTAAGAAAGCAACTACTAATAATAAATTAATCTAATTGCTGGGCTTTGGATTTGGGCCCAATGGGCTAGCCAATTATGGATCTGGCCTGCATCAATGCAGAATTAAGTGTGTAGTACTTTTGAAGCTGCTGAAGTCTACTTGGACTGGATTGAGCATTGCACGAAGGTCCGCAAGCGTCAGGTTAAGAATTGAAGAGAAATTAGAGCCCCAGAAGTCCATATTTTAACCTAAAATTGAACTTCAAGGACTGTTTGGAAATTCAGGAACAACAGATCAGGGGCTGTGACGCAAAATGCAGGGAGTCACATAATTTCAATAGGGGCAGGATATGCTGTATTTTGGGCCTACACTTTGGTGGGTCAAATGAGTCCTAATCCACATGAGACCAGTATCAATATCTTCACCCATGAGTTTCATTTCAAGATCATTCAAGTGCTTGGATCAAAGGGTTGGCCATGTGGGCTCCACAGCAGTTCTACTCCCAGACATAAAAAACAACCCAGATTTGAAAAGTCTGAGAACTCCATTTTTTCTAGGATTTGCTAGATGTTTCTTGTTTAGAAAGTGTGTTAGATTTCTATTTGTATTAGGATTTTACTATGGTAAGAGTTCTAGGGTTTTAGCAATTATAATGGTGTTATGGTTGCCTGTCACTGTTCATGCTACAGTACCGTGAATAGTAAATTGCAGAAAAGCAGTAGTTGCTTTTGTTTTCTTCCATCTCTCTCGGTCTTGTGATGTATATAGATTGAGAAGGCTCTTAAGGGCAGAAATTTTTCTTTTCCATTTTGCATTGATTTATTTACTACCTGGTTTCTGCACATGCATTGTTGGTGGAATTTTTCTGGTTATTGATTATTTCATCAATTGGGTCCTTCACCAGCCTGATTGTGTCAAATCGGGACTGCATCATCTATCTTCAGTTGTCCAATCAAATTTAAACACTCTTTTGTGTCTAGTTTTACCATGCATACCAATTTTCTTTCTCTTCTGAAGCTAAAGGATAATTGCCCATTTATATCCAAGACCCAGCTCCTTGTGGTGGTACCAAAATAAAAGCAGATCTCTCAGGGGTGGAGATCTATAATAGTCATAATTTTACATCTGCTTCTTCCCATTCTAAAAGAGAGAACATTGGTAGAACTTCTAAAGCCAATATGCTTGACCAGATATGTTGCTGCTCCACCTATTGCTTCCACTTATCAATGGTTGGAGTTGATTGATAATGGCAACAACTCCCACTTACCCTGAAGCACTAAATAAATTTCAACGAAAGTTTCTCCTTCTTGTGATTTTCTCTCCTGTGCAACTCATAATTCAGGCATTTTTTTTCTTCTAGGCTGGGGCATACAAAAGTCATTCAAATTCTTAAAAAAACTTTGAAATTACGAGATATAGCAAGCTTCCCATGGCTTGAAGTATATATGACATAATCATTGGGTTTTGCTTCCAATTATCAAAGCGACTATCTTTGGTTTTGGGCTTAGGGACTTCCCTTCTGATTGAACCCATTTCTTTTTCAGTCATTGATGTAAGCGTTGTTGATTGTGACCACTTCAAGTGATCTGCTGTATCAAAGTGAACAGTTAGTTGCCAAAATGATGAATTACTCCAATGGCTCAGTCTAAGTCCTAAATGATTAGAAATCACTGTTCTTGGTTGATTGATAGTGCTTTCAACCACTGCTCAACGCCCCTTTTAAACTCTTCCAATACTGATCAACTAGTTGCCCTAACAAGAGATATAAAGTCCATGAGTTTCACGTGCGAATCACACCTTAGTATACTGCTTTTGCACACAGCACAATACCACTGGCAACCCACTCATGTACTGCTGTTACAAAGTGCACCTGTTCTAACTGTAGTTTCCAAAAGAACACTGCAGCAGCACAATCGCGTGCGCACAGACATACAAGGGACCATCTTTTTTATACACTATACAGGGGCATAAGTCAACCTTTGTTATTCAGATCTGGGCATGGTTGGCTGCGTCTCTGGGAGAAGATCTCTGTAGTTCACCCAGGGCATGGTTGGCTGCATCTCTGGGAGAAGATCTCTGTAGTGCACCCAATACTAAACCCATCACGACAAAATCACTTCAAAACGTTTAACAAAATTCCAAGTGTCCAAAAAGTCACCAAAACCAGGTATACTGATACTAGTCCATGCGGGGTCCTATAATATGCATGAATGTGGTAAGTTAAAGTTGTGGGGGATTAGAAGATCTTGGTGCCACAACTCCCTGCAGGGTCCTCTGGCATGCATGCACATGGTGAGTTAGAGTTGTGGGGGTTGGAAGGTCTTGCTTTTGATTGGGGTTGATTCAAAGTTGGTCTGTTTTAGATCATTATAAACCTTGATTTAAAGCTGTCATCTTCACTGTTTAAAAAAAAGAACTTTTAGAAACCTTGTTTAAAGTAGGTCTTATTATTAAACATATTAATGAATAACAATTATATTAGTTTCAACTTGGTTGCCTGCCAATTCACCTGTGTTAGGTTAATGTGAGACATTTATTTTGATTTTAGGTGGCCCACACATGGTATCCCACATTGCTAATTTGTGATTAGATCCTTCTTGAATTTGAAGCTTGTTGTCATAAATCATATATTAATCTGATGGTCTAATTATCTGTTTGACCATCCATTTTTAGGAGAATTATTCCTGGGTGAGTAGAGAAAAACTGGGTTTTTGTGAATCTAGTGGCATTGAAAGTAGTCTCCCTTTTTCAATTTGATGTAGTATTAATGTTCCTTCTGCATTCGTTTCAAATTTACTGTCTTTACCAGTCTGTTGAGTTCAAAGATATTATTAAGATTGGACGCACGCACACTCAAGACGCCACACCTTTAACTCTTGGGCAAGAATTTAGTGGTTATTCAACACAAGTAAGTTCTTTTCTGTTACATCATACATGCTTTTGCTGTAGATTATCCAACATATATATTCTCATTTATGATCTATACAAGCCTATTCTTCACAGGTGTCCACACACATACACAAAGCAAAATAATCTACGCAGATTCATGCTTTAATTTAAAACAAACTCTGATTGCAGGTAAAATATGGAATTGATAGAGTCATGTGCACTCTGCCACGGATGTATCAGGCATGCAACTCAATTCTTATTATTCTTTGTATTTATTCATTGGTTTAATTATCTTTTCATTGGAGTTTCCGCATTTCAAATTTCTTTTGAACAGCTTGCGCAAGGTGGTACTGCTGTTGGAACTGGATTGAACTCAAAGAAAGGGTGTGCATTCCTTTCACATCAACTAATGGGACCACATTGCTTTTTAGTTTTTGGATCTCTCTCTCTCTCTCTCTCTCTCTCTCTCTCTCTCTCTCTCTCTCTCTCTAGTAAGGATTTAGATAGACACCTTAGAATGCACAATTGCCCGGTATAAGTCTTTGTGCTTGCCAATTGCCATTCAAAATTTCTTTTAGGTTGATTTATTGTTTTAGGGAAGACCTGAATGCAGTTATTGGTGTTAAGTCTGAAAACTAAGATGGCTTATTTGATAAAGCAAATGTGCGAGAAATTCACACAACTAGTTTTCTAATATAAGATATAGTCTTATTGTGAAGATGCACACTTATTTATATTCAAGATCTTAAATCTTTTTGCCTTTGTCGGTTAATTGCAATTTACTTGCATCTTTTGTTATGCTAATTAGTATCCTCAAGATTTGCTATACAAGCCATATAATTCATTTACTTCTTTGATTGATGCTAATTATTATCCTCAAGATGCCACAAAATCCTTTTTCTTTTCCGACAATCTAGATTAGGGTGGTCCTGACTATATCTATCACAGGCATACATTGCAAAAAACATAACAGCTCTTAGGTTTTTATTAGATACACAGATTATGTATAATTCTTAATACATATGAACCTAATTCTTAATACATATGAACCTATCTAAGTTGTTTCTCACATGGTCGACCAATGTTACCATCCATAACTGGGAGTTTATAATGTGAAGACCCTTCTGTTTCATCCTTCCCCCCTGCTTAGGTCTAGAGTGCGGCCCTCCCTTAGGTCAGCCCTCCTCACCTTCCTTCCCTTGGGTTTGGCTGACCAAAAACCTGGCCATTAGAATTTGATCCAACTTAGGGCCCTCAATGTCATCATGGTCCAGGATTTCAAAATCCATTGCACAGTCAGCGAAGGCCTGTGGATTGTCTCCAAATACAGCCTGTGTAGTAATAATAGTAACTTTACCACAATTCAGTCATTGAATTGCATCACATCAGAGTGTAATATTTCCCTTTTGCCCTTAGTATTCACATATTTTAAGACCTAACCAGAATTGAATAGTTTCATCAATCAGTAGATTAGGAGATCTAGTGATCTACTCACATTTTGTAGAAAACTGTTGCTTTTCCGATGTGCTGCCGAGAGTAGGTCATCCACTAAATTCCCATTGGCTGATCTTCTTCTCCTTTGCATAAATTGTTGTTTCGCCCGAGATTCCAAGCCAAAATCTCTCTTAGGCTTCCTTTTTCTCACAATCTTTTGAGGAGGAGGGGGGCAGTGCAGGGGGGAGAGGGAGGGAGGTGTATGGCCATATATATATATATATATATGCAACTAGAGTTGAAAGTCTCCCTAAACATGTCATACCATACTCCTTCCTAAGGGCCTATTTCTTTGCTAGAATTCAGAGAATTCCTGTCTCTAGAATTTGCTAATGCCCCAACATATAGGAATTTCAAAACTCCCTTTTGGACTTAACTTCTAGGAATTCCACTAAAAAGCAAATTGATTGGAATTCTGAATTTCTCCCGAGGCATTTGAGACCTTTAAAGTAGGTGTTATTTTCTAAATTCTTCAAGAGAAACATGGTATTTACAAATTCCAAGGGACAAGCCATTACATCCTGCCCAAAAATCCCAAACACCTCAACTTACTGTGAGGAATTCTACAAAAGAAATAGGCCCTAAAGGAGACGTGCGTAAGTCCAAGGAGACCTTCGCGAGTCCCTTTGGAACAAGGGGTTGTGTCAACCAAAAGAGGGTGGGGTCCTCTCTTTATAACTTATTCAGCTTAACTCTAATCACTTATTCTACCTGGGCTCATCTTTTTCTTAATAACTTAAAATACAAAGGCCCCATAACCCCTACTTACCTTACTTAGGCCCCACCTCCAATAGCAAAAAAAATATTAAAACAAGCTAGGGCCCACAAGGCACCAACCAAAGCCAATAACTGCACTACTCATAATTCCATAAAATGGAATTGTTTATGCCAAAGTCAGAGTCCTGGTCAAAACCTAAGATATTACAGACCTTCTGGCAACAATGGTTGGGTGGAAGGGACTAGAAAAAGCTGCCTCCTCCCATATCCTCAATATGGAGGAAATGGATAAGTCCTGCAACTGGGGAAGCATGGAGACCTAGGATCCTACAAGGAATTTCACCTTGTCATCCCCAGCATCCACTGAAGAAACCTTGCCTTGAAAGCACCGGTCATTATATTCTTTCAAAATCACCCAAATGATAGCCATAAAAATTACCTTTCAAATGATTTTGCCCATAGTCAATTCAACTGAGTTTCCAAGCTTCAAATAATCGAGCGATAGTTTCTGGAAGAACCCCAGTCCTCAGTTGCATTTGAAACAACTTTAATCATAGAGCGACCTTACATTTTAGCAACTACTGGTCCACTGATTATACATCTTGCAAGTGCATGAAACATCCACTCAGATGATTAGGCCACAATGACGAAGGTTGTCAATGGTAAGAATGCTTCCTTGAAGTGTTGTCCATCCAAAAGCTTTGAGGAGCGTTCGGATGCCAAAGATAGGTTTGTAGAGCTCGTAGTAGTTGCTACATAGAAGGAGACAATGAAAGTACCATCGATTGAAGTTGTCCACACCCTGTGACCCCTGCCACTTTTGGAACATAAACTTGGGCATAGGATAAATCCGACTCTCCTCTTTCTTTGTTAAATTCCTCCTAAAGACTGGGCCCCAAATGAAACCACCTAATACCTCCATATAATTGTTAACCTTAAGCACATGAATCCCTAACACATTGAAATAGAATAAGAAATTGCCTAGCTAGAGGTGCGTCTCCAACCCTGTTGTCCAACCAACATCTAATCATTTCTCCATTCCCAATACAGTATGTAATGTTTGATGAAAAAACATCAGTTGACTGATGAAAAATGTGATGGCGACATCAAGCCTAATCCCCTTCATTCTTACAAAGTCTACCAAAGATCAAGGCACAAGATCGCTGATCAAGCCGCGTTATGGTTGAATGATTCATATCTAGACCTTGATTGCGAAGAAATTGCAAATCCAACATTGGATCATCACTATGAGGGCATCTGACGGCTGGATTTTGCGGAATCTCATTTGTGGTGAAGCGAAGTCCCCATGTGCGCAATTATCTTTAAGGCCCTACACTGGGAAGTGCCACATGGAAGGAAATAGAAGAGCTTTTGAAGTTGAAAGGGGCCCATGATTTAAAGAAGAGTTCTTTTAAAAGAAGAGAAAAGGGTCCACAACTTAAAAAAAAAAACTCGTGCGCAAGATATGTTGCGCGTGTGCACAGATCCCGAGGGAGATCTCTCTCCCTCTCCTTTTTCATTTTTTGTTACTTTGTTATTCTTTTTCCCTTTCTGGTTGGTAGGGTTATTGTATTTCAAGACTTTTGGATTTTCTTTTCTTCTTCATGTTATGTTTATGATATTAAATGAAAAAGGAGAACTTCCACTTCTACTTTGAGCCTCTGGAGTTTGCCTTCTCTTGAGATCCTCAATAACGCCTCCAGAGGGAGTTTGGTGAGAGCCCAATTAATGGTAATATCTTTGTTCTTCATATTTGTCTTCTCGGGCTTACCATTTTCCATCAAATCAACCAACCTAGATCACTAAGAGCCATCCAACTCATATCAATATTCTTCCCGCATCCTTAAATCAACTAACCCAGACCCACAATCACCCGAAAACCCAAATCCGCTAGCCCTAGATTTCTACATCCTGGATCTACACCATTATAACCATTAAACAACATTTCTACTATTAGATCTGGACCATAGAACACCCAATCCCTCCATCCAAATAATAGATCTCTTATCCAAACCATTGGATCTTAATTGTGAATCCTAAGTAACTTGGAATTTCTATCTTCCATTAAGATTCGACCCTTTTACTCTAGAAGGTTACTTACAAAGGGATATGTGAGATCACCTTGGACCTTAGATTTAATATTCAGTTAATTCTCAATGTTCTGTTTTATTTGGCATGCTTATAACTTGAATTTAATTATTAGTTCAGATCTGATCTCATCATGTTAGGGTAGATCTTATATTGTCCTGCATCAATTTTGGTATCAAAGCCAGGTTTCCATCCCCGTTGTTCTTACAAAGTCTACCAAAGATCAAGGCACTAGATTGCTAATCAAGCCGCGTTGTGGTTGGATGATTTTTTCCCAGACTTTGATCATGAAGAAATTGCAAATCCACCATTGGATCATCACTACGAGGGCATCCGATGACTGGATTTTGTGGAATCACATCTCTGATGAAGTGAAGACCCCATGTGTGCAATCATCTTGAAGCCCCATACTGGAAGTGCCACATGGAAGGAAATAAAAGAGCTTTTGAAGTTGAAAGGGACCCATGATTTAAAGAAGAGTTCTTTCAAAAGAAAGAAAAGGCCCACAACTTTAAAAAAAGAAAAAATTGTGTGTAAGACATGTTGTGCATGAAACCTGAGGACTGTGCACAACATGTCTTGCACGGGGGAGATCTCTCTCCCTCTCCTTTCTTCCTTTTTTGTTACTTTGTTATTCTTTTTCCTTTTTTGGCTGGTTGGGCTATTGTATTATAAGACTATTGGATTTTCTTTTCTTCTTCATGCTATGTTTATGATATTGAATGAAAAAGGAGAACTTCTTCTTCTACTTTGAGCCTCCGGAGTATGCCTTCTCTTGGGATCCTCAACAACCCCTCCAGAGGGAGTTTGGTGAGAGCCTAATCAAAGGTAATATCTTTGTTCGTCATTTTTGTCTTCTTGGGCTTTACCCTTTTCCATCAAATCTACTAGCCAAGATCACCAAGAACCATCCAACTCATACCAATATTCTTCCCACATCCTCAAATCAACCAACCCATACCCACAATCACCCCAAAACCCAAATCCACCAACCTTAGATTCCTACATCCTCGATCTACACCATCTCAACCATTTAAAAACCTTTAGATTTGGACCATAGAAAACCCGATCCCTCCATCTGAACAATAGATCTCTTATCCAGACCATTGGATCTTAACTGTGAACGCCAAGTAACCTGGAAGTTCTATTTCCATTAAGATCCAACTCTTTTACTCTAGAAGGTTACTTATTGTGGGATCTGTGAGATCAACTTGGCCCTTAGATTTAATATTCACTTAATTTTCAATGTTCTGTTTTAATTGGCATGCTTATAACTTGAATTTAATTGTTAGTTCAGATATGATCTCATCATATTAGGGTAGATCTCATATTGTCCTGCATCAAAATGCCTGTAGATACCCAAGTGCCAAGGGTTGTGAGCAGAGAGATCTTACATTTCTTCAAATCCTGTAATTTTCCATGACAATTCATCTCCATATGCCTTCCCACAGGCCTGCAAAGCCATTTCCCCCAAAAAGTTGAGTTCATCAATCTAACAAGTTAGATGCCCAATCCACCTTGCTTGGATTTGCATTCTAAGTTCCAAGCCACTAGGTGAAACTTCTGTTTATCCTCCCTAGCATGCCAGCACGTTGCAATTTTTCAATCCTCGAAGCCACCATTGCTGGGCATTTGAATAGTGACATAAAATGAATGTGTAGATTAGATACAGCAGACTTTCACGGAGTCATCACCCCCTAAGAGAGATACCTAGATTTCCATGTTGCCAATCTTTTCTGTATTCTCTAACAATTGGCTTCCAGAGGGCTTTTGAATTTTGATGTACTTCCATGCACAAAGCAAGTCTGAGATAGGTAAATGGGAAGCTGGTATGGATCCCATGAGATTGGCTACCTCTTAAAGATGTTTTAGCTCCACCACAACACCAATAAGCTCACTTTTGAAAAAAATTAACTCTGAAATGCTTCAAAGTGAAAACTAGTAGCCACTGCTTTATCATCATCATTATTATTGCTGTTGTTCCTCCATTGACTCGCAAAAAATAAGAGTGTCATCCGCAAACTGAAGGTGATGGCTTGAAGGAGCCCTCCCTGGCTGGTTTGAATCCTGAAATGAGATTGCATTCCCTGTGGCTTTAACCATTCTGTTGAGGGCCTCTCCCATAATAATGAATAGAAATGAGGATAATGAATCCCCCCTACACAAACCCGTTTGAACCAAGATACCGCCGCAGGATTTGTATTTTAGTGTCACCACCATATCCTTACGATACCTCTTTCTTCAAAATTTTCCTAATATAATTTATTACAAAAAGATCAGGGGCTATCCAGCCTTTGGTTTTAGTTTCCTTTTCCTCTTTTCAGAAAAGAAAATAATTAACTTTGATAGCCTGGTTTGAACACATTAATTGTAAAACGTTCCTTTAGATGGTTAATGTCTGCAATCTGTAACTGCACGTGGCTGTCCATGATATGATCGTGAAGTCAACTTGGTTGCTGGTTTTTAGATTATGGACTACTCTAGTATTGTTGATTATTTAGAAGAATCACTAAGAAAGCCATTGAATCATTGATCATAGGACCGGAACTGTTAACTGAATGTGCATGGGGTAAAAACCACAATGCAGGTCATGTTGACCTAAGTAGCCACAACATGTAGATTGTATGTAATGTTGATTGTTGAGCTATGTTGGTTGTGAGTGCTGTTATTCCTCAAACTTTTGAGCACAGCGAGTCATTGAAACCTTAGGAATTATAATCAATGTTGATCACTTAAGTCTTGTGATAAACTGAAGAGGTTTGAAGAGGGTTCTATGGTTCTCTTAGTCCACACTAATAATATTTAATTACTAGAGAATAGAGATGAGGCCTATCCTGTAGATACATTGACTTGATCACAAGAATACAACACATTTGGGCTGGATATCTAACCCATAGGCTTAAATTCCAGGCCCATATGTAATCCTACTAGACTATTGGGCTTATGGACCATTTGGTGTAGTCGGCTTTGGCCCAAATCTACTACATCTGTTCTTTTCATGCTCTCAAATTCACAATGCCCTGATGAGAAAATGGAGAGGTTGGGAGATAGAAGATTGAAGCGCTGAGATGATTGGGACTTGGTAAAGAAATCTGGAAGCTGGTCAATGGAGGAGCTATGAGGAAGGATGATGGTGTGTTGATGAAGGTGCTGGCAAATATATTAGCAATCAATCTTATTGCGTTTGGTCTGTTGATGGAAAACTTCATTGTTGGCAAGTGTCTTGTACTAATGTTGTCATGTTGAAGGAGCCAAATGCCCATCTCAAGAACATGACAATAAAGCCATATGATTTCAGCTGTTGTATCAATGAAGCTATGCAATACCTTTTTTCCTGCTTTTTTAGGAGATGAGAGAATTGCCAGGAAATATGCAATAACCTATGGTAGAGTGACGATCATAGATGTCAACGGCCCAGTCGAAATCTGAATAAGTAGTAAGAGTGAGCAAGCATTCTCATAATATGAACAAAGGCAATGTCGGGATGAGTAATTAGGAGATAAACTTGGCTGCATCAACTTGATGAAGTGGGTTTGCTTGTAAAAATCGTTCCCTTGTTTTACATTTTTAATTTCATGTTTAACTGATAATGCTTGGCTGAATTAGATCCTGTATATCAGTGAGATAAATAATCCCAGGCCTCTCTTGTCTGCTTGAATTTGGCCAACTGATTGTCAATACTAGTAGGATCAAAATTGTGGAGTTATCAAGGAATTAATCTTTCCAATATCAGAATCATATTCCTCTAATTTTGCATCAGCCTCATCAGTTACTTTTCCAGTAATATATTTCTTCAGTTTCAAACCCTTTAAATGATTTTGCATCAGATAAGACTAAGCATCATGATTAAAAGAAATCGATGGCTGGATGCAATTGAAGGCATAATAGGAAAAGTTTCTCTTGCAAAAGTTCAGCATCTTCCTTGAGTGCCGCTAGAATGGAGAAACTGATAACTATCACTCAATTTCAGATGAGATTCATTTAAGAATTGAATAAGCAGTCAAGATGTATACCTTGTGGAGAATTTTCTGTGGAAAGAGAGTTATCTAGAGAGATAAATGGTTGTGATGAAATTGGGTGAGAAAAATTGCTGATGAAGATATGGTCTGAATGCCATTGCCAAATGGTGCAAAAATCCTAAAAAAGATGATTAATCTGTAAATGTTTGGGTGACCAAGGCAGGGGCGGTTTCTTGGTGAATTAAATGAGTAGTGGGCTGGCGAAGCCAGTGCAACAGATGATCAGACCTAAAGGCGAGACTTCTTGGACGGCTTGATGACGAATTCTAGATTCTCAGATCAGGGTCAGATAGGTGCAGTGGATTCAACAAAATCTAGATGTAGCAAATTAGAAATTGAGAAATCTGAGATGATTCCTGAAGCCTTGAACTGCAAATCCAGAGGAAGAGACAAAGAGCAATGTAATCGAAGAGGAGAAAAGAGAAACAGCTCGTCGAAACCTTTGTTCATTTTTGGTTGGTACAAAGATGAAGTGCAGAGGTTTCCTTGGCTATTGCTACTAACATGGATTCCTTCTTGGCTGCTGAAATCACCACCCACTATTGCTGCAGATTGCCAAACAAGTTGCAGAGGTTTCGAAGTTGTGACAAATGCAGGGGATTTCTCAGAAAATTCCAGACCAGATGAGATATTGTAACGACCCAAGAATCTGGAGCTTTTCAGATTCTTAAGCCGTACTCAGATTATTATAACAATATCACATAAATCAAATTCTCATGAGTATCAAGGTCATAAACAATCAATTTCCTTATACTGCAACTAATATGTAAATATTATAAGTCTTGATGACACTACTAAATAAGACAATTTCTATTTGAGAAAAAAGAAAGATAACAATAATGTCTAAGCCTTGGGCTAATCCCAACTATAAATCTATTCTTTTGCTTTTCCGCACTCTGGATCAGCCACGCATGCCAAAATCCACCGGCTGATCCTCGTCACTTCCCGTAACCTCCACAACTGCATTACCTGAAGTGGGGCAAACCACTAATCAGTAAAACTGGTGAGTAGAATAAGAACATTAAAATAAAGCATATTTCAATCATTCGGGGAACATATATATATTCAATGATATGATTTCAGCCACATTCTAATCAATTTCTTTCTCGAGTGATTTCCCACTGTAGCATCAAATAGTTCCGATACCCCATACGGTGTATCTACATTTCTGTCAACGACATGGTTTGTCATCCACCATGAATGTTGAGCCTGTTCCGATACTCCCAACAGGAGTATCTACATTTCTATCAACAACATGGCTTATCATGCCACCATGATTGCTGAACCTTTTCCCCTCGACCAATATCCACGAGGGAAGTTCTGTACTCAGTGCCAGCAGTTGGTATCACACTTATTTCAATCAAGATACAATTAATAAGTCCAGGTAAAAATATCATGTTAAAGGGGCTGGTTATAAAATTTATTATAGAAATCAAGTCACAGGGAATAATTAGTGGTTATAAAAGGCCCACATATATGCAAATAATTAATCCCCCCTACAAGTTTAGGTAACTAAACAACATTGGATCATAATATGTCATGCTATAAGTTAATCACAACTTTAGCGGGGTTCTTTGGATATAATCAGGACATCAGGGACCAATTTGTAAAATTCTTAATAAGTTTTAATATATGCTCGTAAGTCGCCCCACGCATTCCCTCACTTTCTTCTCCCTTTCTCATGTTCTGTTCGTTTCATCCGTCAGAGAGTGGCACCGCCAAGCTCGTCTGGAGGAGATTGCGAGGAGGGGCTCAACGGTCCGATGCGCCGGAAATCTTCACCACGGTGGTCGCCCAGGGGTCCTCTCCAAGATGTATGGACCTGATCCTTAATCGGGGAGCCCAGGTGGACCCACAGCCCTTGACGACCAAAACCCCTTTCCGGTAGGTCTGGAAATTCCAATCTCAATTCAGATCTGAGATTCAAGAGTAATCCATCCCTTTTTCAGCCTAAATCAAAGTCCTCGAGGCGTGCTAATCAGAAGATATTGTCCCAACGAGTTTCCATCTACTGTGGGGGATTATTGAGGATGTTTCATGTCTGTGCCGGGTCGCCGATCTTAGCAGGGGCCTTCATCCTTTAATCAGAGCTTCAGGTGAGTTGGTTTCTAACCCAAACAAGGCTAAAGGGTATCAATTAGGCATCATACAGCACAACTGCAGGTCTGATCATTGTTTTGATGATCGGTTTGGGCTCTAAATCAAATTTGGCCGATAATCAAATCTGGCCGATAATCACTGTAATAGTACAATATATATTGGCCACGGTTTAACGGGGAATCAAATAGGTCCAATCTCTTACTCTATTCAAATAATCAAGTCAGATTCTACTCACCTGGTATAGTAGCGTATTGCTCTGGCAGTGATTGGCCTCTCGTCAGACATCCGCCGCGCGTCCCGTTATTGATCCTCTTCTCCTCCTAATCAATTCCACAGCCAAATCAGTCCTCTCTCTCTCTCTCTCTATGAAATCTTTACTGTTGCAGTACATACGATGGGTTCTGCCAATCTATATATATATAGTGTTTGGGGAAAATCCTGTTTGGAAACTACAGGGAGTCTTATAGGAAACATAATCTGAGAGAGGAATTCTATCGGGACTCCTACAATGGACTTGCCAAAAGTCTTAAAACATTCCGATCAATTAGGAGACTCCCAATCAGGCTCCAAACATAGTTTGGGACTACCATGGCCCACCTGGAAAAGGGTTGGCCTACAAAAGTAGGCTCGGTTATTACAGATATGAAGTAGAATTTGAGGCTCTGATACTGTGTAAACTGAAGAGTTTTGGAGAGAATTCTGTGGTTGTTTCAGTCCACACTAACGATATTTATAATATAAGGCCATCAAATTAGGGTTGGGAGCCCCATTAGCTTAATCACAAGAGATAAGGCTTATCCTCAAGATTCAGTGACTTGGTTACAAGAATACAACAGATTTGGGCTGGGTTGTCTAACCCACAGGCCCAGCTTCTAGGCCCATAAGTAGTACTTTTAGACTCTTGGGCTTATGGACCAGTCGTGTCAGGTCAATTGCTATTCTTTTTTCTTTATAGTTCCAGCAATGTGCAATTCGTTGGACCATTAGCAATATAGGTCGTCCCATTATGTAAGTGATGTTAGCCATTAAACCTTTGATGTGCAAGTCTAGACCGTGTTAGTTGTAAATAACATCAGTCATTGGGCCATTTACAATGTGGATTGAGGCCTGTTAGTGGGGCCGCTAAATGTAACTAGGTGCGAGATTGCACCTGTGTGTGAATGCTGTGCTATATGAGTGGCTTGTTAACTGTGCTATATGAGTTGTTCCGTTATGTACAGATTCATAGCGTAGAATGGTTGAACAAAAAAGAATCATATGATATATAATAATAGGGCCATGACTATTGTATTTCATTGGTCCCTATAGATGTATAATAGTGGGGGACAAGCATCCACTCAACATTTATGTACTGTAAATGTGGACATTTAATTTAGTTGATTTTTACCTTTGCAGCTTTTCGTTTGTAATATGTATCTTGGTTATTTCTTTTATCTCAATTATGTTTCATTTCATTCTTAGTTTCCACTATTTGAATCTTATGGCAGGTTTGATGTAAAAATTGCTGCCGCAGTAGCTGAAGAAACTAACCTACCATTTGTCACAGCTGAAAACAAGTTTGAAGCCTTGGTAATTTCTATACCTCAATTTCTGTCTCCCTTTGTTGGTAGCAGGAGGAAAGTGTGCACGCACTTCCATTTATATTCATTTACTTGTTTTTTTTTTCTTTTATGCTATTTTTTATATCTTGGTGTACTCTTAATCATTTTTCTTTATTACAGGCAGCACATGATGCTTTTGTTGAAACCAGCGGAGCCCTAAATAGCATATCAGCTTCTCTTATGAAGATTGCAAATGACATACGACTGTTGGGGAGGTAGAGTGATGTTTGTTTTACTGATATCCCTACAGTCAGTTTTCATTTTTGGAAAGTGACAATGTTTTCTTTGTACAGTGGCCCACGGTGTGGCCTTGGGGAACTTATCCTGCCTGAAAATGAACCAGGAAGCAGTATCATGCCCGTAAGTTCATTTTGTGTAAAATTTGTGTTCCTCCCAGTTCCTTGGAGTGTCCTTGTTGTACTTAGGCATTATAGTTGACAATGTATGGATCTACCAATTAAGTCAATATCTGAATACAAATTATAAATTCAGCTGGTTAGCCCGTTTGTTTTATAATGTATATTTCATATTCTGTGATTGTGACCTAAATTTATTTTCTTTCAGGGAAAGGTTAACCCTACCCAGTGTGAGGCTCTCACTATGGCTTGTGCTCTGGTAATGTTAACAATTATCCTGTCTAATAACAAATGCACAATTCTAACACCTTACAGTTATTATGTGTTAAAATGACTCAATAATGACTTCCATAATATGAAAAATCAGTTTTATATTCATTGGAAAAAGGGAAAATAGGGGGCCAAGAAATGGAAAAAGTAGGTTTTTGAAATTGGGTGAAGTCCAAGTCGACTCAGCTGACTAACCTTGAGAACAATGCGGAGTGAGGTACTAGACATGGGGCTGGCAGAGATGGAGAGAGTAGATGGAGGGTGGAAGGGATAGGTCAGGCTTCCGCCCAAAAAATTGGCCTCACGCCAAACTTCTCATCATGGTCGAGGAAAAAGAGAACTTTGGGATACCCAAAATTACTCATTAAAAATTCCATTAATCAATAACTGAAGACATATGAGGCATTACAATGCTTAAATAGATAAAAGACTTAACTCTAAAACTAATCTCAACCATTTAACAACCCTACGCTTGAGATTAAAACATCTCAATTTAGATAAATAAAAGGCATAAAATATTAAAATGAGTTTAAATAGCATAAGGATAGGCGGGCTGGGCCCAAAGACTGGTCGACCCATGGGGGACCATGGGTCTATCCTTGCATCAACTCTCCCATTCTTGGAGTAAACTTGACCTCGAGTTTAGTAGGAGTCCTTCAGGATCGAAAATCCAGTGGCTGAATTTTTTATTTGAATGTTGATTTTCGTTTTCTTCAAATGGCTTGGAGGCATGGCTTAATCTTTTCATCCATGTAGAAGGAGAATGGAGGTGTAGCTTCTGTTGATTTTTGAATCTATCAATGCCTTACAATTTGACCATTAGATTCATCAAGTGTTGAAGTGAATCACAATCTTCTAATTTCAATAGTCTATCCCCAAAGATGAAATCATTATGGGGAATCTCCCTGACTTGATTTTCTGTTGCAACTTCTTTATTAATAGTCTTTTCATTGGATGACTTAATTGGACTTTCTGGAAGTGGGTTTGTGATCATTAGATCATTTAACTCCTCAATTTTCTCAGTTGCATGCATTTGTTGATCAAATCTGTCCAAGGAAGGAAATTCTGGCTGCTTGTCTATGGATTCTATCAATGTATGACCATCTTCTGAAGTTGTGCATGTGACTTCACCCTAGTAATGTTATAGAATTTTCTCTGTTTGATTTTGACTCCTCATTGTCTCGCTTGATATTCTCAACTATGGGCTTCACAATATGGGCTTCTATCACTTGTAGAGATTGCTCCTTCTAAGGCTTAGATTTTCGTATGCGAGATTGTCTAATCATGTACTCAACACGGACTGCAGCCTGATATCCTTCCAAAGTGTCATTACTATTTCTCATGTTTTCTAAAATGTCTGGTCGTAAACCTTTGAGGAAGCAATCAAAGTCATAGTTCTTACTCTTCAATTTACGTATACATTGTAGCCTTGAGAATTCATCAATATGTTCATCCACAATTAATTTTTCTTGCCTCAGATTAAGGAATTGGTCAAAGTAAACTTTATTCTTATAAAACCATCTTCCATATTTAACGGCATACTCAAGCCTTTTGAGTTGATGGGTGGTTACTAATTTCAAATTTCATGTTCACTTGAATGAGAGAGGGATGTAAAACTTAATGCTTTTCAAAATTAAATCAACCTGGCCTGATGTGTAGATCTCACTAATTGAAATTTTCAAGTGAAAGCAAATGTTTATTAGAGTCCAGATGGTTTCAAAATCTTGCAAAATAAATCTGATTGTATGGTTAGTAAAATTTGTACTTTGATTGGCTTGTTTTCTTCTGTGGGCTTCAAATCAAGCATGTTGGGTCGAATCTTGAACTCAAGTTGAGCAAGTTGGGCTCAGATGAGGGTTTTTTTTTTTTTTTAAATAACTTGGGTTTCCTGCCCAAAAGAGAGGAAAAGGGGTTGAGAGCTCCTTCAACTCGTTACGAGTGCTTCTTCGTGAGGAAGGTAGTAAGGAAGTTGATGAGGATGACGATGGTCATGGCTTCTGACAGTGATCATGAAGATGATGGGTGTTGACGGTGAGGCGAGGTGCTACTCATTGACGACAATGAAGAAGGCGATTGTGGGTGCAATAGTGATGGTTGGCGATGGGCGCTGGTGCACGGTATGATGCGGAGGGGGGTACTTGACCCGGGTCGGGCATAGATGGAGAGACAAGAGATGGAAGGTAGAGGGATAGATAGGGAAAACCCTAAAAATCTTGGTCTCACGCCGAACTCTCCATCGTGGGCGAGGAAGAAAACTCCGGAAAACCCAAAAACACTTTTGAGAATTTTCTTTTTTAATTAATCAATAACTGTGGTCCTGTGGAGTTGAAAAGATTTACATCCCTTATATATAAAAATAATAAAATTTAAAACAAATCTGGACCATTCAAACACACTAACAGCAAGGATTAAAACAACTAACTAAAATAACTGAAAAACATAATAAAATTCCTAAACAAACTACGATAGGTAGGCTGGGCCCAATGGTGGATCGACCTATGTTGAACCATGGTTCTGTCCTACATCAAGTCTCTCTCTTTGTTGGAGAGAACTCGATCTTGAGTTCTATAGATGTCCTCCAAGGTCAAATATCCAGTGTACAAATCTTCAATATGCTTCATGGTCTTCATCTCCTTGGCATAACTTGGAGGCTGGAATTAATCTTTTCATCTAAGTAGAAGGGGAATGTAGGCATGGCTTCTTCTGATGTTTGAGGCTAGCATAGACTCGTGATCGGACACTTAGAATCTTCATTTGTTGTTGATTTTATTAGTGGATCACAGTTTTTGAACATCAATAGGTTATCCCTGAAAATGAAATCAATATGGGGAATTTCAATGAATTGAACATGATTTTCAACCTTCGAAACAACAACTTGTTTTTATGATGATTTATGTTGCTCTTCAGGATGTGGACTTATGATGAATTCTAGTGCATGACCAGTTGGCTTGCTAATTATATTTAATTCATCACAGTCCACTGTTTCTTCATTTTCTACTTGCACTACCTGATCAACACTGTCAGAAATACTTAGATTCCTTGTTTTCCACTTCATTTGAATTTAACATGGAATCTATGAGGCACGGGCACCAGTATGGGTACCGATACGTGTATGGTATGGGTACGCTGATACGACAAAATCCTAAAAAAATAAAATACGGGTACGGCTGGGATACGTCCATGAAAGAATTATATTTTTTAAAATTTTAATAATGCAATATGCTAATAATTAAAATAGGTTAGAATTCTTAGATGCAACAAGCCAATAATTACTTAATACCATTACAAATTCAACCTAATGAAAAAAAGAGCAGCAACAATATTATTTTTTATATTTCATAATCTAGCATTCCTTCCTTTCTTCTTCTTCTTCCTCATTTCCATTTTCTCTTTTTTCTGTTGGAAACGAGGGGATTGGAGATGGGTTAGGGCTAAAACCTTTTTCTTTTTAAGTTCGTCAAGAAAGGTTAGAGCTAAAGTTAAAAATTAGATTTTTAGTCTTTTCAAACTCTTACAAAAGTTTTTGCAAAAACAATAAAAAAAAAATTCTTACAATAGTACCAGGAACGTACGCATCCCGTATCGACAAACGTACCTATCCCGTACCCACAAAGTCAAAACATACTGGGTATGTTTGACCGTACCTGGTAAATTTTTTGCCGTACCCATACCCGATACGTGTACAGGTAAGTACCTGATATGGGTACGTTTACATTTTGGAAATACCCGTGCTTCATAGAATAGAATCAACTATTCTTTGCTTTTGTTCCTCACTCTCTGCAATTTGTCCCACAATATGGGCTTCTGGCATTTGTTGAGGCTTTTTTTTATGCATCTTAGCTCTTCAGATGCAATAGCGTCTTATCAAGCGCTTAACACGGATCGCTTCTCAAAATGCGTCATACGAATCTTTACATTCTTTTTTCGCATTATTCTGTGTACTTGGTCTCAAACACGGTAAAGATAATGACGTACTGTTCATCACTCGGTAAAGATAATGACCTACTGTTCATCACTTTCATCTAATCCACACAATTCTTGTAGCCTTGAAAATTCGTCACCATATTCATCAACTGTTAGCTTGCCTTGGCTCAAATTAAGAAATTGGTTAAAGTAGGCTTTATTATTAACATACCATCAGCATACCATTGCCCATGTTTAATTGAATATGTAATTCTGAGTAGATCATTGCAAATTTTCAATAGCTGTTCACCTTCCGATGCCATTTTAAGACTTCAAAAACAACTTTTCCAAAGCTTGACTGAATTGTTGTGTAGATCTTGATGAGTGAAAAATGTTGGCCAAGATGGATTGTTGATTGAAGATGAGATGGCCAAGATAGCACCCTTTATAGAATCAATGACTGAGATTGACCAACTAGGAAAAAAAAAAAACTATTAGGCTTGGCTCCCTGTTGGTTGGGTCAAAAAAATTAATTTTTTTTTAGTGAAAGTTTGATGTGTTTGGGCCGGGTTTGGCTACAGGCCCAAATCGAGTCAGGCTCACTAGGGTTGGAGCAGATTTAATATGTGGGCCCAACGGTAGGCAAATTGGTTTGGGTCGAGTTCAACCTAGCTGCATATTCAAATAAGAGGCCCAAATCAAGCCTGAAAGAGGGTACGTGTGGACAAGGGTCCTTAGTTAGTGTGGCCTCGGTATTTGTGCAGAAAGTGAAATAAAGGGAAGAAGGGCCTTGCTCTCGACTTCTTACTTGGGATGGAAGAGGCTTACAGCTAAAGGAGATTATTTTGGTGACGGTGGCTTTGGATGGCTTCGGTGATGTTGGTGCCACAGCTGACTAGAAGAGTTGAGAAGCAGGGGACCTTTGCTCTATTGTGATGTCAACGAAGGAGAAAACTTGAAAAGCTCAAGGCTGCTGTTGCCTTCTTCTTCCTATGCTGCTGCAGTTTGCTCTTGTTCTCAGGTATCCTTTTAAAACTTAGTCTCCTACTTTTTTTTTTTTGGTTCTTTTCTTTGGTTTTGAGGTCTTATGAGTAGAAGGGGTTTTGTAGATGGAGTTCTGGGAAAGGGCCTTTGTCTGGGTTAGGGCGATTTGGGGAAATAGATGGGATGTTGAAAGGGGATTTGGAATTTCAGGGATCTCGCATGAAGGGGCCTTGTTGAGGAAGTTGGGTTTGGACAAGATGGAAAAAAGGATTTTGGCTTTTTTTTCTTTTTGAGTTGATTTTGATGAGTTTCTGTGTTTGATAGTTTTTTGTGGATTGTTGAGGTGATGTGGTAATTGGATTGTTTGGTTCGGCTGAGGTTGAAAGTGGTTGGGTTTGGTGCTGCAGCATATGGTGGGGTTCGGTGGAGACATTAATGGTTTTAGGGGTTGTGATTTTGGGATGACATCGACAGAAATGGGGTGCTCAGATCTAATGAATCTAGGCTGTCGTATATGGGTTATGAGATGGTTGAACAATAGGTGACGGATTGCTGATTCTCAAATCCGGGATGGATTGATCTTCAGCTTTGATATCAAATGATGTGGAGCGAGGTACTAGACGAAGGGTGGGTAGAGGTGGAGAGACGAGAGATGGAAGGTGGAGGGATAGATCAGGAAAATCCTGAAAATCTTAATCTCATGCTAAACTCTCTATCGCGGGCGAGGAAGAACTCCGGAAAACCCAAAAACAGTTCAAAGAATTTTCTTTTTTTCATTGATCCATGGTTGTGGAGCCAAAAGGCTTTACATCACTTATTATCATCATCATCATCATCATCATCATTAAAGCCTTATCCCAACCATGTTGGGGTTGGCTACACGAATTTTGTTTCTCCATTTCGTTATATTTTGAGTTAAATCCTTAGATAAATTAAACTTCTTCAAATTTGATTTAATGATCTCCATTAATGTTTTTTTCGGCCTACTCTTACCTCTTGATAAGCCATCTACCTGGATGGCCAACTTTTTCTAACTGGTGCCATTACTGGCCTACGCTCAACATGTCCAAACCATCTTAATGGGTTTCTCTGATACTATCCCTTATTGGTGCTACCCATAAATGCTCTCGAAAGCACTTATTTCTAATTTTATCTTTTCTAGTTTTATCAGACATCCACCTAAGCATTCTCATCTCCACCACATCTATCTTATGTATATGCATCTTCTTAATTGGCCAACATTATGCTCCATATGTCATAGCTAGTCTAATTACTGTCCTATAAAATTTGCTCTTCAATTTCGTTGGCATTCGTTTGTCACAAAACATTCCAGAAGCTAGTCTCCACTTTAGCCATCCAGCTTTTATCCTATGCTTAACATCTTCATCAATCTCCCCATCCTTACTAATTATCGAGCCCGGATACTGAAAAGAATCCTTACATGGTATCTCATGGGTTTCAATTTTGATAGTGATTTCAACACTTTGTATATGCCCATTGAAGACAATTCATATATTCTGTCTTTGTACGACTTATTTTAAAGTCTCTAGATTCTAATGCCTTCCTGCCATCTCTCGAGCTTTGCATTTACACCATCTCTTGATTTATCCACCAATACTGTATCATCTGCAAACAACATACACTATGGTACTTCTTCTTGAATATACGCAGTTAACTTATCCATAATCAATGCAAAGAGATAAGGGTTTGAGATTGATCCCTGATGCAAACCTATAGTCATAGGGAATCCACCTGTTTTTCCACATGTTCTCACATTTATTACTACTTCTTCATACATTTTCTTAAAAATTTCAATATAACCTCTGAAGACATTCTTTTTCTTCAAAACCCCACTAAATTAAATCTCTCGGTACCCTATCATAGGCTTTTTCTAAATCGATAAAGACCATGTGTAGATTTTTCTTCTTTGCCCGATATTTTTCCATTAATTATCTGAATGAAAAGATAGCTTCTATAGTTGACCTTCTTGGCATAAAACCATATTGATTTTTAGTAATCTTGGTCTTCCGTCTTAGTCTTTGCTCCATTATTCTCTCCCATAACTTCATAATATGACTTATAAGTTTAATCTCTCTATAGTTGGTACAATTTTGTATATCTCCTTTATTTTTATATGTAGGTACGACAATGCTTCTTCTCCATTCATCCGGCATTTTTTTTTTGTCAAAAGTATCTTATTGAGGAGTCTAGATGATGCAGTCTAGGGCCCAGCAGGCCTCTTCAAATTAGATCAGGATTATTATTATTATTATTAGGAAAATTTCTATTTTTAGCCTAGGGTTTTCTTGCTTATTAAGATTGTTTTCCTATATATATGGCTTTGTAGATCAGAACTTCTGAGATTTAGTTGATTAATAGAATTGAGTTTTTTTCCCAGAGGAGTCCCTCGTGTGTGTTGAAGTCCTTTGTGACCGTTCGAAGTGTCGTTGGACACGTGCTCAGGCACCTCCACGCAGCCCTAGCCCTTGGGCTGCATCAGATTGGTATCAGAGCCCGATCTCCACTGTCACCGTCATCGTCATCGTCACCGTCACCGTCACCGAATCCCACCATCACAGCCAACCACGCCATCCTGGCCACAAACCCTAATCGTCCCAATCCCCTTGCACAGTCCCCAATCCCTACTCGCCCCGCCATCTTCGCCACAGAAGACCACCACCACTGTCGAAACCCCTGTCCACACGCCTCTGTCCACACCCATTCGCCGGATTCCAAACCAGAACCAATCTTCCGCCCGCCTGCACCACAGCCCACCATCTTCCACCACAGATCTACACATCGCCCCATCATCCCTACCCAAACCGAAACCCTAACCCCACGCCTTTGTTCAAACCCATTTGCCGGAACACATCCAACCCCCATCGACCCCTCTCGGTCCATCCTGCACCAAACCCTCTTCAAATCCGCAACCCCCTCTCTCCTTCCCCCACCCCCAGAGCATAAAAACAAAAAACAAAAAAAAAAAAAAAAAAAAAAAAAGAAGGAAGAAGAGAGAAACAGGGAGAACAACGCAGACAGAAGACGAGCTAGAAAGAGCGCCGAGAACGTACCAGGCTCTGGGCTTCCATCCTCGTTGGCTTCTCTGTCAGCGGCAAGTAGGTGCTGTCGTATCGTGCGCCATCGCCGGTTGTTGTCGCATCGTGCGCCATCCACGGTTGCGCTTCCAGTCGTCGCCACCGTTGTTCGCATCGCCGGCGTAACCCCTAGCTTCCGAAGCCATCTCCTGCTCGCCATAATCGCGCCAGCGCCCTCGTCGTTGCAGACTGTCCAGCCCCAATCTCGGCTTAGAGCAACCTCGAGATCCCCACAAACGTGCCTATCTGTCACGTGTCCAAGGTCGTTTGGATTTACTCGACTGGGCCAGATCCGCTTCAGCCTGATCAGAGCTTCGTTCCTTTCGTTGGTTTGCTGGCATTATCAGATCAAAAGCACCATATCACGTCTGATTTCTGTCCCGTCTTCTCTATTGTGTTTGCTGTTAGTAGATCTACATATCAGGTCAGTAAGATTTAAATTTTGCATTAAAAAAAAAATGCCTCCAAAGAAGCAAGTGGATGCTGAATCTTCATCTTCTTCACTTGAAGATTTAGCTAGTGCCATTAAGGAATTATCTGCCAAAGTTGATGGCATGCACACCACCCTGCAACAATTGGACATTAGAGTGACAAATCTGGAACATACTCAACGTGTGCATCACCACCGTGATGATGGTGCAAATATTCGGAATCACCGGGATCCGCCAGTTAATAATCCTGATCGAGAATTCGGGATTAAAATTGTGATTCCTGAATATGATGGAAAATTACAGCCCGCTGAATTTATGGATTGGTTAGTGTGCGTGGAAAATATTTTCGCACATAAGCCAATGACTGAGCACAATAAAGTCACGCTGATTGCTACTAGATTTCGTAATTATGTTGCAACTTGGTGGGCTGAATTGCAAAGAAAACGGAGGAATCAGAACATGGACCCTGTTGATGCATGGACAGAGATGAAAAATATTTTGAAACAAAAATTCCTCCCTGTCAACTATGCAAGAGATCTCCGTTCCAGTTTTCAAAATTTGAAACAACGGTCCAAGACAGTTGTTGAATATTCTGAGGAATTTTTGACTCTGCAAGCTCGTTGTGGCTTGAATGAAGATGATGATGTCGTAGTTGATAGATTTTTCAATGGATTGAGACTAGACATTCAGCATATCCTTGCCTTTCAACATTTTGATAATGTCGATGAACTCATCCAACATGCTATCAAGGCTGAGGGAATTGCAAATCATCAAGTACAAAAATCCAAATGGGCTCAGCCAAAGAATTCCCCTCGACAAGAAGCTAAATCCACTGGACAGATTTTTGCTAGGACTGAAGGTCAAAATAAGATGATTTGTTTTCATCGTCACCATCACGGGCATCGCGCTGCAGATTGTCCAAAGCGAATACATCTAATTGAGATTGAAGGTACTGATAACAATATCCGAGATGATATTGACACTGATCCTAAGGATATTGACAATTCCAAGGATATTGACACTGCAGATATTGACTTCACCGATGCAGAGCCCCCAGATGATGCTCTTCTTGTCCTCAAGGATGCGTCACCAGCTGTTGAGCATAAGTGGTTGCGCAAAAATATTTTCCGTTCCACAGGAATGATTCAGGGACAAAACTGCACAGTTGTTATTGACAGTGAAAGTTGTGAAAATCTCATCTCCCAGGCTCTTGTTGATCGCCTTCAATTGAAAGTTTATAAGCATAACCGTCCTTATTTTGTCAAATGGCTAATGAATGGTGATCGAGCGCATATTCGACATACTTGCAAAGTTACTTTTGCCATTGGTGAGACTTACAAGGATACAATCTGGTGTGATGTGCTACCTATGGATAGTGGTGATGTCTTATTGGGCCGTCCTTGGATGTATGACAAAAATGGAACTCATGGTATGCGCGACAACACCTACACATTCATGCATGGTGGACAGCCGATTACTCTTCATCCTGAGAAACCACAACCGCCAAAGAAGAATTCCTGGAAAGCTGCCACAAAGGATGTCCTTCATGTTCAACACATTTACATTGGCAATCCGAAGCAGAATCGAGTTCGAGGACGAACTCTTCTTTCCACCCGGGGAGGATGATGCAGTCTAGGGCCCAGCAGGCCTCTTCAAATTAGATCAGGATTATTATTATTATTATTAGGAAAATTTCTATTTTTAGCCTAGGGTTTTCTTGCTTATTAAGATTGTTTTCCTATATATATGGCTTTGTAGATCAGAACTTCTGAGATTTAGTTGATTAATAGAATTGAGTTTTTTTCCCAGAGGAGTCCCTCGTGTGTGTTGAAGTCCTTTGTGACCGTTCGAAGTGTCGTTGGACACGTGCTCAGGCACCTCCACGCAGCCCTAGCCCTTGGGCTGCATCACTAGATAATCAACTCACCCCAACCTCTTCTAAGCATTTTCATGCCTCTATCGGAATATCATCTGAGCTTTACATCACTTATATAGAAAAATAATAAAACCTAAAACAAATCTGGACCATTCAAAAACATTGATGGCCAGGATTAAAACAACCAAATAAAATAACTGAAGAACATAATCAAAATCCTAAACAAACTAAGATAAGTGGGCTGGACCCAAAGGCAGGTCGATCCATGGGGAACCATGGGTCTGTCTTGCATCACGGTAAGCACTATTCTTCACTTATTTGCTTTTCTTATTTCTTTCTTATCTTCTTTTTCTTGATTTTTTTTTGTTTTTTGTTTGTTTTTTTTTTTGGTTTTTGTTCTTGTTTTTGGTTTTTTGCTTGTCTTCTTCTCTTCCCTTTCTCTCCTTTTTCTTTTATATTTTTCTTTTGCTGAAATTGGACGAAGGGATGTGGGTTTTGGGGAAAAGGGGGTTTACGGAATTTGGGTTCTTGAATGGGGTTGGCTTGACGGTGATTTTGTAGGGTTGGGGTTTTGCAGGACTGGGTTTTTGGGTGGTGTTCGACGATGGGGTTTGTGTTAGGGATGTTCGGTTAGGGTTGGCAGTTGGTTGGTTTTGGATGTTTGGGTTTTGGATTCATTGAGATGATGGTGTTAGGAGTTGAGGATTGACAACAACATGGTTTAGGATGGTAGAAGATGAAGTTTGGTGATGATCGGATGGATAGGGAAAATCAAACTACTAGGGAAGTGGGATTACCCGATCAAGTTGGTTGATGTGGAGATGACTGTGTGCCGAATCTTGATTCTAGATCGATCTTTTAATCTGATAACTAATGATGCAGAGTGGGTACCAGACGTGGGGTGCGCTGAGGTGGAAAGTGTAGAGATGGAGGGTGGAAGGGATAGGTAAGGCATTTGCCTGAAAATTTGGCCTCACGCCAAACTCCCCTTTGCAAGCGTGGAAAAAGAGAACTTTGGGATACCCAAAATCACTCGATAAAAATTTCGTTAATCAATAACTGAAGCCATATGAGGTATTACAATGCTTAAATAAATCTAAGACTAACCCTGAAACTATTCTCAACCATCTAACAACCCTACGGTTACAATTAAAACATCTCAATCTAGATAAATAAAAGACATAAAATGTTAAAATGATTTTAAATTGGATAAGGATAGGTGGGTTGGGCCCAAAGGCTGGTTGACCCATGGGGGACTAGGGGTCTTTCCTAGATCATTGAGTCCCCTTTTTAAAAGCGAAATCAGCTGATGCCAACTTTGGAGTTGGAGTTGGCCAAGTTCAAGCCCGGTTATAAAGGGCTTCTTTATGAGTTTTATGGGGGCCGGGGGTAACGGGTCCAAACTGAGTTACATACGACTTGGCTGATTCAACTTGACTCAAGGCGGACCAAGCCATCTCCTGGGTTGGAGTTTTAGCCATAACAAAAAATAATTGGCCATTTAGCCTCCTGTATTAATGAAGTTGGGATTTAAATGTTTGAAGTATTTTGGAAGTGTTCAAATTCATGATGTTTGACTGGGTTGAAGAAGTTTTCCTTGGATTGGAGAAATGAATTTAGAAACAAGATCACTGGTAGAGGTCCTCCTTTGGGGGTCCTTTAGTACCGACCAAGGAGCAAGCTGTACTTTCAACCACTTTTACTATGAGGACTGAGTCCCATTGCCATTCTTGTCATTTTATTGTATGACATGGTTAAAGAAGGGTTTGAAAAAGAAGAAGAACCCTAACTGCAAAAATTTCTAGCTTTATGTGGTTGAGACTTGTGAATTTTTGTGTTGCTTGTTTATTGGAATAAAAATCATTCATACTAAATTTTTTAGGTTGGTAAAAATTTTTAATGTCATAGGCATCCCGTGTGCTCTTCTTGCATTAGCATCTCACGACTTGAAAGCATGATGGGGAATAACTACGCAACATTTCCAAGGGATAATAGGAGAAAAACCTAATTTATCACAAAAGCCCACACGTGGCTGAGTATCTTTATTGCCAGTCTTTCATTATGTCATGTAAAAGATTATAATCTATTCAAAATGAAGTGAGGATTGCGAATCTTTTTACAGGACCAAGATTGGACACTTTACTGTTTAAAATATCACTAAAAGATGTAAACTGAAACACACTAGAAGTTTTTACTCCCATCATAATGTGCCACATGGACTAAAATAGAATTGACTGCCACTGAGTGCCAAAACTGATTGGACTGCTGACAAGGACCTATAACTAATAGCAAAACATATTAAAAATGAAAAATATTGACTGAAGGGGACTTGGGTGCAACAAAACTGGCTATTGCATTTATCCAATTACAGTTGAGTCCATCAATGGGTTTGCTCCCTTTGGGGCTCCAATCCAAGCTATGGATGAATCAGTTGGCAGACATAAAACAGGTTTAAGATTAACCGCTACAGCCTTTTGGTACTGCTGGCTGACATGTATGGAGGATCCTTCCGTTTGTTGCTTTCTGTCATTTTACAAGAAGGATTGCCCCCTTTGGGCTCCAATCCAAGCTATGGATGAATCAGTTGGCAGACATAAAACAGGTCGAAGATTAACTGCTAGAGCCTTTTGGTACTGCTGGCTGACATGTATGGAGGATCCTTCCATTTGTTGCTTTATGGCATTTTACAAGAAGGTACAGTATATGTTGAGGACTAAGAAGCACGGACACTTCTAAGAAAGTGACGTGTCCGTGTCGGACACGTGTCGGACACCGACACTCCTTGGACACTCTTGGACACGTGTCCAATACTATTTAGCCGTGTCCATAATTAAGAACTAAAAATCTTAATTTCGGACACTTGTTTGACACTCTTTTTACAACGTATCCCACAATTCTTAGCCCGTGTCTATGACTAAAAAATAAACATGTGGCTAATGTCTCTTGGAAACTTTGTTAACAGGTGGTTATTAAAACTTGTAAACTTGATATATGACAATTTTATACCATGGAAAAATATATGATTGTAAATATTAATCATGTCACAAGCAAAAGACAAATAAATATTTCACTAAAGACTAGGCCTCAAGATTAGCTTCTTTTTTGCTTTTTGTTTTGTTTTGTTTTTTTTTTTTTAAGGGAGAGGAAAGAGATGATCCGCCCTTTTCTTTATATAGATTTTATGGAGCTATGGATATTTCATGTTTAATGATTATGAATTATGTTTTAGTGTTTTATTGATATTTGATAATTTGATATGTTTGTTAGTTGGTACTTGAATTTTTATTTTTTGATTGCTAAATTGATTAAAAAAGTTAAAATGATATTATTTTTTTAGTAGATGATTATATATATAAATATATATATTATTAACGTGTCCCTGACGTGTCCGTGTCCTACTTTTTTGAGAAATACCGTGTCGGCGTGTCCGTGTCGTATCGTATCAATGTCTCGTGTCCGTGTCCATGCTTCTTAGGTTGAGGATGAGGATTCCTATGAAAGGATGACAAGTCTTTGTTCTAGTATAAAATCATATAAGCTGTTTCATATTCTTCTTTCTTGATGGAGTGCTATTTAAGCTTTTGGTTCAATGAGCTCATTTTCTCTTCCCTGCACACTAAATTCGTAGCTTCTTGTCTTCTGTAGGTTATGGGTAATAATGTTTCAATTACAGTGGGCGGATCAAATGGTCATTTTGAGCTCAATGTATTCAAGCCTCTGATTGCTAGTAGGCTTCTACAGGTATGGTTTCTTATCACAGTATTGTGAAATATCTGTGCTTGCAGAAATATGTTTGTTGGGGATACTTGAAAATCATGCTATTTTTTAGCTGTTCTGTTCTTGGCTTGTGCCGGTGTTTCCAAACAGAAGTATTGACGAAAGAGTGGAATTTATTGACAGTCAATCAGGGTGCTCGGGGATGCATCTGCTTCCTTCGAAAAGAATTGTGTGAGGGGAATTAAGGCCAACTATGAAAGGATTTCAAAATTGTTGCATGAGGTAAAATTGAGTACACTACTAAAACTATTACTTCTTATAATGTCATTGTTGAAAAATGGTTGAAGTTACTGATGATGTACCTCTTTTCTCTTTCAATGAATTGCATGGACCTGCAGTCCCTGATGCTTGTCACCTGTTTGAACCCTGTAAGTTGCTGCTAATAGCCACTCCATAAAGTTTGTCAATTAGTTTTTTGAAAAAAACTGAGATTTTACTTGTTTCTTACCATGTGGCATTTGCTTCCAGAAAATTGGTTATGACAATGCAGCAGCATGTGCCAAGAAAGCACACAAGGAGGGAACTACTCTGAAGGTGATGACAGCATGCATGCTTCCTTATTGCTAGGGTTGCAACTGGACCAAAGATAGCCTGTTCCCTCCTTGGCCAGCCTACATTGGGCTGATTCAGGCTTTATACATATGCTTTTGTTTGGATGGCCTGGATCTGAGACTTCATGCTCAATAATCATGACTGACTCATCTATATCCTCTAAAAGTGGTTTACATTATTGCTCTTTACACTTTGCTTTTGATCTTAGCAGTCTCAGGCCTGATTCGGTTTGTAGGCTAATGTGGACAGGCTTCGACGCAGCCCAGTTGCAACTTGATGCTTTTCTATGCATTTGTAAAAATGAAATTCATTTTGCTCCCTTTGGAACCAATGGCATAAATTACATAGCTAATGCGATTATGACTTAACCATTCATAAAAGAAGGTACTAATTAGTTATGGATCTATGCTATGTTCAATCAATCATTCGGCATTATATAGATGCATATGAATATCATCTAACATTAATTTCCAGCCATGCCACTCAACTTTCAGTATGGGAAAAGTGAGGCAAAGTGCACTTTTCTGTAATTTTGAGAAAACTTGGGGACTGTTTTGTAAATATGGAGAATTCTAGTGTTTTTTATATCAAATTTTTTTCTTCTCAATATAAAGTAGGTACAAAACAGTTCCCTAACCTTAGGTTGGACAACCAGCTTTTAATAACTAGTAACCCAAAAAACTCGAGTTATCAGTGAACAACGTAACAATTTATATCAACACCACCAGCAACATACTACTACTAACCTCTGTTTTTCCAATTTCTTCTCCCCTCAGATTTCCCATCTTTTTTCTGTAGTCACCTGGAAATTCTGCAATAAATCATTAGGTTAGAATTGAAGTTGGTAACAGAGCAATTATAGGTCAAGGAACTTCTTCCCAACGAGCACATCTCTTCAGGTTTTTGGGTCTTTCTAAGGATTAGGGCTGATGACAGCACCTTGATGCTGATGCTAGAACCATAGGATTACAGCAAGTATTTTTTTTTTCCTGATGCGTGTAGTGAGCAAAGATTTTTTGACTCTATGCAGCTGTTAATCAGTGATTAAAGTTCCTTGTAATTAGTAGAAGATTCATACAGGAACTCAAACAGCAGGAGTTTAATGGGGATTGAGTTGCGCCTAAAAAAACTGAGTTGTACCTAAACAGTTTTGTGCCTGTTTCATTTGGGACAGCACGTGTGTCGATATCATTCTGTCAAGAGATTTTCTTAAGGTTTTGGTGGTGTCTTTCAAGGAATATAGGAACTCTAGGGTTCACGTAAGGCAGTTGTTGATGCCATATTGATAAATTATGAAAATCCACCATTTTGTTGCTATTTCTGGAGATTATCATGATCTTACTAGTGTGGAAAGGTTGCTATTTGGTCTGGATTTTTCCTGGAATTTTGTGGAGGGCCCTTAATGGTGCCTTGCTATTAATCTTCTGTGACAAGCAAGCAGCAAGGGTTACCATTTAATAAGTATTTGAAGTGGTATTTGTTGCTGGAAGTTTCAGAGGAAGCAGTCCTCTTCTGTCTATGGTGGGTGTTTTTGCAAATATTCCAGGGTTTTTAATTTTGGTTGCTTGGGTAAGTGTTTATCCTTCTTTGTGATTAAAGAGTTCTTTCATACTGATTAAGGACAGACCTATGGTCCCCATAGGTTGACCCGCCAAGCCCATCTATCTTAACCAAGCCTTTAGGCACAACCCATTTATTTTATGTTATTTTCTATTATTTAGAGTCTTGTTTATGTTTTAAATTTTTTAGTAAGGTGTTTTAATCTTGGCCGTCAATGTGTTTGGATGGCCCATATTAGTCCTAGGGTTATGTCTTTCCTATATAATGATGTAAAGCCTTTTGGCTAATAGTTAGTGACGATTAATCAAAATTGAGTGTTTTGGGATCTTACCCAAGTTTTCTTCGAGTTCTCGAAATCTCTGGTTTGGAGTTTGGTGAGAGCCCAATTTTTCTCCTCCTTTTCATCCTTTATCTTGCCCGTCCCACGTCATCTCCTCCGTTCTGCATTAGTTGGTATCAGGGCTGAAAATTGATCCATCCTGGGTCTGAGATTTGGCAACCTATCGTCACTACTAATCACCATCACCATTTGGCAATCTCAGATCCAACATTCCATCATCTTCAAGGTATTCCTCTTGGTTCTCTCTTCTTGGTTCCATTCCATTCCAAGATCTTGTGCCCATCTTCACACCCTGTGCCGTGATTTTTTCTCCATCGATATTCCCTGAACTCAGGGCCTACACATCGATCTCATAGATCCAGTCTGCTAGATCTTTCCCCATCTTCCTTGCATCAACCTAACCATCATAGCCGAAGCCATCAATCCTTCCAGATTCGTAAATCTTTTGATCGAACTACCCAATCCATCATTCCTTGTGATCGAAACTCCATCCCAGCCAAGCCATTAGACCTCACCATAACCCTGAATCGAATCAATCTCAAGACCTGATCAAGAACACGGCCCTGTTGAGCTCGACAATCCCAAAACCATCCTTCAAATCTCAGCCACCCCAAACCCAAAGAACCCAAACCCAGGCATTGCCAAACAATACCAAGGCCTAACCCCACTCAAACCCAATACCCATCTTCCTCCCATATTTAGCTAAAAAACGAAGAAGAAAGGCTGGAGCAGAAGAGACCAAAATAGCATGAGTGTACCTGGCGCTTGTTGCTGCGGCACCTGTCATCGGAACCAACCACCTCATCTCGGCCTCACCTTGCTCGTAGGCCACTAGTTTCATTTTCCGCGTCGCCAGCATTTGTTGTCTTCGCACCAGCCTCATTCATTGTCGTCATGAAAGCCTGTAGTAGTAGCAACAATCCGCACAACCTCCATAGTTGCTGCTCCTTCTTTGACCCCTTGTTTCATCACTGTCACCAACCTTGGAAAGCTTTCATACTCTGCATTGCCAACATCATCCTCGCCAAGCCCTCTCGCCTTAACCTTTTCATCGTTGAGGTGCAGCAGAAAAGAGTTGAAAGTGAAACCCCTTCGTTTTCTCATTTTCTTGCATGACACACGAGGTAGAACCAAGCCTCACATGTTAGGCCAGGCTTTCAGGCCCATTTTCTAAGCCCTCTTCTAGGCTTGAGTTTGGATCCAACCTGAATTAAAAAAAGAGGGATGAGTTGCTGTTGGTTTGTGTTGTTCCTAAAATATATTTAAAAAATCTATTTTTTTAGAAAAATAGAAAATAATAGAAAATTGGTAAAAATATAAAAATTGAGTTATTTAACAAGCAGCCAATCTAAATATAGTGATATTTAGAGTAGTTAAGCACTGAGTCGCTGATGGTATAACATATAACTATTAAAGTTTTAGAAGCAAACTTATATTTTTATCTTTTAATTCAAGGAAAAAGTCATCTTTTTAAAGTAAATTGGCCAAAAATAGAAAAATGGGGTCTAATTAACTTTTATCCAGTTACATTGCTAGTTAAGAAGAATATTAGTAAATATACAAATTAAATGAGGCTTTTTAAAGTTTTGTCAAAAGATAAGCAAGCATTTGTAAAAAAAGAAAACAATAAAAAACAAAAGCATAAGCTCCTATTTGTAATATATATATATATATATAGAATTGTTAACTTTAAAAGGCAAACTTATATTTTTTATCTTTTAATTCAAGGAAAAGAATTGATCTTCTTAAAATAATTTGGTCAAAAATAGGTAAAAAGGAGTCTAATTAACTTCATTGTTATTTACAAAAAATCTTAGTAAATATTCAAATTAAAAAAGCCTTTTTAAGGTCTTGTCAAAATATAAGCATGCTGAAAGCAATATATATACGCATGCATTTGTCAAAAAAAATAAAAAACAAAAAAAAAAGAAGAAAAATTACAAAGAAAAAACATAAACTCCTATTTGTAATATATATATAAAGTAAAAACATCTTTTTCTGTCCATATCAGATAGAAGGACCTAATTTGTAATAAAAAATTGGAAAAAATTGAAAATATGCACGTCAGGGAGTGGATTTGAACCAACGCCTAGCAATATGTGCTACATACGATCTAACCAACCAGGAAGCGGGCACAACTGTGTACTTTGATGCGCTATATAATATATAAACCTTCTGTTTTTCTAAATGTTGGTAAATCTGAATTCCGGTGCCGATTCTGTTCTGGTAGTTGTCGGCACCAGGTTGACTGCCCGAGTCGACTCGGTTTCGTCCAGGATTTAAAACCATGCTGCCAGCCCAGCTGTAGCCGAGCCCAATAGAAATGGCTCAAGTGGGTCCAAACAAAAAGAAAAAAAGAAAAAAAAAACAAAGGAAAAAAGGGAACAATATCAGCCAATAACAAGCAGTGGTGACATCCTCAAATCTCAGTCAAAGTGCAGAGTTGATCAATTGAGGGCCCGTAGTCAATTCAGTTTCAATCATTATATTTACATTGTGATATTTTGATCATCTAACATCCAATCAATGATCCGTCTTCACTTGCACACTTTAGCCATTTCGATCTACACAACAGGTCAGGTTGCTTTAATGTTTATAGGTATTAAATTTGGAATGCCTTTCACATCAAATTAATATGAAATTGCAAGAAGGTGACTACAATGATCAACTTTAAAGGTTTTTGTATAAAAATAAATACGGATCATGGTATTATGAGAATGAAACTTCCTTTAAGCAATTCCTTAATCTAAGGCAAGAAAATTTAACAGTTGTTAGTATTTCGAGCAGATTTCCTGGTTGCAAAGAGGATGCAAATTAAGGGAGAATAAGCAACATTATTTACTTAGGTTTCTCAGAGGTTTGAGGCCAAGTATATTGGAAAACATGGAAAATTGCAAAACCAAGTATGAAGCATGTGAAGAAGCAATTCGTGTTGAGTGTATGCTTAGTCAAGCACACTTGCGAAACTCAAAGTCTCAAGTGGGAAACTCTTTGCAAACCACAAAACCACATGTTGTAGAAACCGTGGCAAATGAAATCAAGACTGATGTTGAGGAGCCAATTCAAGACTCCTCCCAATTCAATGCTACCTTAGAACAATTTGCCAATCAAATGCAAGACATGATTGCACAGATGATCTCTTTACAGCATAAACAAAATGAGCAATATGAGGAAATCAATACACCCATTGAGAAAACTGAGAGGTCTTGTCATGATGCTATTGGAGATCACCATGAGTTCAATATGAACATTGAGATGCAAGAAGAGAATCCAAAAGCTTCCATCATTGCCATTGTCTCCGAATTACCTTATTTGGACAATGTTGATCACAAACACAAGCAATCAATAAATTTGAAGACTTGGATATGGTTAGCAATCAAACTGAAAATCTGATAGCTGTGAATGTAGAACCACATTCAGAAAAGCCTATCTCAAACGAAGAAAAGGACAGTGCTTAAAAAGTTATGCACCTCATTGAAGTTCCTGACATTGATTTCATCTTTGGGGACAGATTATTAACAATGGAAGATTGTGATCTATTGGTTCAAAGCCAAAAACTGATGCATCTAACTGCCAAATCACACATCAATGTTGAAGTCAAACATAAGAAGAGGCAGCGCATTTCTTTTACTTCTAAGTGGAAGACCATATCAAATTCGAGAAAATTGAGCCCAACCTTCAAACCATGCACAAAAAATAAGAATCAAACGACGACTCAGAAGTTTACACGTTGTATTATCAATTATGAAGAACAACTACAAAACTTGAGGATGAGTTTTCTCTAAGAAGGGTAGAGATTGATGCAGGACAGACCCATAATCCCCATAGGTCAACCCGCCAATGGGCCTAGCGCATCTATCTTAACCAAGCCTTTAGGCCTAGCCCAATTTTTTTAATGTTATTTTCTATTATTCAGAGTTTTATTTGCGTTTTAAATTGTTTTAGTAAGGTGTTTTAATCTTGGCCATCAATCTGTTTGGATGGTTCAGATTAGTCCTAAGGTTATGTCTTTTACTATATAATGATGTGAAGCCTCTTTGGCTAATAGTTAGTGATGATTAATTAAAATTGAGTGTTTTGGGATCTTCCCAATGTTTCTTTGAGTTCTCCTTGAAATCTCTAATGCCTCCGGTTCGGAGTTTGGTAAGAGCCCAATTTTTCCCCTTCTCTTCATCTTTTATCTTGCCCACCTTGCGTCATCCCCTCCATTCCACATCACTTACCTGTAAAAGGGGTTGCTCTCATTATGAGGTGCCTATATTAGAATCCAAGTTTTCCAATGGAGTCCAAAAAAGAGGGAGAAAGTTCCTTGAATATTTCCCAATTGCTTAGTGGCATGAATCCAAATATTCAGTTTACAACAGATGTCTTTTATGGCAATCAAATATAGGAGCATAGTCTAAAAGAAGAAATCATCAATCTACGCGAGACTCCAAAAATTGAAGGGGGTAACAGCCTCCTGAATCCCAATCTTAAGCTACATTGTCTATTATTTCTACACTAGCTTCTTCCTTGTCTGCTACCTCCATCCTAGGTCATTGATTTAGGTGCCATGGACCACATGATAGGTATGCTTTCATAGTTTCAGTCATATAATATATCTTGCTCTGGTAATGTACAATTTGCTAATCAAATTTTCACACTTGTAGCAGAGAATGGTCCATTAATTTTTAACCTTTCTTATCCTTGTCATCTTTTCTGAACGTTTCTCAATTTTTATTAGTATTGTTTTCGTAAGTTCGCTCACAAACACTCGTAGTTGTTCCCTTATCATTATATTTTCCAGGATTTTAGGATAGGACAAATGATTGGTGGTGCCCATGAGAACAATGGTCTTTCCATATTGGAGCCTATGCAGTTGAAATCAACAGTTTTGTAGTCATCAGCGGATGTGAAAAAGTCTTAATTTGGCACTGGCATCTTGGTCCTATGCCAGCTCAGAAACTTAGAAATGTTTTATCTTTGTTAGGAGTGATGTTAGGGGATCAAATGTGACTCTTGTCAATTTGTAAGGAAGACTAGGAACTTATCCAGAAAGTGCTATTGAGAAGAGTGATGCTCCTTTTCAATTGATTCATACTGATGTGTGGTATTCTCCAGTCACTTCCATTTTTTGATATCGTTATTTTATGTCTTTCATTGATGATGCTACAAGGTGCACATGGGTGTACCGAATGAAGTCTCATGATGATTTCTTGGTGGTGTTTGAAAGTTGACACCGAGTGATTGGCACAAGGTTTGATGGAAAAATTAAAGTATTCAGATTTGATAAAGGAGAGTATCTCTCTAGTAATTTTCGGACTAATTAGAAAATATGATAAAATCTCAGACATCATGTGCATCTATTGAGATCATAATCGAGTTGCATAGTGCAAGAATTGACAACTGTTTGGAGGTTGCAAGAACTTTATTGCTTGAGATGAATCTTCCAATGTCTTATTGGTCGGATGTTGTATTAACTACAACCTTTTTTATTTATAAAAAAAAAAAATCTTAATAAATCGTACGCCATCACGTGTTTTGGGAGGAAGAGCTCCAATATAAGTTTGTCTGCCTGCTGCAATGTTTCTACTTCCTCCTGAAGTGTTTGAATGCACAGATTGTGTATATTGCAAAGCAGTATTGAGACACTGGATCCTCAGGCAGTGGCAGTGTATCTTTGTTGGAAAGGATTGGGAAAATTTTTGTCACTGTGGATGTAACTTTTCATGAGTATTTTCCTTGTTATTCTTTGCGAAGCAGAGAGTATCATGAGATAGGTAGAAACAATAAGGTTTTAGAATTTGGAAGGTAGAGAACAAGATTTTAGAATTCAGCCCTCACTTTGGCCATGGTCGGGTTGAGTCGGTTGGGTCACCCTACTTAGTCGAGTTCCCTCAAGTCCTAAATTCTTGTAGTTTAATTGATAGGGATGACGCCAGAATCTCTAATGCTTCTTTATTTTGTTTGGTATGTGACTTGGGATTTGGGGAGACTTGCTTCTAATGTGCTTTGTGATCGACGCATACCAACAAGATTGAAGAAATTTTATTTAGAACAACGATTATACGAGCTATGACCTATGACCTATGCCGATCAAGAAGCAACACGTGCGCAAAATGAGTGTAGCAATGATGAGAATGTCGAAGTGGATGTATGCTAAAACTAGGCAGGATGGAATTAGAAATGAGTGTTTTCAAGAACATTTAGGGGAACATCATTAGGTGATGGAATAAGAAAAACTCATTTGAAATGGTTTGGACATGTCCAACGTAGGCCAACAATAGTGTCGGTGTGGAAAAGTTTTTCTATGTAGTTTGATGGGCCACCAAGGAGGAGTGGCTGAAGAGGACATGGATGCCAATTTGAGGATTTGTCTGGGGATAGATACGAATGGAGAAATAGAATTCATGTAGCTGACTCCAACATAGTTGTGACAAGGCTTTGATGATGATGATGGTGTGAATTGGGATATGGGTTTCTAAGAAGATAGTGAGAAGAAGAAAAAGAAGAAGAGGAGGAGAAAGTGAGGGGTTCGTCTGGCTCATTGCAAAACTTCTGACCTAGCCATCCATGTCGATGATCTTAGCCTTCACCAATTCATAGATGTTAGCCCCCTAATCTCCTCTTTCCTCAGATCTATTTGGCCTCCTTATATTTTGGTTGTTAGGGTATGTTGGTGTTTGATTTGGTGTAGAGAAAGAGATTGAAGATCTTGAATATGACACTTTTTGAGCAAGGGTTTGAGAGTGGGGTTTGTGTTGGGGTTTTGGATGCGAATGGGAGGAATGGAAAGGGGTTGGGGAGAGGTTTGTGTTAGGGTTTTGAAGTGAATTGGACGAATGGAAAGGGGTAAAGAAGAGAGGGTTTGTGTTAAGAGCTTTGAAATGTGAATAGGAAGAATGGAAAGGGTCATCTCCTTCTCAATCTTTGTCAGCCAAGTTCCAGAAGACTTGATCGAGTCTTGTCGGACTCCACTTGGTAATGGCTGCATCTGAGTTTTAAAACACCAGTAGCCAAGGATAGAGAGGAAAATGGGTTGAGATTCCTTCACTAGTTCTGTCAGTTTTTCCAACACCATATTCAATACTCACCTTTGATAATAACATTAAATAAATATTGAAGTCTGAAGTCTTCATAAAGAGAGACAAAGTTTTGGAATCTGTAGGAAGGAAACTGCAAGAGTATTCCTGTAGGACAGAGAAGAGAAGACTGTTGTTCTCACCTGGCTCACCAACGGGAATCCTGGACTCAGATATGCCTACAACTAATCCTTCTCAACCTGATTTAGATCTTGACTGCCATTGCTTATGGTGAGTAACAAGAACTGTATATGGATCCATATCATTGATATACGACGACAGGACAGGAAGGAAAGATTTGTAGATTAAAGAAACACTAGATGGCTTAAAACAACCACCCCATGCTTGGTTTGGATATGTTCAGTCAACCAATGTTGTGGTACAGGTATATAAGATGTCATGTGGATCACGCAGTGTTTGCAAAAAGAAATAAAATAAAGTTACTATTATCATTGTCGATGAGGATGATTTTGCGCTCACAGGCAGTGATGAAGCAGAAACTAGGAATCAAAAAATATAACTTAAAAGGGAATTTGAAGTAAAAAATCTCATGGAATTTAAATATTTTTTGGGGGCATTGAAGCTCCAAGATCAAAATACGGTATTTGTATCTCTTGGTGGAAGGATAATTTGGACCTGCTTGTAGAAACATGAAAGCTAGGTGCAAAGCTGGTGGACACACCAATTGAGCATCATTATGGATGGCATTCTGACAATGGTAAGTTTTTGCATAATCCAAGTGTTTATCATAGATTGCTTGGAAAATTAATTAATCTTACTATAACCTAGTTGCAACAAGGCTTTGATGATGATGATGATTACCCAATGGAACATAGCATATGCTCTTTAAATGTTGTAAATCAGCTTATGGATGTGAATCATTTCATCATCATTTAGACATGAAAGTATTTAAGGGTGTTGATTGGGAAAGTTCCCAGACAAATAGGAGGTCAAAGTGTAGGATACTGCACTCTTGCTGGTGATAATTTGGTCTCATGGAAGAGCAAGAAGTAACCTGTTAATGATAAAAAACATAGACTGTGTCTTCTAACTTCTAAAGTTGAATAGAGTGTGAATTGTGTAGGTTAAAAATATTGTTACATGAGTTCAGATGCAAAATGGACCGGTGGATATATGTTTTGAGAGTTCTGCACTTTATATGGCAAAAACTCAGTGTGTCATGATCGTACCAAGCATATTACAGTTGATTTTCATTTAATCAGAAAGAAGGTGAAAAGGAAAGAAATTTAGTTAGTCTATGCCAGTACTGATCAGATTTCAGATTCTCACAAAGGCAGTTACGAAGAAGCAATTGTGTGATGTTTTGCCCAAGCTTGGCACAGTAAACATATATGCACCAGCTAGAAGAGGAGTGTGGTGATCAAAAGTGGACTCTCTATAATTTCAAAAAACCCAGTAATTTTATTGTAAATATGGAAAATTGTAGTGGTTTTTTTTTTTTTGTAAATATAAAAAATGATTAATATAGAAACGGTCAGTGCTGGTTGCCCAATTATAGGTTGGAGAACCAGCTATACATTTATTCTCTTCTCTCTTTTTTTCCAACTTTCTTCTGTTTTCTCAGATGCAATATACTTCTTTCCCACCCCCACCCCTCAAAATATCTTCTTTCTTTTCTATGATCTTCTGTTTTTCCTGTGCTCAACTGGAAATTCTGCAATAACTGATTTATTTGAAATTCAAATATGTATCAGACATTTGAGCTTTGAAATTTACACATTCTAATCGCATGCTTCTGTAGTCTCGCTTTTTCCTTTATTTTTTTCTCTGTAGATTCATCTGATTTCATATGCATACATCTACTGGAACTCCACAGTTCCACCCTTTCAGTTGAAATGTTTTATACGAACAGACAGTAGGATGTGACAATTCTATGACCATCTACAACAGGTAATAGGGCTGAAACTAATGGCTATACGTAAGACGCATGCACCAATGGTGAATTAGAAAATGAGGAGTGATTTTAAGCTCTAGTTTTGTATGGTGTGCTCGTGCATCTGTACATTCACAGTAGTGTTACTGAACCTTGAATCTTCCTTTATTAGTGAGGTAACTAGATGGGATTGAACTGATAAAGTGAATTTTTCACCTGCAAGTACCTTTATGCAATCAATTACTTTCATAGTATGATATGCATGTGATTCTTCTTCTTCTTCTTCTTCTTTTTGTTTTTGTTTTTGTTTTATTTATTTATTTATTTTTTTTGGTTTTTTTTTTCTTTTTTGCTTTTTGTTTTGTTTTTCTCCAATGGAATTGTGTTCTGCAATGGAGAAACCGTTTGCATTCCTTTCATTGTGCTTGGAGTCATTAAAGTTTGAAGTGCAGATATCACTGCAATCTATGTGATTACATTGGGCATGATGGAGATGAAAATTTAGTTAAGTTGGTGGGGTTTTGTTTGTCAATTTAGAGTAAAATTGTGACTTACCCCGCATGAATCAATACTGCATACAGATGGAATATTCTCCTGCTGGATAGGTTGTCATGCAGTTATGGAACATTGTTTTATTAGCTGTTTATCTTCTTTGAAGAAGCCTTATTGGTGTAGTGGAGATAACACTTTTTTCCCCTCAAATACCAGGACAGTTGTCATATTTGCTGTTTATCTTCTGGATTTGAAAGAGACCTTATGGGGCAGTGGAGATAATATATATATTTACTATAATGCCTAGAGAGAAATTTTTAATAATTTTCCTAAAATGCTGAGCAGTTTACATTTTAGTTATTTTGTCCTTGCATAGTGATTACTGATTAGTACCTTCTTTGAATGTAGGCTAGTGTGGCTACTAGGTATATTCTTGTTTGGTAGTAGTAAAATCATCCCATTGTTTGAGCTTTTTAACTTTTTTTTTGGGGGGCACTTGTAGCTTCTTCCAGAGCTGTTCTTATTGCCCTTATTTTTTGCAGTTTTGATGTCTATTTTGTTAAATTTCATTTAACCAAAAGATTAAATGATATTTATTATAAAAAATGTAATGTTTCACAGGAAGCTGCGTTGAGTCTTGGAGTACTTCAGCCTCATGAATTCGATGAATTGGTGGTACCTGAGAAGATGATTTACCCCTCCGACTGAGAATAATGATTTGGGAGCGTAAAGCTAATAAAGGAGTGACTGATTTTTTGCGCTGGAGTCAATTTTTTCACTAATTCCTGCGTCTGGGATTGGCTGGCGGTTGGGTGCTTAGGGCTAATAAAGGTGTAATTTGCTTCAGTGATATCAATAGCTGTCAATCTGTATCTGCAAGTAGGTTTTGCTTTGCCAATTCGTGATTTTAAATCCCTGTGGCATGAGTGATTAATAAAGAAAAAAGCCTCCCTTAACAGGTTAAAAACCTAACAAACTGAAGAATGGATTAATAGAATTAATTTTCGTACAATCAAATATCCAATAATTTTGTGATATGTCTTTCGTATGTTCTACAGATCAGATTCAGTGAATATTATGCGATTAATTTTATGATGCGTTATGTTAGATAATGACCCCTAATCCTATGGACCGTTTCAGGCCCTTTAACCCATTGCCAATCCATTATCAATGATTCAATATTTTTCTTCTTTATTAATTCAATTATTTTTTTATTAACTAAAACTGGGTCATATAATTCTCTTGGATCAAGGAATATGTTATCTACTATGAGAGCTTTCTGGAAAGAAAATGGATGAGAGATGTAAAGCTCTCTCTCTCTCTCTCTCTCTCAATGTAAAGCTCTCTCTCTCTCTCTCAACAATCACTTGCCCAAGGTGACCATCATTTGTGTTGATTAGTGAGTAATAGATGGATAAAAAGGAAGCATTCTGGGCCAAAGTTCTACTGAAGTTTCTAGGCTTTTCTACTCTGCTAGATATCTATCAGAGCTGTGGAAGCTAAACCTCTTATTTATGATTTCATATTCTATATCATCGGAATTATATGAAATTGCCCAACAGCACATGTGCAAATGTTGATCTCAATCCAGTGATTAGTAATAAAACAATATTGCATTTGTTCAGTAGGTCGAAGTCCTACAGTTCGTATAGCTTCTGCCCCGACGTTGGGCTCCTATTTATGGCTGTTGTATATTTTACCCATTTGAACACCAAGTTTCCTACTCTTACAAACAGGTTATCTCAACACGTTTGCTTGCTTATTTTCCAATATTAGATAGAGCTCAAACTAGTACACTGCGCTCGTTTGCGAAGTGTTTGATTAGTGAGAGATTTTTTTTTCATTTAATTTACATTTAATAATTTCTATGAAATACAGGGAACTCAATTTTTAGTTAGGCAGGCAATGGATTCTCATGATAAATTATCAGTAATGTCTGGCTTATTTTTCATGGTTATAATGATCATCAAGCTTCTATGGATTATTGATTAGATATGGAGATTTTGGCAGATGAGGAATCACTTCCATTAGACAAATACTAATAAAAACGTGAAAGAATTCAAGTTTGCAATCAATTGAACTCCAAGAAAATATTGATATGAACACTAGATTTGAACAACTATTTAGCTCTTGGAATAGTTATTTTTGCTTCTTTATTGAGTTCCAATCTAAGAAAGACCATAGCGGAAAGTTCCTAATTATCTTGTATCCACTCAGATGTGGAATCGTAGTACTGCGGCCCTATTTGGCTTCTTCTCCTGGAGAGAGGTAAACGATCGCGGCAGCAATATGTCACATGCTCGCCTCAAGGCGTTCGAAGTGGTGGGATGTTCTAGCCTTCTAGGATAGTCTTGAATAGGAGAAAATAGGTCTAAGAGATGTAAACTGAAAGATCTAGAAGGTACCCATTATTTGCGTTATTACCATCTGATTCAATCTTATCCTTTGATGATGGTAGAGAATAGATTGTTTATGGTTCAATCTTATCCTTTGATGATGGTAGAGAATAGAATGTATAAACAGGTGTCTTTCTTGTAAGCCAGTAATGTTGGCATGGGAATTATAACTAATATTGAAAGGTGCAATTTAAGTGCTGCATGGACTTGAATCGTTGTGTGGAATTGCCAAATGATTGCCAAAGTTGTTTTGATGAATGATGGAAAGCATAGATGCCCGCACTTAAAATGAGTTATAAGGCATTATGTAATGAATTATAAGGCATTCTGTATGAGAAATCTTCTGGTGCTAGGCACCAATGTCAGCCACATAATATTTTAGACATTCCAACATTGTGTGGTTGACATTGTCACCTAGCACCAAATTGGTGCTAGGCACCTAGCACCAGAAAACTACTCATTATGTAATAGATCTGAACCATATTTGGAATAAGAAGTATAAAAAAAGTTACTATCCCCTCTAGAAAGTCTAGAAAGTATATGTTATTTGAAGTGGATTTTAATTGAAATCCAATAATTAAGATTGCAAGTGCACAGGTAACTATAAGATATAGTGGCAAATACAAGTTGATCTCACAGAGAACCATTCTAAATGAGAACTAAAAATTTGAATTTTTAGAATCAACAATAGAGATTGTAGATTTGGATGTGAAGATAAAAAAAATAAAAAACAAGACGTGCATAAAATATTAATAATGAAGACAGATCAAAGCAATCAGAATCCATTAAGCAAAATAAATAATCAACCAAGCAATTATATTGTTCTTTTGTATAAAAAATGACTCAAATTAGAAAAAACTTGATGTTTCTAACCCGGAAAGTTTATTTTTTGCAAAAACCAATTTTAATTAAAAATCACAACCCAAGATCTCCTTCACCTCATGAAAGAATGAATATTAGAAGCACTACTTATTAAATCAAGTATAGACTATCAAAATGAACAACACCCTAAGCATAATCCGTCAAAATTAGCATAATTAGTCAAAATCAATCCATTTGAACTATAAACAGAGGCTACCTATGGCATGAAGACAGATTTATTAATGAAATAAAGTATTCATTCAGGAAACATACAGGAAAAGAAACAAAACAATTACAAAAATTGAAAATTTAATCTACTTAACTTTATGTTTCACCCTAATCTAATAGATTAGGAAGCATTGAAAAGAACTTCATGATGATTTTCATTGTTTGCAGATCTTTATAATAGTCCCTCAGAATCTCTCTCTTCTGGTTCCTACTTTCTAGAACAGTGCTTCAAAATACCCAAAATAAAAAAAAACAAAACTTGTAGAGTGTGGAAGAGGAAGAGATGGAGAGGAGAAGAGAGGGGAGAGAGGGGGAAAATTGTAAGTCTCACACCCCCGGGCTTTTTCTTAAAATTTTTGTAAAATCTAAATTCATTGAATCTGGTCCTTTTTTTGAAGTATGAGATGGGGGTTATCTTTGGGGATGAGAGAAATCTCTTATCTTACATGAATTTGAATAAAAAAAGCAATGGAATCTTTTGAAAACCTTAGTTGATCTTTCAAGTGGGGTCCCACTTTTGATGTGCAGTAATGGATCTTTGACGATGTGGATTTAATTGCAATCTCGTCTAAAAATGTACATGAAACATTCTAGGCTCATAAGTTGGTCAATTTAGCTTTGAATTGTGCGATCTTGGGCTCCATGAACATCTACTTTAAAAGAGCTTTCCAACGGTATGTTAGTTATGCTGATTTAATGGTTAGAGTAAAAGTGATGATCGATTTAAGATAGGTTATCTTGAGAAAAACGGGAGTGGCTTTTGAATTTCAAATTGTAATGGGTTCTATCTCTGTACATGTAACACTCCGATCCCCTTTGAGCCGGATTAGTGGCTCATTAGTGTGTGTTTTGTTTTGTTTATTTCTTTTGGACTTGTTTTGGGTCATGGATAGGTAGTTGAGTGACCTTTGACCTGAGATAGTTAGTTCTAAGCCCTTTTTCGTAATTTTGCTTTTGTTTTGCTCATATCATCTTTGCATCATCTTGGTGTCAGCATATGTATTTCGTTGAGCTCGACAATTTCCGTAACTGTGTCAGATCCGTTTGGAGTCAATTGGGGAAGATGTACCTTCGTGTGACTTGAACTGTAATTAGTCTTAACTCTCCGGACTTTGACTTAACTTCCAAACATATATAAATATAAGTTAGCTCCAGATGTCTCTCCCTCCCTTGCTCATTTCATTCCTCAACGTTGCATGCAAGGAGTCAGGAGCTCCACGTTCTTCTCCCCTCCTCTTCATTCTCTTCTTCGATCTTGTAGTGTAAGCTTGCACTTTGGTGATTGGGTTCTTCTCTCTTCTCTCTTCTCTCATCTTTGTATATTGCTTGAGGTAAGTGGGTCCTTTGTGTTTCTTCTCCCAATTGCACCTCTCATTCTCTGATTTCTGTGTTTCCATCTCATGCATGGTTTCTTGCTTTGATTTGTCTTGATTTTAGTGGATTTGGAGCTTGATTTCAGAGGATTTGTCAGATTTGAGGCAAGTATAAGTACAGACTTTGAGAACACACATGGGTGCTCTATTTGAATGCTTTGATTTCCATCTTCTTTAGAGTATATAATGTTTTACAGCCACAATTTGTGAATTTGGAACCTCTGTAACTCATTTTATTCAGTTTCTGTATCAAATTTCAGTTTCTGTACTCAGCCCGAATTCATCTCTGTATTGTACGGCTAAGCCGTAAATTTCTACGGTTCGCTTTCCAGAGACTCGAAAATCTGAATTTGTTCTACGGCTAGGCTACGGCTAAGCCGTAATTTGTTCTACGGCTGAGCCGTAAGCTAGCCGTGACCCAACCGTACCCCAGCCGTGAATTAAATCTCTGATCAGTCGAAACTTTTCTGATATCAGTACTCCTACGGTGAGGCTACGGCTAAGCCGTGGATTGGTCTACGGCTAAGCCGTATACTGACTGTAGCTCAGCCGTGAGATGTATCAGATCAGAGGTGGAAAAGATGACAGTTTAGCCGTGTTCTGAAGGGAACCACGGCTAAGCCGTAGTGCATATTGCGGCTACGCCGTAGGATGCCACGGCTAAGCCGTAGGTCACCCATGGCTAAACCGTAAGACCTGTTAAATATCAGTTAACTTAGGCTAATGGTGTGACCTTGTAGGGCTCAAATACAGGTTAACCATACCCGTAAACCGGCCCAAATGGATTCTTTGGAGCGCATGAATAGTCTGTTAGGCTGTGACTTATTCATGTGAGTGTTGCTCATTGTTAAGCACCTCCCCATGGGTGTTGGTTTAAGGGACTTCGGTGCACATGAGGATTATATTGCAACACTAGGATGGCAACGGTGCATCGAATAACTTAAAACTACATCAACATGCACGGTTAGTGACAGTGATGCAACTAGATTAGACTTGGCTTGTAATGAACCTTGATTCCGTATTAATCTGAGATGCATTGCATATTGTTTATGGTTTTGCCCTCTGTTCTGTTAATCTATGTTATGCATTCCTCAGTCATTTTGCTTTCGTTCTGTATATCTGTATTATTCTTCGCTCTGTACTATGTTTTGATCTATGCTATGCTTTGTATATTCTCTGGCTTTGTATATCTCTGAGTTTGGGTATTCCCGGGTGGCTCTGCCCAGAGGTTAATACGTGAGGATAAGATCCGGTCCTTGTCATCGGTGAGTCCAAAGCGGATAATCTCCCTTTCTTTAGCTTTGATTTGATTGGTATTAGTCTGGCTCTACTCAGCCTCAGCCCTAGGATACCCGACGGGGTTACCTCTGGCGTAGATCTCTGTATCTCTGTTTTAACTGCAGTGTTGCTTTGTCTTGGGACCCCGGAACCCAGGAAACCGAGACCCGCTTGTACCTTTGGCCTGGACAGCGGTGTTCTCTGCTCTGCTCTGCTCTGCTCTCTATTGGAGAGAACATGGTTAACGTAGTAGCCAACTAGTTCAGTATTCTATGTTTTGATTCACATATCATGTTTTACTTCTATGCACGATTTGCTTAGTTTCCTAATATGGAACTCTGTATTTAATCTTCTGTCATTATTATATCCTCTTTGATACTATGCGTGTTTCACCCCTGTTACTTATATTTGCTGGATCGTTGTATTCATTTGTGTTGTCTGTGGTGTTGCAGGCACAGATACCTTGCCCAACTCCCCGGCGGTCGAGGAGGCTGCAGGGGCGAGTGTAGAGGCACCCTCCGGTCTGGCAGAGTGGGCCTGATCACTTCTGCCAAGTGCGTGCATGCATACCAGTGGCTTTTATTTTGCATTTTGGTTTTTGAGAGCTTGTATTTGGACTTTGGACTTTGGACTTGTATTCTGTATATTTTGTGTATATGGTTTTGGTGTGTATTTGGTTTTATATCAGTGTATTTGTCTTTGTCGCTTCCGTATTTGTTTCTGCTTTGGCTTCCGCTATTTTATTTTCCTTTGTTGCTTGCTATGATATGTACAGCTTCCGCGTACGCTTAGTTCGCACGTGTTAGATCCCTTGTGTGCGTGCATCTGGACTGGGTTTGGGTGCACGTGCACGGGAGTACGTGTGTCACCGGTTTAGCTTTTCGCTAACCCCCGAATTCTGGGCTCGGGTCGTGACAGTACAACTTTTGGATTTGAAAGGAGATTAATTATAGTTGATTCAAATTCGTTAGGTTTTATCTTTACCAGAATTATCTTCTTTGAACTAATTAAGAGATAATTAATTCAAATTTGCAGCTGATGTAGGCCCTACTTTGTGGGACGGCTCATTTGCTTGAATGGTGGGCTTTGCAAGAGGTCTCTGTAAGGTCCTAATATGATTTAATTATAATTTATATTAATTAAATTTGATTTCCTATTAATATGTATATTTTAGTCTTAATTCCATCTTTTCTTAATTGTAGTGAGTCTCAGTTGGATAGGTAGTTGGGTTCGAACTCACCTAGGTAGTTAAGGGTCTTCTTGTAATTTAGAGTCACATTGTTGCATCATTTTAGCACTACATTAATTGTGTCATGTGCATTTCATCTTATGGGGTCAACTTTCATGTTTGGCCCAACTTAATTCGAATCCATCTTGGCCCAATTGAAGTCCATTTGACTCAACCTGTAATTTCCTAAAGAAAATGGACTTGCTTGTAAACCCCTGAAAATTTTAAGTCAAAAAGGGAGAAACCATTGTCCTTCTCCAATTTTCCCTCTACTCTCATTGTTGGAGCTCCATCTTCTTCCTTCCGCTTGCTCATTTCACCAAATCCAGCTTTGTTAGCCTTGCATGCAAGAGGAATACCCCTCTACTCATCTTCTTCTTCAAGCTTTTGTGCATCACTTTTATTGGAACCACTACATTCACCATCTTCTTCAAGCTACAGCTCCCTAAGTCTCTACCTCCATTTCAATTCTTTGGGTTTAATAGAGTCAAGGAGACTAAAAAATACTACATGTATTCATTTTATATGAGAATCACCCTTTTGCAAGTCTTTCATGTAGAGAACTCATTTTCTATTGAAGCTTTCTCTAACGACAAACCAAAGGAGAGGCTAGTTTTGGGTAAAGCATTGATATAAGACAAGTATTAGAGTATATATTGCCATGTGTATGTCTAAATTTGTTGATTCTTGAAGTGATTACTCTAAATGTAAGTTACAGCTCTTTTCACTCATGGTTAAGCACACATAAATGTTATATTAGGTGATAATCAATATGATTATGCATCATTGATGATATTGGCTAATGTAAGACTTATTATGGAAATTTGGAAGCATAAGGAATTCCATTGGAACCAAGAGTTAGGAGTTTTGTGTTGAACTCGTGCTCCAGAACCGTTTCAGGAATTCTGAAGCTTACGGTGAAGCCCACAACTAAATCGTAAGTATTTTACAACTCAGAATCCAGAGAGCCAAATTATTGTATTTGAACTACGGTTAACCCACGGCTAAGCCGTAAATTGAGTTACGGCTAAGCCATAACCCCCCTGTGACTAAGTAGTAGGCCATTCTACGGTGACCATTCCAGAGAGCTCCAAAATAAGAATTACTCTACAGCTCACCCACGGCTAAGCCGTGAAGTGTTCGACGGCTAAGCCGTATCCCAGCTGTAGCCTAGCTGTATGCTTATCACGGCTAAACCGTAGGCCAATATTTGGCTAAGCCGTAAATGCGCATGAAATTAAGAAATTTGAGCCACTCGGCTAAGCTGTAACATGCATACGGCTAAGTCGTAAGAACACTGTGAACATTAGGGATTTCCAATGACTTTGTAATGCTTTAGATATGGCACCTTCTCTCCAATTAAATTAGTCCAATGGTGATCAAATGATAAGGAAGATGAGTGTAGAGCTGTTACTTATCCCCTTCGATTTTCTAGATGAATTCCCGATGTCACGTTATGGGTATTGGCATAAGAAAAGGTGACCTTGCATACACAATGTAACACCGAGATTTTGGTAACACAATGATACCGGACGTTTTATGAAGATTTTGTGTTGAATGCCTTCGAGATTACAGATTATCTAGCATAGGGTTGGCTAGTAATTATCTTTGAGGCTTACTTAATTTAAATGAATTCATATTGTTAAGAAACCATGCCATCAACATGATGTAGCTCAATTAAGTATGCATTAATTGATTGTCAGATACTTGTTAATTTCGATTTCTATGAATGAATGTGATCTCAAGACCGAAAGTCCCTTATGTATGATATGATAAATATGATTAAAATGTATGAAAAATATGAATTCGAGTCGGTTTTGATACGTTGAGTCGGCACCACTTAGCTTGTACCCTTATTAGGTTCGACCGGACCAAATTTGGGTGCTCCTTATGCCGTTGCTGCAGTAGTCCATGGAGGAGGGAAAGCTAGCCTAATCCCCTAGTGTCCTATATGTACGCTTTCTCTAGATGATACACTCTTTTTTGGGAAAATATAGCCTCGTGGATGCCATTTAGTATGATTTGATTTTTTATTTATGATTCGTTACTCATATTTACTCAAGCACAACATGCCTATTTTACAATCATTGCCTTCTTTTAATCTATATATATATATTAATTCATTTGATACAGCATAATGGTCTTATATATCTCTCTATACTTGCTTAACCGTCGTGTTAACAATGCTACCCTTTGTGTTACAGGTACTGAACCTAACCCAGTACGGCGAGTGACGCACCCCGGCAGGAACCTCAATGGAACCTCGGGGAGTAGATGAGTGCAATGAAGACGACGTCTTTTATTAGTCGTCCTACGAAGAGCATCAATGGGTTGTCTTGTTGGGTTGTTTAGCTTGGACTATGGTTGTTCTTGCACCTAGCATTTTGATAGACGCATATATAATTTTGGATCTTGTATATAATTAAGTAATTATTTTTATGTAAATGTGAATGGTTAAGTATAAACTTCAGACTTATTTATGAAATGGATAATGTTTCTTTATTATTGCTTATGATCATTACAGGTGTATTATACAGGCTTCCACTTATTGTTGAACGTAATTTACGTATTGGAGAAACTTCTCTACATGTTCCTGTGGAATCTCCCTTGTAGTGATTTATGTGTATTTTTAGCTGCACAAATTGTTATGGGATTACGTATACACTCTTCGTGGGGCCCATTTTAACCCCATCTCCTGGGATCGGGGCGTGACCGTCTCCTTCTGTAGTTAGGACTTTTCAACTAACATGATGAGTGAACCTATAACGTCCCAACCCAACTTAATTGTAATTTATATTAATTAAACTTGATTTTATATTAATTAATGTATTTTAACTTTAATTTATCTTGATTTTATTTAATTGGGTCGTTGTTGGATAGGTAGTTGGATTTGAACAAAACTAGGTAGGATTTATGGTCCATTTTGGTGATTTACATGTCACAAGTCATGGCTTTATTGGACACATCATTCATGCATCATTTTAACTTCATTATACCCTTTTTGATATGGTTTTCAACTTTCATATAACTCAAACCCATTTGGAGTTCCAAAACCTTTCATTTTGCCAAATTTCACTAATAAGGGTAAAATCGCCTTTTCACATAAAATCTAAGCCAAATTTCAAAACTCCAAAATGCTATCAATATTTTACTCATTAGAAAGTAGAATTAATTTCAAGCACATTTGTCTCTTGCACTTGAATCATTCGAAGCCCATAACCCAGTGTGTTAGCCCACCAAAGTTTTTAAGCTATGGGGCCCACTTGCCACTGATTATATAAAAACCCCAACAGCCCATAGTCCTTTACCTTTGCTCATTTCTCTGTTTATGCAATAATACAACTGAACCCCTTTCTTTCATTTTCTTCTTGCTTCTTTTCATCAAAATCCAAGGCTAAACTCCGCCAAATCGAAGATCCGACCCTGCCAAAGCTTTCCCCTCATCATGAGCTTCTCCCTCATGCCATTTTCCTTGATTCACTGCTGGCAGCCCATCCATCTACCTTCCTCTTCTCTGTTCAGCACTCTTTTGGTGAGCTCTCCTTTTCACTTTCTAGTATATATATTAGGGCCTTTTGAACTCCTTTATACTTACATGTAAGGGGTAATTGGTAGTGCTTTGTGAGTTGCGTTTATGGGACTTTAAGTTACTGCATGCATCGTCATCTTATACCCATTTCATCTCCTATTGCATGTAGGGTTTGATTTGTGTTTTAAACTTGGGACTTTTTTCATTATTGAGCCAAGGCAAGAAGCATTTCAGATCTAAGTACTGTGAAGGCAAGTACAGTTGGATATATATAATACATTGATGTTAAATACATTGATTCCTTGATGGATTTTATGCTTAATCTTATTTTACAGCTCATCTTTCTAAATAACATGTTAATGAAATGGGTATTCTTCATAATGAATGAGGTTAGGAATGCTGAGAAGAATTAGGAAATTAGTTTAAAATTGATTAGCCCGGAGCTAAAAGCGATCAACGGGGCAAGAACTCCTTCGATTGAATTAAGCCTTTGGATCGGTGCTTGAATTTTGGGTTTAAAATTGTCTTTAAAGGTTTGGTCTTCATGAATGATTATGGACCTTTCATAATTCATCGCGGGATATAAGGAGAGGCTACTCTTTTGATCTTTTGGTAAAGCCAAGGTGTTATAATACTGATCATTAGATCATAAAAACTTCCTACAATCATAACAATATCCAAAATTTTCGGAAGATGGGGTCTTACCGAAGCTCTAGTGAGTGTTAGTATGTATGGAAAAATGAGTACTACTTTAGAATACTTTATTAGATAAAGAATAATTCATTATATTCTTTTTGAATTCTATAGTATTTTTGGCCCAAAACACTCTTTGAAACTCACAATGTTTCATAAGGCAAGCTCTATATGAGTACAAATCTTTTATAAAAATGGGAGCAATTTTTATGTAGATGTTTGAGGGACCTTATACACATGTTAGGAATATTTTAGGACGTAAATGTACTCTCAGTTTTAGTAAAATTTTATTTTATCTCTTTTAAAATGAAGATTAATTAGGAACTATCTTAGCCTTCTACTAAGATCCTAGAGGTATGTTTAAAGCAAACCCTACCCTTAGGATATTAAATATAATCAAAGACCATGTAGGGCCTTAAAAATGGTATTACCCCAATTAAATTAGCCTAATGGTAATTAAATATCAAGAAGGAAGAGTGTGGAGCTGTCTCTCATTCCTTCTTGATTTTCCGGTCAGTTTCCGACTTCACGTCATAGGTGTTTGCATAAGAAGTGGTGTCCGTCACTAATATAAGGTAACACTAATATTTTAATAGTACATGACACTAGACGTCTTATGAATATACCATATTGAATGATTAAAAAAATATGAATTATCTTAACTACGGCTAGCTAGTAAATGTTCTTGTTTTCTTTAATCAATTGAACTGATGTTGTTAAGATAAACCATGCTCTCAATATGATTAAATCATGTACCCATTCTCCCTGGGTAAGCCTTGAGGTAAGATTCGGCCAAGACTTCTTCTGAGCGCGAGCCCATCAGCCAATAAATGTTAATAAAGTCTGAGAGGGTATGAGCACTAGTAGCTCATTACTGTATGCATTGTATAATTAGTCAAAAACTCCATTCAATCTCATTTGTATGATTCTGTAAAATTTCAAGACCAATAATCCCTTTATCAACAAATATGAGACGCTCACTACGATTGACGATAAATATGAATAATATGGATTCGAGACGGTCTTGATACGTTGAGTTGGCACCACTTAACTTGTACCCTAAGAGGTTTGACAGGACCAAATAGGGTATTCCATATGTCACTACTGCAGTAGTTATGGACGAGTTGGTCAGTGCTCCTCAGGTAGTTAGAACGATCCCCTGGCAATTTCCCACTGCATGGTGAATGCCCTTCTCAGAACGAACGTAGCCTTCTGGATGCCAACTAGTATGTTACTGTATCTCCAATTATGACTTCATATTCATGTTATATTCATATACACAACATGCCTAACTTCCGTTGTTGCTCTCTTTCAATTAATAAGTCTTTAATTCAATTGATACAACATAATAGTTTTATATGCACCTATATTTGCTAAACCATTGTATTTACAATGATATTCTTGGAGTTACAAGCAAGTCTAAGTACCGAATTCCACCTCTGATGCACTTGTAGAGGAGTTTCCAGAGACTTCACAAGGTATAGTATAGTAATGTGGACTTTGACAACACCCATGATCGTTTGTTTCGAAGAGCGCCATGGGTATATTTTGAGGCATGACATTTTATACCATTTGTTAGACTATGTTTATGCATCATGCCATTATGTCATATTGTTATTATGTTATCTGATTTTGATGAGCATGTATGTTGCTTATTCAGATTGTATTTAGGTTCTATGCATTTGGTCACATCATGTATTTGTATTTTGGATCATTCATATAGACACTTGTATTCTGGACATGTTAGTTTATGCTTGAGATCATGTTTCATATAAAAGACTATTTTAAGTTCTATATTCTTGGTTTACAATTGAAATTTAATAAACTTAGTCTATATGTAATACCATATCTTAAAATATGAATTGTACAGGATATTGTTAAGTATAGGTAAAAATACACAGGCTTCCATAAATGTTCTCAATGGACACGTGTTACACGTCAGTCCTCACACATGAGTTCTATGCCTTTTCCCTTGTGGTGGTTTATATGTGTTGTAGTACCATATCGATTGCCACAGATTACTTATGCCACGCCTCGAGAGTCATCCTAATCATAGAATCTCTGGTTCAGAGGGTGATAGGACTCCCTTTTGATTAATCTTTACTTGTGTGTATGTGGGGTCCTCTAAAAAAATTCTTTAACTTGCTTCCTTGCTTTGGTTTACCAATGTGGGTCTCGGGTTAGAGTCTTGATGTAACTAGTACTTTTCTCAAAATCCTTCCTAGGGTTTAACAGGTCCTATAGCTTTTTATTTCCTGTACAATCTAACTCATTCAGTGAAGTACTAAAGAGCCTTAATCGAACTAAGATCCTTTTGAAAAGAGTCCCAATTTTACTAAAATTCTTTGAAAAATTAGAAAATTGCATAAAATATTAAAATCATATAGAAAATGTGTATGAAATTATAATTTTAAGGTGAAAATGTATAAAATGATAAACTTGTGAGTTAGATGGTGTTTTTAACCCAATTAAGCCACAATTTGTACCAAAATGATACCTAAACAATGCAAATTCATGGACTTAACATTATTTTATAACTACATCATTCTAATAGTTCAAATCTTTAAATAATAGATATGATTTGTTGAATTGGTTTACTCTATTATTAGCCATTATACTAGTTTGGGTTGGCAAATTGACAAGCTTGGTTCCTACCTAAACATGACCCATTTATTAGTCTAGGTTGAAAAATATCAAATTAAATCTTAGGCTTACTCTAAAATCTAACTAATTTTGGTACATTGGTCAAGAATCTAACATGGATAGAGTAAGAGTAAAAGCAAAGTGCGTTGAGGCAAAATGAGTAGTGGGTTAGGTGTAAAGGTAAAAGAAAAACAATTTAAATAGAGAGGATGGATTAGAAGACACTTTATTATATATTATGGGACTAACTTAGAGTAGAATGAAGTAAAATAAAAGAGGAGTTAGACATGTTTACTCCACTGGTCTCTTGTCATCCAAACACATTGAGAATGGTATGTTTGGATATATGGTGTATCAAAGTGTGGTGAGGTGAAGCCTCAAATCAAGAAAAAATAAAATATAAGGAGGTAAAATCATAATTAACGGCTTTTATTTTTAGTAGCTTGAGAGGGACTTCCTTAATGAGGTCAAATAAAAAAATTCATCATTTCATGCATTTTCACCTAGAAACTTGAATTTTTATATTTTTTTATACAATTTTTTGCATTAACTTGGAATTTTTACAAATTTTTTCCGAAGAGTCCCAGTTGGAGTAGAACTTTGTGTGGATGGATTCCACTTCAATGTGGGCCATTCAGTGTTCAATGGGTTTAATTAGAAAATGCAAGAAAGTGTAGGACTCGTAAATCTTAGGAAAGTCCATGCATTGGATTACAAAGAAGCTGTGCAACACATGTGGGTCCCACACATCCCTATGGGATGTCCCACACTCTCCCCTCTCATCTATAAAATTACATAAGACTCTAGAGTATTTCATTATCTCTGTCTCTCCCAGTTTTACCTAGATTTGAAGATAAGAAGAAAACAAGGAGATAAAGTTGTAATAAACTTGCAAAAATCAAAAGATAGAGTCTAGAGGAGGACTTCACCTAGCTTGGATTCTCTATCCCATTCTTTTCTCTCCATGGGATGTCCAAAACACTATATGGGCCCTTTTACACGCCAATGTATACGACTGCAAGTGGGTCCCACCATCTTTTATTTTTGTCTTAAATTCAAGGAAATAATTGAAAACAAGATTCCTCTTTATCTTATCCTTATCAATCTTGGAGTTCATGTAACACTCCGATCCAACGTAATCGAGTTTAGCAACTAATTAATGATGAATTAGTTGTTAATTGTGTTTTGACTTTGTTTCAGTTTCGTTCCGGGTTATGGATAGGTAGTTGGATTGAGTTTAACCTGATTAGGTAGGCATCAGCCCTTTTTCGTAATTTTAGATTTTTGTAAGACGTTGTCAATCATGCATCATCTTGGCGTCAACACATGTCTTTTGTCGAGCTTGTTAACTTTCATAACTGACTCGTATGCTAAAGACATTATTTGTTTCCGTTGGACCATCATTTGACTCGAATTGTAATTAATCTCAATTCTTAGACTGTCTTGCAATTTGGGCCATTCTTATCTTATATAAGAAGAGAGCCACTGACCTTCTCTCTTTTTTTCAACGCTCTTCTTCTCTATCTCTCAATTCTCTTCTTCTATGATCAAGACTAGAGCAGGGAAACCCCGTTTTGCATCTCTTTTAATGAATCCTCTTGTGTGTGGTTTAAGGTAAGCTTCGGGTTTATGAGTTTCCCTTTTTTTATTCCTCTCATACTCTTCATGCACTCAATGTCTCTCTCTTTTTTTGCTCTTTTCTTGCATGCATGGTGTTAGGATTTCATTTTGACGGGTAAATTGAGCCAAAGGAAAATAAATTCATAGGAAAAGCTTGTTTGAGGCAAAATAAGCATGATTTGGATGAACACATGTTGGTACACCGTGATTGTTATTAGTTTCCTTCAATCTCCCAAGTATGTAGTGAATTACAGCCCTTGTGAGGTAAGTTTCTTGCTTGGTTTTCGTAGTGCACCGTAGGTTTCATTTTAGTCATTCTGTAACAGAACAGATTGTCCGACCAATCGGGCATCAGGTCCGACCGATCGGACACGTCTATAACTGAAATTCGACTGGTCGGGCTTCAGAACCGACCGATCGGCCCTGAAGCGCCCTGTTTCAGGAGATTAAGTCTGTATCTCGAGAACCTTTTGTGCTCAATTCTATTCCCCTACCTCTAACACAAGCAAAGGAACTTTTAGGCCATGTTCTGGGGCACCGTGGCTCGTGACGTATGTAAGGAAGGTCTCTCTAATAAAGGGTAGGTATAAAAAGGACCTTATAGGACCTTCATATTAGAACGGTAGGAACCCTTAACTTGCCCAATGAAACACAAGAATTGCATGAATGATCTCGAGGGCCGCGACTCATTCATGCACGTTGTCCAGCTTTAAGCACCTCCCAATGAGAGTTGGTTTAAGGGATTTCGATACACTTCATGACACAATGTAACACGTGCAAAAGACAATTGTGTATCCGATAACTTAAAACTACATCATCATATACGGTTAGAAACAATTGATGACTAAATTAGGGTTAGCAAGTAAATTCTCTTGATTTGAGTTAATTTGTGTTGCATGACATCTTGGATGACGAATATTGACCTCCATCTCCTGTATGAGTTATATAGCGCTTGTTATGCCCTTTCACTATTATAAGTTCGATTTGTTTGATATGTTCGAAATGTTTCTACTCACTTGAGTTTTATATGTGTGATTTGAACGTATGATTGACACGTACGGTATATGCTCGATATGATATGCATGATTTACTCAAGTTCTAGTATTTCATTGACTCCATATGGTCAGGCACTACTCAGCCTCAGCCTTAGGATACCCGAAGGGGTTGAATAAGGTGTAGTATATATGGCACCGCTACAATGAGTTTATGCCTTGGGGTTTCCGGACTCCAGGAACCCGAGACCCATTCGTACCCTAGCTCGGTCGATGGTGTTCTCAGTATGTATATAAGATCCCTTTTTGGGAGCATATGGCAAATGTAGTAGCTACCTAGTCATGTATGTATCATGTAAACATTGATTCTGATAGCATGCTTCATTTGAATGCACAACTACCTAGTATATAAATTTGAAACTCTATGATTTATCAGTTGTTAATTTATTCTGTTAGATACAACATGTGTTAATTTGTTGTTGCTTATAGTTTACTAAATCGTTGTATTCATAAGTTTTCCTTGGTGTTGCAAGCTCAGATCCCTCGACCGACCCTTCGTCGGTCAATCAGACTCTAAGAGAGACCTCCGACGCCCCATCAAGGCTAAAGGAATGGATGTAATTACTCCGCCGGAGCGCGATGTTGGCATACATGCATATAGGCCTTTCTGATTGGGATCTAATTGTTTTGTTAGTAATCTCTACGATTTGTATTTTTGGATCACTTTTGTAAGACTCTGAACATCGTGTAATCTTTGTTTATCTATTTTCTTTGTTTTCGTATGTCTTCTTTTGCTATGCAATGATACATACAGCTTCCGCATACATATATTGGTACGTGTGAATTTCCCTTGTGCGTGTACATTTAGACAAAGTCTAGGTGGATATGCACGGGAGTACGTGTATCACCGGTTAAGTTTGAACTTGACCCCTGATCTCCTGGGCTCGAGTTGTGACAGGTCAAGAAGGAAAGATCATCTGAGTAAAAGTCCTTTTGCAAGAAGAAAGTTAGCCTCGGTTTTCTCAGGACAACTTAACTTAAAATGAGCATATCTCTCAAACTACGGTCTAATTGACATAATCTTGGCATCTTGGAAAGCTTATTCAGAGTAGAAATCCATAGAGCCAAAGATCATAGATATTTGTAAAACCAAAGATCATGCACTTTGAAGTCGAAATAACCAAGTTAGGGCCCTCGAGAATGTAGTTGTAATTTTTCTACTTGGGATTAGCTGGTTATTATTTGAAGTAGGCCTAAGTCTTTTGCAAATTTTAATTTAAAAAGTGTGTATGTAAAGAAATCCAAGAATCCAAACTTATCTAGAAGTTTCCCTCAACTTTATCTCATATAAGCTTTTAGGCCAAGAAAGAAATCTTTCCAAAAAAGATAGAGTTCTATCTATTCACAGAGTCTATGATGGAGCAACAAGGGACTTAAAAACCATAAATAGACCCTTATGAACTTTCAAAGGGGAATTCCACACCTCCTTGGATGTTCGCCCTCCTCTCCCTTCTTTTCTCTTTATATTTTTTATATTTTTTGAATTATTTTCAGGTATTCTAGAGCCTTGTTTTAGAAACTAGGTTTAGGAGAAAGAGATTTGAGAGCTTTATTGTATTATTTGGAGATTTTAATGAAGAAGTTCAGAAGTTCTTTTGTCATAGAGGAGTAGTCCTTTGGATTTGAATGTCTAATGAAGTTAAGCTGGCATATTTCTTCCTTTTTATACTATTTTATTTAATAGTTTGTTTGTCCCTATGTTATGCATGCTTTATGTAACACTCCGAACCAACTTAATTTGGTTTAGCAACTAATTAATGGCAAATTAGTTATTGTATATGGTTTGGTTTTGTTTTTGTTTCGTTCCGGGTCATGGATAGGTAATTGAGTTGAGTATAACCTAGATTGGGTAGACAGGAGCCCTTTTTCATAATTTTAGCTTTTGTAAGATTGTGTCATTCATACATCATCTTGGTATCATCACGTGTATTTCGCCAACCTTGTTCATTTCCGTAACTACCTCGTATGCAAACGACATTGTTTGTTTCCATGGGACCGGTATTTAACTTAAACTATAATTTTCATTCATCTTTGGACTTTTATACAAATTGTTCAATACTTATCTTTATATAAGATATGCATACACCGACCTTGAGTCATCTCCAGACTCCTCTCTTTCTCTCAACATCCATTCTCTTTCTTGCTTCTTCTTCACGATCAAAACAAAAGAGGAGGGAGGTTCTTGTGCACCCAGATCCTACGCCATCTACTTGTGTGTTCTAGGTAAGAGTTGGGTTCTTGATCATCTCATGAGTGTTGAATTCTTTTCTTCCTCTACTGCATGCCCTCAACTCTTCCTTCTTCTTTCATGCATGGGTGTTAGAATCGCATGTAGACATCGAATTTGAGCCAGGGACAACAAGTAACTTGTAAAAGCTCAGTTGAGGCAAGTAGAAGCACGATTTGGATGAACACATGTTAGTACATGATTGATCACGACTAATTTCCTAATTTTGCATGTGGTTCGTGTTTTACAGCTCAATTGTGTCTAATTACTCATATTTGTGCTTGTTGTTTTCTCTTTGTGCACATACAGTTTTATTTGTAACAGGTTCAGAATGTGACCCTGTGCAACTTACGGCTAAGCCGTATGATTGCACGGCTCACTTTCCGGAGAGCTGCGAAACCGAACTTTACTCTATGGTCAGTCTACGGCTAAGCTGTAGAATGTACTATGGGTAAGTTATAGGCTAGCCGTGACCCAACCGTAGGTCAAGCTACGACTTGATCTCTAGAGAGCAGAAAATTGAGAGAACTTTCTACGGTCCAGCCATGGCTAAGTCGTGAGGTGTGCTATGAGTAAGCTATACCCAAACTGTAGCTGAGCAGTAGAATACATACGGTCAAGCCATAAGAGGGAGCACAGGTTAGCCCTGGCTCGCCGTGAATGCGAAAACAATTATAGGGAACCACTGCTGAGCTGTAGTGCATAATACGGTTAAGCCGTAGGTCACCCACGGCTAAGCCGTGAGACCAGTAGGCATTAAGGAAAGGTAGGTATTGACGAGACCTTGTAGGGCCTCTGAGGTAGAATGCAGGCAACCTTAACTTTCCCAATGGAATATGAGAATCGTATGGTTTTGAGGGCTGAGACTCATTATGTGTGTTGTTCAGTTGTTAAGCACCTCCCCATGGGTGTTGGTTTAAAGGTCTTCGATACATCCTTCCGACACAATGCAACATAATAAGAAAGATAACTGTGTATCGGATAACTTAAAACTACATCATCATGCATGGTTAGAAACACTGGATGATTAGATTAGGGTTAGCTAGTAATCTGTCTTGATTCGATCACATTGAATTGCATGTTATATTGGATTACGATGATTGCCCTCCATTTTTACGTATGCATTGAAAGTTCAACGTATGTCTTGTTGATATAGTATGGGATATGCCTTTACATTGTTTGACATGTTCTTGACATGGATTACTGATATGCATTAATATGTATTTGTGTATGAGTATTAGTACAAATGTATGGAATGAAATTCCTTAAGTCCAATGATATTATTGAATCAACACGGTCAAGCACTACTTAGCCTTAGCCTTAGCCTTATAATATCTGGTGGGGTTGACTTTGGCGTAGTATGTATGGTACCACTACAGTGTGTTTATGTATTAGGGCTTCTAGACCCGATGAACTTGAGACCTATTCTACCCTGGCCCGGTCAATGGTGCTCTCATTATGTAAAGATCCCTAGAGGGAGGATATCGCAAATGTAGCAGCCACATAGTCAAGTACATGACATGTATGCCTTGATTCTTATTGCATGCTTTATTCGACAGCACAATCTGCCTAGTATATGAACTTGGAGCTCTACGACTTATCAGTTGTTACTTATGCTGATAGATACAACATGTGTTAACTTATTGTTGCTTATACTTCACTGAATCGTTGTATTCATGAGTTGTCCTTGGTGTTGCAGGCTTAGATCCCGCTACCAACCCCTCGTCGGTCAGTTAGACTCCAGAGGAGACCGTTAATGCCCCGTCAGGGCTAAAGGAGTGGATGTGAGTACTCCACTGGAGAGCGACATGACATGCATATAAGTCTTCTTTGGTGTGTGGGATGTAATTGGTTTTGTCACATGGCGTTAGTTGGTCTCTTCATGTGTATTTTGGCTTACTCTTGTACATCCTATACTTTATGTAATCTTTTATTGATCTTATTTTACTTTAGTGTATCTCCTCTTGTTCTGCAATAATACTTACAGCTTCCGCGTATACGGTAATGTGCACGTGTGATCTTTCCTTGTGCGTGTGCATTTAGACAAGGTCTAAGTGTGTATGCACGGGAGTACGTGTGTCACTGATTAGGTTTAACCTTAATCTCCAATTGCCTGGGCTCGGGTTGTGACACTTTATCATAAGAAAAAATCTGTCTTCAAGCCCATGACCAACTCCTGTTCTTAATTCTATTGATATCTATTAAGCTCGTGAATAATATTTGGCACATATATGGACATTAAATCCTGAGGTCGCGAGTGTTTAGTCTCAAACTTGTGAGTCAAGTCTCGAGTTTGCGAGCAATATGTCTTGAAGTTGCGAAAGATAAAGTAAAAGGCAATTTGGTCCAAAAAAAAAAATGAAGACTACTATATAAGATGATTTTGGGCATTATACGTATTTGAGGATGCTATTGGAGGTATAGGGATATTTGAGGCTTCTTTTTGTAAAAACCATCTAATTGATATATATTATTAGGAGTTTTTGTGAAAAGAAACATCAAATATCTCTATACGTTCAAAAGCACCTCAAATACATGCAAAGCGTATTATACTGTAAACTTCATTTTTTCAGACCAAATTACCTTTCACTCATCTCTCACGATTTCGAGACTCGATCTCATTCACGCATTGAAGTATTTTACGACTCGTTATTTTTTTTTTCAACTCTTAAACTTGCAAGTTTTTTCTAGACATCATGAGTATTTAATACATATTTTTAAAAACTCATATTTTAAAGCAAGAAACGTTGAGAAAAAAAATTCTCAACTTTGGAGCTAGTCTTCAATAGACTATAATAAAAGTAGCGGTTATGAATGGGAAATGTAGAGGGGGTACAATTTTTTGTAATTTTTTTTTTCTAAACTTGAAATGGTTGATTTTTCTGGAGCAAAATTTCCATATATTGTACTAAGAGAAGGATCACAATGAGTACATTCACCATTGAATAAACCCACAATGGAATGGTCCAACTTATACATTCACAAAAATTGTTGCTTCATCCTCAAAATTGTTAGCCAAACCCATTACACATGTATTCTATTTGCGAAAGCTTTAACTATTGAACTCCCAAGTCTCTTCTCAACACCGCTAATTGATTATTGACATTATGACTTAATTATGTTAATGCTCAATTTGTACTCAAAAGTGAGGAAAGTATGGGATAATATTCTACACTTTGGATCAAATTCTTTACATATTGTACTAAAAGTAGAGTCAGAATGAGTATATTAACAGTTAAATTATAGTGTCACTGAAATTATTCAACAACAACTTCACAGATTCTTAAGCTGACATGACAATAATACCCTTTGAAAAGTTTTAGGTGAGGCCAGAGGTGTCAAACATGTGGTGCTGGCAAATGATTCGTGCCGTATCGGCATGACACCATTGCTAAGAGGGTCAACCAAAAGTGTTGTGCTTCTATGCGACCCTTCTAATGTTCCACGCTTCCATTTTTTTTTAGGGCCTTAGGTTAAAAAACTTAAAAGATACATACATGATAGAAATTTAAGTAATTCGGTCAAATGTGATCTACTTTACTGTGAAAAGATCCATTTAAAGCTCTTCTACTTGAAGATTTTTCAATAGAATTACCTTCAAAGCCTTACAAGTTTTGCAAGTAATAAAAAAATAAAAAGTAAAATACTACATTTTTATATTTACACTAAAGAAAATAAAAATAAATAGACTACATAGAAAGATGAAACTGGCTATTACGGGGTGATATGGGTTGTGCTGGTTGTGCCATGGTCCATTGAGGCGGCATGACCCCTTTGACACCTGTAGGTGAGGCTATGATGGATTCTTATAGATTTGAGTTTTTTTTTTTTAAACTAATTGTAGTAAGAGTGCATTTAGAATGAGAACATTAGTGGAATTTATAGAAAATTTGATTTAATATAACATGATAGAGAAGCTTAACGAATGGGCATGGGATGTTTGTGAGTAGAATTAAACAGAAGTAGAAAACCCAAGTTTGCGAATAATGTTGGGTACATATATGAATGCTAGCTTTTGAGCTTGGGAGTGTTATGTCTCAAACATGCTGGTCATGTTTGCTCGCGAGTCATGTCTTGAGCTCGCAAGTGTCATATACGCAAGAGATAAAGTGAAGGGAAATTTGGTTTAGAAGTCTACTGTATAATATGCTTTTGGAGGTATAAGGATATTTGAGGCCTCTTTTTATAAAAACTCCTATATATTGTGTTATTTTTTATTTCCTTTCAATGTAATTTGCATACAATGTATCATATCCTCGGTTCATATTTATTTATTTTTTATAAAATTTTAAAAGTTTATATGAATTATATTGCTCGCGCAAACCATGAGCATGCTTTGCTAGTTTCTAGTATTACTCCAATCCACTTCTAACAAAATAAGAAAAATAGAGTAGGTGAATCAAAAAATTAAACAAAGTTTGAATTTCTAATTAGTAGGCTCTGCATGTATATGTAAGATGGAGTATGTGAATCTAAAAATTAAACAAAGTTTGAATTTCTAGCTAGTAGGCTCTGCATGTATATGCAAATAGGAATCAACTAGAGACTTGTCGTATTATTTGGACTTAAATATTATATTATATTAATGTAACATAAAATAATTTATAAATTAATTTAGTGCATTTGCTGACTCTGTGGAGATAATTAAATTTTATATTAATGTAACATAAAATAATTTATAAATTAATTTAGTGCATTTGCTAAATCGGTGGAGATAATTGAAAAATATCAATATAATTTTGAAGAAGATAATTAAAAAAGTTGAATCTAATATTCTTACAAGGTTTGAATATCAAATGTTTCTTATCACACCTCAAGGGATTTACCTGACTCCACCTGGGAGCAAAGGGATTAGTCTAGGCAAAAGCATAGTTATTTTGTAAAAAATATATATATATAATAGCTAGAGGCCAAAAGTCAATATATATCACTTAGAAATGGAAAGATAAAATACATTTTCTCAATAACACAACAAAGTACAAATATTTGATCCGATATGAAATTTTAGAATCATTCACAAAATTATAGTAGCACTATAACATTGTTAGAAATGTATGAGTAATCCACTCAAATTAAGAAAAAGAAATTTTAGTTTGAAAGGAGAAAAAGTGGAGAAAAGTACTGTAAGCATAAAAAATAAAGAATTAAGAAGTGCTATATGAAAATAACCTCAATTATAAAGTGTTCTTGCATATTGAGTTTGAGTATAGGAATATAGCCTCAATTATAAAGTGTGTTTGTATGAGTAAGTTTGAGTCTACAACAAAGCCCTTGATTAATGAAATTTATCATTATTTACTTTTCTTTCACAATATTTTTTTATTAAAAAAAGAAAAAATGTTGTATGGTAGAATTTGCTAAAATGTTTCTAACAAGTATCAACGCAGTGTTCAGTTGCACTGCTAGGCATATATAACTATCCATGTAAAATAGACATAGCTCTTAGCCATGTATTTGAAGCATACTTACTCTATACATGTTTATTTGGGAGTGTAGGCAATAGGCATCCTACATCGATGGTAGGCTTATTCATATTAAATCTTGATTAGCAAAATGAGCTCCGCATGAAGGGAGGGCACCTAAAAAAGTGATGTAATAACTGAGGTCCATGAATCTACAATTTCTGCAACAGTAAATTCATATCAAGTGCCTATGTTGCCACAACTGAGTTTATCAAAAGTCAAAGCAAAAAGTTGTTAATGGATAAAGAAGTAACACACTACCAAGAGCATTTTATGAGGACTTTGTAGTAGCTGCCCCTCTCACTACGGAACACCAACATTTGACGGATGCTGAACTGGAGCCATACCGGCTAAACCTTCACTCATCGTGGGTAGCGTGATCTTGATTAAGAGATTTTAGGGGTGACGCAGAAATGATGGATAGGGGGAAAGATTTTAGGATAAAAAATTAAATTGATGAGGAAGAGGTTTAAATACCATTCAAATAGAGAGATTTTTGGGGAATAAATGGAATAACTGAGAGAGAGGAGGGTAAAGGGAGAGATTTTAGGGGATGATGCAAAAATGGTGGAAAGAGAGGGAGGGATTTTAGGGGATGATGCAAAAACAGTTGAGAGAGAGGGAGAGATTTTAGAAGAACCATTTTTTGATATTGATATTTTTAGAAGATGATGTGGCGCTCTAAAAAAAAAAAAGAATATTGCTGATGTGGCATCCTTCGGAGGTTTCCATTCTTGTAACTTTAATATATATAATTGGGTTACTTTACTAATCACTATACAGTTGGAGGAATTTTTGTAACTCCAATCAGACTAGAGGCTCTTAAAGGGTCTCAATTCGGCCCTGATCGGGGTCGTTTAGCCTTAGGAAATTTGGACATGCATTTGGTACAACGAGCTGGACCCATGTTTCCAGTCCAAGACCTTTAACATGCTACATCTGGGCTGTAAGTCAGAAGCCCATGAGTCTGTTTTTGGGCCCCTTTCATATTATTATGTGATACTCTGATACTCTTTTCGGATTCTGTTTTATTGCCAGTAGTCTCTCTTTTCAATTAACTCGTTCTGTTTACTGCGCTCCGACCTCTCCACCCACGATGGGACCAATGACTTCGATGGCTATGATTGGGCTGGGACACACCAATGCCACGGATAAATAGATGCAGGGCTTAATAAGTCCAGACAGCCAACATCTCCTGTTTATCAGTCATTAAGTCCTGCTACACAAACCTTGGCCTGTTTAGTCAAAAACAGAAATTTTGAGAATTCTTGTCTGATAGAATTCTGAGATGCTGCCCCAAAAATAGAAATCCAAATTGCTCAACCTTTGGATTTTCATGTGGGCTAGAATTCTGAATTCTTGTCTCAGAACAAAAGCGAAAGGCATCTCAGAAATTTCAGACAAACCCAATTCCTAACCTAACATTTGAAAAACTTAGGGCTTATTTACCATCTCTAATCTTATTATTATAAACCCATCCAAAATAGAGGCATTAAAAGAAGAGCCATAAAACAAGAGGCTATAAATAAAATGTGTGTTTAGTAATATGAAGATCTATTTTAAATAGACTTTTTAAAATCAATGGTTAAACATTTTTCACAAATTTCTCAATATCTACAAAATATCAAGCTTTGTTATTTAACTCCATAATTATGTTCATCCTTCCAATGAAGTCTAATGGTTTGTATTTTGTGTTTGAGGCTCACAAATTTAAAAAAAAAGCAAGTAATTCACTTTTTTTTAGCAAATATCTCAATATTGACGATAATTCAACGGTTAAAATTTAGTCTCCTAATGATCACTGACCTTATAAACATTTTTAACGATTTGGATCGTGATTTATTTTCTCATAAATAATAATAAAATAGAAAAAAAGGGACTATTTGTCGAATAATGTAAAATTGGGTATGTTACATCAATGGTTGAAAGTTTTTAACAAATTTATCGAGATATACATGGAATCAAGACTTGAAAATTAACCCTATAGCCATGTTAAGCTCTCCAAACATTACCAACAGTTTGGATCTTGTGTTTGGGGCCCACAAAATTAAAAAAAAATTCTAATGATTCATGCTTTTTTGCACATATCTCTAGATTAGTAATGATTCAATGACTGAAATTTGGATGAATGGCCGTGTTTGATCTTGCACGCATTTCCAACTGTTTGAATCTTCATTTAGCATCTCGGATTTGAAGAAACATAAAAAAAAGGTAGTTGGCATGATGACCACATTGTTACTGTAGCAATGCATCTTATTTTTTCCCTCTTATTTTGAAGAGGTGAGTTTTGGGGCAAATAGCTTTAAGAGGTTTTACCTCTATATGTCTAAAAATAGTAGAGGCTAAAATCACATGCGAAACGGTCTTATTTTTCTAAACTCTAAGTATTTTAGGCATTTAGACAATAAGAGGCAGAAAATAGTGGTGCCAAACAAGGGCTTATATTGCTCTTTGCCTACAGAGTTTACAGATAAATAAAGAACATAAATTAAGTCCAGGGCAAGTGGGCAACTGAAGCACCGAATTTATTTTACTCGAGAACACATTGTGCTTCCTTAGTTATATCATGGGGATTGGTGAGTCATCTTCCAATCCTTGCTAGCCAATTGGTCTCATATTTACAAGATCTGAATCGGTCAAAATAAAGATCTAACTACTAAATTTCTTCAGGGCAATAGAGACATGTGACTGGGGAGATGCAAGTAGGACATTGTCCAGTCGTCTCATATGACATCACCAACACCAATAGCTTGTGTTGCAACAAAAATAATAAAATAAAAAAAGTGGGCTCCGATTGAATAGAAGGCATTACAAATCTATGCTTGTGGATTATTTGAGTGTGTTCTCCAGCCAAATCCATCGGTGTCAATTTGTATTGGTTTTGCCCTTGCATAGGTGGTGGTCATTATCAACATAACATTACCACAGACTCCACTGTTTAAATAAAAAAAACTCTTTAAAAATATATATTATAAATCATTACAACAATGTTTCTTATTTTTATTTACACACAAACACCCTAAAAAAAGACATTAAGAGCACTTTCAGGTTTTTTTTTCCTCTTTTGTTCACCTGGATGTTTCTTTTAATTGTAACATATTAAATGGCGTTCGAAGATTTTACAATAGATTCAAATTTGAGATGTTATATATTCCTTTTTTTCCTGCCTTGCCAAACATAATTTTTCCATTTGCAGCTTGAAAATATCATACTTACAAAACATTACCCAACAATTTCAGCACAACCTATTCTTATAATATAAACATTTTTTAACAAAAAAAACTGAACTCTCATAATAGAAACATTTCCAGCCCAACCTATATTATAACAGATAGTGAACTTAGAAAGTACCAAGCAGCCATAGATGAACTTGATATACTGAACACAGAGTTCTCACATGATCCTGGTTAAAAAATTTTGGGGAGTTAGACTAGTTTCCAATTTATAAAAGTAGGAGTGTGTGTTGACCTAGCCTCTTAGGCATAGACAAAAAACCCATGTCATGCACCATATAGACTACAATACAAGCATAATTATACAAAGTCAATTGGTTCTAATATACTTATATTAGGGGCAGTTAAATTCACAAAAAATGATTCAGTTTATAAGTGATCTTCCTATCCTCTGGGGGGTTAAACTTCACAAAAATGAACCAGTGAATCAGTAACCAGTCTTATTCTGATGCAACATTCTCTAGGCCTCCAAGGTTTATTTTTGTCGGATAAGAAGAGGGAGACATGAAATAGAAATCATGTATATTAAGTTAATAATACAACCATTGCTCTGTTAACATCTAATCCTTTCATCAAGAGTATCGCGAATCGCTCACACACTACTGCATTCTCTAGCATTACAAAACTATTTCTAAAACTAAGTGACACCCATGCAACCATCAATTTGCAAGGGAAAAAGAAGGGGACAAAAAGATCATCTTTGCAGCTGATTAGGTTAAAAAAAAAAAAAAGAAGCTAATCACAGAAGTATTACGCCAATGAACCCACTGATGGTGACAACACTATAACCACCATCATCAGCTAAAACCTTTTTTGGGTGGGGAAATACTTGTTACCTAGTTCGTTTGGATGGCCTTCAGACTGCAAATACTTCCATTTTAATTAATTCACAAATATCAGCGAACTAATCCCACATAGTTCTCTAAGTCAAGCTGTATAAATCCGTTAGTGATGCGTACCCACAAATCCAAGCCACTCAAAAGCATTACACTCCTATGTATTAGCACTAATCCATATCTAAATCCTATCAAAGTTGGTCACACCTTAAGACTGTCTCACCTTTTAAACATGGAAATTTACTTTGTTTATCATTTCAGCTACGTGTTTTACAATTAATCGACATAAGTGCAGACAGCTCCTATTGAATCATAATTTCAGCTTAGATTAAACGTAAAGAACATTTATCTTGAGTCGTTGAAGTTTTAGATGCCTGCCCGTTACACTAATAGCATGGAGCAGATGAATTAGTTCACCGAACTTGTCATACTAGAACTCCTGACCAAACAAACTGGGAAGCAAATCGAATCAACTAACTCCATCTAATTATCTAGCAAGGCTAAGTCTTGAGTCACAAATTGCAAAATCGAATGCGAAATAAACGAACAACGAACCGTATAACTATACACCGGATTAATACTTTGCTCAAAATAGAACAAGACAGCCTATCTCACACCAATCCTACTCCCTCTTCAAGCATTGGCAAATGAATTCTGCAATGCGAGACTATCAGCATAGGAGAGACCAATGCAAACCTCTCCCACTGCTTACTGGACAATGGTGCATCGATTCGTTTAATATGGATTAAAAGCAATCAAGACAAGACCAGCAATAGCAAATAGATCATCTAACGACTCTAACCACAGGATTAGATCACAAACAACATGATTTGGGATTAAAATGCTTGAGATAAGATCTTTTTAATATAAACAATTGAGATGGAAATATCAACAATATATACACGTGTACAAATACCAATTAAATCTAACCGAATTAGAAGCATTAGAATTCCCACCTCCTAATCCGGAGATGCCACGTCAGCAGACGGACGGCGCGAGTCGAACGGATACCTTCTCTCTGAAGAGATCCCCAATCCTCTTGAATGAGAAGTGCAAGCAATGCAAGAGAACGATCCAACACAAAACCTCGTACACGAAATCGAACGCAGGATCCGAATATGGCGGCGATGATCCTTCCCAATTCGATCCTCCGCTCCCGTCGGAATTCCACCGCCCTCCGCCGCCGCCGCCGAAAGGACCGTCGCCGCTGCCGAAGAAACCATCCCCGTCGCCGTCGTCCGATCCGTCGGTTGTGGATCGCTTCCTCGTGCGCCGCAGCCTTCGGGTGAGCGTCCGCGGGACGGAAAGAGGGATCTTATATCGGACGGTGGGCGGAGCGACGGCATCGGTCGGCAGAGCCGCGCAGGAGATCGTACGGGTTCCAGCGCCGTGGAAGGGGTCGGATCCGGCGTCGGAGACGGCGGACAGAGGGTAGGAGGCGGAGGAATGGGGGTTGCGGAGGAGGAACTTCGCGAAGGAGAGGCCTTGGACGGCGGCGTCGGGAATTAGAGAAACTTCCATTCTTTCTACTTCGAGAAATCTGCAGCTAACGGAGTCGGAGAAGAAGATCTGAAACCCTAATCCTATGGATAGGAAAGGGATAAAATGTCCCGCGGAGCACGGAACGAGAAAGCCGTAGAATAAAAAAGGACAGGCTGATTGGAAACGAATTGCTTTTGGTTGTATTTATAGTTGTGCCCGCTGACGAATGAATACTATGTGCGTCTGCCACATCTTCAAAGAAGCCGGCAGGATAAGCGGGGCCCATCTATAAAGTCCAAATTAAATCGGGATGCAACTTCTACTAGGAGTTCAAGTGGCAGCACTCTGTAGTGGGGATCACCTTTTTAAATCTTCCCTCCGTTTAAGTGGAAAATTCTCAAATTAAATGGGGTATTCTTAAATTTTAAGTTGATTGAGAATTTCTCCTCCGTAGGATTGAAGATTTGATGGAATGATGATCAAGAAATAAATATGCTTTTCTTAAGCCATTAATTATGTTTTTTTTTGATAACCTAGCGTATTCCTTATTAAATTAGCGTTTGGACCTTTGGCTTTTGGCGCAGGGGTTATTCGATTCGGATGATGTATAATTTTAGGATATTATCATATAATTCAATGTTATTTTTTTAAATAAATTAAAATTTTAATAGGTGAGCTTACCATAGAATTATGCTACTTTTAACTTAAGGTTTACTGGTGCTAAAGTCTCAAGAGGTACTATCCCTTGAATTGGCATCATGGGCAAGTAAGTATATTTAATTAAATAATGATTAATCTAACGGTGGACCTACTTAGATTGAAGTGAGGATTAGTGTTTGAGTCGGTTTTGTTTCATAGGTGGTCCCACTAACAGATATATGCCCTAGTGATAAGGAATTTTGTTTTTCTTTTTTGCGAGGTGAACTTAGCTATCAATCAGTAAGGCCCACTTAAATTGGTTAAACTTAGATGCATGGGTAATCGAACGGTTGATCAAACATCAATTGCAATGAAAATTGGTCCAACACCACCAATACGATGGATGATGGTGATTTTGACCTGTTTGGATTTGTGGGGGCCCCTTTTTAAGGATCCGAATTCATGGAAACTTTTGTGTGATCTTTTTTACTTTACTTATAAGCTATGCTTTATGATACTGATTGAGCTTTGATTTTCTAAAGGTTCCACATCGGTTGTGACAGCTGGCCAGTTTCCAATAGTGGAGAGCTTCCTACGAGATGAGAGTTTCCTTTCTTTGTGCGGAGAAGATGTACATTACGTTACGAACAAGATAGCAGTCCTCCATATAAGAAAATAGAAACGTGGTGGCGATGACGTGACCGACATGAAAAATAGATCGGGATAGGGCGGAATAAAGGTCAGGAGTAGGACCATGGCCAGAACACTTTGGCTGCACTTAGCTAGGCTAGGCCTTTCCCTGCCCTCGAAGGCCGAGGTCGGTCAAGACAGTGGGGGACCATCTCCTGCTATCAATTGGATGATAATCAATACAATATACAATTTTGATATTATTGATTTTAGGATGGAATTATAAGCTTATTCGTTTGCATGAAAGTAAATACATAAAAATTCACATGGAATTGGAATGCAGAGAGCGTAATCCGATGAAACTGTTTGTTTGCATAGAATTAGAATACACAAAGATCACTTAATGTTTGCATGGAATTAAATTTCATAGGATGTAATTCATTCAAATGAGGCCGTTTGTTTGGATGAAATTGATTTGAAAGTAATAGGATTAAATTAGCCCATTCGATTGCATGGAATTGGAAAATGTATGAATTCATTGCCAAGTGCGCCTATTTGTTTGCTTGGAATCAAACACATATATGTAAATGGAAAATATCCATATTTGTTTAGATTAAAAATTATATGTCATACATTTAGTTATGGAGTTAAAATAAATATTTTTGAGAAAATGGTACTTGCCGACAAATATTATTAAAATGAATCACAAGCCGAAAACATAGTGTGTAAAACAAACTTACTTACATTCAATTTGATGTGTTGTCAAGATGGATAATCATTTTATTTCTTAATAAGTGAGGAGAGAGGACCTTGAAGGCCCTTACGTATACTTTTAAGTAATATCAGGTTTCTTAACCCCTCTATATTAACCTTTTATTATTTTTCTAGAAGAAACATCAATATTAGTTAAAATGAGTCTTCTTCAATTAGTACCGTCTATGACATTCATTCATGTGAGGTCCACCCATATTGAATATGTGGTCATCTTGGAACACCAATGATCCTTTTACAACATATACATGAAACAAGACTTGAGGAGGGTCGCTCCCTTGGCCTGGGATTGATCCTTGATATGCTACTTTTTCCATGTGTGTGTTGGTGGCATCTTAAGTCCTAGACCTCTTACCCCAAAAATAGATGTACGTGAAAGCTGGTTGTTTAAGTGCACAGTGAGTTTACCTCCCAAATAAAAAACAGTGAAGTAAAGAAATAACATAAAACTTTACACAATGTGTTGGAGAGAAAAATATGTATCATTCAGGGAAAAGAAAAAAAAACTACCACCAACAAAGTGTTGGCCAAGTGGGTCGAGACTAAGTCGGTTTATGTTTTGGGTAGTTTCCGTAATTATATTAGAAATTTCTTGTTTGTTAAACAGTAGTCTTTTAATAGGATTAGAACTTTCCCTTGTCTAATAATAGAATTCTTGGGGGAAAAGGAAGTGATGATTATATATACTGATTAATTTGTAACCCAAAACATATGCTGATATTCCAAAAGTGTAGATTCACATATTGGAGAAGAACCTAAGGGAAATTGATTTTTCATAGACGTAAGCATCTTTGCCGAACTATGTAAATTATCTCTTGTCTTCTTCTGTAGTTGATTATTGATTTTGGTTGTTCAGGCACACACGCGCACAACAATAGTACCATATCCACGTCATAAAGCTCAAATGCGAAAAAGAAAAAACAAAATCCAAGTTGACATCTTGGTAGAAGAACTTCAAAGAGTGACAAGGCTGTCAATGTGAGTGCAAGGGAATCTTATAAACTTCGTACGGCGGAACAAGTTAATGTGTTTTAAATGCGCCTTCACTGCCTTCAATTTGTTGAGCTTGATATCATATGAAAACTGTTGATGGGAACTTGTCATGCCCCCAAAAGTGGGTTGGATCTAAACCCTGTTTTAGGGGTGTGAGAATTAGGGCCAATTAAAATTTTTCTTACATAAAAAATACGGGCCCCAATTTAAGGTGGATCGAAGTTCTTCGTGAGGCTATGCTTGGTTATCAAGCAACCGTAATCACACGTGAAACTGAAATTCATAATCTTCACAGATGAATATCATATAACAATCATGTAACAAATCTCATTAATAATAAAATCAAGGTTAAGTGCTTCGAAGCGTAATAATTAAAGTTATAATTCCAAGGAAAATAAATTTAATAAATAAACTAATGGCCAAAACATGGCCTTATTACATAATCTAAAGTTTCGATCTCTGCACTAACATTAGGACACCTCAAATGATGTCATTAATGCTCTATTCAATAACCCCGCCATCTAGCGGAATCTTCTGCGTCGCCTGACCCTCCGGTTCGGCACCGGTAACGAAACCTAAACACCAAAAGTAGTTGATCAAATTGACGTAATCTGACAAGAGGGTAAATTGCAATCAATGATGTTAATCAATTAATTTAAAGCGTATATTACAATCTGCCCCAAAACATATTGAATGCAAACCCATGGCATGAATGCACAGAAACAAGTAACCCTACAGATACAATATACCAAAAACAAGTACTCCTATAAATATAATATACAAAAATAGGTATTTCCGCAGACAGATAAACAAAAACGGGTATTCCCACCAAATATAACAAACGGCATAGCTGTGTACCATATTCCACAATACACACTGACTCGATGGCGTACATCTACGTCCGAACTGCAGTTGGTCAGATATACATATATATAAATATATATTTATAAATACATACGTCAACCGATGCAGAATGAACTATAATATGAAACCCTTAATCCAAATATTCAACCCAATATCAATTTAAGTATTTAGAATTCTTAATTTGAAAGTGTACTATGATCGTGTGTCAATTCAAGTTCTCTAACAGTAAACACTAATCTACCTAACAGTCATAATTAATTAAATATACACATGAGAACCAACCCTTTTTTGCAATGGAAATGAAAGTCTACAATGCCAATATCTTACTTTCAATGTCTATGATGTGGTACATCCCGAATCTTACATTCTCATTCTGAACTTAGTCTAATTCTCATGTAAATATTTAACCAATTTTTTAAAAAGACAGGAATCCATCTAATCTAATTATGTATATTTAGTGTGTGTTACAAATTGGGTAAAAGATATTCAAATTCCAAATCAAAACTTAAATCAAAGTATTATCAAAAGGGGAAGGAGATAATTAAGTCCTTAATTATCATTGTTGTGTATAAATACACGTTATTATTTTATATAAAACAAAAGGTCCAAATCCCTAATTCAAATTCAAAATCTAAACTCAAATTAGAATTCCAATAACATCCAAATTGAGATTCACTTACTCCCAAAAACACCTTAATTAAATTCTAATCAATCTAAATAAAATATTAATCACAAGTGATTAAACCTCAATTAAATTTATAAATAATCCAAACTAAATTTCTAATGACACCTAATTAAGAATTAATTAATATAGTTAATTCTCCATTAATCTACTAGATCATTGTTCAAAATACAATGTTTAAAACTATTTATAAATAATATACTAATACTAATACTAATACTAATAAATTTAAATTTATTATTTATTTTTTATTAAAACTGGGCACAGCCAGATTAAATCTAGCCCAGTCGGCCCAGCAGTCGCCAGGCCATGCCTAGCTGCTAGGTAGCAGACGTTGCCCGGCTGGCCAGGTAGCGGCTGTTGCAAAAAAAATTTTTTTTAAACCAAAACAAACATTAATATAATCAAATAAATCATGTGTATTCTCTTTGTTTCGATCAAAGTTAGATACTCTTTATAAATCTGTAATCAAAATATTAAAATTAATGAAATAAATCATATTTTAAAGCATGGCATTCATTAAAGAATAAAAAATACATTATTTACAGTTATCCACTTACTTGGATCTTGAAGCTAAAAGTAAATCTGAAGATCAAACCTTGAAAGATCAACCTTGGTTTCCCCCCCGGAGAACTTCTATGGCTTGGTTGCAGAAGAAAGAAAAAAGATGGTTTACATTATGTAAAAGTTTTTTTAATTTACAAGGAAGGGCTTCATGCTTTCTATTGAGTTTTATGAAATTTCAAAAAAAGTTTTTTTAGCTTAAAAAGGTCAAATAACTCATGTTTAAGGCCCAAGTGTGCTTAAGTGGTCCATCTAACCCCTCTCAATCCAATTCAAATCCAACAAACTTGACTCGGCCCAAAAATCAAAATCTGGGGCTGACAGAACGGTTGGTTAAGATTACCAATTCACCATTATTGAAATCAGCCAATACACGTACGCTCCCTATTGATCTTTTATTGTGGAGGTCAATGCAATATTTTTCTGCCAAACCTCTGCATGGTAGTCCTCAGACACCCATACATTCATTTCTCCCCGAAGGTAGTGGAACAATGATAAGGATCCTCCTAATTCACGGAGGCTGCAGTAAATGTCATCGATACCACTATCTGGAGGGTCTCTTGTTATTCTGAACTCCTCACTGCTCACTTTCATTGATAATATATGGCATTTGAAACATTCATTTGACTTTGGTATCTTTTTAGTATTGCAACTAGTCATCCAATGCGAAGCTCCATCATTAGTTGAGACGGAAGCGACGTCATTTCTCAAGTTTGTACAAGGCGTCTTGATATCTCTCCATGAATCTGAGCCTATTGTATGTATCGCACATCAAAAGAGACTTCCACTATCCACAAAATTGCATACTACTCTGTATTTCTTGGTGGAATGATCCTAAGCAAACCCGAACTCCACTCTCCATCCATCTGTAAAAATTGGACCAAGTTTAGGGAGTGCTAACTGCCGCATAGTGATGGGATTGGAAACAGCGACAACACATTCACGAGAAACAGTAACAATTAGGCCATTACATAAGGCCATGATCCCCGGGGTAACTAATTTGTAGTGCTGCTTATTAACTATGCTAGCTTTGTTCAAAGACCTGCGGTTAATCTTTAGTAATATCGTATTGATCAATTGCTTGTCTTGCCGATCTATAGATTGAAATATCAAACTTGATGATCTCGAATTAGTGAGGTGACTATCAATGAAATAAGGGTCATGGATTATATTCCACCATGATTTGCACACGAGCCCTACCGTGTTATGAAGATATTCAGCCGCTTTTCGAAGGAAGATATTGATGAGAATATCTGTTGAAAGAGATTCTATATTGCCATTTTTCTTTAAACTACTATTTCTTCTTTTCTCAGTTTGTGATGGTAAATAATATGAATCGTCTTCATTAGATGACGTGTGGCGCTTATTTCCCATGTTTAATTTATGTAGTTATCCTTGGAAGCTCAGCAAGAACAGTAAGTTGCTTCTAAACCAAGGTTGCAGTCTGTATTGAGAGACTCAAAAAATCATATGCTTTTGTGCCTATGTCAAGAAAAAAACTTGCTGCACAAATGAGATGAACACAATTAGAATGACATGAGATTAGGGAAACTCGACTATGACTAAGGTGACTCACACAAACTATTTGTGTTTCGTAAATTACATCCACAATGTTAAAACGATTTCTTTGAGAAGTAGATGAAGGTAAAACTTACTCTATGATCTTATTCAAACGCCATATATATATAAACTAACTATTGAACAAGGCCAGCATTAAACATGAACCCCAAACTAAACTAATTTACTTTTATAATTTCACAAAGGAAAGTTTTTAAACCAACTAAAATAATAAAATGTGTCAACAAAATGATACAGATAATTGAGGATTTTATCAAAAAAATCACATTAGATGGCTGCATACTGAAACGGTCCCATTAGTTTTATATGCACAAAAGTGATCACTAGGGACCACTTCCAATTTTTTAATAGAATGTTACCCTCATTACCCTCATTTAGTCGCCCTTTTGAAACCTACTTTCTTTTTTCTCTTTCCTTCTTCTATTGGATATGAGCTATTAACATAGATCCATCTGGACTACATGGGCCAATTACATAAGCCCAGACCCACTTGCTAAAATCTCATTGTCACATGTGGTCAAGCATGCAATCATGTACAGTTGTATAAATTCCTCATTAGGAGATTTATTATATAGTTATTAATTGTAATTACCCTATCAAAGAGGTTGTGATTATCAAACTTTCTGTATTTAAAGATAAACTACTCTATATAAGAAGATGAAATCTCTCATCGAGATTATAAAAAATTATTTCAATCACTAGGTGGGTTCTTTTATCATGGTATCAGAGCTACAAAATTTTTTCTTTTGAGAGTTTATTATTCGATATCTACTTGTTAAGCCTAATTGTGGTTTATTCTATCAAATTGGAACCTCACTTGATTTGATTGCTTACACTGATGCTGATTGGGCTGAATGCTAGGACACTTGTCGATCGACGACAGGATGGTATATATTTCTTGGCGATACTTTGATTTCTTGGAAATGTAAGAAGCAAGAAAGAGTTTCCAAATTATCTATTGAAGTGGAATATCGGGCCATCTCCGCTGCTTGTTCAAAAACCCTATGGCTCCATGCTTTACTTAGAGACCTGGGTTTTCCTCCAAAGCTTCCTACACCCCTTCATGCAAATAATACCAGTGCTATTTAGATTACTAAAAATCCGGTCTTTCACGAAAGGATAACTCACATCAAGGTCAATTGTCATTTTATTCAACATGAGTATCTACGTGACGTTATCTCTCTTCCATTCATCTTTTCGGCACTTTAGATTGTTGATATTTTTACCGAAGTGCTTCTACGACCTCAACACCAATTTTTCACTGACAAACTGATGCTTGTTGGTTCTTTGGTATCAATTTGAGGTGGGAGTGTGGGGGTGGGAGGGGGTTGTTAATGTAGATCCATCTAGACCTACACAGGCCAATCATATAAGCCTAGACACACTTGCTAAAATCTCATTATCACATGTGGTCAAACATGCAATCATGTACAGCTGTATAAATTCCTCATTAGGAGATTTATTATATAGTCATTACTTGTAACTACCCTATCGAAGGGATTGTAATTGTTAAACATTTTGTATTTAGAGATAGATTACTCTATATGAGAAGATGAAATCTTTCATTGAGATCATTAAAAATTATTCAAATCATTGTGTGGGTTCTTCTGTCATGAGCATGTATTAAGCACAAAGTTCCCTTTCTTGCATAAGTCTCCTCTTCATTTACTCATCTTTAATAACCTTTGTCCCACATTGGTTATTTATTACGTCTTTTATTTGGTTTATTAATATTTTCCTCCTAACTTATGGTGTTAAGCCTTCCAATGGGTTTCATGGTGGTCACCACACATGCAGGTGCTCAAGTTGGCCGGCCGTGCCGTAGAGTACGAGCCAGGTGGGCTGTAAGTTCCAAACCTGAACTAATCCTAGTTTGCTATGATTAATCTTGTTTGACTCTAATTAATTTACAATCTAGGTTAATTCAACCCAACTCCTTTGGGTTTGGGTTATGGATAGGTAGTTGTTGGGTTCGAATTTTACTTAGATAGTCAATGATCTTCTTATAATTTACAGTTGCATAGTTTGTATCATATTGGCACCATATTAGTTGCATAATGTGTATTTCATTTTGTGGGTCATCTTTCATATTTGGCACAATCCAATTTTGATTCATCTTGGCCCAATTGAAATTGAATTGATTTAAACTGTAAATTCCATGAGCAAGTTGGACTTGCTTGCAATTTCCAAGAAATCTAGATTTAAAACCCTGTTAAAGCACTCTTCGCTCTTCATTCTATCTAAAGATTTGCTAGAGCAACTCTTCTATCCATATTCTTCCTTTCCTCTCACTCACATATTCATCAAAACAAGCTCATGAAACCTTGCATGCAGGAGGAATAGGTTATGTAACACTCTGATCTAAGTTTAGCTTGATTAGCGAGTAATTAATTGTGATGTCACGCCCCAATCCCGGGAATTTGGGGATTTGAGTGGGCCCTCAGGGCGTGGATACGTAATCCCGTAAAAATCCATGTCCTGCAGAGTTGTGCACGAATTCATCCAAGGGAGATTTCACAGGAACGTGTGAGGTAGCTAACACACGTAGGAATGTAACTCATCATAAGCGAATTCCTGCGAAATATTTAATAATAATCAAAAGCAAGTTAAAAGAACATATCCGTTGTCATTCATAGATAAATATATAGATATATGTATATAGCAATGCTAAAAGTACCAATTATATTTCGTACAATTCGACATTTACTTAAAGGAGTTAAGTACATAAGGACCAAAAAGTGACCGTAACATCTCCAGAACTGACGCACTCCGTAGGATGACTAATAAAAGACATCGTCATCCTTCCATTCATCTATACTTCGAGGTACCGTTGGGGCACTCTCCTGGGACGCGTCAACACCCGAGTTGGGACCGGGTTCTGTACTTGCAATACCAAGGGTAACATTGTTAATATGACGGTTAAGCAAGTACTGAGGCATATGAAGCAAGTAATACAATACGTATCAACTGAACTTAACAGTATATACTGATTTAAAGAGAGCAATGGTAAATTACTAGACATATTGTAACACTCCGACCCAGCTTGACTTCGTTTAGCGGTTAATTAATCTTGTTTTCGTTGCTAATTGTGTTTTGTTTGTGTTTTGTTTTCGTTGCGGGTCATGGATAGGTAGTTGGGTTGAGTTTGACCTGGATTAAGTAGACCAAGTCCTTTTTCGTAATTTTAGCTTTTCTAAGACATGGTACAGAAAGCAATTGAGAACTTGAAAGTTGCTCAGTCGAGGCAGAAGAGTTATGCAGACACTCGCAGACGGCCATTAGAGTTTCAAGTTGGTGAGTGGGTTTTTTTGAGGGTCTCACCGATGAAGGGTACAATCCGTTTCGGCCAGAAAGGCAAGTTAGCTCCACGATATGTCGGACCGTTCGAGATCAAGAGTCGGATTGGTGATTTGGCCTATCGATTAGATCTTCCCGAGACATTTTCAAGAGTACACAACGTTTTCCACGTTTCGATGCTTCGAATATATGTTCATGATCCTTCCCATGTCATTCATTACGACGAGGTTTAGATTCAACCGAATGCTGCATACGTTGAGCGACCGCTCCGTATCGTGGGAACCCGAGAGCAGATACTCCGCACCAGGACAATTCGATGGGTCAAAGTGCTATGGGAGCATCACAGTCCCGATGAGGCTACATGGGAGTTAGAAGAGCAGATGGCACGACAATATCCAGATCCGTTTTCGCAGGTATGAATGGGTGAGTGTTCATTCCGGGGACGGAATGATTCTCAAGTAGGGGAGGCTGTAACACTCCACCAGCTTGACCTCGTTTAGCGGTTAATTAATCTTGTTTTCGTTGCTAATTGTGTTTTGTTTGTGTTTTATTTTCGTTGCGGGTCATGGATAGGTAGTTGGGTTGAGTTTGACCTGGATTAAGTAGACCAAGTCCTTTTTCGTAATTTTAGCTTTTCTAAGACATGGTTATTTTTGCATCATCTTGATGTCAACACGTGTCTTTCGTTGAGCTCGTCAACTTTCGTAATTACGTCGTTTGCAAACGATGTTGTGTGATTCCATTGGACCCAGATTTGACTCAAACTGATAATAGAATTATGACATGAACTTCATTGTAAATTGACAACCCACTTATCTTATATATGCTTCAGACCATCAACCCAAGTTCTCTCTCTCACTGTTCACGTGAAGAGCTTTCTCTCCCTCTCCTGAATTCTCTCCTCCATCATCAACCAAGCCAAGGGAGGGTTTTTTGTAAGCTCTGTTGTGTTGATTGTGAGGTGAGTTGGGGATTCTTCCATCTCTCTCATCTCCTTCTTCCATTTCTCCTCCTTCTTGTTTCCCTGTTGCCTGACGTGTCTGTGTCTTGATATTCTTTCTGTTTCTCATGCCTGCATGTTGTTATGGTTGGTGTTAGGTTGTGTTTGGACCCAAGGACAGCAAGTTTTGTAATTGAATTCAATTGAGGCAAGTATAACCATAATCTGTAAGAACCCATGTTGGTATTCATTTGATTTTTGTTAGCTCACATGAGATTGCATGGATAACATGTTACAGCCCAATTTTTGTTAGTATTCTCTCTTTTTCCGGTGGAGTTTGCATTTTTGATGGTTTCACAGGTCTTCTGTACGTGATTCAGAACTTGACTTCGTGCATGTACGGCTAAGCCGTATGTCACCTACGGCTTAAAGTCCAGAGAGGGTAAAAATCCAGTTTTCCTCTACGGCTAGGGCACGGCTAAGCCGTGTATTGCACTACGGCTAAGCCGAACCTCAACCATGACCCAGCCGTAGATCAATACAGGGTGCTTTTTTCTGGATTAACTGAAAGCAATCAATTTGTCAGACCTTCTACGGCCGAGCCACGGCTAAGCCGTAGAACACACATGGCTAAGCCGTAGAACAAAATACGGGTGAACCGTAACTGCGGATGAATAGTAAAGGGAACCGCAGTGGAGCCGCAGTGCATATTACGGCTACGCCGTAAGATGCCTACGGCTAAGCCGTATCAACACTAGAATAATGAAGGACAAGAATAGGTGTAAGGGAAAGACCGATATGGCCTTCATGATAGAATGTAGAGCACCTAGACCTGCCCAACGGAATGTGATACAATGCGTGAATGATTTCGAAGGCTACGAATCATTCATGCTCGTTATCCGGATGTTAAGCACCTCCCCATGAGTGTTGGTTTAAGGGACTTCGTGCACCATCCGATTCCATGCAACACTAGACAACGGTGCATCGAATAACTTAAAACTACATCATCATGCACGGTTAGAAACACCGGATAATTAGATTAGAATTGGCTTGTAAATAAAGATGATCCGATTTCGCATGATTTGTTGCATAACATATTGCATTCGATCATTGATCTCTACTCTCTGATATGATTACTTGTGTTCCGTTACTTTCACATTGTGGTTCTTTACCTTGAGTATGCATGTATAATTTCACGTATAAAATATGTTCACAGATATGCACGTATGATATGTTGTCACGATCTACTCAGGATTTTCATGATTGACTCTGTATGGTCAGGCACTACTTCGCCTCAGCCTTAGGATCTCGACGGGGTGAATTTGGTGTAGTTTACATGGCCTTGCTGCAGTAAGGAAACGCCTTGGGGAACCGGACCCCAGGAAACCGAGACCCATTGTACCCTGGCCCGGACAATGGTGTTCTTTGCACGATACAAGATCCCTCTTTTGGGAGCATATGGCAATGTAGTAGCCACTAGTTATGTACACTGCATGAATACATTGATTCGCATAGCATGTTTCTTTCTTGCATGACAGCTTAGTATACGAAAATGCCTTGTTTAATTTACATGATATTCTTTATTCTATTAGACACAGCGTGTGTTAACTTGTTATGGTTTATACTTTGCTGAATCGTCGTATTCATAGTTGTTTTTGGTGTTGCAGGCCCAGATACCCCTGCCGACCCTTCGCCGGTCGGCCAGACTCCAGATGAGACCCTCGAGGCCCCTTCAGGCCTAGCGGAGTGGATGTGATCACTCCACGGGAGAGCGTTCTTGGCATGCATGGCATTGGAGTCTTGTTTTTTTGAGGATTTTCACACTTGTATATGTCATGATTGTATATATTATCTTGTTCATTTTGTAAGACCTTCACATGTAATTATGTCAGTTATTTCTTCGTATTCTCTTTTTGCACTGTTGTTGATGTTTCTGACATTTACAGCTTCCGCGTACATGTTTGGCACGTGTGAATGTTCCTTTGTGCGTGTGCATTTAGACCAGGTCTACGTGTACAGGCACGGGAGTACGTGTGTCATTGGTTTGGCTTTTGCTAACCCCCGAACCCTGGGCTTGGGTTGTGACACATATAGTGCATGAGTGGCAATGAATGAGGTATTACGATCAAAACATATTACATACTGATTGGCAACCACGATGCTTTATTCTCTCAAAAGGGAGCATATATATGGGTCGCTAGGGGATCAAGCTAGCTTCCCGAGAAGCGTCGACAACTCCTCCATAAACTATTGTAGTAGTGACATACATATACCCAAAGGGCACAAGCTAAGTTGTGCCGAGTCAGAATTAATCATACTAGTCATAACATACATAAGGAATAGTCAAACATGGAAGCAACGAATAATTTAATGAAACACATGCATATGGGCTATAAAAGCCCGAACCTCGGCTATACCCTTGGCTAGCAAGCATACACTTAGTAGAAGCTCTGGCTTGTCAGACACGCACTCATTAGAAACTCAGGTCTGAATTGCCTCAGGGTTTGCTAGAGGAAGTGAATCTGATAACGAGTCATGTCAAGGTAATATATCATAGCAATATGAATGCACTCATATTGAGTAAGTATCCTAGAACCACTATCCACCCTATATTATGTAACCCATGATCCCCAAGGACATTTAACACGATGTACTCATAAGACGTCCAGTGTCATTGTGTTACCGCGTCTTGGTATCACCTCATATGCATACAGGACACCCCTTTCTTATGCCAACATTCATGACTTGCCATTGGGAGATCATCCGGAAATAATTCGTTCTCTCCAACGTGTAATTACCATTAGTCCAATGTAATGGTATGGAAGGTGCCAACGCTAAAGCCATTCAAAATCATTGAAGGTTCTTAACACCCTATATTTACTGGGTTCTTATGGCTTAACTGTGTACAATGCTACGGCTTAGTCGAGTGGTTCATGGTCCTTTTTAAATTTCAAGCGCAATTACGGCTTAACTGTATATTGGCCTACGGCTTAACCGGGCTAAGCCTACGGCTAGGTTACAGTGAGGTTACGGCTCAGCCGTAGTATGTTTCACGGTGCAGCCGTGGGTAAGTCGCAGAACAAAATCGAGTTTCGTTACTCTCTGGACTTTGAACCATAAACATCCACTGCTTAGCCGTAGCTTCGCCGTAAGCTTCAGAACCTGAAGTCAGCTCTGTGGCTCAGTTTACGTACGAAATCCATACAAAACTAGTTTGTGGGAAATTTCTATGACTCAATTAGAGTGTCCTTAAGAGTGTTCTATACTCACCCACCCTCCTATTCCATTCTTATAATTCTAACTCAATCCATACCCCCTTTGCACACAAATAAACAGTGAAATGGATTGCAATTGAAGAATTAAGGGAACTAACTCAATGGTCAATGACATAATTACACATGCAATGCATACAAACTTAAGTACTTGTCTCTTCACAGTGTTAACCCTCTCAATCTTTCTTGTTGTGTGGCCAATGGAAACCTCCAAAATGAAAATGGGTTCTCTACAAGTAGAACATGCAATGAAGAATGGGATTTAGATTTGCATGCATGTCATGTAGTTGAATCCTTAACTCTCTAATAAACCCAAATGGATGAAATGGAGGTAATTCCTCACCTTATGTAGCTGTTGCTTGGAGAAGGAAATGCTTTAATGGTAGAAATGCACAGGGAAGGTGAAGAAGAAGGAGAAGGTCTCTACCCATGCATGCAAGACCTTCCAAGCCTAGTAGCCCTCCAAATCATGAAGTGAAGATGAAGATTGAAGAGGAAGGGAACAACCCCAATAGCAACGTAAGGAGGAAAGAAGAGAAAGAGAAAGGGACGTGGAGTTCCTTGTTTTAAACGTAACTTTCCCCAAGTTACATGTAAGTCCAATGTTTTTCTAAAAATTTTAGTTTAGGCCAAATGGACCCCAATTGGTCCAAGATGAGTCCAGATCCACTCGGGCCCAACACGAAAGATGATATACTCGAAAAATTACACGAAAGACAATAGACGAGGTGTCCATAAGAGATAAGAGCAATTTACAAAAAGGTCCTCGACTACTGAAATATGGTTCAAACTCCGCCCCACTATTAATCCAAGACCCAACCCAATAGTTTTATGTTGAATTAACCTCAACAAGGCTTAACTAATATAAAACAAGATTAATTAATGTAACTAAGATTAGTGGGATTCGGGACCTTACATGTGATTACTAGCTAATTAATGTGATTTTATTTTAAAGAAGTCTATTTTAGTCTTGTGGAGTCGTCGGTCAAGTCCAGGTCATGCATAGGTAGTTCGGGTCAGGTTTGACCTTACCTAGGTAGATGGAAGCCTTTTTTTATTCTTATAGAATTCATAGTTTCACATCATACACGCATCATATTGATACCATCATGTTTGTCTTGTCGAGCTCATTATTTGAATTAGTTGGGCCCTTAATGACTTAAATTGTAATAACCCTAAGTGAGAAGGGCCATTTTATAAAACCCTAAAGTATACATATATATATACCCACATGGGGTCTAGTACCCATTCTACTTGAACTCTTCTCTCCTCTCTCACAACAGCAGCATCCTTCTCCTTCTTGTAACTTTCTTCTTCTTTTTATGCATGGGAGCAAGATCGATTCTTCATACATGACTCCAAGTACGCATTTCCCCTTTTCAGCTCTTCTCTACCTTCTTTCCTTGTTGGACTTGAAGATAGTGGTTTATTGCTATCTCACCAGCTCTCTAGTTACTGTATTAGGTAAGATCTCCTTCCATTTATATAGTTCTTGATTCAATGAAGTTAAGGAAACTCTTATTCTCTTGTATGCCCTCATTTTTACATTCTTCCTTACATGCATGTCATTATAGGGCCAAGCATAGCGGGTTCTCCTTCTATTGAGCCAAATAGGAGGACAGTGATTTGGATTAAAAAACAAGGCAAGTATAAGCTAATTTTTATTGAATGCATGTTGTTATTTTATGATTCATGTAAATCTATTGACTCTTTAATGTGAGAATCAGCCCTTGTATCTTCATTTTTCCAAATTCCTAATACATGATGAGTTTTCGTTAATGCATGATGAAGTGTTAATTAAAATGAACATGAGTATGTAGAGAAGAGAAGTCCTTTGAAGTGAGTTCAATTGTAGACTACCTACTGTTATGGGTTGAAGACAGAATTCTGTAACTGAAGGAACATCCAAAAACTTGAAGCTTACGGCTAAGCCGTAAATGTGTTACGGCTCAAAATCTAGAAAACCGAATTTGACACATTGTTTTACTGTGAAGCTATGGCTAAGCTGTAAAATGTGCTACGGCTAAGTAGTAGCCACACCGTGGCTTAGCCTTAGTCAAGTACGGCTAAACCATAGACCGTTTTACGATTAAACTATAAATGCATAGGAATAATTGTGTAACCACGGCTAAGCCGTGTGCATTTTTTATGACTAAGTTGTAAGTTACCCATGGCTAAGCCGAAGGACCATTGAAAATTAGGATTAACTAGGGACTAATGCATGACCTTGTGGGACCTTAGTTCTTGGATCCCTTTACCCTATGCATTGGGCCAATGGAACAATTGAGCAACATGAAGGGTCTTGAGGGCTTATGTGGTGTTGTTCATTTGTTAAGCACCTCCCATGGGTGTTGGTTTAATGGACTTCAATACACATTCCACACACAATGTGACACCAATGAGAGACAACTGTATATTGGATAACTTAAAACTATATTATCATGTACGATTAGAAATAATAGATGACTAGATTAGAGCTGGTTTGTAAATTACCTTCATTCTATTGATTTGAATTGCATATCATATTGAATAATCATTAATGCCCTCTATTATTGAAATGATTTTGAATTGAAATGCTCATAGAAAGAAGTGATTCTATTGGAAATGTTATTGATATACGCTTTGCTGTTATCAATGTTAAATTGAGTAAGAATAAATTGAATGTATAATGTATGGTTCTTAATAAATGTACGTATGATTCTTAATGAAACGAATGGTATGACTTACTCAAATTCAATCGTATAAATAGAAATGGTCTGGTTTTACTTAACTTTAGCCTTATGATATCCGGCGGGGTTGACTTTGGTGTAGTAAATGAACGGTGCCGCTATAGTGTGCCTTTGGAGCTTTCGGACTCCATATATGAAAAGACCCATATATACCCTAGCCCGGTTGATGGTGTTTTCAATGTAAAGATCCTTAGAAGGAGGATATAGCACATATAGTAGCCAAATAGTATGCATTGTCACTTATTGATCTTTATATCATGCTTTATTTCAATGCACAATATGCGTATTATACTAAATTGACTTTTATTGATCACTTGTAAATAATTCTTTTAGATACAAAGCATATTACTTTAATTAAGCTTATATTTTTCTGAATAGTCTTATTCACAGTTGTCTAATAATGTTACAGGCCAAGATCCCGATCTCGGTCTGGCAGAGACCCAGGAGTCAAAGAAGGATACCGCAGTGGTTCCTTCATGTTGTAATGAATGGACACCGGAAGCATATTGACTGATCTATATGCCGAGAGTGACACACTCTTGTCTTAGGGATGAATAATTTTGGGTATTTTGGGACTTTTAGCATATGTATATATTTGCATCAATATAGATTGTTACTTATATAGTCTGAGACTTCTACAAATGTCCTTTGGTTATTTGTACTTCATTGTTCTATTTCTCTACATAGAATGCTTATCCTTAGCATAGATGCATACATGTACATATCATATTTGGGTTGTACGGATGATAAGTAGAATTAATAAAATAATCTTATGGTTTCTAAATATTAGGATTTGGACTGTTTTGTGGATGGAATAATGCTTGTAAATTTTTTAATGAAAAGTAAAAAATTATAGGTGATGTTGATAGGCTTCCACATATTGAATGCTTGGACTGATATCCATTTAAAGCACATCACATGTGTAAGAATGTAAATATCCCTTGTGTAATTTCATTTAGACTTTGGTCTGGGTGTGAATTGCATTGGAGTACGTGTGTTATGCTCAGGGTTAACCCTAAGCCCATGATTCTTGGGCTCGGGTCGTGACAGGTTACATTTTTCTTTTCCTTCATACTTCTGTGCTTCTATTTCTATGGAATCTCTCAATTCCATCTCCATTCTTCTTCTATAGTTTTCCATGGTGAGGATCCCATCACCATTCCATTTCTTTGAGTTTAAAAGAGCCAAGGAGACTTAAATAAGCAACATGCATGCATTTCATGCCCATTTCCTCAATTGCGTCTCTTTTCATGTTTTAGATCATCTTCTATTAAGGCTTTCTCCACCATCAAACTAAGGAAAGAACTTGATTTTGGTAAAGCATTGAGTTAGAGGCAAGTATGAAAGTATATTTGGCTACATGCGTGTTTTTGTATGTTGATTCTTTAAGAAATCCATGTCAGTATTAAGTTACAGCTCTCTTACACTTGATTTTAAGAATGTATGATGTTTATAAGTTAATGAAGGTAATTTGAGAATGAATGATAGGATTAGGTGAAAGAGAACTCAACTATGATGAAATTTAAACTTGAAATGTAAAATTGTAAGTTGGATCAGAAAAATTGGAACCATGGTTGAAAAGTTTTGTACTGAACTTTTGTTCCAGGATACAGCTTCAGAAATTCTGAAGTTTACGGTTAAGCAGTAAGTACACTATGGCTAGCTTTCTAGAGACCCAAAAGTTGACATCCCTTCTACAATTAACCCCACGGCTAAGCCTTGTGATGTACTATGGTTAAGCCGTAGCCAAGTTGTGGCTCAGCTATAGGCTAAATCACGATTAAGCCTTAACTGTGGAGAAATTTAGTGAAATATGGCTAAGCCATAAAAACACAATAAACTTAGGCAAAATTAGGAATATGTAAAGACCTTATAGGGCCTTAGATATGGTACTTTTACCTCGAATATATTAGCCCAATGGTAATTAAATATTAAGAAGAATGGGTGTGGAGCTGTCACTCATACCTTCTTGATTTTTTGGTTATTTTCCGACGTCACTTCATGGGTTTTGGCATAAGAAGTGGTGTCTATTGCCTACACAGTGTAACGCTAAGATTTTTGGTAATACATTGACACTGGATGTTTTATGAATATACCGTATTGAATAATTACAGAAACACGGATTATCTTAACATAGGGTTCGCTAGTAAAGAACCTTAATAACCTCTCAATTCCAATGCATTCATATTGTTAAGTAAACCTTACCTTTAACATAATCTAATCATGTACCCATTTTTCCTAGTGAACCTTGAGGCAAGATCAGAGATGGAGCTTCTAGTGAGCGTGAGCCTGTGAGCCAAGATAGAGGTAACTAAGGTTGAGAGGGTTCGAGCTCTAATAGCTTATTTAAATATGCATTATTTAACCTTAATGGTACCTTGTGGTGCAGATGAGTGGAATGCGGATGGTGTTTTCTACTAATCATCCTATGTAGTGCATTAAGGGGTTTTTTTTGGGCTTACTTGGGTTATAGCCATGTTCGATTTGTATATAGATCATGCCATCATTATCATACAGCTTTTAGAGTAATCGATTGATGGACATGTTATTTTGGATTTGTATATATTTATATTTCCTATGTACATCATCCGTATGTTGATGGGCTACTTAAGAACTTTGGTATATTAATGCATGAATGCTTTTATCAATGTTTATGATATGTACAGGTGAATTTTCCATATTTTCCTCTTAATTGTACAAAATAATTATTACGTGTTTATAGATCTTCCTCACACGTAACTATGGAATCACCCTTGTGGCAGCTCGTACGTATCTTGACATGGGAGGGATTGCTACAGGTTACGTGTCCCGCAGCCTTAGCGTCCACCTTAATCCCCAATTCAAGGGTTCAGGCGTGACATGGGCGGACCTGGGACCTGGGCCTGGGCTATGGGTAGCGCTGACCAGATTGAGCCTTGCCCTACACGTATCTTTTTGGATCGAAAGTGGATCCAAACCGGATCCACTTGTCAGCAGCCCACATCTATCCGGTCGACATCTTTTTGCGAGACCATAACGAAGTAGCCATTAGTGTAATGTTTCTACATTTAATTTGCATTAACATTGCATGGTTGTCTCCTTGGGAACCCTTATATAAAGGGTTCCAGAGAGATCCATTCTATACACATCTTAGATCGTAATCTCTGCGAAAGAACTCTTTAAGAACAAAGCTTTCTTCCCTATTTCTGTAAGAAAGTTTTCTTTCTGCCAAATTCTTCTTGCGTTTTATGTTAAGGAAGATTGAAAGGTGCTTCTCCGATTTCCTTTTCGTATCTCTCTTTCACTTTGATTTGTTATTGTTGTTGTGAGTCTGCAAAAGTAGTCTCTTCGGGATTCGAGTACTCTTCAGTTAATCAAGTGCACAGTTGTAGATTCCAATCAAGGAAGTTGTCGTAGATTCCAATCAAGGAAGTTGTCGTATCTTGGGACAGATGTCGGTGAGTGCATTTACATCTGTATGGGAGCAAAATCTACCTAAAGAAAGCATCTTCATAGATATGATTTGAATACCAATTGTTTTGGTGATTTCTGACCTTTACCTCTGTTTTACTATTTTTGCAGTTATTATTAGTAATCTGCATACACTGGATCCAACAGTTTAGGCAGATTTCAGGTTTATTTATCTACCAACCTCCTAGCCCTTTCACTTTCACTAAGGACCTATACAGAGCTTGTTTTGGTTATACTAGAAGCCTCATCTTTAAGCTTAATGCCAGCGGTTTCCTACTTAGCAAAAAGATTAAGAGTTGAGTAATTTTCATTTTCTCAAGCTTTAAGGCCTCCCTTTTTTTTTAATTAAAGGGAACTGCAGTCGGATATTTGGTAGAAATTTGTATTTGTACAAATTTTTGAAAATGACTTCCAAAAGAGAATACTACCCTATGGTTTTGAACTTTGAGGGTCAAAACTTCAAAATGTAGAAAATGAAAACGGAATATCTTCTGAAAGTCATGAAGATATTCTATGTGCTAATGAAAGCGTGCCCTAAACCACATGGAGATGGGCCCACTGGTACCTATGAGAATGATCTATGGCAATTTGATCACTTTGATTGTAAAAATGAGATTCTCAATCACTTAGATAATTCCTCATATGGCGTGTACTCAAAGCATAAAACTGCCAATGAATTATGGGATGCTTTAATAAAGGAATATGCCAGTGAAGATACGGATACTAAGAAATATGCAATATAACAGTTTATAGACTTCCATACGGAAGAAGGAAAATCTATGGTTGCACAAATAAGAGACTTTAAAAAAAATAATCCATGAAGTCCAAACTGACTGAATGGAACTACCAGAACAATTTGTAGTAGATAGTATCATCTATAAACTCCCACCTTCATGGAAAGACTTTGGCACTACTCTAAATCACAAAAAGAAAGAGATAAAGCCGGAAGATCTCATCACCCGTCTCAGAATCTAGGAACATCACTGCGCGCGTACACTAAGAGTAAGGATTCTGAATATATAGGCAAGGCCAATTTAACAAAAAAAGGCCAAAACTGATAATAAAAGGCCCAAATGTAACATGAACAAAACCAAGAAAAGTTAGAAGAAAGATCATAATCAATCTTTCAAGTGCCATAGAGACATCAACAAGAAATAAAATGTTGAATGTTTTGTGTGTAGGAAAAAAGGCCATTATGCAAAAGAATGCCGCCGAAGAAAAGGAGCTAAAGGCACGAATAACACCAATCTCATGGAGGAGAACTTTGTGGCGGATGTGATGGAGGTGAACCTTGTGAGTAACTGTAAAGACTAGTGGGCACATTTATGGTAACAGACGTGCATTCGTCTTTTATGAACATGTAGGAGATGGTTAAGAACTTTACACGGGAATCTCCTTAGTGGCCAATGTCATCGGTCAAGGGAAAGTGGTTTTTACACATCTCATTTGGCAAGTTTTTGACTTTGATTGAAGTGCTACATGTGCCAAATGTACGGAAGAATTTGGTGTTTGGTTTTGTGTTAAGCAATAATGGCTTCAAGATGGTATTTGAAGCAGATAAACTTGTAATGACTAAAAAAAGGGTTTGTGTAGGAAATGGTAATGTTGCTGAAGGCTTTTTCAAGCTAAATGTAAATTCTCTTAGAAATAGAGCTTCAACTTCTGCTTACATTGTTGAATCTTTTGATCTACGGCATGTTAGATTTGGTCATGTGAATTTCTCTTCTCTGAAGAAAATGATGGACTTATGTTTGATTTCAAAAACTGATTTTCAACTAACTCATGTGAGATTTGTGTTTAGTCAAAGTATTCTAGAAGGCCTTTGAAAAGTGTTGAATGATGTTTTGAACTATTAGGTTTGATTCACAGTAATATTTGTGAATTAAACGGAATTATCACAAGAGGTGTTAAAAAGTATTTTATTACTTTCATTGATGATTTTTCCAGATTTTATTGTGTATATTTACTTAAAGATAATTGTGGAATAGCACAATGGTAAATGGCATCCCAACTCACCGAAAAAGTGTCCAGGATCAACCCCGGCGACCAGTGGAAATACAATACATGTCATGTGCCGGAGCAAGCATAGACAACTCCAGCGGAACACTATGGTGGAAGTAATACAGCGGAGCACAACAAAGGACGGGTGATAGTTTAGGACTAAGATAGTTTACAGTTCCTCCCATGTGATTAAGAAAAAAAAAAAACCCACCCAAAATAAAACTATAAGGTATGTTTACAAGTATAATCATATGAATTTTCATGTTTGAAATATCGACTGTTCACAATTAGAATTTGGGAATGCATATTACTGTGTATAATCTATCATAACTAAATTTCACATTAATAAGATCGAATTTGAAAAGGATCTAATTCCAACTAAAAATAAAAAAAAGAAAAGGATCTAATTAGCAAAGCCTAGGCAGGCTTTATGCCTCACTTGAATGTACGTACATAATGAGTAGGCTTGAGTCTATATCAAGTGATAGATCTTTGTTTGAGCGAGGCAGACCTAAACAGATGTTGAGTTTTTATGGGATTTGAAGGTGGGCCTAGAATTTTTCAAGTGGGCTTTGGAGGGGGATCAAAATTCATGCGAGTTTTGGAGGCTGATCCAAGTTTGACGGGTGACTCACTGCCTGATAACCACGTATGTGGGTACACTCCTCGATCCATGTCAGATTGTATTCAACCCGGAACAACATCATACAGGAGGGATACATGTTCAAATATGCGTACTTATTATTATACCTCAGATGGGGAAATCATGAATATGAACTCAGTTAAATCCAAGACCAGGCCCAAACAAATTGAAGTATGGATGGGTTTTGACTGCACAGTGCACTAACAACCTGATATATCTACCATTTTGAATAAAACAGATGGTGTTAAATATGCATATGAGAGGGAAATCCTGCAGGAAACTAATTAGCGCTCCATAAACAAAACAGAATCTAAGGTTCATCGAACAGAAAACCCTATATCCATGATTAGCATGTCCCACCCTCATAACTAATGTCGCCCAATACAAATGCACATCATAGTTGATTAATATATTGATTATTATGCAAGAATCTAAGATTATAAGAACAGCTCCTTAATCTAGTGGTAAGGAGTATTGATTTTTACTGGGGTCTCAGGTTCAATCCTAATCTCTCTCATCTTTGCATTTGTGAGTTTTATCATCTTACATGTACGTAGTATCATTATCCCACATGTGTGAGTTGTGTGTTTCTTACATACACGTTTGTGCTGTTTGTGTTGTGGTGTTTGTATACGTGTTTCAGCCCAAATCATACTCTAATCCGATCAATTCAAATCAGATTGTGATAGAGCTAGCACTTACTCATTGATGGTGATAAGAGTTCCTAAATGTGAGAAGAGAGAGAGGGAGAGAGGAACGAGTGTGGACGTTTAAAATTGACTTATATAGGGTCTTTTCCTTTTCTTCATTGAATTAGGAAACACTATGGGATTTAGAAACCTCTTTCTAAATTAACGTATCCCTTCACGACGATGATTTTCTTAACTAACTATTCTCCTTGATAAAGGAATCTAGCGTCCCTTTTGGTTTTTGCACAAACCCAGCCCCATGTGATCGGTCCTTGGCCCCACACATTATGCAAAATGCATATCCATGGAAAAAGTCAAGCTCGTACCATGTTTCGTTTTCATTATCATTGTTGTTTATTTTGAACTAGTTCTAATTTTTCTATGTAACCAAATTTTTGTATATAATTTAGCATATTTCGCATGGGCCTATATTCTTTCATATGCAGTATTTTAAGTCTACAATGTTTTTTTTAACTGTATATATTTCCCATATATATATTAATATATATTATATGCATAAATAGATGAAGGGTGAAGTCTAACCCTCACGGTGGCAGGCTTTTCAAATTGGGCCTTGCTCAACCGCTGGAGTCTATGACAATGAGAAAAGGCCGTGTTTGACAGCTTGGGTGGGGAGGGCCCAATTTATAAGCCTAAATCGAGAGGACAACAACATTCTTTCTAACTGTTCCTAATGTCTCATGTAAAACTATCACATTTTCCTTTTCTATTTCATGGGACTGATATTACACAAATATGTCCTTTAGAGTGGTGATGATGTTGTATTATTCTTTTTAGATTGAGGTAAATTTTTGTGTAATATAAAGCCTTTTCCTTTTCCTTTCCTTTTCACGGGAGAGACGCTGCACAAATATGTCTAGTGTGGTGATGTTGTTGTATTATTTTTCAAAATTGAGGTAAATTGTTGTGGCATATCAATGTGCGACCACAAGACTTGTTGTTCTTAGGGTTGCAACTTGGTTAGTCAGATATATGCCCAATCCTAAACTTTTAGGAGTACCAAAACCTGTACCCGTTCGGTGAAAGTGAAAACAAAAATTTCCCAATTTTAATTCTGTGGGATTCTGTGCAAAAATCCTCAATTTAAGTTGAGATCAGGTCAGTTACTGCAATTTTGAGTTTGATTTTCTTTGGAAACGACATAAAACTTTTAATATATTGCATAATTATTATAAAATGTATTATTCATGTTATACAACAAATAGACATGTAGACATGTTTATAGAAGTATTGGTTGAATTCAGAAACCCAGAGTTTGAACCTAAATCCCAACAAAATTACATTGGTTTAAAACTATGGCCCAACAAAACTACTGATGAATCAATGGCAAAGACACCTTAGCTTCGCAGCAAGAGCCAAGAATTGGTCCTGGTCCTCACGCTGGAAGTCCCATTCCTTGGCCAATGAGCCTGACTAGCAACAAGAAAAACTGTGACAAATTTCCCTTTTAGTTGGGTCTAGGTTTTGCAGGCCTCGATTTGTCTTGTCCCATGTTGCACAGCAGTTCTTCTAGGGGGGTTCATGGGCTGGGATGAGCTAAGCTGAGGAATATCCAGGCTTAGCCTGAGTTATTTTAAAAAATGACCAGCTCGGTATGGGCTCAACTCAGCCAAAAGTGCCAGGTCCAAGCCTAATCCTTTGATTCTTTTATTCTGGGTCCAAGCCGGAGCCTGGCCCATTTTGGTAATTCGCGCCAACCCAATTCAAGCCCGAGCCAAGCCCAATTCCTTCAGCACGTCGGTACCCGAGAACACTATATATTCACTGCCAAGATTAAATTTTATGGCCAAACTCGGAATGGATAGCGAAGCTTGCACTGCTGGGAGTTGTTCACCGTGTACGTAAACAATGCAAGAACGATCAAGTGATCTCAACCATTGATCCTATAGGATCCCACTTCAGATTAGTAGCCTTAGTGATCAATGATCATCAAGTGGGAAAAGAAGTTACAGGCCAAGTGTTTTAACAGATTAGGCTTAGGCTTAATCAACATCAATTTAAAACTTGAACCCACTATCTTATCATTTATAATATTATATTGGATAACCTAATGAGAATATACTAGCAAAACAGGCCCACAAAAACAAAAATACATTTAATTTGGAGCTATTTTTCAGCTACTAACTAATGAAAAGAAAACCCCAAGTAGTAGTTCAGCTGGCCTAAGACCGTGGTCCTCTCCTAGAGGTTGTGGGTTCGAGCTGCATTACCATAATGGGGCCACTAAAAAAAACTAATGAAAAGGAAATAAAGTTAAAACAAACAAAAATATCATTATCATTTTTTAAAATTCTAAATTCTATAAATCAAAGTCTATTTAAAAGAAGAATATGTAATAAAATTATACAATCTGCCAATCAATTTTTAAGTTTAAAATCTTAACATATTTTTTTCCCTTTTCATGTTAACAATTAAAAGCTTTGAAATGCTAACTAAGTTTTAATGTAGATATAACTATATCTTTTTTAAAAAAAGTTAAAACTTATGTTTGAAATTCATGATTTGTCTTATGGATGGATTTCACATCACTACATAATTATAAAGCTCTAATTAATGAACCTCCTATAGTCAGCCAAACTTTTTATCATCATGTGGTCACTTAGTTAACTACGAAAGCCACAATATGGATTAGAAATGTATACACATGACATAAAAAATAAACTAAAAAAAAATAAAAGCAGAAGATAATATAAAAAGTGAAAGCAAATATGACATCAGATTAAGTAGAGGTATAAAACGACCAACTAATAGATAAGCACGACAACATTCTCTTGAAAAGCATGATAAAAGACCGGCACATTTTTGATAAATCCAATGATAAAAGCAAACTAAATGGATCACTTGAATGATACTAATATCAAATTTAATGGAAGAAGTCCTCCACCTGCTATTCAGGAAACTCTCTATTTATTTTATCATTTATAGAGACATAATTTGTAACTTATATTAGGAAAAAAATAATAATAATAATAATAATCACATGCAACACATGATATTTGAAAGAGCCAATCGAATGCATGTTTGAGGTATAAATATGCAATCAAACTTCCAAATGTTCCACTACTCCAAGAAAAATTAATGGACAAAAAAAATGCCAAAAATTAAATGGGCCAATTATAAACCAGCCATCTGGTGGGGATCATTATACATGAATCCTAACCATTACCCAATCACAATGATCTAAAATTGGTGAAGATGAAAGTGAGTAAATGAAAGAAACATTTAGGGGGTGTTTGGATAAGTATAAAATATAACATCAATATATTTAAATATTTGAAGATTACAATATCATAGAATAAAATAGTGATATATTATTATATTGGGTTACTTATGGTGTTTGGCAATTTTCACAAATTTTAATATATTTTTGTGAAGTGTTTGGAACTTTAATAAAAAAAACTCACAAGATAGAGAGAAAATAATTAATTGACCAAATATATGATCCACAAATTAGAAATTACATATGTTAATAAGCATGGTAGGACTCATTTATTGTTAAAAAATTACAAGATTAAATGTCAAAATCATTAGATCTGATTTAATTAAAGTGGGTTCATAAAATGTTGGTAATCATAGTGTAATAACACAATTAATCTAATAGTGATTATCATTGATGAATCCATCTATTAGAAATATTATGAGACCCATTTGATATTAGTAGTAGGACCCATAAAATGATGGCAAATTGGTAATTGCAATATCACAATTCAATATTGGTAATAAATGTGAGACCTAATTAATTTTGGTAATATGAGACCCACCCAATGTTATTAATCACAATGAAAGCTCACCAGAGTATTATATTTGTAAGACCCACCTAATATTGATAATTAATAAAGGGCTATATAATTATAATACGGATATAGGATCACACATTGAACTTGTAGGGGTTGTGGGGCCAATCTAATAGTGGAAGTCATAGTTGCACTCTTATAAAAATCATTGATGTTAAAACTTATAGTGGGCCACTAGGATTAATGGTTGCTCATAAACTTTTAAATGTGTTTTACTAAAACTCTAGAATTTTTTAACAAAAGATTCTTTTATACAACATCTCCTTGAATAATGTAATATGAAGGTTTTTGAAAGAAAGTGAGATATTATAAGATACTTTTTAAGTTAACCAAACACCTTCTTTTTAAGTGAGTAGATTATATTCTAAACTACTAGATAGTATTGAAAAATCTCTTGAAAAATCTTGTTTCCAAATACCCCTTAGCATTTAAAATTTTGCCACTGTTAGAGAAATCTTTGAGACATAAAGAAAAAGATTCACAGCAATGTCCAAAGCAACAAAATAGAGTGAAATAGAGTGTTAATATGTTAAAAATAATGAAGGAAATATAAAAAAATTGCAAAAAAGGTTGGGGAATCACTACTTCTCTCTCGTCTCCCTCTATCAAGTTTACTTTTTAGGTGCCATGTATGGCTTAATATTAATGAGGAAGTCCTTGATTTGGGGAGAGAGATTCTAGGAATTCAGCCACTTTCCAAAAGAGTGTACATGTTTTTCAATAGCCAAAAAGTAAAGTTTTTAAAGTAAAACCGTGAAGCTATCCTAGGGCATGCTTGTGTAACCATATTCTGTGGAAAGGGAAATGATTTTCTTCAAAAAATCCATTTTTAATGTGTTTGGTGCAATACAATTCCTCAAAACCGCTTTTCTGTTATGTTCCTGCACGTCAGACTTTTCCTTGGGAAGATTGGAAACGAAATTCCCATGAGGGGGCTATCGGACTTCTATTTCTACGAAAAACTTGATGCCTCTTTATAATTTCATTTCTTAATTCATTTCTACATCAACATTAAAAAAACTAGTTTTCCATAAGAAATCCACAACCGCACCAAATAACATTTGCATCATTTCATCAAGGAAAATAAATTTGCACCAAACACGAGTTTCATACTTCCGCGGAACTCCTTTTTTGAGGTTTTCAATTACCATGGAAATTGTTGAATTTTCTCTTTCCGCGGATATGGTGTGTACACAAACGTGTCCTTAGGGACAGATTTAATTAAGGAAAGTAAGAAGCTACAAGTTTAAGTTCAAAACTTTTACTTGATTTTGTTAAGGAGAGATATTACAAGATTTATTAAAGAGAGATATCATAGGATTGGGAAGAGGGATTCTAGGGAATACAACCATTCTCTAAAAGAGTTTCCAATTTTGCACTCATATCAGGTTGTCCTGAGATTTGAATATATAGGTGAGAAAAAGTTTGGATATACAAGTGGAGGACCCATCAAGAGGTAAAGGTAGGCTGAAGAAAATATGGATGGAAGTCATTAATTCAGATTTGAAAAAGTTCCACTTATCGAAAGATTTAGCTCAAAATAGAATGGAATGGAGAAATTGAATTCATGTAGTCAACCCCAACATGATTGGGATAAGGCTTTGATGATGATGATGATGATCAGGTTGTCCTGGGATTGGATTGTGTCGAGATATACTCTGCCGAATATGTTTAGCAACATTATTTTAAAATACTTCGCAAAGAATATGCCATATGAAACTTGTTTGGTAAGGGTATAAAAAAATTTCTCCAACGAAAGTAAGAGAATCATAAGATCTAGAATGTGGAATCCATCTTTCAATCCACCTTTTAATGTTTGCGGCACCCTATTATTGTTGTACATGGGACCCACCTGTAGAAGTTATTCCATGGTACCCACATTTAGAAATTAGAACATTAGGTACATATTCATAGGATTTATGAAGTGGGCCTACCTTTATAAGAATTATTATGTGGCCCACCTTATTTTAATGTAAATATGGACATATCTTTATAAATTATAGTATGGTACACACCTTTAGAAATTAGAATATAGGCTACATTCATAGGAATTATAATGTAGGTCCATCTTTTGTTATCGTGACTACGTGACCCACATTTAGGAATAACAAAGTGCAGCACATTTCTTGTGACTATGCGCATAGGACCTACATTTAGAAATTACAATATGGTGTCCATATTTAATAATTATAATAGATTATAATGTGTGGCCATCATGTTTGTTGATTATAAACACAAGACTTACTTTAAAATTTTCATGGTACCTACCTTTAGGAATTAGAACATGGGACCACATGCATATGATTCACAATGTGGGCCCACATTCATAGGAATTACAATGTTGGTTCATCTTTATGACTGTGATCATATAACCCACATTTAGAAATTTAAACATAGGGCCCACACTGAAAGGATTTATAATTTGGTCCCACCATAATAAGAAATTAAGATTTATAATAGGAACCCACCTTTTGTGATTGCTACCATGTGACCTAATTTACGAATTAGATAGTGGAGTCATTTCCTTTGAGACAAGGTAAAGATAAGCATGAAACAACTATGTGAGCTAGTTGTCCTTAGAAAAAAGAAAGTTTCTTTTTCTTTTCTTATGCCAGTAAGTTATGATTTTAAAATTCCATCTAGCAAAACCAAAATTATAAATAATAACTTGTATATATCAAACATATTTTCTGCAGCCTTTTCTAGTGGGAACATGAGAGTATCCAAATGTTACGATGCCAAACGCAGGATAAGAAACGCGGCAAAGAGTCTAACTGAAATTTGGACTTCTTGAAAGATAAAAAAGGGAACAAACTTCATAAGGAAACATAGATAAAGATATGCTCCTTAAACTCAATCAATTACTCAATTAAGGCTCAATTTCTCAAATCAATTAGAAAACTAGCAAAAGTTGCTCTTATTGAATATAGGAAAGCAAATGAACTATCATTCTTATGTAATAAATAACAAAGACAATGGATAGCTGAAGCAATCATGGGTGGTGCCAATGTGTTGGCCATCATTTTCAGGATCATGCGTAGTAGAATAAAATCAAACTCATCCCTTATTCTATTAATGGTTTTCGTTAAAATCAACAATATAATTCACCACAAGTTAAAATTAGTAAATTAGAACATTTTCCACAAGTAGCAATCTATTTACAAAACTCAATTCAATTCACATTTACTATGTTGTATACTTTATATACCAGATGTAAATGTACCAAAAAGTGTAGATCAAGTTAGTTTCGTCTTCTTATTTTCCTTTGACAAATATGGGAAGCTAATCAATTTTGAAGAAGGGGATTGAGATGGAGATAATCATTTAACTAAATGGAAAGTTTAACTAGGGCTAAGCCGTAAAACGGTCACGGCTAAGCCACGAGTACCCATGAACCCTAACTAAACTGGTAGTAGAATAGGTTTGACCACAACTGAAGGACTCAGTAGCATAGATTGCATTATAGGTAAGTGACCTCAGGTAAGTGACTTTTATGGGGTAGAATCACGTAACTTTATCACAAGCCCAATAAATGGGCAATTAATAATCGAATCGGTGTGGGAATTGGGTCTGAATATATGGATGAGTTTTGTCATCAAGAGAGGTTAGCTAAATGTATGCACAAATGTTAGGCTGGACTCATAATGGGGATATAAGTTCTGGGATGCATCTCATGATAGTAAAAAAATAGCATCGTGAGCTCTCATTGCCATTGTGATGGAAGGTTTGACCGTTTGCGTATAATTAATTAACTACGATCATTAGGTGGTGTAGTACTTACCTTCAGTAAAATGAAAAATACTGCATGAGCATACTATGCTTTTAAATTATGTAGCCTTATCACTTTAAACTGTTAATAGGATGAGTGTTGTGAGTTAAGGATTTCATGGCATGACTTCATTGAGCATCTGTATACATTGTGTGTGTGTGTGTGTATACGATAGATTGTAGTTGGAGGTGACCGTACGCCATGGGGCCAGCGTGAACTGTATTGTTTGTTATATCTAGTGGGAATACCCCTATTTGTATATTGTATCTGGCGGGAGTGCCTGTGTTTGTGTATTCATTGCATTTACTTAGCATTCATTATATTGGCTTAAGATATAAATGTGATTTTATCTCAATTGTCTAACATCATTACTTGTAGTTTAACTCTTATCAGATTGTGTCAATCTGACTCCACTACTTTTGGTGTCTAGGTCCCGATGCTAGTGATGACCGGAGGGTTAGGAGACGTAGGAGATTCCACCAGATGGTGGAGTTACCGAGTGGAGGTCCAATTTCATCTTTTGAGATGTCTTAGAGTGGATGCGTAGTTTAGGGTATTAGACTCTTATAATAAGGCCATGCATTGGAGGTCACTCGTGTAACCATTAAATTCATTCGTTTTGGAATTTTAATTTTAATTGTTTTACTTTGGGGAATTTGACCATTGATTAAATTATTATGGTGATTGGTTTATATGGTTTGAATATGATGCCCCGCTGCACAGTATATGGATTCTTAATTTTCGCATGTGATTATGGTTGTTTGATCAACAAACATAGCCTCACGTAAGACTTCTATCCACTCAAAATTGGGGCTCGTGTTATTTATTCATGAAAATCTTAAATTGGCCCTAATTCTTACACCCCTAAGACCAAGTTTGGATCTGACCTAGCTTTGGGGGTGCAACAGTTGGTAAGAGAGACACGTTAAGTTTTTAGAAGCTTTAAAAGATATTAGAAACGTAGGTCCTCTGTGAGGATTAGAATTTTTAGTGAGAATGTAGGCGTAGATGCATATAGTTTTGTGTATATGATTTTTAGTGATGTTTAGAGTCTGCACGGGTGTGTTTAGCTTCCGTATTCTAGATCGTTTAGTCCTTAACAATTGGTTGTTTTGTAGACATGGTGCCTAAAACAATAAAAAAGAAAGGTAACCCATCCTCTGAGGAATCGACATTGCGCCTCGAACCCAGAAAATAGGGATACTCCTTTCTTCATCGGTTTGGAGAATGCTCGGCATTTTCCAAACAAGTTTGAGATGAACCGGCGAATGTAAGCAAGTTTGCCTTGCATTTTCTTAAGTTCTTTGAGAGTTATTGGAGAAGGCATCTCCAATATAGTTTTGACTTTGACTGGATCTAGTTCGATGCCACCTTTTCAAACCATAAATCTTAGGAATTTCTCAGAAAAGACTCCAAAGAAACACTTCAAAGGGTTCGTTCGAAGGTTGAATTTTTGCAACCTCTCGAAGACTATATGAAGATCAGCTAGATGGTTTGATTTCTATTTTCTCTTGATGGTCAAGTCGTCGACATAGCATTTGATAGACTTCTGTTACATGTATTTGAAAATTTTCATCATCGCCCTTTGGTATGTGACTCCAGCATTCTTGAGACCAAGAGGCATGATGGTGTAGCAGTACACACCAGAGAGGGTTCTGAAGGATGTGTGCTTCTTGTTCTACTTATACATCTTGATTTGATTGTATCCCAAAAAACCCATCCATGAACAATATCCTTTCAGATCCAAAAGTATTGTCAATTATGATTTCTACTATGGGTAATGGGAAATCATTTTTAAGACAAGCTTTGTTCAAATCTCTTAAGTAGATGTAGACTCTGATTTGCCCATTCTTTTTTGTGACCCGCACTATGTTAGCTAACTAGTCAAGGTGTTGTTCTCACGGATAAAGTGAACATCTCTGAGTTTCTGGACTTCTTTTTCTATTTTATCCATGATTTCTAAACATCTCCGGGTCTCTGAGTTTCTTGCTTCAAGAATCTAGCATCATCTGCTATGTTCAATTTATGCACGGAAACTTATGGATCTAGACCCAACATTTCTGCATAGGTCCATGTAAAGCAATCCATGAACTCTCGCAAGAAACTTATATATACATTAAGTTATTTTCCTTTGATATGAGCGCTTACAAAGGTAGGACAAGGATTTTTAAGGGTTCCCAAGTTTATTTTTTATACAAGTTTATTTTTTATACTTGGTCCTCAATTGGAGGTTTAGGAGGAGGTTCTTTTACAGCATTTTCGGAAGTTTCCAACTCCGCGAAACCTTATGAGATTTCATTTGGGGGTTTAAGCAAGGCCTGATCCCTTTCTATGGATTCAATTTTTTACGCTCTTTAACTTGTAAATCAAGGGCTAAACATTCCCAACGAGTGTATTGAGATGGATCTATTTCTTAATTGAGTTTGAAGGCCAGTATTTAGTCGTTTGTGACATTATATCATTGTCATCACTTACCCCATCAGGATGCCGAAAAGTAGCCTAATCAGCAAGATCTTGGAAAACAACCATTTTTTAAGAGTCATCCGAGTCATACCCTTTGGTGAAAACTACAGATCTTGCTCTAAAATTTTGATTTAACTTAAGAACGTTGCTGTAAGGAATATACCTTATGCAATGCCATAGTTATTCAATTTTGCGCCCCTTTTTGAGATCTTCTTTCATTTCTGAAGTAAAGACATCTAAAGGAATCTGAACCTTATTTGCCCTTAATCTGAAGTCGATGGGCTTCTTGAGATTGTACCCCATGTTCTTTATCATGTTACAGACCACAGGATTATAGATGTTAAGCCTTATTCTCCCATCATTAGTAATCTTGTCAATAGGATATGAAGCAGAAGCATCTTCAGCTTGATGAAAAACTATGGAGTGATTGTATTACTTAAACGGAGGCACGAAGAAGCAAGAACCTCCAAAATCATAAATTTGGGATGAGTCGGCCATTGCAAAAGCAGACGATCCCAATCTACTATAAAGTGCACAGAAGTGTCCATTTTTTTAGCATCCTCAGAATCTGACTTAGAATCTGAATCTCTAATCATTAAGACAACATTCACCGCATGCGTTTGTCTAGACATTCTACGTAGACGATAGAGTGCCACTTCAAGAGAAAAAACAATTCAAGACATCTCATCAAAAGTTTGAAACCCCATTACCATTGTCAAGCTGCGATGGGCTAACCAGAAGCCTATCCAGTACAGATGAATTGATGCTGAATAGTGTGGGGGATTCTCATATCTTTCAGCCAAGCGAAGCCATCTATCAATGTATTTATAAGACAGTTCACCCCTTTGTTATGATGTTAGCATGAGCTGACTGAAAGTGATAGGAGAATCAGGTCTCATGGGTGACATTCCCCAGGTAGGAGAAGGTACATCATTGCTTTCTTTATTATAGTCTAAGTTAGAGACCAAGGAAATCACATTTATTGAATATGAGAGTGTAACACTCCGATCCCCTTTGAGCCGGATTAGTGGCTCATTAGTGTGTGTTTCTGTTGTTTTATTCTGTCGGACTTGGTTTTGGGTCTTGGATAGGTAGTTGAGTAACCTTTGACCTGGAATAGGTAGTTCTAAGCCCTTTTTCGTAATTTTGCTTTTGCTTTGCTTGCATCATCTTTGCATCATCTTGGTGTCAACACGTATATTTTATTGAGCTCGTCAATTGCTGTAACTGTCTCAGAACCATTCGGAGTCAATTGGAGAGGTTGGACCCCCGTGTAACTTGATTTGTAAATAACCCAAACTCCTTTGACTTTGTTTTAAATATCCAAAGACTATATATATGAGTCAGGACCCAGGTGTCCTCATTTCCTGTGATTTGGCTTCAACGTGCATGCAAGAGAATTCCTGGAGAGCCACGTTCTTCTTCCCTTCTCTTCATTCTCTTCTTCGGTCTAGCAGTGTTGAGCTTGCATTTTGGCATTTGGATTCTTTTCTTCCTCTTTCTCTCTTATCTCTGTCTTTGTTTTGGGTAAGTGGGTTTTGATTTCATTTCTCCAATTGGATTCCTTCTCCAAGCTCTGTGTGTTTTCCTACATCTCATGCATGAGTTATTGCTTTGATTTGCTTTGATTTTAGTGGATTTGGAGCTTGAGTCAGTGGATTGATAGAGCTTTGAGGCAAGTATAAGTACAAGCTTTGATAACACATATGGGTGTTTTGTTTGATTTCTTTGATTCATTCTTATTCTTTGTATAGAATGTTTTACAGCCAATTTTTATGAATTTGGCACCTCTGTAGCTTGTTTTGTTAAGTTTCTGTGCCAAATTTCAGTTTCTGTAACTATCCCGAATTCGTGTTCTGTATTGTACGACTAAGCCGTAAATTTCTACGGCTCACATTCCAGAGACTTAAATTTTGAGTTTTGTTCTACGGCTAGGATACGGCTAACCCGTAACTTGTTCTACGGCTGAGCCGTAAGCTAGCCGTGACCCAACCGTAACCCAGCCGTAAATTAAATCTCTGATCAGTCGAAACTTTCCCAATACAGTACTCCTACGGTGTGGCTACGGCTAAGCCGTGGAATGCTACGGCCAAGCCGTGGGTTGGTCTACGGCTAAGCCGTATACTGACTGTAGCTCAGCCGAAAAAGGTATCAGATCAGAGGTGGATGAAGACCAGTTTAGCTGTGTTTTTAATGGAACCAAGGTGGAGCCGTAGTGCATATTACGACGAGCACGTAAGATGTCTTCGGCTCAACCATAGGTCCCTCATGGCTAAACCGTTAGGCATGGCAAATCTGAAATATAACTTAGGATAATGGTGAGACTTGTAGGGCTCAAATACAGGTTAACCACCCATGTAAATCGGCCCAATGGATTCTTTGGATCGCATGAAAAGTCTGTTCGGCTGTGACTTATTCATGTGAGCGTTGATCACTGTTAAGCACCTCCCCATGGGTGTTGGTTTAAGGGACGTCGGTGCACACAAAGATTACATTGCAACACTTTGATGGCAACGGTGCATTGATTAACTTAAAACTACATCAACATGCACGGTTAGTGACAGTGAACAATTAGATTAGGACCGGCTTGTAATGAACCTTGACTCCGTATTAATCTGAGATGTGTTGCATATTGTATATGGTTTTGCCCTCTGTTCTGTTAATCTATGTTTACGCATTTCGTAGTTATTTTGCTTTCGTCCCGTATATCTGTTTTATTCTTCGTTCTGCACTAAGCTTTGATCTATGCTGTGCTTTGACGTAATATTCATGCTTTGTTGGCTTTGTCTGTCTCTGATTTTGGGTATTCCCTAGTGGCTCTGTCCAGAGGTTAATACGTGAGGATAAGATCCGGTCTTTGCCATCGGTGAGTCCAAAACGGATAATCTCCCTTTCTATGGATTGATTTGATTGGTATTAGTCTGGCTCTACTCAGCCTCAGCCCTAGGATGCCCGGCGGGGTTACCTCTGGCTTAGATCTCTGTATCACTGCAGTGTCGCTTTGTCTTGGGACCCCGGAACCCAGGAACCTGAGACCCACTTGTACCCTGGCCCGGTCAGTGGTGTTCTCCTCTGCTCTGCTTTGCTCTGCTCTCTACTGGAGAGAATATGGTTAACGTAGTAGCCACTTAGTTCAGTATTTCTACACTTTGATTCCCTTATCATGCTTTAATCCTATGCACGATTTGCTTAGCATACTAAGATGAAACTCTGTATTTAATCTTCTGTCATTATTTTATTCCCTTTGATACTATGAGTGTTTCATCCCTGTTACTTGTATTTGCTGGATCGTTGTATTCATTTGTGTTGGCTGTGGTGTTGCAGGCACAGCTACCTTGCCCTACTCCCCGGCGGTCGAGGAGGCTGCAGGGCCGAGTGTAGAGGCACCCTCCGGTCTGGCAGAGTGGGCCTGATCACCTCTGCCGAGTGCGCGCATTGCATATCAGTGGCCCTCTGTTTTGAGTTTTGGTTTCGGAATTTTGTATTTGGACTTTGGACCTTGTACTCTGTCTATTTGTACATCCTTATTTTGTCGTGTACTCAGACTTGTATTTGGTTTTCCAATTGTAATTATTTTATCTTTTCCGTTTCGCATTTGTTTTTGGCTTCCGCTATTTTCTGTTGTTGCTTGCTATGATATGTACAGCTTCCGCGTACGCTTAGTTCGCACGTGTAAGATCCCTTGTGTGCGTGCATCTGAACTGGGTTTGGATGCACGTGCACGGGAGTACGTGTGTCACCGGTTTAGCTTTTCGCTAACCCCCAATTTCTGGGCTCGGGTCGTGACAGAGAGCTTTTGATGTCTTGCAGCAAGTGGTTTGCCATTTTGAGTAAGCGTTATATACTTAATCGGACTATATGTCTTAAATGTACGGACAACAATGCCTATTTGCTTTGTCCTTAATGGTTTTGTAGATATGACTGAAGGTTGATCTAATTGTTTGATTTTAAATTTAACTTTGATCACTAAAGGAGCTTTGGCAAACCTCACTACTTGCTTCTTTGTGGACTGCAATTTTCTAACAGCATCAGATCTTTTGCCAAACCCCAAATAGGTTTTCCTTTCTGTTGAGATAGTGAAAGGTTCTGCGAGATTATCATCTACTGGAGAGTTATTTGTATCTAGCTTAAACTTTACATGCCTTTCCTGATACATGGCTACATCGGTGAAGTAGACTTCCTTCCCTTTGAATGGCTTTTCATCTGCAAAGACTTGATGTACTTTACCTTCATCATCAATATATTTAAGATGATGGAGAGGAGAAGATACGATGGAGTAATCATGAAGTCATCGCCTTCCTAAGAGGATGTTATAGCAAGCACGTATCTTAACCACGTGCAAAGTGGCTTTTAAGGTTAGATCACCCAACTGAAACCGAATACAAATCTTTCCAATCAGATCCTGGACTTCCCCATCATAGTCTTGGATTGAGGTTTTTCTAGCAGATAGCTTGCTCACCAAGATACCAAGTTCCTAAAAAGCTATAATTGTGATGAGATTCAGGGCTGATCCTGGGTCAACTTGAACTCTCGAAATAAGTATGTCTTTGATATAGGCCATGAAATAGAGCAGCCTTGTGTGCTTCATGTTGCCTAAGAGGAGATCATTTTTGGTGAAAGAAATGGTGGCTTTAGAAACATTGTGAATAGAAAGACACTCCATATACTGCTTTTAAGGCTTCTTAGAATTTTTTTTCAGATAGTTTTTCTTTATCTGATGAACTTGTGCTACATGAGTTTGATTGTTTGTATTCAAAGCATGTTGGGCTCGTATAAAGTTGTTACGAGTCTCCTCAGACATCTACAAAAAATAAAAAATGTGAAGTCGTGCATGTATGCGCTTGAGGTGTTCAACAACATCATACATGAATGGCTCTGCTGGCCTTACATTAGCATTTACATCTCAAGAAGTTACACTTACATTTGTGCTATTCCCCGAAGGGTTTACATAAGAAGAAGAAGAAGAAGAAGAAGAGGGTATATCATAGTTGACTCTGTAGTTACAACCAGAACGAGTGTCGTCGTTGATTATGTTGTTTCAGTCAACTTTGAGACGAATATCTCTTTTTATTGCATTGACTTCTTCATATTCATAAAAAAGGTGACTACCTTCTTCCTAGCCTGCTTCTTGATCAGGAACGGCTTGAGATGTTTGAAGTTCATCAACAGAAGTGTTAAGAATCACAAAAGCTGGAGCCAATGGCATTTCTTTTTCTGAGTCAAAGAGGTTATCCTGAACTTGGAAGACTTCCTAAGGTGCAATAGGACTTCCAATGTTGAGGTCATTATGTTCTTCTAGCAACTCAAGCTCATCAATTGAGTCAAGAACAATAAGTTGAGTACTTAATTCAGAATCCACATTCAAAGGGGTTGACTCAACAGTTGGTTCAGGAGAAACATCTGGCATAGAGATTACTACTTGCGAACAAGAAGGCGATACTTCTTGTTGTTGCGCTTCATCGGATTCAACCAATGGCAAGGGGTTTGGATGAACTTCTAGAGGTAGTGGAAAAGGACGAGGATCATTTAACCAACCACTTGTGCTCGGTCTGTGTATGTCATAAAGAGCTACCGACATTGTATTGAGACCATGCTTAAAATTGAGGGTACCTGTTTCATGATCAAAAGTTTGTTCAAAACTCTCATCCTCATCAGAAGGGTATTCATCAGCAAAGCAGTCATCAATCCACTGATCATCTTCGAAATTAGAATAGTCTGACCAATATTCCTAATAATCTGAATTAGGAGGTGTGCCATCCCATGATAACCTATTGCAACTAGATATTTGTGGCTTTTCTTCATCCTTTGGAATTGGAATGATGAAGTCAACCAAAGTAAAGTGACCTTTGATTGGTTTGGGAGGTTTTTCTTAAACTGAAGCTTTGACCACCTTTTCTTTCTTTTTTTTAGCTTGTTTTTCTTGTTTGGCCAAGCAATTATGGGCAGTTCTTTGAAGATTTTTAAGTTGCCTTTTAACTTTCCTTTTTCTATAGGTGTGGGTTTGGTTTTAACCTTCTCCCAACCTTCATCATTTACTAGGACCGGGTGAACCCCCATTTCTTTCCCTAAAGAAGTTTTGACCAGTATTAATCTTTATTCGTCATGTACTGCATTAACGACTCAGAATTCAATAATCATTGGTTTTGGTGGAGAGGACACTACTACTAATGTGAACTGTCCAAAGAAGATCATGTTGACCAGAGCAACATCAAATTTCTGATCGAAAGTTATCACTCCATTTTCCACATCTCATTAAATTTTTCTTTCAAAATGAAGCAGTCTTTAAGAGGATAAGACACCATCTGGTGGTATGCACAGTAATTTGGCTCATTGACAAACCCGCTTGTTCAGGCTTATTCATTGGTGGAAATTCAATTTTATTGTTTTTCATCAATGACTGAAAAATCACTTCGATATCCCCATCAAAAGGATATTTAGTTTTCTTCCTTTTTTTGTACTCCTCTTTCTTGGTTTGATTAGTTTTGACATTCTGAGGCTTTTGAGGAGGTCTAGAGGTTTACACATTGAAGACCTCCCGTTTTTTCTTTAATTTTGGAGCAGATGATGAAGACAGCTCCGCTTTTTGGGAACTTACCTTCTTCTGATTGATCTCCTTGAGGGCAGCTCTGCATCAGCAGCTACTTCAACCAATCGGGCTAGAGATTTAGTTTTATGACTAAGTATGATAGCCTTAATCTCTGGTCGTAAATTGGTTTTGCACATTTCAATAGTTACCCTTTGATATGGTTGTTCCAAGCATCTATAGGACAATGCTCTCCATCTGTTGATAAAAGATTGTGTAGTTTCATTGTCTCCTTGCCTTGTACTGCTAAGCATCGCAAAGGTGACTATTTGAACTTCTTTTTGGAAGTGGAGTAAAAACTTCTTTTTCGTGATAGGCCATGTCATAAAAGTAAGTTCTGGTAACTGCTTGTACCAGTCAAAGGCAATTCCTTTCAATGTGCTGACGAGCAGCTTTATTTTTAGTGCATCTAACTCTGGCAAGCTTCTAAGAAGTGATTTGAAATGCACAGCATGCTGATATGATGACCCCTTCCCAAGGCACAGCTGGAAAGTTGGAAGTTCATAATCTAGTGGGAATGAAACCAGATCAAATTCTGGAGGATACTTAGGTGTAATATCTTTTTCATCCTAGTCTCCACTTTTGATTTTGTCAGTATCTCTTCGGCTTCTTTGAAGGTTACATGTTTTTCAGGATCTGCATGAAGACCAAGGATTGACGAATGATCACCACCAGAAGAACCTGCAACTATCACCTTGTCTATGAGGGACTTGATTTGAATTGTGAGCAAGTCAATTTTGGTGGCATTTCTCCTTATCATTACTTGTTCTCTCTTCTTAGCAAATAGAGGATTGACTGGAGTTTTAGCTAAACCACCTAACTTATCTGCTAAGATTTTCAACTGGGCAGTCAAATGATCAATTTTAGCTCCTTGTTGTTTGACAACATTACTGACATTATCCTCTTGATTTTCACCAGCATCTTCTTCACCGATGTTTTTACTTCCACTAGTATCATCATTTCCATCCTTACTAGTCTCACTCCCTTCAGCCATGAACACAGTATACTGACGGGGGTAGGAGGATGTTAATGTAGGAGGAGTAGATTGACTATCTTCTATATCTAAGATAGTGATGGGATCCTCATCGGAGTATGTTGCAACATGACTTTCAAAAGTCTTACTCAAATGGGAATTGGAGTCAAACTCTTGTGATTGAGTCCGAGCTTTACTTCGGGTAACTCTCCGAGCTGAGCCTAATCTAACCATGCATGACGAGGTCAGGTCCGGATCATCTTCTTTAATCACCTATTTTTGAGTGATTGTGCGCTATGACGGCTTTGGGTTTGATCCCTGTAGAGAGCCAAAGCTCTTTTCTTTATATAATTAGCCAATCTAACTGCCAATGTTTGATCTTTAAACCTGGCGACCAGTGGCCTGGAAGTGCTAGCAACTCATTCCCAATCCATGGAATCTAAAATGGGAAGCAAAAGGATGTCAACAGCACCTCTCTTGTTTTTTTTTTTCTTTTACTCCTTCTTTTGTAGGAGTGAATCTTTGAAGTGAGTGGATCGGTCAAATTATTAATGACCAGTCTCTCAGCTTTCTTTTCATTTTTAGTGCTATGTGATAGACGCTGGGGTGAAGATGGCGGGGTTAGTGTAACACTCCGACCCAGCTTGACCCCGTTTAGCGGTTAGTTAATCTTGTTTTTGTTGTTAATTGTGTTTTGTTTGTGTTTTGTTTTCGTTACGGGTCATGGATAGGTAGTTGGGTTGAGTTTGACCTGGATTAAGTAGATCAAGCCCTTTTTCGTAATTTTAGCTTTTCTTAGACATGGTCATTTTTGCATCATCTTGAGGTCAACGCGTGTCTTTCGTTGAGCTCGTTAACTTTCGTAACTACGTCATTTGCAACCGACGTCGTGTGTTTCGATTGGACCTTGATTTGACTCAAACTGAAAATAGACTTATGACTTGGCCCTTCTTGGAATTTGATCAACCCATTACTTATATAAGCTCTCACCCAATTCACCAACACTCACGTTCTCTCTCTTGTTCTCTCTCGTTTTCTCTCAACTTCACTGTGCACGTGGAATTCTCTTCTCCTTCACTTGATTTCTCTCCCTCGATCTAGCTTGTGGTTCTTGCATGTGCAATTGAGGTGAGTGGAAGTCTTCCATTCTTCTCATCTCCTTTCTCTATCTCTTCTCCTTCTTGCTTCTTTGCATGGTGTGTCTGTGTGTTGTGGATTTCTCTCCATCTCTCATGCATGCATGTGGTTTTGCTTGTGTTAGGTTGTGTTTGGATCCAAGGGCTACCATTGTGCATTTGAATTTCCAATTGAGGCAAGTATAACCATAACATTGAGAACCCATGTTGGTATGCTTTGATTTTGGCTAGCTCACATTGATGTGTGTGGAAAACATGTGTTTACAGCCCATTTGATACTTATTGGTTCAGTACTTGTGTATTCCCATTGATAGATTGCATTTCTGATGCATTTCCAGACATTCTGTACATGTTTCAGATTTCTGAATTCGTGCAGGTACGGCTAAGCCGTATAACACCTACGGCTCACAATCCAGAGAGGAGAAAAACCCAGTTTTCCTCTACGGCTAGGGCACGGCTAAGCCGTGGAATGCCCTACGGCTAAGCCGTAGCTCAGCCGTGGCCCAGCCGTAGAACAATACAGGGTGCAATTTCTGGAATAACTGAGAGTCAGCAAATGACAGACCTTCTACGGTTCAGCCACGGCTAAGCCGTAGACCACACACGGCTAAGCCGTAGCACACACACGGCTAAGCCGTAACCACACATGAAGAATAAGGCTAGGTGTAAAGATAAGACCTATATGACCTTCATGATAGAATGTAGAGCACCTAGACTTGCCCAACGGAATGTGATACTACGCGTGAATGATCTCGAGGGCTGCGAATCATTCATGTTCGTTATCCGGATGTTAAGCACCTCCCCATGGGTGTTGGTTTAAGGGACTTCGTGCACAGCCCGATTCAAGGCAACACTAGACAACGGTGTATCGAATAACTTAAAACTACATCATCATGCACGGTTAGAAACACCGGATAATTAGATTAGAATTGGTTTGTAAACTTAAGATGATTCGATTCACATGATTTGTTGCATAACATATTGCATTCGACCATTGATCTCAACACTCTACATGATTACGTATGTTTCGTTATTTTCACATTTTGGTTTATTTACCCTGAGTATGCATGTATGATGTGTTCATTCACGGATCTGCACGTATGATAAGTTGTCACGATCTACTCAGGATTTTCATGATTGACTCCGTATGGTCAGGCACTACTTAGCCTCAGCCTTAGGATCCCGACGGGGTGAATTCGGTATAGTTTATATGGCCTGCTGCAGTATGGATTTTGTCTTGGGGAACCGGACCCCAGGAAACCGAGACCCATTGTACCCTGGCCCGGACAATGGTGTTCTTTGCATGTTACAAGATCCCTCTTTTGGGAGCATATGGTAATGTAGTAGCCACTAGTCATGTACACAGCATGTTATCCTTGATTCACACAGCATCTTTCTTTCTTGCATGATAGCCTAGTATACGAAAATGCTTTCTTTAATAACATGATGTTCTTTATTCTATTAGACACAGCGCGTGTTAACTTGCTATGGTTTATACTTTGCTGAATCTTCGTATTCACAGTTGTTTTGGTGTTGCAGGCCCAGATCCCCCTGCCGAACCCTCGCCGGTCGGCCAGGCTCCAGTTGAGACCCCCGGGGCCCCCTCAGGCCTAGAGGAGTGGATGTGATCACTCCACGGGAGAGCGTTCATGGCATGCATCCTTTTGGAGTCTTGTGTTGTGTGGATTTTCAGACTTGTATATGTCATGACATGTCACTATTGTCTATATCTTTTGTTCATTTTGGTAAAACTTCATATGTAATTATGTCAGTCCTTTCTTGTATTATCCTCTTCTTGCTTTGTAGTTTTATGTTTCTGATATTTACAGCTTCCGCATACTTGCTTGGCACGTGTGCTTGTTCCCTTGTGCGTGTGCATTTAGACCCGGTCTACGTGTACAGGCACGGGAGTACGTGTGTCATTAGGTTTGGCTTTTGCTAACCCCCGAACCCTGGGCTCGGGCTGTGACATACGTATTGTATGGTATCAGAGCATTCCTTGCTCCTTCCTTGTTCTAGATGATAAGCATGTAGGCATGTAGGATCGTGGTGAGGACACGATTATTTCTTTGTGCTCTTTCTAGACTTTGGGGTTTGTTGGGCGCTCTTGTGTTGTGTTTGTGTCTGACTCTTTCCATTTTACAGGATGGCATCAGGTTCTGGTTCGCAGCAGAACGCCGGAAATAACGAGAGCGGATCTGCCCCGTCACCGCAGACACCGAATACAGATGAACGCATCCTTATGCTATTCCAGTCCCTTCAGGCACAATCGCAATCGATGCAGAACTTGCAAGCCCAAGTGACAACCATGCTAGACCGACAAAGTCAAGCCCCAGTTCAGTCGCACGTGGACCAGCAGGTGATCTTGCAGCCTCGAGAGAGTGACCCGAATGCCCTCTATGGGAAATTTTGCAAGCGAGGAGCTATTGAGTTCTATGGGATAGAAGAGCCACTGAAGGCAGAACAGTGATTAGAACAGACGGAGGATGTCTTTGAGACAGTTGTGTGCACGAACCGACAGAAGGTCGGGCTAGCAACTTCCATGCTGAGAGACGTTGCAAAGACTTGGTGGAAGAGCGTGAAAGACTCCTACAGAGACATTCCTAGCGCGACAGTGTGGGAGATGTTCAAGCAACAGTTCAGGAGGAAGTTCATCCCGGCTCATGTGTTTCGAGCCAAGGAGGTTGAGTTCTTAGCTCTCCGTCAGCAGCAGATGACAGTAGCAGAATATGTGAACAAGTTTATGCAGTTGTCGCTTTTTGCTCCGGACATGATCAGCACCGAGGAAAGGAAGGTGAACAGGTTTGTCGAAGGTTTGCATCCCCGGTACATGCATCACGTGACTGCGTTTCAGCGTCCGGCTACGTTTGACGATGCAGTGGACAGGGCCTATTCTGCCGAGGCCATCCACCAAGCTGCTAGAGCCGTTGAGCCTAAGAGACAGCCGCCTTTCAGTGCACGAGGACAAGTACAGAAGAAGACCAAAGGCCAGCAGAGTACTTCTAGTTCTACTGGAGTGACTTGTGGATATTGTGGTAGGAACCACACGACTGAAGCTTGTTGGAGGAAGGCCGGTGCTTGTTTCATTTGTGGTTCAAGGGAGCATATGATCGCCAATTGTCCTCGACATAGAGCCTCTGGTGCAGCTCCATCTGGTCCTACTTCCGGCACAGTTCCTAGCAGGCCTAGTGCACCTACAGCTCCGAGCAAGCCGCAGTCAGCTCGTCCAGGCTCGAGACAGCCTCGCCAGTCAGCCCGTGCTTACGCTGCTACCCACGAGAGTGCCGAGGATCCACAGGTGGTTGAAGGTACTGTTTTGATTTCGCGCGTCGAGGCATTAGCTTTGTTCGATTCGGGGTCTACACGATCTTATTTAGCACCTCATTTTGCCGAGCGGTTACCTCAGCCGTCTAAGCCGTTGCCATATGTGTTGGTTGTATCCACCCTAGTTGGCAAGCGAGTGGAGTGTAGTATGTACTACCCCCATTGCGACGTGCAGATTGCAGGTCATCAGTTACCTGTTGATTTGATCCTGTTGTCGATGCTGGACTTCGACGTGATCCTTGGTATGGATTGGCTCGCTCGATATCGTGCCTGTGTTAACTGTTACAACAGGACGATCTTCTTCGATTTAGGCAAGGGCTTCCGTTTCGAGGGCAGTCAGCAGAGATGCCCCAGACGTGTGATTTCGGCGTGTAAGGCAGATCGCCTGATCCGCCGAGGGTGCGAAGGCTTCATTGCCTTTATCTCAGCGAAGAAGGAGCCGAAGCAGCTAGGTGAGGTTCAGGTGGTCTGTGACTTTCCAGATGTCTTTCCAGACGATGTGCCAGACTTACCCCCGGTTCGAGATGTGGAGTTCGCCATTGAGCTTGTTCCCGGCACGGCACCGATCAGCAAGGCTCCGTATCGCATGGCCCCAGCAGAGTTGTCAGAATTGAAGAAACAATTGCAGGAGCTTTTGGATAAGGGTTTCGTTCGCCCGAGCGTTTCACCTTGGGGAGCACCAGTCTTGTTTGTCAAAAAGAAGGATGGTACTTTTCGGATGTGCATAGACTACCGCCAGCTGAACAAAGTGACGATCAAGAACAAGTACCCCTTACCCAGGATCGATGAATTGTTTGACCAACTTCAGGGCGCAGCATATTTTTCGAAGATTGATTTGAGGTCTGGATATCACCAGTTGAGAGTCAAAGAAGATGACATTCCCAAGACTGCCTTCAGGACTCGTTATGGACATTATGAATTCCTCGTGATGCCTTTTGGACTAACCAACGCACCTGCAGCTTTTATGGCACTGATGAATCAGATCTTTGCTCCTTTCTTGGACCAATTCATAGTTGTGTTTATTGATGATATACTGATCTATTCTAAGTCAGCAGAGGAGCATAGGGAGCATTTAAGAAAAGCCTTGTCGTTGTTGAGAGAACATCGATTGTTTGCTAAATTGTCGAAGTGTGATTTTTGGCTTGAGCAGGTGGCATTTTTAGGTCATATCATTTCACGAGAGGGATTGGCAGTTGATCCATCTAAAGTAGAGGCAGTAGTGAATTGGCCTAGCCCCAAGACAGTGTCAGAGATTCGCAGTTTCCTTGGTCTAGCAGGTTACTATCGCCGATTTGTCCAGGACTTTGCTAAGATCTCTTCTCCTTTGACGAAGTTGACCAGGAAGAACGTACCATTTGATTGGACTGAGGAGTGTGAAGCCAGTTTTCAGACTTTGAAAGAGAAGTTGACTACAGTCCCAGTGTTAGCCTTGCCAGATGGTTGTGAAGGATTCGTGGTTTATTCAGATGCTTCTCGAGTTGGTCTAGGTTGTGTGTTGATGCAGCATGGGAAGGTTATTGCCTATGGATCGAGATAGTTGCGAGATCATGAGAAGAATTACGCCACCCATGATTTAGAATTGGCAGCCATCGTGTTTGCGTTGAAGCTGTGGAGACATTATCTATATGGTGTGCAGTTTGAGGTTCGTTCTGACCACCACAGTTTACAGTATTTATTCACACAGCAGGAGCTGAACATGAGACAGCGGAGATGGCTTGAGCTTATTAAGGATTATGACTTCCCGATCAAATATCAGCCAGGCAAGGGGAATGTGGTGGCAGATGCGCTCAGCAGGAAAGCAGAGTCAGTGCAGCTCTTGAGCAGTTTCCTCTTAGAGTTTCGTGGTCTCCCTGTTGAGGTTAAACTAGTGGATGAGTGCGTGATGTTGGCTAGTACGCTAGTGTTTCAGCCTGAGTTGATTCAGCAGATTAAGGACAGGCAGTTTGAAGATCTAACTTTGAAGCGCATTCGAGACCACATTGGAGACAGACCCGATTTCAGACTCGAGGATGGTATACTCTACTTTCGGAGTAGGTTGTGCGTGCCAGCAGTTGATGAGTTCAAGGAGAAGCTGATGAACGAAGCGCATTACGCTCGCTACGCGATGCATCCAGGCAGCACGAAGATGTTTCGGAATCTCAAGGATCGCTTCTGGTGGAACAACATGAAGAGAGAAGTAGCAGGGTTTGTTGCTCGCTGTTTGACATGTCAGAAGGTGAAGGCCGATCATCAGAGACCGCCAGGCTCGTTGCATCCTTTGCACATACCGCAGTGGAAGTGGGAAAACATCACCATGGACTTTGTTTCCAGGTTACCGCCGACGAGCAGGAAGAACAATGCCATTTGGGTGATCGTAGATCGATTGACGAAGTCAGCCCATTTCATTCCTTTTCGGAAGGGTATGACATTTTCAGAGATGGCTAGGAAGTTCGTGGATGAGATCGTCAGGCTCCATGGTACCCCCGTGTCGATTGTATCCGATCGTGACAGCCGTTTTGTTTCCTCTTTCTGGAGAGCTTTCCAAGAGGCTTTGGGTACGAAGTTGAGTTTCAGCACGGCATACCACCCACAGACGGATGGGCAATCAGAGCGGACGATTCAGACTTTGGAGGATATGTTGCGAGCCAGCGTGTTGAGCTACGAGAAAGAATGGGATCTTCATCTATCGTTGTGCGAGTTCGCCTACAACAACAGTTTCCACGAGAGCATTGGGATGGCACCATATGAAGCATTGTACGGGAAGAAGTGTAGAAGTCCGGTTTGTTGGGAAGAAGTTGGAACCCGCAGTTTTCACGGACCGACGATCATTGCCGAGACTACGGAGAAGGTACAGAAAGCCATTGAGAATTTGAAAGTTGCTCGGTCAAGACAGAAGAGTTATGCAGACACCCGCAGACGACCCTTAGAGTTTCAGGTTGGCGAGTGGGTTTTTCTGAAGGTCTCACCGATGAAGGGTACGATCCGTTTCGGCCAGAAAGGCAAGTTAGCTCCACGCTATGTCGGACCGTTCGAGATCAAGAGTCGGATTGGTGATTTAGCCTATCGATTAGAGCTTCCCGAGATGTTTGCAGGAGTGCACAACGTTTTCCACGTTTCGATGCTTCGGAAATATGTTCATGATCCCTCCCATGTCATTCGCTACGACGAGGTTCAGATTCAGCCGAGTGCTGCATACGTTGAGCGACCGCTCCGTATCGTGGGAACCCGAGAGCAGATACTCCGTACCAGAACTATTCGATGGGTCAAAGTGCTTTGGGAGCATCACAGTCCCGATGAGGCTACTTGGGAGTTAGAAGAGCAGATGGCACGCCAGTATCCCGATTTGTTTTCCCAGGTATGAGCGAGTTAGTGTTCATTCCGAGGACGGAATGATTCTCAAGTGGGGGAGGATGTAACACTCCGACCCAGCTTGACCCCGTTTAGCGGTTAGTTAATCTTGTTTTTGTTGTTAATTGTGTTTTGTTTGTGTTTTGTTTTCGTTACGGGTCATGGATAGGTAGTTGGGTTGAGTTTGACCTGGATTAAGTAGATCAAGCCCTTTTTCGTAATTTTAGCTTTTCTTAGACATGGTCATTTTTGCATCATCTTGAGGTCAACGCGTGTCTTTCGTTGAGCTCGTTAACTTTCGTAACTACGTCATTTGCAACCGACGTCGTGTGTTTCGATTGGACCTTGATTTGACTCAAACTGAAAATAGACTTATGACTTGGCCCTTCTTGGAATTTGATCAACCCATTACTTATATAAGCTCTCACCCAATTCACCAACACTCACGTTCTCTCTCTTGTTCTCTCTCGTTTTCTCTCAACTTCACTGTGCACGTGGAATTCTCTTCTCCTTCACTTGATTTCTCTCCCTCGATCTAGCTTGTGGTTCTTGCATGTGCAATTGAGGTGAGTGGAAGTCTTCCATTCTTCTCATCTCCTTTCTCTATCTCTTCTCCTTCTTGCTTCTTTGCATGGTGTGTCTGTGTGTTGTGGATTTCTCTCCATCTCTCATGCATGCATGTGGTTTTGCTTGTGTTAGGTTGTGTTTGGATCCAAGGGCTACCATTGTGCATTTGAATTTCCAATTGAGGCAAGTATAACCATAACATTGAGAACCCATGTTGGTATGCTTTGATTTTGGCTAGCTGACATTGATGTGTGTGGAAAACATGTGTTTACAGCCCATTTGATACTTATTGGTTCAGTACTTGTGTATTCCCATTGATAGATTGCATTTCTGATGCATTTCTAGACATTCTGTACATGTTTCAGATTTCTGAATTCGTGCAGGTACGGCTAAGCCGTATAACACCTACGGCTCACAATCCAGAGAGGAGAAAAACCCAGTTTTCCTCTACGGCTAGGGCACGGCTAAGCCGTGGAATGCCCTACGGCTAAGCCGTAGCTCAGCCGTGGCCCAGCCGTAGAACAATACAGGGTGCAATTTCTGGAATAACTGAGAGTCAGCAAATGACAGACCTTCTACGGTTCAGCCACGGCTAAGCCGTAGACCACACACGGCTAAGCCGTAGCACACACACGGCTAAGCCGTAACCACACATGAAGAATAAGGCTAGGTGTAAAGATAAGACCTATATGACCTTCATGATAGAATGTAGAGCACCTAGACTTGCCCAACGGAATGTGATACTACGCGTGAATGATCTCGAGGGCTGCGAATCATTCATGTTCGTTATCCGGATGTTAAGCACCTCCCCATGGGTGTTGGTTTAAGGGACTTCGTGCACAGCCCGATTCAAGGCAACACTAGACAACGGTGTATCGAATAACTTAAAACTACATCATCATGCACGGTTAGAAACACCGGATAATTAGATTAGAATTGGTTTGTAAACTTAAGATGATTCGATTCACATGATTTGTTGCATAACATATTGCATTCGACCATTGATCTCAACACTCTACATGATTACGTATGTTTCGTTATTTTCACATTTTGGTTTATTTACCCTGAGTATGCATGTATGATGTGTTCATTCACGGATCTGCACGTATGATAAGTTGTCACGATCTACTCAGGATTTTCATGATTGACTCCGTATGGTCAGGCACTACTTAGCCTCAGCCTTAGGATCCCGACGGGGTGAATTCGGTATAGTTTATATGGCCTGCTGCAGTATGGATTTTGTCTTGGGGAACCGGACCCCAGGAAACCGAGACCCATTGTACCCTGGCCCGGACAATGGTGTTCTTTGCATGTTACAAGATCCCTCTTTTGGGAGCATATGGTAATGTAGTAGCCACTAGTCATGTACACAGCATGTTATCCTTGATTCACACAGCATCTTTCTTTCTTGCATGATAGCCTAGTATACGAAAATGCTTTCTTTAATAACATGATGTTCTTTATTCTATTAGACACAGCGTGTGTTAACTTGCTATGGTTTATACTTTGCTGAATCTTCGTATTCACAGTTGTTTTGGTGTTGCAGGCCCAGATCCCCCTGCCGAACCCTCGCCGGTCGGCCAGGCTCCAGTTGAGACCCCCGGGGCCCCCTCAGGCCTAGAGGAGTGGATGTGATCACTCCATGGGAGAGCGTTCATGGCATGCATCCTTTTGGAGTCTTGTGTTGTGTGGATTTTCAGACTTGTATATGTCATGACATGTCACTATTGTCTATATCTTTTGTTCATTTTGGTAAAACTTCATATGTAATTATGTCAGTCCTTTCTTGTATTATCCTCTTCTTGCTTTGTAGTTTTATGTTTCTGATATTTACAGCTTCCGCATACTTGCTTGGCACGTGTGCTTGTTCCCTTGTGCGTGTGCATTTAGACCCGGTCTACGTGTACAGGCACGGGAGTACGTGTGTCATTAGGTTTGGCTTTTGCTAACCCCCGAACCCTGGGCTCGGGCTGTGACAGTTAGTGCTACAATGATAGAGGGCAGATGCCTTCTACCAAACCTTCGTCCCTCTTTTTGAGTTAGAGGATAGAAGGTATTATCTTCAAGTGAGGCTAAGAGTTTGTTCTCAGCTTTACTAGATTTTGAAATGTGTGGTGCAGTGACCCTATGTTACATCTGAGAATGGACGCATGCTTCTGGGTCTTTTTGCAAGTTATGAGTTGCTGAAGGTCCTCTGGTGCTTACTTGTTCACGACCCATTGTTTGGGCTGAGTAGATGATGATCTTGAGCATTGGGCAACCACTAAATGCAACTTGCCAAATGATATTAACTTGTGATCCGTGAACCGGACCTGCCTTGCCCCCAGACGAGGCTTGATGATATGAAGGCTACTGCCTCCTAACTTCAATTGGCGTTTAGGTTCCTCCTGAACCTTATTAAAAACCACAAACGGATACTGGGTATATTTGGAAACCTAGGGTTTGGGAGTCTCGGTCTTCTTGATGATATTTAGGGTCACTGATGATCCATTGAGATTAGTTGAAGTCATGGAGCCCATAGGAGTAGAGAGTCTCTGTTAGACTGAAACTCTCGACGCAAGGGTAGCAGAGTAAGTTCGAGCCCTCTTCGGTGCTCCTGTAGTTGATTTGTTTTGGGTCATGGAGATTTTAAATAGCGTCTTCTTGGCCTCATCGAACGTGATGATTAAAGAACCCATGATATCTCTGCAAAGAAAATAAGTCCAAAGGACTATATTAGTGCCATAACCAACACGGCTGCCTCTTGGGCTAGCCGGAATGGTTTATGTATGCCATCTGAACCAATATGGTTTTGAACCGAAATGGTCAAAAATAGGCATATACCCCATCTCATTGTACTATACTAACTGTCCTAGCTATCAAAATTTCTGCCGCATTTCGAGACTACATAGTTAGGCTTAAATGTATGCTAAGTTGACTAAACCTGGCTACCAAAATTTTGACAACATTTCAAGGCTATCTATGTCAAACTTATAAGCAAGAGAGGGTTGGATCTAATCAAAAGGATATGGCCCATAGGATCAAGCCTGCACCACTACCACAATGATCACATGGGGTCCATCAGTGCGTGACGTCGAACAATACATGACTGTAATGTCATTGGTCTTATCATTGATTTGATATAAATATTTGTTTAGGTCAAAGCCTTTTGGACTGAATCACCACTCTTCTATTACATTTGATTTGGTATGTGCACATCGAGGTGCAAAGTTCCTTCAATTAAATGGCAAAAGTATGTACTTCGAAGTGCCTAATGCCTTCATTTGAATGATAAAAGGATGCACTTCGAGGTGCAAAGTTTCTTCATTTAAGCTCCCAAACCAATCATAGATATCAAGGTCTTGCATGGGTGTCTTTAGAAGTCAAACATGTCAATTTGCAAGCAAAATAGGTTAGTGACCGCAGGCCCGCGGTCACTGCCCATTTTCTACTACCTCCTGTGGTTACTGCACTTTTTGCATAGTCTCCCGTAGCCACAGTCATTTTACACAGCATCCCACGGCCACAGGCTATTTCACATAACATCCCGCAACCACTGGCTTACAGTAGCACATTTCAACACTTTTCATGCATTTTAGCCAATTCTCATGGCTTTTGCCCAAATTTGATCATAAATTAAAGTGAATTTCATTTCATCACTTTCATATATTTTAGCCAATCTTCTGATCGCGCTCAAAATATGAATGTGAAGTGCAATGGATTTGAGTCCAACATTCATACATTTCAAGTGTTAAGAAGAATAGGAAATAACTATAGTTCATCATTATTTTCCTTTTGCTTATATGGGTTCAAATGCTCTGACCAAGGGCATGTAGGTTGTTTACAAGTTTTAAAGCATTACAACCCCTCCATCTAAGTCTCAAATATGATCTAAATCTGGAATTTACGAGAAAATACATGAAAAAATGGAAGAAAGTATAAAAAGGGGGAGATAGTGGGGAGTGACCATAGGCCACCGTCACTAGTTCCTTGCCAATGACCGTGGCTCAAGGCCACTGGCAGACAGTAGCTGAAAAGCTAATATTTGCTTCTCTCTTCTCTTTGTTTCACTTTTGTGACTTCTTCAGAGTATTGGAGACTGTTTTTTTTTTAGAGTGTTGAATGACCATCAAAATTACTTGATTTGGCCGTTTTTGAGAATCATCACCTTTTGGTTACAGATTGTTTTTGTATAAATCTGAAAATGGTACTTAAACAAGCAAAAATGGAGCCAATGTTGTGTCATTATGAACCTATAATTTTCAAGGAATAGAATGAAGCCTAAAAAGGCTTATTCACAACTTCTGGGATAACCCAAAACCCTTCCCAAGTGAGAAAATCAAAAGAAAAACACTTCGTCCTAGTGGCCGTTGCATTTAGTGAGATCCATGCTTCTTCTCCTTCTCTGAACTATTTCTCACCTTTAATTAGTAAGAAGAAGAAGAAAAGCAGACTTGAAGTACCTGAAGTGTCGTTGGGATGCTTAGAATTGGGCTTGTGACTTGTTGAACTTAGTATGCAATTAATTAGAACTTGCTTCGGTGGCTTAGAACTTGCTTCAACCTTGTTTCAACCCTTTCTTCAGAGCCCAAGTATACCTCTTATAGGCTTTAGAGGAAGTTAGGATAGTTCCCAGCAGTTGCAAGGGAGTTATATTTTGAAATAAAGTGAAATAACTCCCAAAAACTCTCTAAGACCAAGTCAAAGGTGTTTGGGACCACGGTCGTGGTCACTGTCAAGGCTAACTTTGGATTTTTGCACATATGAACCATTTTCGCCTGTTTGGGGTCTGAACGATGTTCGATATTTATGAAACTTAGAGGGATGCTTTTTTACACTATTTTGATGTGTCATAGAAATTTTAGCCCATTTTGACCTTCTAAAGTTGGTCAACTACCCAGTTGACTTCTCACAAAAAAGGGAACTTATTTCAACTGTTTGAAGCCTAAATGACCTCAGTTTAGTTTGAAACTTGGATAGACTGATGTCAACAGTATCTTGGATCTCCATTCAAATTTCATGCAGTATGGGTTTGTGAAAGTAGGATTTCGAACAACGACCCACTTGTTGTATGTTATAAGTCACTATTCACCTTACACTATAAGCAGTTAGCTTATTTTCTACCCGAAAGGCATTCAATTGACTTAAAATTTTGGGAAATTAACTTCGAATATATTTTGAATCTCCATTTCGAATTTCATCACCTTTGGCCACCTAACTTTGGTCAGTGACCACCATGACTCAGAAGTTACGGACTCCTAGCTGACATGCCGTTGAAGCAGTCTCAAATGAAGTCCTTCTGACTTGCAAATTTGTAGAATCTCCTTTGAGCATGACTGAAGCTTCAGGCCCAAATTTTATCAATTTCGGTCGCTTAGAAGTAGCACTTTGGTTAGTGACCCGCATGACTTAGGAGTCACTAACCCAAAGTTGACATGTTTAGAGACTTTGGGTCAAATGTTATCTGTTTGACCTAAAATTCTACAAAGCCTCCCTTGAGTATAATTTGAGCTTCCTCCAGGAGTTTCAACTGATTTAATCTTCATGAGGTGTCAGTTTGCATAGTGATCCCATAGAGCTTAGTCGATGACCATCTGAACTGAGTTTAGGTCCAAATGATCTAAAACTTTGAAGGATAGTCTTTAAATGTATTTATAGGCATTCCTCTGAGTTTCAGCTTGTTTCGATATGTAGAAGTGTCAATTTCCACAGTGACCCCAAGGAGCTGGCAAACAATCACTAAAACTTAGTTTAAGCTGACATAAAGTCTAAATGCTTTGAAACTTTGAACATCATTCCAAAGTATGTTTTGGAATTGCCATGAGATTTTTAGCCACTTTGATAACCCCAAAACTTGAGTGTGTTCAATGATCTTTAGACTCTGAGCCAGTGAACCTTAAACTTGAAGTTTGGCAAGTTAAGTGACTAAATGAAGTTCACTAATTGTGGAATTGGAACTGCAGCACTCTGAACTCATTTGAAGTCTTTTGAGTGGATTGCATCAGCTCTGAACAACTGGATGCGGTATTTGACTTGTCATTCAACAATCCAAAGGTTTATGTGCCCTAGGTTTGGAATTTGCTTGTAATGTTTTCATTGCAACATTTGTAATTTTTTATAGGTCAACAATCATTTGTCCCCTTACGATGACGAAAAGTAGCCCAATCGGTAGGATCTTGGAAGATAGTTATTTCTTGAGAGTCATCAGAGTCATATCCCTCGGTGAAGACAACAGCCTTGCTCTGAAGTTTTTATTTGGCTTAGGAACGTTGCTATAAGGAACGTATCCTATGCAATATCATAGTTATTCAATTATGCAACCTTTTCAGAGATCTTCCTTTACTTCTAGAGTGAATACGTCAAAAGGGACTTAGACTCCATTTGCACTCAATCTAAGGCCAATGGGCTTCTTAAGATTATACCCATGTTCTTAATCATGTTACAGACCGCAGAATTGTAGATGTTAAGCCTTATCCTTCCGTCATTAGTGATTTTGTCAATAGGATAAGAAGAAGGAGTATCTTCTACTTGATGGAGAACTATTGAGTGATTATGTTGCAAGTATGGAGGTACAAAGAAGTAAGCACCGTCAAAATCATAGATTTGAGATGGAGTAGGCCACAGAAAGAGTAAAGGATCCTAATCTGCAATAGAATATATACAGGTGTCAACCATTGCAGCATCCTCAAAATCAAATTCAAAATCTAAATCCCTGACCATTGAGACAATAGGCACTGCGCTTGTCTATCTAGATCTTCCACATAAACGATAGAGTGCTATTTCAATGGATGAAATAATTCGAGAAATCTCATCAAAGGTTTGAAACTCCATCACCACTGTCAAGCTGCGAAGGGACGGCCTTAAGCATATCTAGCACGGATGAATTCATGCTGAGTGGTTTTCACATTATTCAGCTAAGTGAAACCATCTATCGATGTTTCTGTAAGATGACTCACCCATGCGTTGTAATGTCAACATAAGTTGGATGAAAGTGACTAGAGAATCAAGACTTACTAGTGACATTCTTTTGACATGAGGAGGTACATCATTACTTTCTTGGTAAGAATCTATGTCACCAACCAAAGAAACCACATTTGTTGGATAAGAGAGCCTTCGCTGTCTTGATCTTCTTCCAAAGCTTTGAATTGCGGCCTTAATGTGTGAGACGTGATAGGACATCTCATCTAATGTCAAAAATTCAGCTACTATTGTTACTTCTCAAAGATGAGGAAGTAGTCCATACCGATAAAGATGAACCCATATTACCTGCCTTGGAGGATTTGCACATCTTGTTGCTAGATCCCACCATCGGTTGACATATCTTTAGGCTAGTTTTTCCAAACTTTGCATGGTTAAACCCAATTCTCTCAAAGTAATATGAGGTTTAGTAGCTACTGTAGGAATTACCAAAGTGGAAGACTCCATACCACCATTTTCTCATTCCCGATAGCCTATAAGGTGCTTGACTCTGTGAAAAGTAGGGCTAAAAGAGGAAAATCTTGCCTCAAATGCTTGTCCTATTCCATGAGGCATGGTAGACTATGTACCCCTCCCAACTAGTGTTGGAAATACCAGTACATCATCCGGGTTTGCCCTATAGAACACAATAGGTGGTTCACCATTCCTCATTGGCACTAAAAAGTACTCAATTGGTGGCGTTGATGAGTTTTGAGAAGGTGATATATATGTTGCTGGACTACATGTCTTGCTTGTGTGAATAAAAAGACCTGCTTGTTTTTTCCTAGATAGCTTTGTGGACATGACCAAAAGTTGATCTGACTGTTTGATTTTAGATTTGACCTTGATTACCAAAGGAGCTTTGGTATCTAGAAATCTGATCGTTGGCTTTTTGGTAGAGTCCAACTTCTTGGCAAGCGTCTATCTTTTGCCAAACTTAGGGTAGTTTTTTTTTCTATTAAGATGGTGAAGGGCTCTGCCAATCATCATCCATAAGAAAGTTGCTTGTGTCTAGTTTAGGCTTTGTAGGTCTCTCCTGATACATGGATGCATCAGTGAAACAGACCTCCTTGCCTTTGAATGGCTTTTTTTCTACAAAGACGTGATGCACCTTGCCCTCAATGTCAATGTATTTGAGGCATTGATGGAGAGTGGAAGGCATTATGGAATAGTCATGAAACCATCGCCTTCCTATGAGGATGTTGTAATAAGCACGTGTTTTTACCATGTTCAAAGTGGCTTCTGAAGTCAAATCACCGAGCTAGAGCTGAATTCAAATCTCGGCAATCGGGTCTTAGACTTCTCTATTATAGCCTTGTATTGAAGTTTTGGTAGCAAATAGTTTGGTCACTAGGATGCCAAGTTCCTAAAGAGATGTAATTGTGTTGAGATTCAGGGCTAATCCTGAATCAGCTTGAACTCTTTGAATAGGTATGTCCTTGATGTAGGTCGTAAAGTAGAGCAGCCTTATGTGCTTCTTGTCACCTAAGAAGAGATCATCTTTTGTGAAGGAGATGATAGCCTTAGAAGCATTGTGAATGGAAAGACATTCCATACAATGCTTCTGAGGCCTCATAGATCTTGCTTTGAGATAGTTCTTCTATATCTGATGTGCTTGCGTCACATGAGTTTGATTATTAGCATTTGAAGCCTGTAAAGCTCGCATAAAGTTGTTACGAGTCTCCTTAGACATCTGCAAAAGATTAAAAATGTGAAGTCATGCAAGTATGTGCTTAAGGTGTTCAATAACATCATAAGTGAATAGCTCTTATGACCTTTCATTTGCATTTACTTCCGAAGAAGTTATATTTATATTTGGATTATTCCCTGAAGGGTTTACATAAAAAAAAGAAGAAGGTCTATCATAGTTGACTCTATAGGTGCGACCAGAGCGAGTGCCCTCATTAACTACGTTGTTTCGATTAACCTTTTGACAAGTATCTCTTCTTATGGCATTTACTTTTTCAGGTTCAGCAAAGAGCTAGCTGACTTCTTCCAAGCCTACCTCTTAATTTGTATTGTTATAAGCGACTTGAGATGTTGATGATTCATCAGCAAAAGGGCTAATGATTACCAAAGCAGGTGCTAGTGGCATTTCTTCTTTTAAATCAAAAAGATTATCCAGAACTCGGAAGACTTTTTGAGATACAGTAGGACTGCCAATGCTGAGTTCATTATGTTTCTTTTGTGAATCAAGCTCACTTTTTGCTTTGGAAACAATGAGTTAAGTGCATGGTTCAGAGCTTAGCTTTAAAGGATTTGGCTCAACACTTGGTTCAGGATAACCATTTGGTATAGAAGTCAACGCCTGGGAATCAGAAGACAATGGTTGCCATTGTTGTTTCCAATCAAATTCAACCAAAGGCAAACAATCCAGATAAATCTCTGGAGGCAGTGGAAAAGGAGGAGGATCACTCGACCAACCACTTACACTATGTCCATGCAGATCATAAAGAGCCGCTGACAATGTATTGAGACCATGTTTGATGTTAAGTGTACCCATTTCAAGATCAAAAGTTTGTTCAAAACTCTCATCTTCATCAGAGGGGTATTCATCAGCGAAAAAATCATAAATCCACTAATCATCGTCGAAGTCAGAGAAGTCTAACAAGTTTTCCTTATCATCCGAATTAGGAGATGTACCATCCCATGATAACCTGTTGTAATTGAAAATTGGTGGTTCTTCCTCATCTTTTGGAATTGGAATGATGAAATCAATCGAGGTAAAATGACCTCTGACTAACTTAGAAGGTTCTTCTGAAGTAGAAGCTTCTATCACTTTTTTTTTTCTTTTTTTAATTTGTTTTTGTTCTTTGATCAAGTAGTTACAGCCAACTCTTTGCAAGTTCTTGAATTGCCTTTTAGCCTTCTTTCTTTTTACAGATATGGGTTTGGTCTTAACATTTTCCCAGCCTTCATCATTTATTAAGCCTGGGTAGACCCACATTTCTTCTCCTGAAGAGGTCTTGATCAGTATCATACTTGTTGATTATATGTTATGTTGACAAAAAGAAACTCAAGCGTCATTGGCTTCGGTGGGGATGGTACAGCAACAAGTGCAAATTGTCCGAAAGATGTCATATTGACCGGAGTAGGATCATACTTTCGGTCAAAAGTTATTACTCTATTCTTCGTGGTTGTTCCAAGTATCTGTAGGATAATGGTCTGCATCTGTTGATAAAGGACTCATGAAAGAGAGTTCTGGTAACTGCTTGTACTAATCAAAGGTAACTCCTTTTAGTTTGCTGAGAAACAGCGTAATTTTTAACGCATCCAATTCTAGCAAGCTTCCAAGAAGTGGTCTGAAATGCACAATGTGTTGATATACTAACCCCCACACAAGGTATTACTAGAAAGTTAGAAGCTGATAGTCTGGTAGAAATGGAACAAGATCGAACTCCGAATGGTACTTTGGTGTGATACCTTTTTTTCATCCTGGTTCCACCTTTGATTTTGTCAGTATTTCTTTAACCTCCTTGAAGTTTACATGCATTTCAAGATCTATGTGAAAACCAAGAATTAACGAATGATCCCCAGAAGAACTCGCGACCGTCATCTTATCTACAAGGATTTGATTTGAGCCATTAGCAGATCAATATTAGTTGCATTTTTCCTAGTTATTGCTTGTTCTCTTCGACTAGCAAAAAGAGGATTTGCTTAAGCTTAGACTAGATCACATAACTTGCCCATTAAGATTTGCAATTGGGTAGCTATATGGTCGATCTTGGCTCCTTGTTACTTTACTGCATCACCGACATTGTCATTTTCATTTTCATCGGCATCCTCTTCGTCACCACCAACATCGTCATTTTCATCTTTGTTAGTTCTACTCCCCTCAACCATAAACATAGTGTACTGACAGGGGTAAGACGATGTCAATGTCTAAGAAGTTGACAAGTTGTTTTCTATATTTAAGGCTGTGATAGGATCCTCTTCAAAGTCAGTCTTGACATTACCTACAGAAGTCCTACTGGAATGAGAAATTGAATTAGACCCTTGTGACTGAGTCTGAGCCATACTCTAAGTGACTCACCGAGCAGAACCTGGCTCGACAATGTAAGAAGAGGTCAAGTAAGATCATCTTCTTTGACCACCCACTTTTGAGTGATCTGACGCTGAGACAGCTTCTAAGTCCGCTCCCTGTAACAAGTCAAGGTTTCTTTTTTGATTTGAGTAGCCAATCTAACTGTTAGGGTTTGGTCTTTGAATCTGGCCACCATTGGCCTAGAAATGGCAAGAACTCATTCTGAATCCATTAGATCGGAAGTGGGAAACAAGAGGATGTCAACAGCATCTATTTTGTTCTTTTTCTTTTGCTCCTTCTGCTAGAGTGAGTCTTTGAAGTGATAGAGATTAGTCTCATTATCAATGACCAATCACTCAGTTTTCTTTTGATGTTCAGCAACATATGACAAACACTAAGGTAAAGATGGCGGGGTAGGTGCTACAATGATCGAAGGTAGACGCCTTCTGCCAAACCTTCATCTCCCATTCTGAGTTAGAGTGTAGAAGGTGCTCTCTTCAAGTGAGGCCAGGGGTTTGTTCTCTACCTTACTAGGTTTTGAAGTACGCGGTTGTGGTGACCACGTGTTGTATCATGGACTAGACCCATCTTTCTAGGCCATCTTGCATGTAAGGAACTGTTAAGGTCCTCCGGTGTGTGAAGGAGTAAATTGTTGATGACCAGCTACTTAGGTTCGTTGTTGACATTGGGCCCTAGACGACCATAGCATGCAGCTTTCCAGGAACCGTTGAGTTTCGATTTGTAAGTCAGACCTTTCTTGCCCCTAAATGAGGCTTGATATGTGAAGACTGCTGCCTTCTGATTATATCTTAGGCTTAGGTTCCTCTTGAACCATGGTAAAGAACCCAAACAGGTTCTAGGCATATTTGGAAACCCAAGATTTAAGAACTTCAAATTCTTGATGGGCTAGGAGGTCACTGATGACCCACTCAAACATAAGGAAATAGTTGAACTTATGTGACTAAAGAGCCTCTAAAAGACTGAGACCCTTAATATAGTAATAAGAGGTCAGTCTAGGCATGCTTAGGAGTTCTTGCTGATGGACCATTTTAGGTCATGGAGATTTTAAATAGCCTCTCCTTAGCTTCATCAGAAGTAATGATTAAAGAACCCGTTAGTATTTTCTGTAAAAACAAGCCCAAAGGACTGTATCAACCTCATAACCAACATGGCTGCCTCTTGGGTTAGCTGAAATACTTTATGAATGCCTTCTGAACGAACATGGCCTCCTTATTGGATGAGTCAAAATAGTCAGAAAAAAGCATAAACTTAATCTCATTCTGCTATTCTTATTAGTCTTAGCTACAAGAATTTCTGCAATATTTCAGGATTATATAGTCAAACTTAAAAGCATGCTATGCTCTCTAGTCCTAGCTACTAGAATTTCAACAGCATTTTAGAACTATACGTCAAATGTAAAAGCAAGAGAGAGTTGAATCCAACCAAAGGGATAAGGCCTGTAGGATCAAGCTTGCACCACTATTACAATGATCACATGAGATCCATTAGTACAAGACTCCGGACAATGCATGCCACAAATATCATTATTCTTATGGCTGATTTAATATAACATATGTTAGGTCTTATAAAGGAACTAATGATCTTACAGCCAATAACATAAAGCCTGTAGACCAAATCAATACTATTTCAATTGGTACAAGGGTGTTGATTAGTATATGCACATCTAGGTGCAAGGTTCCTCCATCTTAGTTGACAAGTTCATGCACTTTAAGGTGCAAAACTCCTCCATGAATGCTCCAAAACCCATCATAGACATCAAAAGGTCTTGAATAGGTTGTTGCCAAAGTCAAACAGGTCCAACTAGGGCCCAAACAGGTCAATGACCCACGGTCACTGGCTGTTCTTCATAGCACTCTGCAGTCACAGGCCATTTTACAAAGCACTTTACAATCACAGGCTCATAGCAACATTTTTCAGCACGTTTTTAGCACTCTTTCATGCTTTTTTTAGTTTTTAATGTCTTTTAGCCTAGTTTGATCATAACTTAAAGCAACGTAGCTTCCCCATAGACTGCACCAAGCTTTTGATGCACGTGAAATGACGATGAATGCCAAGGAATCAAATCCAACATTCACACATTCAAATTCACAAAAAAAAAAAAAAATGGAAAAGCAATTACAAATCTTCATTAAATTACCTTTTGTTTACATGGATTCAAAGCTCTAATCTCGGGAATGCAAGTTTTTTTTACAAGTATTAGTCAATTACAACCCCTACCTTTAGGCTTAGATATGATCCAAACTAAGCAAAATTGTGAAATATTATGAAAAAGAGGAAAAATGCAGAAGAAAAGGGCATGGTGACCATGGACCACGGTCATTGAGCCTTTGCCAGACGGTCACTGACAGACTCCGTTTCACTTCTATTTGCTTCTACAGTGTCTCCAAGGTGCTAAAACTTATATTTTAGAGTTTTGGAAGGTAATAAATAACCACCAAGAGTGTCAACTTGACCCTTATAATCATCTATGATCCTTGGTAATCACTACTTTAATGTTACAAATTGCGTTTGTGCAAATCTGAAAGGGTTGCTTTTGTGTAAGCAAATATGGCCAAAGTTGTGTCATTCCGGCACTATGGTTTTTGAGGACTAGAATGAAACCTAAAGAGGTTTGTTCACAACTTTAGAAATGGCCAAACTCCTTTCAAGTTGAAAAACCAAGGAAAAGGCATAGCTTTACCTATTGGAGTTCATTTGCACTTGATGGCTTTGAAACTCTTTCTTTGTGAGTAGTAGCGACGCATATCTTCTTCCTCAAAGTCATTCCCAGCTTAAACTTGTTAGAGGAAAAAGAATAGAAGGAATTGTAGGCCAAGTGCTTAAGAAGATTGCTTGTAGACTTTCAAGATGAATGCTGGCGTCTTCAAAGTGTGGGAGAGCCCTTGTTCAAAGGCCTTTCTTATGTTTTTATAGCTTTCAAAGGGAGTTAGGATGGTTTTCTATAGTTGGAGGGAAGTTATATTTCGAAATAAAGTAAAATAAACTCCAAAAACCATTTGTAACTCATTTACAGATGTCCATGACCATGGCCCACGGTTACTAAAAGGCCCATCTGTGGCCTTTCTGCTTATGTGACCCATTTTCATCAATTCGAGGCCCGAATGATGTCCAAACTTCATAGAACTTAGAGGGATGTTTTCTAGTATTATTTTGAGATTTTCATATTTTCATCATATCCTATCCTTTTGAAGTCCGTCAATCCTCCTTTCAACTTTTCATAAAAGTGAGCCCTTATTTCAGCTGTTTGAGGCCTAAATGACCACGGATTGCTTGAAACTTGGAGAAATTAATGTCAAAAGAATCCTAAGTTCCCATCTAAATTTCATGCGATTTGGCTTTGTAGAAGTAGGATTTTGATCATTTACCCATTTGTTGCATGTTCTAAGTCAATATCCTTTTATATTGTAGGCAGTCAGTTTGTTTTCGACCCAAATGATGTATATTTGATTTGAAACTTTGAGGAGTTGATCTTGAACACATTTTGAGTATCTAATCTAAGTTTCATCAGATTTGACCTCCTAAAAGCGGGATTTTGGTTAGTGACCCCAAGCTTTGGGGGTTACTGACCCCAAGTTAACATGGTTGTTGAACTTGGGTCAAATGACATCCATTTAACTTGAAAATTTGCAAAGCCACTCCTGACTATGACTTGAGATTTTTCAAGGAGTTTCAATTAATTTGATCTTCATGGCGTACTACTTTAAACGGTGACCCCAAAGAGAATGAAAGACAGCCACCTGTACTAGGTTTGGGTTCAGATGATGTCTGAATATTCTAAAACTTTAAAGGATTATGCTTAATTGTATTTAAAGACATTCCCCTGAGCTTCAACTAGTTTTGATATGTAAAAGTGTCAATTGCTATAACGACCCCAAGGAAACTGGGTGACAGCCACTGAAACTTGAGTTAGAGCTGAAAGAACTCCAAATGCTTTGAAACTTGAAGCATCATTTCTGAGCATATTTTGGAGTTTCTATGTGATTTTTAGCCACTTTGATCATCCATAAGCTTGAATGTGTTCAATGACCCTCTGGTTTTGAGTCAATGAACCTTGAATTTGGTGTTTGTTGAGTAAATGACCAAATGAAGTCCATTTGCCCTAAAATTTGAACAACCACACTCTGAGCTCATCTGAAGTCTTTTAAGTGAGTTGCATTAGCTCTGAACATCTGGTTGCAATAATTGACTTGGCATTCTATAATTCCAAGGTTTATGCCATTGAGCTTAGAATTTCCTTGTGATGTTTTCACTGCAACACTTCTAATGTTTGTAATTTTTTATGGGTCAACACCTTGGAGACGCATTGGGCAATGTGGTGATGGCTATGAGTAACATTGAAAATGAGGTTGAAAAGGTTGAGGATATTGAGGCCATAGCAGTTTTGAGAAGGATACAGATGATCTGTCATACTGGCATTAATAGCGAAATTATCCTAGAAGGTCTTGTATTTGACAGTAAATGCGCTGAACTCTTCCATGCCAAATCTCTCTAGACAAGGTACCATGTTTGATGAGATTAGAGACTTGCTAAAGTGTTCTCCTCGCTATGAAGTGAATCATGTGGGTAGGGAAGGCAATGTCTTCGCTCATGCTGGTTAGATATGCCTAATTAGTAGATGATATGAATATTTGGTGGTACTCTATTCCAGAGTTGATAAGAAAACATATAATTATTGACTCTTTATCAGAGTCTTTTTAATACATCAAGTATCTCTTAATTAGGAAAAAAATACTCATTTGTTGGAACCCATTTGACTATGAGTTTTTAAAAATTCAATTCCATGCAAATAAGTGTGCACTTAGGCTTTTTCTGTGTTTCCCTTTTTTTTGACAAAATCATGAGTGGGTGGCCATTCTTGACCCCATCCACCAACCCAATCCAGCTTGAACCCCGCCGGTTATTCAAGGTTTAGGTTTGAACCTGCTTTATCGTTGGGCTGTATCAGGTCGACATTTTCGACCAGGGGCTGGTCCATTTTATTATTCAACTTGCCATGATCCATACAAAACAATACGGAACGACACTCCAATCCAACGGGAAGTCAATCTTTTAATTGAGGTTTTGGATGACTAGCGTTGTAAATGTCGGCCTAGGGCTGGGCTTCATGGTAAATTTGGATCAAAACCTAATTTAGTTGATAGGTTTGAACGTTTACTTGAGCCTGATAACTCAGACCTGGTTCAAATTCTAAATCTATTGTAACTATAACGTATAATCTTGATGTTCACAATAGGTCATGGACCTGGGACTTCTTTATTGCCAATAATGCTCAACCATACCCCAACCCGCTATTTGCTTTTGAGTGATATTTGCCCTGTGTAAGTTAAGTTGGGATTCACCTAATTTAAGCACTATACATAACATTTTTAGGCTGAACTTGAACCAAATTGAGAATGATCCGTGGTGAGAGGTGTCAGTTGTCACCTAACCATCCAGGGTTCTAATCCTCGACATACCACAATTCCTCACCCGGGGATTCTCTCACCTCACTCAAGATTTACTTCCCTCACCTACATCACCCCTCCTGAGGCCAGGTTCCAACCCCCTATCGCTGGGTACCAATAAAAAAAACCTTGAAAACCTGATCAGTTTATTTGTTGGATTGAAAATTTCAACGTAAGCTGCACTAGGATATCAAAATCGTCAAATAAACCCTTTATTAAAATATTTAGTTCCCTTTTTTTTTGGTGGGTGGGGGGTGTGTGTAAAACGAGTTCTATTTGATTGGGTGGATCATAATGCAATTAGTGGGGCTGCTGGTCCATGGTAAGATGGACTCAACCCCAACCCCTTTATCTAATTGGGTAAGAAATCTTCAGACTTAACTCACCCAAAGAAAATGGGTCATGTCAATTTGCACCATGAAGAATTGGGTTGGGCCTTGTGTGGGCTGGGTCAAGAATTGCAGTCCATATCCATAGCTGACCCATATTGCTATTACATAATGCCCACTGATGAAACTATGGTTTCAAAAGTCAAAGCACAAAAAAGACTTAAACTTTGCACTAATTTAAAAAATAGATTATCATAAATAAAAAAAAAAGGGAGTTAACTTTGCCCACAGTATAAGAAGTTGTAAATGGTTGAAAAAATATTTTTGTTGCAATAGAGACATTTGAGTAAAAGTCAAAAGCACGCAATATATAGAATAAAGTTGGCGTTAAGTGAATGAATGAAAGCCTAGTTGGATGACTTCATTTTCAACTTTTCTGAACCATTTAATTAATTGCAAGTAGTTTGACAATACAGCCATACCACTAAAAGAAACAAATGCATTGCACCGGGACAACTGGACTCTTGTAATCTCTCTCATCGTGCTGCTGTTTCTTCACAAACCAACCTAAAGTTAGTGGCCCCTTTTTAATCTTGTTTTTTGCACGGACTGATATATAGGTTGGTGGGAGGCATGTGGGGCCAACTTGTCCTATCAATGATCATCACATATAAAGATGATCTTCAAATTAAGCACCTAGGTGGACTGAATTATGTTGGCTATACGAACTCATGAAATGAACTTGTAAATGAATAGGAGTTTCAATTTTAACCCAACTGGTTGATGAACTTAGATAGGCTGACTGTGAATTGAATAAGGTAGTTTTGAAAGATAGCTAATCTCTAATGCTCTTTCTTTACATCTGGTAACACTCGTAAAATCTGTCCTCAAATAAAATAATGGAGATGACAATGATAATTACAATAAAATTAATAAGGCAAAATCCTAAAAAGTATAAATTGCTTCACCGAATTTCAAAAAAACACATGAAGATATAAATATTTTTAAAATATATATATATAATTTCCACAATTCTTTCAATCACGTAAATCTAAGCTTCACGTACTTAGCTTCACTAGAAGCGGGGACAGACTTGTCAAACTACAGGTCTATCCAAAAATCATATAAAAATTATAGGTTTACTCCAAAAAATTTACTTAAAATTATATAACCATCTTTAAAACCCACGTAAAAATTTTTAATTTGCAAACTAAACGAACTATTAGATTCTAAACCCTGGAATGAAAATGTTTGGTCCACCCCACACTACAGAACAAGTTTAGTGGATGACAGGAAATTTGTAGTCATTGTCTTGTGAAATTCATAGCACGTGATCAACGGCTACGGGGCGGGTACCTTGTCGATAAAAAGAAAAACAACTTTACTTTTATGTCCAGCGGGACTGCTAAAAATATTAAATGGTGGATCTTGAGAGAGAAGGACAGTATCGTGTCATCCACCATCTCATGGTATTTCACTTTTGCGCACGTGTATGCTGCTTGCCTGCTATTCTTTATACTCTGTTGACTTGTGCAGACTTTCCTGCACATGTTTGGTTTCCGTGATTTGGTCGGTTTCTTTTTTTTTTTTTTCATCTTTTTCTTAGGTTTTTTTATTAATTTTTGTGCACTGTCACCTTTGGCAGGCCACCTCCATGCCTTCGTGACAAAAATAGAGATATTTTCCTAGACAAGCTACTTCATCTTTTTCGATATCTTTACTTTGATCACGAAGCGTGGATATCAATAGCTAATAGTGACCGTATAAGAAAAAAACTCGTTAGTGGAAAAATTTACCGCATTTATGTGAAATCAAATTAGCACAATGAATCGTGGTCAACATGGTATGTCCATACATTAAAAATCAAATCTTCATACATTAAAAAGGTTATCTGGTGCACCTCCTTGCATAGAGCAAGTTGTATAAAATGGAAATAAAAAAATAACATAAAAGGGAGTAAAAGAGATAGTGTGGAACGAGTTATTTAACGAAAAAGAAAGTAGAACTAAAGTGATGAGTGAATGGTTTGATGAGATAAAATTATGAGTAGGTAGTTATATAAAGTGAATGTGGAATATATTACTAAATAGGAGCAACTACTAGTCAAAATTACGCTTGATAATGAAAATTAAAGCCAAAACCCTTGGATTTAATATAATATACTTAATATCCAGTTTTGATAATTATAAAACATTTACCTAGACCTATTTAAAAATGTCTACCTCATATTTTAAACTTTCTAGCCAAGAAAATATAAAGGAAAGTGTCCACCTCATATTAGGCCCCACTTGATTTAGATGAGTCTTAGCAAAAGCTGCAATAGTATGAAATCCTCATATTCAGCCCAATAGTATGAATCTCATGAATATGCTACATCGGAATACAGCATAGAGCGCCTACACACTTATTATGCAGCTGCTGATTAGTGTCAGAGATTTCTAAATTTAAAAGAACATCTTGAATTCGCAAGTACATATAGATATGTTTGGTGCGATAATAGAAAAATTATTTGTATTGCTAATGACTTAGCCGAGCAAACAACAATTATGTAAAATCCTTATAAATCAGGACAATCAAACCTTAGTCAAATTCTTAATGCCTATAAAAATATGTCTTTTGATATTTCAGAAAGAACTCGTGAAGAATTAATTCAGCTATTCCATAGAGAATTTGAAAAAGATGGTTGAAATAATCCTTATCTTAATTTTGACTCCATTATGAAGTTCTCTGCCAACTACAATTGAGTTCAACAGCCTAAAGAATAATCGCATGAAAATTCTCCCTCCATATTGCATGCGAAGAAAATCTTTTTAAAGGCTTGCAAGAAGACAAAACATAATAATGGCAACTTCTTTTCCTACCGGAGCAATAAAGCATTTTGCCATTTAATTCTCCACAAACCCTTCATGAAAAAGTACTATACAAAAAAGACAAAAAGTGAACTCTCTTGAGGATAAAGATGTGCAACATCTAAAGCATTTTGCCATTATTTTTTACTGTTTTTAATAATTATTTAGGATGAGGGATTATCATTGACCTTATCCGGTGCTCATGGTGTACATGGAAGCTTCCATACACTCCTTATTATGGGGCCCACTTCAAGCCCCACTAGGAGATGGGATTAGGGGGATCTCTTCATACAGTTGGGGCCTACCTATATGTAAAATATGGGCCCTATCTCATTATCCTAACCCTTTTATCAATGGTCAATAAGTTTTATCCCTTTAAGAATCAACCTATCGATCCAATGGTACATTTTATTCAAATAAGTATAAAAAAAGCTAGTGTAATTTAGGGGCCCTGTGTGTGGCCCATTTGGATGGGTCATTACGTGGGCTCCACTATGAGGTGTGCACGGTGTGCAAATATCTGTTTTTTAGGTGTGTAGCTCGTTCCAATGAGTGTGAAAAAGGGGCCAATATAATTTGGCAGGTCTTGTGCATGTGGTCCATTTGGATGTGTCATTTGTTGAGCTCCACTATAAGGTGCGGATGTTGTTACAATAAGTGTGCATAAGACAACTTCTATAGTTTTTTTAAAATACTCTCTATTAGCAGCGAATATCTTATATATAAAAAAAGTACAAATTATATTTTGCTAAATAAATAAGAAAACCAGTGTCTCTTCGTTTCTCTTCGTTTCTTTCTCTTTCTCTTAAATGTTTAGTTAGAGGAAGAAAACACAATGTAACACAAACATCAGAGAGAAACACACACATGAAAAAAGAAACAAAAGAAAAGATAAAAAACTAGAAGAACTAGAAAATCCGATTGTTTTGGGAAGGAACCGATAGATAATCTTATCAAAACCCTTTGAAATATATTGTTTTGCCATTCAGTAACAGTTCAAGATCTTTGTATTTCTCATTATTAACAAATTTGATGTGCCTATGGGCTTTGAAAGAGTCATTTGTCTGCTCAAGTCAATGTGCTAACAAGTAGGCTTGCTAATTTGACCCTAAGACGAGGACCTGGCCTAGCCTGCCCCTCAAAAAGCCATCAAATGAGGATTTTTATTTTTAAGGAAAAGCCTTAGGGCTGGGTTTGGATAGTTTTTTTCTAAGCCCTGAAATTTGAGGGCTAAGTTGGATAGTATTGGCCCAACCTTACCCTAGCCATGGCCCTCCTACTTATATTTTTTTATATTATATACATGTGTGTAAAATATATACTAAAATGCACTTATACTAGTCACTTAGTAGTGATAAAAGAGGGGTATGAAGACAATTTCATACCCACCTACCAATTACAAAATGTCCTTTAAATACATACAAACATTTTTGGTTTATTTCATCTATATTTAAGTTATGTATTGTAGTTAATACATAAGCAATACGTGTTGCACATGTTTTTCTAATCCCTTTCTTCTAGTTTTATTATTTCTTATTTAAGCTTTTGTATGTTGCTTGTATAATTCTTGTTAGTGTGAAAGGGGGTGTCTTCCTTCCTATTAATAAAAATATACATTTTCCTTTATAGAGTTACTTAGGATGCTAACCAATTCATAGAAATAGTTTGTATGTGCATGGAACTTTAGGGGTATAGGGTGATCCAATTATCCTTTTAATAAGATAAATATAACTCTCAATTTTTAAAGGTAATATTATTTTTAAGTGCATTTATTTTTGTGATTGAGATCCAACAATGTAGTCAAATCAGTGTTAAATTGAAAATGATGCCAACTGATAAAAGGTACGTGAATATAGATAGTTGAAAATTTCAAAGATAAGACGTTGCTGGAATGATAGAATGATTTCATACATAGGATTCCTCTGAAGGTGTGAAATAGATCTAACTCTTTACCCTTTTTATTTTTTTAACGAAATAAATAAAATCATATGTTACAGAAGTTTTTTCTAAAATAGATGGAATAAAAATAGATGGGAAGAGCCCTTTTTTTTTCTAAAATTTTACAGAAGTTTGTGATATTAGAAATTTATAGACTCGACGTGATGACTTATCCCTTTGACATTTGAAAATGCCATATTTCTTTGGCTAGTACTTCAAACTTCAGCCACTTAAAAGACCTAAAAGAGCCTCTAAATTCTTGAAACTTCAACTTCCTTAGCATTTGCAGGTAATTCACCTGATAGATGAAATTAGGAATTCCACAAGGGATAACTGAAGGAGAATTTGAAAATTATACATGGATGAACTCCTCGAATTCTAATAAAGAAATAGGCCAAAACTAAGGGCGGTCACAAGTTAAATTCCTATCCACATTTGATCTATTTTTTAGAACATACAATAAATTTAATCCCAATCTGCACTTGATAAAGGTCAAACACCATATCTAACTTTGATGAACCAAGGTTGGGCCAAGCCCAAATTATTAAAAACAACAAGACAATATTTGGTTTGGTTGCGCCTCACGAAAAGCCCAACACAACCTTTGCTCATTCCAAATTAAGCAAACTACTTTCAATACAAACATTAAACCACCACACATTATGGATGGATTCAAATATGCAGTCCAATTGTAGCCCAATCTATTTATGCGAGCTACACTAACACAAGTCCTGCAGATCAACCCTAACCCGACTAGTTTAAGTGTGGGTAACTCTAACCCAACCTATTTAAATGTGGGTCAAATTCTCCTAACTCACATTAGACCCATATTGATTGCAAGATAGGTTATGCAGGCCAAACGTGGGTTTAATGTAAGTTGGATTAGTGGGCCAGATCACACAACCCCACCTGGTAGTTTCTATCAAAATTATTGTTCTATCATCCATTAAAAAAGGTAGAACATTTTTACAATTTACAAAGTACGAGAAAGGCAAAGGAGACTATTTAGGCCGGACAAAAACCTTCACGCCGGGTGAAAGGGGTACTTCATAACTATAAATAGGGAGGAGAAAGGAAAGGCGTTATCTTTTTTTTATAATTCTCCCAAGCGGAAATGTCGGTATTTTGTCCGTGAGCTGTTCGACGGACGATATTACTCCCTTTCCACTCCGAGCTGGAGGATTAAAAAATCTCGCTCTGTGTATCTTCGGTGCAGATGCAGCCAAAGCAAGAAAAAGGAAAGTAAGAAAGAGGAGCAGCTGCTTCTCAAGTCTCTCACCCCTCCCTCTTCACGCGTTCTCCGTGCACCGATGGATTCCTCTCACGTTTTCTATCAGATCCTTTAAACTCTTCCTCCAGAGAAGGCACAAGAAAAAGTATAAAAATCCAATCTTTTCTCTTTTCTTATTTGTAGATGCTCTTTTTTTTTTTTTTTTTTTCATCTTCTTCTTTCATGGCAGATATGATAGGGTGTTCTCAACAATGATTTCTCAGTTGCAGATGGTTTTGAAGTCTTTTTTTTTTTTCCAATCAAATGTCTTAGTTACTGCTTAGGGTATCTGGGGTGGTCTTGAATTGGAATTTGATTTCTCACTGATGGTTGTTTCATTTTGATTTTCTAAGTTTTGGGTCTTTTTCTTTGCTTATTCCTCTCTCTCTCTCTCTCTCTCTCTCTCTCTCTCTCTCTCTCATTTGAAATTTCTGTGAGGGATGGAATTTTTCTCTGTCCCTTTTTTTCTTGATTTGTTGGGGAAGCTTTTAAGGGATTTCAACTAGAGAATTTACAACATCCTATCTTTCTGAGTGTTTTTTTTCCTTCTCCATTAAGTTCAATCTATCTTGATCTCCATGCTTTGACAGATTTGCAGAAAGCAATATATTACCCCTTTTTTTTTAATCAAAAGGAGAATAAGCTATAAAAGCATTTTTCTGCTTCCATAAAATACTACAAATGGGATATGAATTGTGTCAAGTTGGTCAGCAGAACCTATTTAAATTCCACTAGAGAATTAAGAAGCAATTGACTAATAGTTAGAGAGTGGGTAGATGATCTATTACTTTAAATGGCTATTTGGTAATTACTTTAATTTTAAAATCCAGATAGCACTGAGTCACTGCAGTCATCTTTGGTTGGGTTGTGCTTGTGCATAGAACAATTGTTTCTTTTCTGTACTATCAGTTCAATTAATTGCAGCCCACAAAAGTTATCTTCCAAAGGAAATTTCAGAGATGAAAGCAGCTCCTGAACACATGACGTTGTGGATGTTTTCTTATAATGGTTGTAAGCTGTTGTTAGATGTGTGGCTGTGAGCCATTTATGTTGGACTATCAGCAAGTGGGACTACCTTTTCTTATGCCCCTCATTATGAAAGGGGTGTGGGAATGTCATAATAACTTTAGTTGGATAGTCTGTTTCGCTTTCCAAAGGTCTTATCTTATCTGTAAAGCGATTAAAGGGGTTTATGACATTTCATTCATCCAGTTGCGCAACTTATACCTAAAGAGAGGTAGTCAGAGGTTTAGTATTGTCCATTTTTATTCTCATAGCTCTGCAGTCATCCAAGCTTATATGCTAATATTTATGATGGGCCTATTTTCGGAGGCTTTTGTTGAGTGGCCTGTCATGTATCTTGGGTTGGTGAGGAATTTTGATATTGTTGTAAGCCCCGCAAGTTCAATTTGCAAAGTGATATTATTATTTTTTTCTGAATGACCCTTCTTTTCTTCCGCACCAAAACCAATCATTACTATTTACTAAATTGTCATTCCATGAATTGGACCATGCCCAACTTATTTGTGGCTGTTAATTCATGATAACTCCAATTTCGATTGTCATGATGAACAATGAGATCAGTTCTTGGAGACATAATAGGATCTTGTAGTTCTACATGATATTAGGAAGTCCATTGTTGGTACAAAGAGGATCTTGAAGATCGAAATGCTCTGATGGATCGATGTGTTAGTTCAAAGTTAAGCCGGTAGCAAAGTGGTCCACTCAGATAGGAGGTGAATTATGAGGAGACTTTCTCAATGTTAGTTAAATTTCCTTCAGTCTACATCCTTATGTTGATTGTTGCATTCTTGGACTTGGAGTTTGACAAGATGGATGCGAAATTGCTTAACATAGAGCTATAGACAACCAATGAGATATGTTTAGAAAGGTCATCAAATGAAATTATGCAAGCTCAACAGATCTATCCATGGGCTAAAGCAACCTTCTTGGTAGTGGACTAGTGGTACAAGAAATTTCATGATGCTGTGTTATGGGGGCCATTGTATCTTCATTAAGTGGTCTAAATACGATATCATTTTCTTCTCCTCATGTAGATATTTTTTTCTTGCGGTAATAGTATTGACATTATGTTGAAACAAAAATGGTTTTTGAGACTTCCCATTTGAAGGACTTAGAAGAGGCTGATATCATTTTGGGTTTTAGAAACATTTAGAGATGTAAGGAATGGAATGTCAGCATTGTCACAATCTCATTACATTGGAAGATTCTAGAAAGGTTTTTTTTTTTTTCTGAAAAAGATGGATTCTAGAAAGTTCCAACATGAGAAGATATTATGCCATTGAAGTGTAAGTTAAGCAAGAGATTATGACACCAAACTGATGTTGAGATTCAGCATATGCGAAAGAGCCCGTATGCTAGTGCTAGTGGCGTTTCATATATGCAACATTGGGTACTTGTTTGGGCATTTGTTATAATGTAGCTAGGTTTTGTTGCCATTACTGAAGTAATTGTAAACCAAGCCAAGTTCATTGGCAAGCTTTTAAGTGCATCTTTCGTTACATGAGGCACATCAGGGTAATGATCTCCAAGTACAGGCCTACTTAGACATAGTGTTCAATGATGATTTAGATGAATGGAAGTATACTTCAGGATACCTTTTCTTAATGGCAGTGAAGCAGTATTTATCATTTATGGAATCTGAGTACAACTTAGTCAATTTGCGCAGCTGTCAAGGAAGGAATTTGGGTCAGTAGATTCCTCATGGAATTGGTATCGTCCAAGGGCCACATAGTTTCAAACTAAACAATTCATCAATTCTCAATTTGTCACAAGATTCCAAATTCCATTTGAAGACAGAACAAACAGAAACATAGTATCACTTTGGTTTGAGGGCAAATAGAGAATAAGACGACTGCCCTCTCTTTCATTTCTTTAAGAGAGAGGTTGGCAAATCCTAAGACTAAGCTTTCGCAACCAGCTTGTTGGTGACTCATGCGGTAACATGGGTCAATTTCTTTTACTTACCTTAGCTTAGTGGGAGCATGGGCATGTTATTGTTTATAGGAGTTGTGCGCTACTTTATTTTTTAGATGGAACTGTGATTGGCACAACATTTTCCAAATTCATTGTTGAGTTATGTGTATATTTTTGCATTCATCATCATCACTATTTATTGGTAATGCATTTTTATTTCTTTGAGCATTTTTTGTTGTACGCTACGTCAATGACTGTGCAATAGTGCATAAACTAGAGATAGAGAAGCTGAATGCAGGAAAAGCCTGCTTGGGAAGTTGATGGACTCTCCCTTTTTATCATTACTCATTACCTTAGTCAAGGCTTAAATCAATACAATTATAAGCTGTACATAACATATACATGGGCTACTTTTCATGGGCCAATGTTAACATCCCCCCTCAAATTGATGCTGGTCCATCAGCAACAATTTGTGAACCAAGAACTTATGTCATGGCCTTGGAAGGCCTTTAGTGAAGATATCCACGAGCTGAAGTTCGGTGGAGACATGTGGAAGAGTAATGACATTGTGATCATATTCATCTCGAATGAAGTGACAATCCACCTCAATGTGTTTGGTCCGTTCATGAAAGATGGGATTTTCAGTAAGATGAATGGCACTTGTGTTGTCAGCATTAAGGCGGATAGAAGTAGTCTGAGGACAACCAAGGTCAGATAGCAAATCGTTTAACCATACGATCTCTGAACATGCAGCCGACATAGCTTGATACTCAGATTCGGTGGAGGATTTGGATTCTTTATCTTGTTTCTTGCATTTCCATGAGATGAAACACACCACCTCGTCGTAGAGCAACAAGTGTCTAGACATCCAGCCCAGTTGGCATCTGAATATGCAGTAAGAGTGAAGGGTGTGCCAATTGGAAAGAAAGACCACGTGTCAAAAAACCAATTACATAATGAATAATGCGTTTCATAGCGGCCAAATGTAGATGCCTTGGTGCAGTCATAAACTGACTCACTACATTCATAGCATAGGAGATGTCGGGTCGAGTAATTTTCAAGTGTACCAGACTCCCAACTAGGCGATGATAAGTTGTCGGGTCAAGAAGAAGATCTCCTTCATCTTTATACAATTTAACATTGACTTCCATATGTGTATCGACAGAAACGGGATCTTGAAGGGTGGCCAGCTCAATCAATTCAGTGACATATTTATGCTGTTGAAGAAACAAACCTTTTTTTTACTTTGTTGAACTTCCAGGCCCAAAAAATAGGTTAATGTTCCTAGATCTTTCATATGGAAGGCTTCTCACAAAGATGCTTGAAGCTTTTATATCATGTCACTATGGGTCCCAGTGAAAATGATATCATCGACATACACTAATAGAATAGTAATGCCTTTGGAAGTTCTTTGTGTGAACATAGATCGATCATAAGGACTTTGCAAAAAATGAAGGTCTTGCAAAGTAATACAAAACTTTTCAAACCAAGCTTGGGGGGCGTGTTTAAGACCATACAATGATTGGCGTAACCGGGCAACATCAGTTTTAGAGTTGGATGGTTATCCTTGTGGGAGATGCATAGGAACTTTCTCTTTTAGATCCCCATGGAGAAATTCATTTTTGACATCCATCTGATACAAGGGCCATGATTGAGATGCAGTAAGAGCAAGAACTGTGCGAACTGTTGTCATCTTGGCCCCAAGAGCAAAGGTCTCTTCATAATCGACTCCATATTCCTGCCGATTTTGTAAGGCCACTAACGAGCCTTATAACGAGCCAAGGAGCCATTTGGGTTTAATTTGATAGAATAAACCCACTTACATCCAATTGGGTGGACAAAAAAGGGATAAAGGACTACATCCCAAGTGTGGTTTTCCTTCGGAGCATCAAGTTCCTCTTTCATAGTTTGTTGCCAACAATTATGCTGGACTGCTTGCCTATAGGAGGTAGGAATTTGAGCAGATAAGAGAGCTGCCGGTAAGGAAGTGTGAGTGAAGCCTAGATGATGAGGAGGTCGCGAAGATCGTGTTGACCGACGAAGAGGAACAGAGTTATCTTGTGTGGAAGATAGAGGATCAAGAGTTTGTAATAGTAGCAGATGGCTCTGGTGCAGTGGTTCTTTGCAGTCTACGCCTTTCATACACAATACCAGGCTTAAATCATTCGACAGCAAAGGAATTTGAATAAGAAAAGTTAGGGAGAAATGAAATTGGAGATGGTTCAACATTATCAACGTGAGTTTGAAAATAATATTGATTCTCAAAGAAAACAACATTACGAGAAACACGGATGCGGTTTACTAGTGGATCGTAGCAAAGAAACCCTTTTTAGTTAGTGGCATATCCTAAAAAATCACGGCAAAATGATTGAGCAGAGAATTTTGTTCACTCGGATGGAGGAAGAAAAAAAAAGCTTACACATCCAAAGGTGTGAACATGAGTGGTTGTTCCTGAAAGAGGCGGAAATAAGGAGTTTGATTTTCAATATGCGGAGAAGGCAACTTGTTGATTAAATGGACCGCTTTAGAGAGTGCTTTTGGCGAAAATCGGGTTAGAACCGAAGATTCCAAGAGCAGTGAACAAACAATATATAGTAAATGCCGATTTTTCCTCTCAGACACTCCATTTTGTTGTGGAGAGTAAGGACATGTTCTTTGGGAGATAATGCCCTTTTGTTGCAAGAAGTTTTGAAATTCCTTAGACACATATTTTCCTCCAGAATCGAAACGAAGAATTTTGATAGAAGTGGAGAATTGGTTTTCAACGTATGCTAAAAATGCTTGAAAAGTTGAAAAAACTTAAGATTTGGAGTGAAGAAAATAAATCCTTGTAAACTGACTATGGTCATCAATAAAAGTAACAAAGTGTTTAAAGTGAGAGTGAGAGTGCACAGGGGCAATGCCCCACACATCACTGTGAATAAAGTCAAAAAGTCTTTTGAGCTAAAGAGTCATGTTTCACATCACTGTGAATAAGGTCAAAACTCTTTTGAGCTAAAGAGTCATGTTTAGGAAAAGGTAGAGTTTTACTTTTCCTCATCTTACAACTAGTGCAATCAAAAGACACATCATTGAAAGAAATTTTATTACCATCATGAAGCAAAGTAGAGTTTAACAACAACAATGAAGTTTTTAGAATTCTGATGGCCCAATCTATTGTGCGACAATTGACTTTTTTTATTATTCCTCAAATCACATAATAAAGCAAACTCAGATTTATTCCTGTCATATGTAGAAATTTGCAGTGGAAAGAGACGTCCGCACTTAGACCCCTTCGCTATCACCTTCCACGACACTTGATCCTGCACAACACAGCTAGAACGAGAGAAACAAATTGAGCAATCATTATCAACAAGTTGACTGACATACAATAGGTTGGTAGTTAGCTCAGGTGAAACGAATACATTGTGCAAAGGTAGTGAATTAGAAATTGTTCCAATAGTAGTAATAGGAATGCTGCCACCATTCACGGTACTAATTTTGAGGTTTCTATTATATTTTTTTACATGTGATAAATATGTTGAAGAAAAGGTCATATGATTTGAAGCTCTTTAATCAAAATACTAGGTGGATATAGGTTTGGTTTTACCTGAGACTCCCAGGGCAGAAAAGGCATTGATGATCATTTGTTGGACAAGTTCGGGGGTGAGAGAAGGTGAAACAGAAGTTGCAGGTATAGATGTATTGGCAATAAAGGCAGATGCAGATGAGTATTCATTCTTAGTGGCAAGATTGGCTTTCTGGTTTTGATTCTGAGGATGCCTTCGACATTCTGGAAGAACATGGCTTTTGGTTCTGCAATAGGTACAATTTTTCTTATTGCACCAAGACGTGATGATGCAGGCCAGATCCATGATTGGCCAGCCCATTGGACCTAACTAAGACCAATAAGGCCTAGTAGAATAGAGTAGATCTTATTATCAGTAGTTGCTTTAGTTGCTTTCTTAATTATCTAGGACTTTTTAATATTTAGAAAGTCCAATCATGTTTGGTTTAGGACTTCTTATTTGATTTGAATTAGTTGTTTCCTTAATTAGACAATATCTTAGTTATAAATAAAGATGTAATCTCTCTTCATGGGACACACAATATTGATATCAATAAACTTGTAAGTTTGGTTCTTAGTTGAGGGAGTTATTGTTTGTCTTTGTTGAGGCACGAAGACATTTTATTTTCAAGCCTTTTGGCTTGGCGATTAGCCCGTTGGCTATTCCTCTTCTGATGCAGGCCGATTCCAAGTCCGGCCCAAATCACAGTTCCACAAGCCTAATTGATTGATCCTTGATCTCCTCAAGGGTCTTTATCCTTAGTTTAATTAATTACTTACTTCTTATTTTATGTTGAGTTGAGATTAGAACTGGTTTAATTTATTTTTAGTAAGCTATGCTTGTTTAGAGTTAGTTTTTCCTATTTTAAAAACAGTCACTCCTATATGAGGAGTCTTTCATTGTAATAGACATGCTTTTATCAATAATAATATAGTTTTTCCAGAGTTTTTCTCTTTCTAGTTTTGATCGTGAGTTTCAGTGAGATATTGAATCCATCTTCGGATTCGAAGAATCCTTTAGGAGATTGTTCTACAATCGATTCTAGATCTAGGGTTGTGTCAGATTGGTATCAGAGCCCAGATCTAGTTGTCGGGGAGCCATCCTCTTTCCCGGACATCATCATTCCATCCACTGTTCTCCCTTACCGCCCTTCATTCACCATCAGTGGCCCCAGACCCATCTGCTGCTAGTCACACCTTTGCTAATCTAAACCCACGACCCTCTTCCTTCCCAGCCGAAACCATCGTAACCCAGTCCTTAACTCCTCACAACACCACCAAAGCCCTAAAACCCCAACCCCTGCGACACCTAACCTCTCGATCGGAACCTAATCCACCACTACCATCTTCAAACCCTAAACCCTCATCCGACAAACCCCATCTTTAACCGAACTCACCCTATCTCCCACCCTAAATCCTTTTCCATCTCTTGACCCTGAACCTTGAACCGACACCTTCTGTCCACCCAGATCCCCACTCACAAAACCCATCAACCCTTGGCTTTGGTTGTCCTCTTAACCACCGCCTCCATTCAAACTCCTGATCGCAGCCATCCATATCCACACAATGCCCGATCGCGGCCGTCCATACCCACCCAGAGTGAAAAAAAAAAGAGAAGAAACGGAAGATAGAAGACGAAGAAGAAAGGAGAGCAGAGAGCGAACGAAACATACCTTACACTGGCGCTAGGGCTCCTTTTGTCCCGTGCACAACCGTCGGTTGAACCTCAAGTTGATGCCATCAACGCCAATCGTCACCACCTCCAGTAGCTCTTCGTCGCCAAGCGCAACAAGTTCACGCCTCCAACCCTCTCCCTTCCTTCCACTCGTTGTAGTCAACATATAAGCCCTCAGCACCTTTCCTTTTTTTTTATTTCCCTTCCTGCACGATACCCGAAACAAAGGAACAGAGGGTAGTGAAACCGCGTGCGGGTGTCCATTGACTTGTACTCGGACTTAAGTTGGTCCGACCCATCACAAGTCCAACCCGACCCGACCTGCCTTCTTTCTTTGTTTAAAAAAAAAAAGAGCAATCATGCCTAGAAAAGGTGATGATCTCCAACATTGGATGACTGACTGACAGAGAGATGAAACTATCCTTAAATTAAGTTAAGAATTAGAAGATGTCACGGGACGTTTACAAATTGTAGAAACTGCCATTGCTAAGCTACAAAATAAGCAATTTGTTAGTCAAGAAGGATCATCCAATATGTCTATGGTGTATATGCCCGTCCAACCAAAAAGACCTGAAAATCAAGAATCCATTCATGATTTTATGCAGCGCCTTTTGGCTGAACGAGACCACCAGGGTCCCCCTATTACATCCCCACCTGATGACATCACAAGGAAAGTTAAAATTTATTTTGCTAACTTTAGTGGTGATGCAAACCCGAAAACTTTTGTTGATTGGCTTAATTCTCTAGAGGACTATTTTGCTTGATATGGTATGAATGATGCACAACGGATAGCCTTTACCAAGGTTAAACTCAAGGGTCTTGCTCGAATTTGGTGGTATGGTGTTGAGAATAGCGAGCTTGCAGTGGGCCAGCTTATTCTCTGGTGGAATATCATGAAAGATAAGGTTAAGAGCAATTTTCTTCCTTCTGATTATATAGATACACTTCACTAAGAGTATCTATATAATCAGAAGAGTACTAGATACTTCTGACTGTGGAAGAATACATCAAGAAGTTTTGCGAATACATTGGTCGTTGTAACTTGAGGACCGATGATCATCTGACTATCACCAGATACAGAGACAACTTGCGTGCCGATTTCAAACGAGAGGTAGCAATGTTTGATTATACCACAGTGGATCAAATCTTCAATAAAGCTCGCAAAGCCCAACATGAAATTTAGTTGCGGAAGCATAATAATTTTCAAGTCGGGAAGTCTTCCACAAAGAGAGGCCCTGACCCTACCTATAATCGCAATCAAGCACAAGTGTATAGGCCTCCTCCTCAGCAACCAGTTTAGCAAACCCCTTAGAATCCTCGGCTAGGTATACAATAAAGATAGGCTCTTTCCCAGCAGAATCAATGGTTCCCACAGAACCAGAATGATAATCGTGCTTATGGAAGAACAGACAGAAAGGATATTGTTTGTCATGCTCGCAAGCAACGAGAACATTATGCCAGTGAATGCCTTCATCGAAATCTATACACTTCCAATGAGCCTAATAGTGATGTCTAGCATGATGAGCATGTCAAGTCAGGGCAAGTTGGCACAGATCCTCCTTATGAAGATCCAGCAAATCAGTTAGATTATGCAGATGCTGACGATCGCATTCCACTTCTTTTTCTAGATTGTCGTTTACTAGTAGCAGATGCAAAAGAGGAAGAAGATTGGAATCATGCTTCTATTTTTCGGTCTTGTGTCACTTGTATGGGAAAATCATGTAATATGATTATTGATGGTAGCAGTGCAATGAATGTCATTTCTCAAGAAGTAGTCGATAAGCTTAAACTTCCCACGGTAAAGCGTCTACGGCCATATAAAGTTACATGGGTTGACAACTATTTTATTCCTGTTCGTCAGCAATGCTTTGTTCCTTTTAAGATTGGCAAATATGAGAATACTCTTCTCTGTGACGTCATTCCAATGAATGTTGCGCATATCCTTTTTGGATGGCCATGGCTACAGAAGCTTAAAGTTATCATAGATCATGAACACAATACCTATACTTTCAAATGGAAAGGTGGAAGAATCATGTTGCGTCTTTTGCAGACTCCACCGCCCTCACCTTCCTCTTCTCCTGCCGCCTCTTCTCCCATCATTGCATATTTTAACAATGCGGAGATTTGAAGTTGAAAGCAAAGAGCAAGGTGTCATGTATGCCTTAATTACCTAACAAGTTGCTGATTCTCCTGCCATGTCCATTCCTCAGGAAGTGAAGCCGTTATTGAACAAATTTGCTTATTTAGTTCCTGATGAATTACCCAAGGAACTAGCCTCGCTAAGAAACATTCAGTATGCCATTGATCTTGTTCTAGAAGTTTCTTTACCTTATTTGCCTGCTTATTGGATGAGTTCAGTAGAACATGTGTAGTTCAAGAGGCAAGTTGATAATCTGTTTCTGAAAGGCTATATAAGGGAAAGTCTCAGTCCATGTGGTGTTTCAGCACTTCTCACTCCAAAGAAGGACGGAAGCTGGCGAATGTGTGCGGACAGCCGTGTAATCAACAAAATCACGGTAAAATATCGTTTCCTTATCCCTTGATTGGATGATATGTTGGATATGATGACTGGTGCATGCATATTTTAAAAAATTGATCTACGGAGCGGTTATCATCAAATTCGCATAAGACCAGGAGATGAATGAAAAATTGCTTTTACAATAAAGGATGGTCTTTTTGAATGGATGGTTATGCCATTCAGTTCAACCAATGCTTTTAGTACTTTCATGCGAGTTATGACACAGTTGTTGCAACCTTATTTTGGAAAATTTGTTGTCGTATACTTCGACGATATTCTCATTTATAGCAAATCAAAAGAAGATCACCTTTAGCATTTAGATAAGGTCTACCAACTTCTCTGCCGGGAGCATTTCTATATTAACCTCAAGAAATGCACCTTCATGAGTGATTCTGTTGTTTTCTTGAGATATGTAGTATTTGTACAAGGTATTAAGATGGATCTTGAAAAAGTGAGCGCTATTCTCGATTGGCTTATTCCTACTACCCTTACTGAAGTTCGCAGTTTTCATGGTCTTGCCAATTTCTATAAAAGGTTTATCAGACACTTTAGTACTATTAGGGCTCTTGTTACTGATTGTATGAGGAAAGGTGAATTCAAATGGACCAATGCAGCCACTAAGGCTTTCGAAAAGATCAAGCAAAAGATTACTGAAGCACCCGTCCTACAGGTTCTTGATTTCAACTAGCTATTTGAAATTGCTTGTGATGCCTCGAATGCTGACATTGGCATTGTCCTTAGCCAGGAAGGACATCCAGTTGCATTCTTCAGTGAAAAAATTTCTAATGCCAAGCGAAAGTATTCTGCGTATGATTTGGAATTCTATGCTTGTCCAAACACTTCGTCACTGGAGGCATTATTTGACTGCTAATGATTTTGTGCTCTATTTTGATAATGATGCCCTGCAACATCTACACTCTCAGCAGAAGACCAGCGTTAACCGTGCTAAATGGAGTGCATATATACAGGAGTTCAAATTTAGCATTCGTCATAAAGCTGGAAAGGATAACATGATTGCGGATGTATTAAGCAGGCAGAAACATCTTTTGACTGCTATGTCTGTTAATGTGCCTGGTTTTGAGCAAATTAAACAAGATTATGTAGCTGGCAAAGATTTTGGTTCTATTTATGCGGATTTCCTTCATAGTGATCACATATAGCATCCTCATTATATTCTTTATAATGGTTTCTTATTCAAAGGTATGCAATTCTATCTTCCAACTACTTCTATTTGTGAATATGTTGTGTGAGAGTTGCATGTAGGAGGATGCAGTGGACATTTGGCTCGCAACGAAACACTTGCTCTTGTCAGCGACAGATATTATTGGCCTCGTATGAAGACCAATGTGATTCATATTTGTGAGAGATATCGAACATGCCAGCTTGCCAAAGGAAACAAGAAGAACACTGGATTATATCAGCCTTTGCTTGTTCCCCACACTCCTTAGGAAGACATTAGCACGGATTTTATGCTAGGTTTACCCACGACTGCCAGAAAGGTTGATTCCATCTTCGTTGTTGTTGACCGTTTTTCAAAGACGGCACATTTTATTCCTTGTACTGCAACTGCTGATGCTTACAAGGTATCTAAATTGTTCTTCAAAGAAGTTGTTTGGCTACATGGACTTCCAAGGACTATTGTTTCTGACTGAGATACAACGTTTATGAGCTACTTTTGGAAGACATTATGGATGTTGTCCAATACCAAGCTTAATTTCTCCACTGCTTATCATCCTCAATTTGATGGGCAAACAGAAGTGGTAAACAGAAGTATTGGACAATTGTTACTTTGCTTTGTACATGACCGTATCACAAACTGGGATTAAATGCTACTTATGGCAAAATTTGCATATAATAATTTTGTCAATCGATCAACTAGAATTTCCCCTTTTGAAGCTGTTACAGGAGTTCGTCCACGACTTCTTGTTGATCTTGTGCTGTTACCAGTTGATGCAAGAGTTAGTGCAGATGCTGAACATTTCTTCCAGCAGATGCAGCAAGTGCACAATGAAGTACGTCGCCATATATCTGCTAGCAATGATGTTTACAAGTAGCAAGTTGACAAGCATCGTCACTTTGTTGAATTTAATGAAGGCGATATGGTTGTGGTGCGTATCCGACCTGAGAGGTTGTTACCTGGAGCTAATAAGAAGTTACACCCTCGAAACTTAGGTCCTTTCAAGATTTTCCAAAAGATTAACCCCAACGCTTATGTTTTTGACATTCCTCCTGATCTAGGCATCAGTTATTCATTCAATGTCAAGGATTTTACTCTCTAACATGGTCATGATAATGACGGAGATAGTGAGGAGCAGCTTATTTCCCTACCAGTTAATCTCCTACCTATTGATGAAATTGTTGATGTCCTTGATGACCAAATTGTTTCTACACGTTAAGGAGGTTACCAGAAGTTTTATGTTTATTGGTAGAATCGTCTTCTCTCTGATGCTACGTGGATTACAACTACTGACTTCTAACTCATCAATCCTGATCTTTATGAGAGATATCAAACGCTCAACTCGCCGGAGTCGAGTTTTTCCATGTCGGGGAGAGCTGATGCAAGCTAATTCCAAGTCCGGCCAAAATCACAGTTCCACAGGCCCAATTGATTGATCCTTGATCTCCTCAGGGATCTCTATCCTTAGTTTAATTAATTACTTCCTATTTTATGTTGAGTTGAGACTAGAACTGGTTTAATTTATTTTTAGTAAGCTATGCTTGTTTAGAGTTAGTTTTTCCTATTTTAGAAACAGTCACTCCTATATAAGGAGGAGGCTTTCATTGTAATAGACATGCTTTTATCAATAATAATCTAGTTTTCCAATAGTTTTTCTCTTTCTAGTTTTGATCATGAGTTTCATTGAGATATTGAATCTATCTTCGGATTCGAACAATCCTTCAGGAGATTGTTCTGCAATCGACTCTAGATCCGGGGCTGCACCATCTTCCCTGCGCTGCTTCAGTTGGTATCAAAGCTAAGATCCGATCTCAGATCGTCGTCTGTTTTGATTGCCGATCCTAGCTAATCCTCGATCTTCGTGTCTGCCCCTATCCCTGTCCTTCACAAACCCTCCATCGCCGAAACCCTTTCATCCTTACACCTTTCTCCAGAGCCCCTCTGGAACTTCGACTGAAAACCCTAATCCCTATTCCCACCGCCAACATGCCTTGGTCCTAAACATCAGGAGCCCTAAACACCTGAATCCTATGACACGCTTTCCCCGAACCCACATTCCAACTCCCCACCCATCGAGACACCACCACCCTCACACCGATTGACACCTCTCCCAACCCCCATCGCACACCATCGCAGCCCATCTCCATGAAACCCTAAAACCCAAAACCTCCAACCCTAAAGCTATTCCACTCCACGGACACCCAAATCCATTTCCGTAGCCCATCATAGACGATTGCAACACATCTCGACTTTAAGGCCGCTCCAAAAATCCACTTCCCTTCCCAGACCCTAGCCCCACATCCGATTCCATCTACAGCCAACCAAAACCATCCCCATCTCATAAAAAAAAGAAAAAAAAAAGAAAAAAACGGAGGGAGCATAAGGGACGACGAAGAAGGAGACCAAAGGAGAGACGCATACCGTGCACCAAAGCGGCCGTCACCACCCATGTCCTCGTCAAGCACCACCGATCCTCTTCCTTTCGTCGTCGTCGCACCACCCAACCTCCTTCACCGTTTCGCTGTTGGACTCGTCATCATCCCCGCACTACGCTGCTAGAGGTGAGTTGAAGTCCAATCCACCCCCTTCCCCCTATCATAAGTGGCAGGCAAGCCCTCTCCTCTCCACCCTTGTCGTCGAGTAGATAAGCCCACAGTCCCTTTCTCTATTTCTTTTGTTTGATTCCTGTAGCAAGAGAGGACCCTGTACAACCTTTTAATTCAACAGTGGGCCTACACTATTGACCCGAGCTTGACCTGGCCCCGATTTGCCCAATTCTTGTTTAATCCCACACCCAATTGGTTTTGTACGGGCTGACCTAAACCGAGCACAGAGAAAACTCAAGATTAAGTGGGCCTACTTCCAATCCAACTTTTTATGAGTTATCATCCCAGCCCATTTAACTTGATAATTTGTGCACATTCAACCTGTCCATTCTTCAAAGGTAATTCAGTTTTGATCTCCTTGCATCCAATTCAACATGGGATACATTGAAAGTATTATGTATGAGTTCCGATATGGAAATCAGTATCTTGAAAAAGAGTCCTACTTTGAGCAGCACATTAATTTCAAGCAATCTCATTTGACTTTTGATGAATATACCTGCCGATATCAAGAGTTGGAAAGTTTGTATGGCTTATGGGATTGTGATAGGAATGGTGGAGAATGTTATATCAGAGGTTTAAGGCCAGATATACAAGCAAAGGTGAAGTTTTGTGACACCATTTATGAGGCCTACTCAGAATCTATTTATGTTGAGCATATGCTTAAACAATCTCACATGCAACTATGTAGATCTCAGCAACGGCCAAATGCTCATGTTGTCGAAAGACTTTTTTTCGGAGACGATAATCCCACAATTGTCATCCGTCGCTTCTTCCATACAAATGTGATTGATGAAGAAAAATGGAGATAGTACAAAAAGTTTCATATGCAGGTACGAGTCCAAGATAGAGTTGCCAATCTCATTGTTGACAATTGCAGTACATTCAATTTTATTGCGCACGAGGTCATCGATAAGCTTCAGTTGCCCATTGAGCCCCTTCGCAAGCCCTACTAAGTTACATGGTCTAATGGTTATGTCATTCCAGTAACCCATAGATGCTTCGTATCATTCAAAATTGGCAATTATGAAAATAAAATTTGGTGTGATGTGATCTATATGAATATTGCTTATATTATTTTCAAACCATTGCTTTTTGATCGGAAAGTGCACAATGATAAAGAGATGAATACATATACTACTATGTGGGAAGGACGACGGATTATACTCGTTCCATTGTCATCAACTCCTTTGTCCTCTGCATCCTCACCTCCCTCTAAAGAATCAAAGGAAGAGCCAAAAGAAGCAATTACCTTCATAATTGCACCAAAGGAGGTGCCAACCATGATAGGTGATATTAATAGGTGATATTACAATGCAGCCATTGCACAAAATAAAGGCAATGTTGATCTCATGCAAAATTCAGCACACGTTGAATTTGATCCAGATAGTGACAATTAAGAGCCACAAGAAGTAGAGGAAGAACAAAAACAAGTGCACATTGAAGACTTTGATCATGAGGCTTCAAAGGAGGAACACGAAGAAGCAGATTTTAAAGACATTACTCTGTTTGGCGTTACCGTTGAACATCCAAGAGAATTGATTGTTTCGCCATTTCCAGAAAATCCAATTAGGTCGTCAACAGTGAAATCCATTGTTCCAGTAATCTCACAAGCAGTTCTAGTTGTTGAAGTTTCCCACATTGACTTCATCTTCAAAGATCACATATGGATATTTGACAGTCAACACTTAAAGCATCCACTGGTCTGTTCACACATCCAAGCTCTATGTAGAGACCAACAATCGAGAACATTCCGATCTCCTATTGCACGGAGGAAAAGGCTGCCAAAAGCTTTCAAGCCATGTCATGAAAATGTGGATTTGACAACAAGATTAGACTTTGTTCGAATGAGTTTCGACCCAGGTGGACATTTACTAAACTCGAGGACGATTTTTTTTCCAAGCAGGGGAGAACTAATGTAAGCCAGATCCTTGATTGACCAGCCCATTGGACCTAAGACCAGTAAGGCCCAGTAGAGTAGAGTAGATCCCATTAGACCTAAGACCAATAAGGCCCAGTAGAGTAGAGTAGATCTTATTATTAGTAGTTGTTTTAATTGTTTTCTTAATCATCTAGGATTCTTCAATATTTAGAAAGTCGAATCATGTTTGGTTTAGGGCTTCTTATTTGATTTGAATTAATTTTTTCCTTAATTAGACAATATCTTAGTTATAAATAAAGATGTAATCCCTCTTCATGGGACACACAATATTGATATCAATGAACTTATAAGTTTTGGTTTTCAGTTGAGAGAGTTATTGTTTGTCTTTGGTGAGACACCAAGACGTTCTATCCTTAAGCCTTTTGGCTTAGCTTGTTGGCTATTCTTCTTCCCTGCGTTGCTTTACGTGACCGTATTTCTTACAACTATAGCATTGAACGTTACTCATATCCTTGCCTTGTGATTTTCCATGTGCAACATCAATTGGTCCACCTGGCGCTTTTTGCATAAGCACAGCTTGAGGGGCAATGCATTGTTCCTCACACAGGAGTTTTGCCAAACATATTTCAATAGAAGGAAAGGGCACTCGACTCATGAGAATTGACCTTATAGTTTCAAACTCCTACCTTAGTTTCATCAAGAATTGATCTCTTCAAACATATTTCATTTCCCCTATCTGGAGCATTGAGTTACTGATGCTCTTTAGCAGGCAGGCTGCACTCTAGGCTAGGAAGGAAGAGCACTTCTAAGTAGCCAGACCAACAATGAATGCGTAATGCGTTGTGTATAGTAAGATCAGCATTAATCCAGCCACATTCCAAGAGCTCACGGTGTGAGTGATAGATGTTGGACTATGGCGAGTATAAATGTCTGCACTCTTGGAATGTGGCTGGATTAATGCCGACCTAGTACTTGCAGGGGAAAGATCTCTTGGATCTCCACGGTGCATTAGTGCAGAAATATATGTGCTTCAGTACTTAATTGTGGACTAACTTGAATATTTGGTATTATGATGCAGGACCTATGGAATGGTGAATGATGTACAAATAGAGATCAAGTACCAAAATAATACGCACAATAATTTATATAAAATTGGCACCAGCACAATGACAAAATTAAATTCAGCAAGGGTTATTTGTTTGATCTGTTATGTAAATCGGTCCCACAAGTGATTTTCCCCAAAGTAGGGAGATGGATCTCTAGGAATTAGAACTTCTAACCACTCTCGGGATTCAAGTTCAATCAACTTTCAGATCTAAAAATCAAGATTTAGATCTGAATGGGTTGACATAATGGGGTGTTTTTTCCAATATGAAGAGATTTAGGGTCCAAATCTAGGGTTCAGATCTGTCCAATATGGATGATACTTAGATCTAAGGTTATTTGGGCTGTATTTTATTAGATTTCATATCTGATTGCAGGGCTTGTAAGAGCCAAACGTCAGATCTAGGGCTGTTTTGAAGACTTTTCTTTGTTAGGCCAATATCGGGCTAGATCCAAGAAGAAAAATAAGGGTTTTCTTGGGGTTGAATGCAGAGATTTAAATAGAGGGGTTGGGAATCTTAACCAAAAGAAAGGGGATGAAGGAGAATACCTTTTGAGAGGATTGGTTTCTTGGTCGCATGCCAAACTCCCCAACTAGGGCGACGAAATCTGAAAATCTTGCATGGAGAAGTCCAAGAAGCTTTCAAGGAGAAGGGTTTTCTTTATTCATCAATAATTCGTCTCCAATGATGGAGTTACAACTTAAAAAGAAGAAAAACTCAACCCTTGAACAATGGATGGTTGAGATTACATGAGATCTAGTGGAACATAAGAAGCATAAAGACAAAAAAAAAAAAAAAAAAAAAAGGAGTGGCCGAAGGGGGAATGACTTGCGCATGGGGATTCGTGCGCAAGTCACCCCCTGTCACACACTATTTGTGTAGTGTTAAGTTGTGGGCCCTCTTCTTTACACATTTAATTAAAAACTTCATGCTATAGGACCCTTGTTTTATTAAATAACTCTACTAACGTAGCTTGGAGCCCTTATTTAAATTTAAAACACTTTAAAACAACAACTCTTCCCCTTTAGCACATCCCAGTGTGGGGCCTTCTGCTTACATGCCTAGGGAGCTCTTCAGCGGTATTTCTTCCATCCTACCACGATCCAACGGTGGATCTTGCAAACCATGATGGATTAGCTCCATAAAAGGGTAATCCATCCATAACGAGACCATGTGATTTAATCTTTTCTTGTTTCTTGACTTGATGCCCCCATCAATTCCCCGGGGCTGCGAAGAGTTCACCATTGGCGAAATAAAATTGTCATACCGCTCTTGGAGATTAGGATTTAGACGCTGTAGCCCGGCTCGAGTGATCCATGTACAATCTATATCTGGCCTATCCTTCCACTTGACAAGGTATTTCTGATAGCCCCCATGTCTGGTGGAGACCAAGGTATCATTAACTATATCCTCCACAACATCTTTCTGTTGGCTCAGAGTAGATGTAGGAGGAATGGGAAGATTCTGCTCAAAATGGGCCGACTCATATGGGGTTATATCCATGGATATGTTTGGGTCATGGTTGGTTGGATGATAGGCACAGAAGTTTGGGAAGAGTGGGGTGGAGTAATGGGATCATGGAAAAGGACAAGGTCTTTCACATTGAAGATTGGACTGATTCCCTAGTCAAGTAGCAATTTTAAAACATATGCATTGGGACCCAATCTCTTGACAACCTTGAAAGGTCCAGCATTGCGGGCCTGTAATTTTTTAGTGGTCCCCGAAGGAAACCGTTCAGGCCTTATACGGACCATAACATAATCACGTATGCTGAACTCAACATGGCGACGATGTGCATTAGCAGCCATTTTATAAGAATCATTGTGCATATTAATTCTTCGTTTGATCTCATGGTGCAATGCATGGATATATTGTGCAAATGACTCAGTTGATGCAGATGGCCTATGCAGTGAGGTAATGGGAATGAGATCTACTGGCAGTCTAGGTTTATAACCTAACACAACTTTTAATGGACTCATGCCAATGGACCTATTGACCGAACTATTATATGCAAACTCAGCAGTCGGTAATATTACATCCCAAGTTTTAACGTGTTCACCCACCAAACACCTAAGAAGATTTCCTAGGCTTCGGTTGACAACTTCGGTTTGACCATCGGTCTGAGGATGATAGGCGGAAGAAAACCAAAGCTTAGTGCCCATGATCATCCAAAGTGTCTTATAAAAATAGCTCGTGAATTTCATGTCCTGGTCAGACACAATGGTAGAAGGAAGCCCATGGAGTCAAACACCCTCATTAAAGAATAGATGTGCTACATGAGATGCATCAGAGGTTTTTGAACAGGGTATGAAGTGGGCCATCTTAGAGGAGCAGTCCACAACGACTAGTATGGAATCGTGCTTACGAAGAGTGTTTGGAAGACCCAGCACAAAATCCATACTAACATCCCGCCATGGTGCATGTGGCACCAACAACGGAGTATACAACCCCGTGTTCTGCTTGCGTTGTTTCGCAAGTTGACAGGTTCTACATTGCCCGATAATTTTGGCAACATCTCGTTTAAGAGTTAGCCAATAAAATCGGTCTTCTATAAGGGCAATGGTTTTATCGCGACTGAAATGGCCCGCGATTCCTCCCGCATGCAGTTTCCATACGAGAAAGTCACGAAGTGAAGTCCGGGGAATGCACAACCTATTTCCTTTGAAAAGGAAACCATCTTTGAGCACAAATCCTTGTGCATTGTGCAAAGGATTATCTGAAAGCATTTTATAAAGATCTTCAAAATCAGGGCATGTAGAGTATGCTTCCGGTAAACGCTCAAAACCAACGACGCTAACACTCATGGAATGTAGCAATACAACCTTGTGACTTAAGGCGTCAGCAACCTTGTTCTCAACCCCTAGCTTATGTTTAAGAACAAATGAAAATTCTTGTAATTCTTCGATCCACCCCGCATGTTTGGATCTCAGTTTAGCCTGGGATTGAATGTACTTCAGAGCCTTATGGTCCAAGTATAGGATAAATTCATACGGTAGTAAGTAATGTCTCCAGTGTTTGAGTGCTTGCACTACCGCATAGAATTCCTTTTCATAGACGGAGTATTTCTGCCGATCCACATTCAGCTTCTCGCTGAAGTAGGCGACAATATGTCCTTGACTAAGGACTCCTCCGATATTGACACCAGATGCATCACATGCCACCTCAAAAACCTTGGAAAAAGCAGGAAGTCGCATAACTGGAGCTTCCGTCTTCTTCTTCTTGATTTCTTGAAAAGCTTTGGTGGTTGCAAAGCTCCAAGCGAATTCACTCTTCTTAATGCAGTCAGTAATTAGAGCCATTACTGTGCTGAAGTTTCGGATAAACTGCCTGCAGAAGGTGGCAAGTCCATGGAAACTGTGCACTTCATGAATGTTCCGCGGTTCTTGGCATTCTACAATGGCCTTGGCTTTGTCGGGTTCGAGAGACATTCCGTCTGCAAAAACGACAAACCCTAAGAAGACAACTTGTGAAGACAAGAAGGTACATTTTTTAAGGTTCACAAACAATTTTCCCCCTTCAAAGTCAAACAAACCTCTCTCAAATGGTCCATGTGTTGTTCCCTGGTGCTACTATAGATGAGAATGTCATCGAAGTAGACTACTAAAAACTTGCCTATGAATGGTCGCAACACTTGTGCCATAACCCTCATAAATGTGCTGGGCGCATTTGACAAGCCAAAGGGCATGACCAGCCATTCATACAAATCAACCTTCGTCTTAAAGGTGGTTTTCCATTCGTCCCCGGGTCGGATACGAATCTGGTGGCACCCACTTTTAAGATCAATCTTTAAAAAGATTTTGGCACCAACCATCATGTCCAGCATATCAAGTCTCGGTATGGGAAACCGATATTTGACGGTGATTTTGTTAATTGCCTGGTTATCCACGCACATCCTCCAAGAGCCATCCTTTTTAGGTGTGAGGAGTGCATAAACTGCGCATGGGCTCATACTTTCTTGGATAAACCCCTTAGCAAGAAGCTCCTCAACCTGCCTTTTTAATTCGGCATGTTCAATTGGGTTCATCCTATAATGGGGCAAGTTTGGTGATGATGATCCAGGGACCAAGTCAATGGCATGCTGTATGTCATGCAAAGGTGGGAGCTCATTGGGTAATTTTTCAGGGAAGACATCTTGAAATTCTTTCAAGATTGGATTCACTTCACATGGGGCCTCTACAGCCTTTTCAGTGGTGATTGCTTTGGTCACCAAAGCAAACATGGCTGTCTCAGACTCTTAGACACTTATGAGGTTGTCCTCGATTTCTCATTCAAATTCTGAGGCACTCAAAATGTGAATTCCTTTGGACACAACATTCTTCCCTTTTGGGTCCCTTTCTGTTTCATTGGGCTCCACACTAGGTTTCTTAGCCTTATCACTAGACCTGGTGCCTAGTATCTTCTTTTTCTCATTGTTGTCCTTAGCAGGTAGTGGGTGAAGTTTCACTTTTCTCTCATCAAAGTTGAAGATACAAATGTTTGATCTACTGAAATTAATAACATCAAGATCATACAACCAGGGTTGTCCTAAAACGATGTGGCTCACATCCATGGGAACAACGTCACACCATAGGTGGTCCTTGTAAGAGGAAAGTTGAAGTGGGACCAAATATCTTTGGGTGACTGGAATAGATGTTGAGTTTACCTAGGAGACACGGTAGGGCCTAGGGTGTGGTTCAGCTTTTAACCCTAAGCGAGTGACAGTACTAGAAGAGACTGCATTGGTACAACTGCCACTGTCAATTATGAGTTTACAGCTCCGCTTATTACACTTCAAGCAAGTGTGGAAGATGGCTGTCCAGCACCAATCTTCATCCTCCTGTAGGGTTAAGGCACACCTAACCACTAGCACTTTGGCACCCTCATGTATCCCCATTCGTGTCTTTTCCTCTTCCGTTGGGTAAGCAGGAAGGAATCGAAGGAAAGAAACACGATCTTCGGGATCCTTACAATCATCATCGGATGGAATGAAATCAGGAACATAGTTATCTACATTCGGATCGCTATCATCAAGGGCCTTTGATATGAACAAATTTTTTGTGGGGCATGTAACAGCATAATGTCCATATCCATGACACTTGCGGCACTTGATTTGAGAGAGTTTCTTTGTTTTGTCAACATCAATACCCTTTCCTTTCGAATCCCATGAGGAATCATTGGATGTTCCTTTCTGAAAAGAAGAGTTCCTAAATGTAGGCTTTGCACTAGAGGTATAGGATTGGGAGTCATAATTGTGCGAATCTAACTTTTTAGGAAATTGCGGCTTCACATATTGCTCCAAATCTATGGCCTTTTCATACATATCTGCGAGGGATGTAATCCTATGATGAAAAAACTCTCTCCGGATCTCAGATCGTAGACCGATCCTAAACCTTGAAAGGAGTGACAACTATTCCTCTTTTACATCACATCTCAAATTTAATTCCTCGAATTTCGTGATGTATTCATTGACAATCATACTACCCTAACGAAGGGTACTCCTTTGATCAAAGAGTCTTTCATGGGAGGATCGGGGAAGGTATTTGTCTTTCAACCTTTCCTTCATTCGTTCCCACGTGTTATTGGCTGGAAGGCCTAATCTTTGCTCATTAGTTTCCAAGTTGACTCAAAATATCCGGGCTTGAGCTACTAATTTCTTGGTGGCCAGCTTAACCTTCCTTTCTTCTGACATTTCATACCATTTAAAGCAATGGTCCATATCAGAAAGCCAATCGGAGAAAACCTGTGGGTACATCAGACCATGAAAAGTGGGAGCGTCAACTTTAATGCTTTTCAAAATCCATCCATCGGGATTTTGATCTCTCCCATGACCCCTATGATCAAGTCCATTGTTGGACTCGTGATGTAGGCCAGATCCATGATTAACCAGGCCAGCTATTGAATCCAAGACCAATACAGCCTAATAGATTATAATATATTATATTATTAGTAGTTGCTTTAGTTGTTTTATTAATATTTGGCAAGTCCAGTTGGATTTGATTTAGGACTTTTTATTTGTTTAGAATTAGCTATTTCCTTTTTTAGAGAATGTTTTAGTTATAAATAAGGTTGTAATCTCTTCAAGAGATATAGACTTTCATATTGAATAAAGCTTTGGACATTGGTTCTCAGTTGAGAGAGTTATTTGTCTTCGGTTCTTCCCCTGCGCTGCTTCAATTGGTATCAGAGCCGAAGATCCAATCTCGGACCGCCGTCTAATCGCTGATTCGAGGTACCCGTTCGTTGGGTTCAGTCTTCGTTCAACTTCTTCCTCTGTTGTCCGTACACATCCCTCCATCGCCCCACTCCTGCAACCCTTGCATCTCATCCTACGCCACCGCCCAGCCAAACCCCTAAAACAGTAACCCAGATCCCCTCATCCCGAAATCCCCAACCCTTTCCACCCACCACAGCAATACCGACAACCCTCGTTCTCTCCCGCATCACCACCGCACTCCACAGTCCCCTTCCTTAACCCACCGCACACCCTAAACCCTACACCAAGCCCAACCCCTGCACGGAACCCCTTCCACGACTTCTCCTCACCGCCTGCAACATCCCCACCTCCTCACCGAACCCATCTTCCCTTCATCATCATCATCTTGATTTCCACCCTTCTCCCGTTTTCGGCGGCCACCCAATCCATTCCCGACCCGATCCAACCCCACCACCCCCCCGGAAAGCTCGCCACCAACCCTCCCCGAGCCCAGGTCCCCAAAACCCACCGCCACCATCCCCGAGCCCAGGGCCCCAAAACCCACCGCCTCGGTTGCTGTCCACCATTCCCAAACCCAGAGAATAAAATCCAAAGAAAAGGGGGAGCAAAGCAGAAGAAAACGAGAAAGACAGTGAAGGAGAGACGTCACAGAAGAGAGAGACCGAAAGAGAGTGGTACCTGTCACCGGAGAAGAAGGCACCCAACAGCACAGCACCTTCGGTCGTCGGTCGTCGCTGCAGCCAACGACTACCCCTCCCAACCGCGTCGTTGACTCCCGGCAGCATCGCCGTCGAAGGGAGCCTCCTCTCTTTCCTTTCGTTTCTGCATCAGAAGAGACGAGGTGAGTTCATCTTTCCTTTTCTCCTGTCGTTACTGTAGCAAGAGAAAAGGATTTAAGCAGTTGGGCCACAAGCACTCAAGTTGGGCCGAAAGCAATGGACCATACCTATTGACCTGACTCTTACCCGAGATCAAACCCATATTAGGTTCAGTCCGGGTCTGACCTGACTCAAGTTCAGATCCACAGCAGTACAAAATTTATATATAAGTGGGCCCAGCAAAAATAATCCAGTTGCTTCTCAAAATGATGATATTTTAGTCTGATTCCTGATCCATCTTCACTTGCATCTTTTGTCTACAAGATCAAGCCATCAGGTCAGTCAATTTTGAGCATTCAGAAGATTTTTGAATTTCTTACAGTAAAGTCAATATGCAAATCTTTGGACCATCTGATGAAGTTCAAAGCATGTTATATGAGTATAAATATGGAGATTGGTATTTTGCAAATAAGGTCTACTTTGAGCAGTTCCTCAATCTTAGACAGGCAAATTCGATAGTTTATGAATATTTACATCAATATTTAAGACTGCACCAAGTTTGTGGCTTGGAACAGAATGAGCTGCATGATTTAACTCGCTTTATCAGAGGTTTGAAGTCAGACATTCTTGAGAAGATGAAACCATGTCACAGTGTTCATGAAGCATACAAAGAAGCAATTCATATTGAGCGCATGCTTCAATGGTCCCACCTGCAACAAGTCAAGCCTAAGCAAGAACATTCTCCATAACGAACGTAAGATCATCTGATGGGAACAAAATTTGAAGGTAAAGATACTCACACCTTTGTCATTCGCAGACTTCTCATCACCAATGAAAAGGAAGACAAAGAGTGGAAACAGACTATAGTATTCCGAACGCGAGTAAGGTGTAAAGATCGATTAACTAATCTAGTTATTGATCATGACAGTACTATCAATTTTGTGGCCCAATATGTTATTGATAAACTCAATTGGCCTACGGAGACTCTTCTAATGCCTTACGAAGTTACATGGTCTAATGCTTCTGTCATTACTGTAACTCACAAATGCTTAGTATTTTTCAAGATTGGTGTATATGAAGATAAAATTTGGTGTGATGTAATTCCCATGAATATCACTCATATTCTTTTGGGACAACCATGGCTTCTTAATCGGAAAGTGCAATATGACAAAGAGAAGAATATCTATTCTTTCTATTGGAAAGGACAATATGTTGATCTTGTTCCATTACAACCAGCAACATCTTCATCTACCTCATCACTATCAATTGAAGAGTCACAAGATGAACACAGGGAAGAAACAAATTCCAACGATGATGTTGAAAAGCCCATTCATGGAAAGGAAGATCTTATTGCAACTTCAAGTGAGAAGCAAAATGTACATCAAGCTGACATTGAACATCTAAGAGAATTGATTGTTCTGCCTTTTCTAGAAAATTCAATTAGGACACCAACAATGAAATTCCCTGTTCCAGTTATCTCACAAGTAGTTCATGTTATAAAAGTTCCCTACATTGACTTCATCTTCAGAGATCACATATGGATATCTGACTGTCAACACTTGCAACATCTACTGGTTTGTTCACACATCCAAGCTCCATGCAAAGACCCACAGTCGAAAACATTCCGATCTACTATTACATGGAGGAAAAGACTGCAACAAGCTTTCAAGCCATGTCATGAAAATATGGATCTGAAGATAAAACAAAAGTTTGTTCAAATGACTTTCGACCCCGGTGGATATTTACAGAACTCGAGGACGAGTTCTCCTCCAAGCAGGGGAGAACTGATGCAGGCTAGATCCATGATTGACCAGGCCAGCTATTGAATCCAAGACCAATACAGCCTAATAGATTAGAATATATTATATTATTAGTAGTTGCTTTAGTTGTTTTATTAATATTTGGCAAGTCTAGTTGGATTTGATTTAGGACTTCTTATTCGTTTAGAATTAGCTATTTCCTTTTTTAGAGAATGTTTTAGTTATAAATAAGGTTGTAATCTCTTCAAGAGATATAGACTTTCATATTGAATAAAGCTTTGGGCATTGGTTCTCAGTTGAGAGAGTTATTTGTCTTTGGTGAGACACCTAGACAATTTATCCCTAAGCCTTTTGGCTTGGAGATTAGCCCGTTGGCTAATCTTCTTCCCCTGCGCTGCTTCAACTCGCCATCAGGGTCCACCTCATGGTCATCTCTCTCATGGCGTGAGTGACGCCTCCTATCATCTTCCTGGATAATCCGCTCAAGTTCCCTAAATCCATTGATTAAGTCAGCTTGCCCTTGATATAGGGTTTGAACTTGTGCTGCCCAGTTCTCTACGACCTTTTGTAATTGTTCTATGGTTGTACCGGGCTGGTTAGAACTTGGTTTGGCATGGGATGGGCCTGCCATTTGGAAAACTAGAGGCTGATGTTCCCGACCACTTCTAGTGGGCATACAACAACTACCTATATGCAATGAGACACAATGTAATGCAATGTGTGTGTGATGCAAATCCCTAGAGAACCTATCTCTGATACCAAATTTGATGCTGGACCTATGGAATGATGAATGATGTGCAAATAGAGATCAAGTACCAAAATAATACGCACAATAATTTATATAAAATTGGCACTAGCACAATGACAAAATTAAATTCAGCAAGGGTTATTTGTTTGATCTGTTATGTAAATCGGTCCCACAAGTGATTTTCCCCAAAGAGGGGAGATGGATCTCTAGGAATTAGAACTTCTAACCACTCTAGGGATTCAAGTTCAATCAACTTTCAGATCTAAAAATCAAGATTTAGATCTGAATGGGTTAACATAATGGGGTGTTTTTTCCAATATGAAGAGATTTAGGGTCCAAATCTAGGGTTCAGATCTGTCCAATATGGATGATAATCAGATCTAAGGTTATTTGGGCTGTATTTTATTAGATTTCATATCTGATTGCAGGGCTTGTAAGAGCCAAACGTCAGATCTAGGGCTGTTTTGAAGACTTTTCTTTGTTAGGCCAATATCAGGCTAGATCCATGAAGAAAAATAAGGGTTTTCTTGGGTTTGAATGCAGAGATCTAAATAGAGGGGTTGGGGATCTTAACCAAAAGAAAGGGAAAGAAGGAGAATACATTTTGAGAGGATTGGTTTCTTGGTCTCACGCCAAACTCCCCAACTAGGGCAAGGAAATATGAAAATCTTGCATGGAGAAGTCCAAGAAGCTTTCAAGGAGAAGGGTTTTCTTTATTCATCAATAATTCCTCTCCAATAATGGAGTTACAACTTAAAAAGAAGAAAAACTCAATCCTTAAACAATGGATGGTTGAGATTACATGAGATCTAGTTGAACATAAGAAGCATAAAGACATAAAATTAAAAAAAAACAAATAAATGGAGTGGGCCGAATGGGGGATGACTTGCGCATGGGGATTCGTGCGCAAGTCGCCCCCCTCACGCACTATTTGTGTAGTGTTAAGTTGTGGGCCTCCTTTACACATTTAATTAAAACTTCATAGCCATGGGACCCTTGTTTTATTAAATAACTCTACTAAAGTAGCTTGGGGCCCTTATTTAAATTTAAAACACTTTAAAACAACAACAACTCTTCCCCCTTGGCACATCCCAGTGTGGGGCCTTCTGCTTGCATGCCTAGGGAGCTCTTCAACGGTATTTCTTCCATCCTACCACGATCCAACGGTGGATCTTGCAAACCATGATGGATTAGCCCCATAAAAGGGTAATCTATCCATAACGAGACCATGTGATTTAATCTTTTCTTGTTCCTTGACTTGATGCCTCCATCATATTAGCTATTGAAAATCAAGTTTTATGAAATTATAGTATGTGAAGTAAATAACCTATTTACAAACTTTGTTTAAACACATTGGCAATATGGTTTTTTACTTGATAAGCGAAAAAGAGCATATGGGGTTGAACGTGACTATAGGATACTGGCATGTTCTCTATTTGGTGTGGTCATGTGGATTAAGGGCAGACAGATGCTTTGGTGAGAAATTTATTAAATGGCGACTTTGTATGCATACGCTTCTTGTGAGAAGTGAATTCTTGAAGGTCCCACAACTTCAGATTCTTTGCAACTTACAGTGATCTAGCGATGACTGTGTTGTTTCAGTTATATACTATCTGGTGTATGAGGGAGATGTTGGACTATGCTGGGCACTATGCTATATCAGCAACTGGTGCCACACCTTTTCTTATGCCATTATTATTCCAAGATCAAGTTCATGATCATGAGCACATGGCTGCTTTTCATCTTTCCTAAACTGATTATGTGGTGGTCTTTACTCAAAAAATGATTGATATCAATGGATAGAAGAATGCACCAATAAATAAAAAAAATCCAGGGTAAGTGTTCAGCTTTTATCATGTACTTCTTGAGGTTTGCTGAAAACCTCTGCAAGTTAGATTTGGCTTTGGGGCACCATATAAGCCCCAATTTCATTACAATCAGCTGGTCTGACTGGTTACTCCAAATACGATAAGCCAACGCATTTCATTTTACCTCTTGCATTATCAAATTTCATATATATCACAGAATCCTTGAGTTACTCTTCCGACTTCTTTTTCTTCTTCATATTTCATGCTTTGGAAGAAAAGGCATCAGCAAGTTACTTATGTTGTATAAGTTGTTTTTGTCAGATCATGTGATCAGCAAATCTTCAGTTACAGATTTAAAGTGGAATCTCTTTCCTAATTTACCTCTGAATATCAACGCAATAATCTTAAAAGATAACTGTAGAACAGTAGAGAACAGTTTATTGTTTTCATCCGGTAGTTTAATCATGTCGATGTAGAGAATTTTATATACTGATTGCTGTCAGCATTGGACCTGTTCTGAATGCAGATTCGAGTTATTGGTTGACGTGGTTGCTCAAAGATGGATGGCTGTGACTGCATTGAGCCACAATGGTCTGCTGATGAGCTTTTGGTGAAATATCAGTATCTATCAGACTTCTTTATTGCGGTTGCTTATTTCTCAATTCCACTTGAGCTGGTTTACTTTGTACAAAAATCTGCATTTTTCCCATATAGATGGGTGCTAATGCAGTTCGGGGCATTTATTGTTCTTTGTGGTGCTACTCACTTCATAAACTTGTGGACTTTCACCATGCATTCAAAAACTGTTGTACTCGTAATGACCATTGCAAAAGTCTCCACTGCTGTCGTCTCATGTGCAACGGCTCTGACACTTGTTCACATCATTCCTGACTTATTAAGTGTAAAAACACGGGAGCTGTTTCTGAAGAATAAGGCTGAAGAACTTGATAGGGAGATGGGCATTATACGTACTCAAGAGGAAACAGGAAGGCATGTTAGAATGCTAACCCATGAAATTAGAAGCACTCTCGACAGAGATACTATATTAAAAACCACTCTTATTGAGCTTGGGAGGACTTTAGATTTGGAAGAGTGTGCTCTGTGGATGCCATCCCACAATGGCTTGAGCCTTCAGCTTTCTCACACTTTCCGACGCCAGATACCTGTTGGATCTACTGTATCTATTCAACTTCCTATCATCAGTAAAATTTTCAGTAGCAGCCGTGCAATAATGATTCCACACTCATCCCCATTGGCAAGGGTTCGTCCTCTTTTGGGAAGATATGTGCCACCAGAGGCTGTTGCTGTAAGAGTTCCACTTCTAAACCTTTCAAATTTCCAAGTTAATGATTGGCCAGAACACTCTGCAAAAGAATATGCAGTGATGGTTTTGATGCTCCCCTCAGACAGTGCAAGAAAGTGGCATGTTCATGAATTGGAACTCATCGAAGTGGTTGCAGATCAGGTTGGTATCAACTCTTTGCTTTTTTTCCATTATCTCTGCCTATGGATATACTCTTCTTGGTTTTACCTACATTTGATGTTATGGTTTTCCATCTAATTTTTTGCAATGACACGAGTATGCATCTCTTCCCTACTTGGATATTGGGTGATTTAGCCTTCTTATATATAACTAGATTCTGTTGCTGCACTCATTTTGGAGTTAACTTTTTGGGTGAAGTATTTACCAAATTTGCTCGAGTTTGAAATGGTATTGCAGTAAAATGTATTATTGGAACTGCTAGGTTTATTTCATTTACGGTGACATGTTAACCGGTGGATTTTTTTACCTTTGTATTGATATTTCTTTTGTCGGTCCAGGTAGCTGTTGCTCTCTCACATGCTTCAATTTTAGAGGAATCTATGAGGGCACAGAATCTGCTAATGGAGCAGAATTGGGCCTTAGATTTAGCTCGAAAAGAAGCAGAAAAGGCCATTTGTGCCCGCAATGATTTTTTAGCAGTTATGAATCATGAAATGCGAACTCCAATGCATGCAATTATTGCTTTATCTTCCCTACTTTTAGAAACTGAACTAACTGCAGAACAGCGCGTGATGGTTGAGACTGTCTTAAAGAGTAGCAACCTTCTAGAGACACTCATTAATGATGTTCTAGATCTTTCGAAGCTTGAAGATGGAAGCCTTCAACTAGATATTGGTACATTCAATCTTCCGGCTGTATTTGAAGAGGTAATAAAATTCCATTTTCTTGTTGATTATCAATTATGGAGTTCTTGCTTTCCTAATGTTAGTTTCTAGATTACACATGGAACTCAAGCAATGCAGTCTTTCCATGTTTCTCACAGTCGTTCCGTGTTTTGCACATTAGGTCATCAATTTGATAAAGCCCATTGCAGCACTAAAGAAGTTATCATTGTCAATAATGTTTGGATCAGACATACCATTGTTCGTTGTTGGTGATGAAAAACGGCTTAAGCAGACTATTCTAAATGTTGTTGGTAATGCTGTGAAGTTCACAAGGGAGGGTCATGTTTCACTTATGGCATGTGTTGAAAAGCCAGAGTCACCAAGAGATCCTCGTGCTCCAGAATTCTATCCAGTGTCAAGTGATAGCCATTTTTACTTACGACTGCAGGTTGATTTTTTGCATATATGCCTCTTAAAAACTGCATGTAATATGGCAAACTTGCTCACATAGTTTGAAGTTAGACAAAAGTTGTGGGCAATTTGCTTTCATTATATAGCTCTTATGGCTGCATATTTCTACCTACCAAGGTAGCCATGGCTGATGCAGACATGATACATACAGATGCAAACACAAGATAGCAGACAGCTATGGCCGGCTTGCCTCTGTGCGCCCTGCCTAATTTCTATAAACCTGTTTTGGATAGTATACTTTGCCCAATTTTGTGTCTATATGTGAGTGCCAGTCATGAGGATTTGATTGTAGCAAGACATCTAGCATTGTGCTATTATTCGCTGCCACATGACTACTTTTACCACTTCTGTCCCAGCAGGTCAAAGATTCTGGTTGCGGTGTCAGCCCTCAAGACATTCCACATCTATTTACCAAATTTGCACAGTCGCAAAGTGGAACCAAAGGTGGAACAGGGCTTGGACTTGCCATTTGTAAGAGGTGTGTTGGGCCCTTAAGATATTCTTATTCTTCTTCTTCTTCTTTACCTCTTTTTTTGGCTCTTACTTGGCCTAGCGGTGAAGGAAAAGAACTATCTAAACCTATCTGCCCGAGGACCCATCTTCTTCTTCATCATCTTCTTATTTTTTTGGCCTCTTGCTTGGCCTAGTGGCCGGCAGGAAGAACTATCTAAACCTGATCCTTGGGCGGTATGGTGAGATAAGAGGCCTCATGATATTCTTGCTGTCCCTATTTGTTGTATTTTTTTCTTGCTTTATCGGAGAGTGAATTCTCATGCCCACACACCTTATAATGTCCTAACCAGCTAAGCAACAAATGAGAACCCATATTTGTTGTAGTTAGCTTTGATAAACAGCTATTTGTTGTATTTTTCCCTATACATGGGCAGCATCAGTGGCATGGTTCAAAATAGTTGCCACTACACCGCCTTATCGGCCATAGTGGTTGTGGCCGCCACGCTATTTTGAAAATAGCAGTCCCATGGTCTAAAATCTATTTTAGCCAAGCAATTTAATTTTAAACTACTATTTTTCCTATTTCTGCTCCTCGATGGCTCTTCTTAAAGTTATCTCTACCCTTATATGGTTTCAAATAGCTAATAAAACATAAGATTGGCTGCTGTACAAGATTCAAGATTTTTTTTTTTATCACTTAAAAAATTCACACCGCCATGCTACTACATATCACCCACTATGTAACATTTTGGCGTTTTGGCTAATAGTTGCTACACCCACTGCAACTAATATTTTTATCCTTGATCAGTGGGAGAATGTTGTATCTTGTCAGTTGGTGGTTCGCATATTCTACTTTTATTTGTTATTGATCCGACTATCATCAACTATTGGTGTTAATCTTATGCATGTTTTTGTTGCCATTGATGTCCTGGAGGATGTTTCATCTCTATCAAACATGCCAACATTATTTTGATTTTTTTTAAAAAGAAATCTGACTACCATTTATTGTTATTTGCGTTGCCTTTGTTTTTTCGAAAGCCATCTGATTGTTTCACATGATGCAATCAGGTTTGTAAATCTCATGGAAGGTCACATTTGGCTCGAAAGCGAGGGGTTGGGCAAGGGGTGCACCGCTACAATTGTTGTAAAGCTCGGTATAAACAGCAATGCAAATGTTTCGAAACAAGTTCTAGGGGCTCATCCAAATCATGTCGAGAATCTCTCCATCAGGAACCCTTTCCATCACGACCAAAATCAGCTGGTTTCTTCAAGAACGCGGTATCAAACCATTGTTTAGATCATACATGAATTTATAGCTGTTCTTTTTCATTGTTGTCATTATTGTTTAATTGAACCAATTTTGATGTGGTTCAAGGCTAGAAAATCTCTGAACTTACTGGGTCTGAAGTCACAATAGGCCGGCAAGAAAGCAATGGGGAGAAACTGATCAAATGTAATTTATTATGTTGATGCTTCTTTTTGTGAGTGTGCATTTCTTATGGAATGATAATTTGGAAAGAAATTTGAAGTATCACTCGTTGTATGACGTGTCATGCTTATGGATAGTGCATTCAAAATTAGTGGAGTTAACTTGTTCTAATTTGTGGAGGTTTGACTGAGCAGGTTTACCTAGATTGCTACACTTTTGTTTTGTTGAGCAATGGTTAGAGCCCATCTGTCATCATTATGGAAATGTTTATTTTGAGAATGAATGAAAAAAAACTTGTTTGGTAAGTACTTAATGATAGAAAATCTCTAGAAAAGAGAAGGGAAATTGAGAGGCAGAGATTTTATGTAGCCCTACTTCAGTTATAGGTCATCATACTAAAGTCCTTTATACCTGTTTAGGAAAGCAAGAAATAGAGTAAAGGAAAGTTAAATGCCTCCTAATGAATTAAAATTTCAACCCCATCTCATTTGGATGAGTTTGGCTTACATATTGTTGTTGGCTCAAGTGTACTCTATTTAACTTTCAGGCATAAAAGTTGATTTTACCCTTGAGTATTTTAGATTTCACTTCACACCAAATATTTTTCATTTATCCAAATAGATTGGATAAAGCATTTTCATTTACCCAAATAGATTGGATAAATGAGGAATAAAGTGAAGCACATGACACATGAGGAGAAATGGAGGATACTTCACTTCACCTAGTTTGGTTGCTTAGCATGAGGTGAAATCTAATATACTCCAAGCAACTTTTACTCAAGAAAATTGGAGCATTAAGGGTTAAAGTTCAATGGATGTACAATGGGCCTGTCAGGCGAAACTCATCAACATGAATGGATTTACGATGGGTCTCTCAGGCCAATCTCGTTAAGTTGAGGGTAGGATTGAAATTTTAATTCGGCCCATTTAACTTCATCCTCACTCAGGAGTGAGGTTTGGAGTAATGCACAGGATTGCTATGGGGCTTTCTGGAAAGCTCTCAGCAAATTTACACGGAGAAATGAACTACATAACAAGATTACAATGAGCTGCAATACAACTCAGCTGATTTAAATTTTGAAATCCAACACATGGATAAGACTGATTGAGGATGAGCAATATGAGTTACATGCATAGGCTAAAGCCCAACCCATTCATAAAAAATCAGGTTTAAAGTGCCTAATCAACACCCTTACACATTAGCCTTTTTGTGTAGACCTCGCACCTCCAAGCCCCCTAAATCAGCCTTCAAAGCTTAGGTTTATTTTTCGCTAAGCTTGTAGCATTAACAATTATATTTAGTGTAACAAATAACTTTACATAAATTCATTTTTCTCAATGTAGGGCTCAATCAATTAGATCACTATGACAATTAACATATACACTCATAATGAATTATAATTGATCCAACCCATGCTCAGCCCACCATTGGATTGATAAAAGTTTCAATATAGATTATTAGACTTCATATTCAAAGAGAGACCTTTGAGAATTGTTATTAAATAATGGTATTTTCATGACTAATTATATACCTATTTTTGTTTAATGGATACAAGAGTACTAACCCATTGTCTTTAGAAACACTAATTCTGGAGATATGGCAGGCATTAAAATGAAAAAATTGAGTCCTATCTACAAATACTAAACCACAAGGGCCTATTTCTAATAAATCTTAAAAATGAAACACTCTTTACAAATAAATAATTAAACAGTAAGAACCAGCTTAACCCAAAACTCATTTATTAATCAAATTAAGCCTTGGGTTCGAACGAGATGAACTATGAGATGTGGCTTGTCTCACCACCACCACAGTTCATAGATTTGCCTCTCTGCAAATAAAAATACATATGAATCACTACAAAGTGTCTGGAAAACATTCATCCTATATTCCTACTCTTCATTATAGGTTACCCTTTACTTTTACCACCAAATCCTACAACTGGATGGACCAGCAAATAGAATGTGACAATAATTTTATAGTTTTCTGAACAAGCAATCATATAAATTGAGAATATTTACAAAAAAAAAAAAATAATAATAAATAAACATATAAGTTGAGAAAATAAAAAAACCTAGATAGGATTTAGATTTTAAAACCTTAATCATCTTTAAAAAATCCAAACTTTCAAAAACCCAATCAGCAAGCCCTAAGCATTCATCATAGGAAAAAAAGGAAAGGGCATCAACTTGGGCTTTTGAAAACTTTGCAGATCCAACCATAGAAATGAATAAATGCAACAAGAACAAAGAAAGAGAAATAAAAAGATAAGAAAAAACATAGAGAAGAGATTTGGCATAGGCAAAGACATTGAAATAGGAAAGTGTTAATTGGGTTTCTCTCAGACAAATGCCTCATTTTACATCAAGGTTGAGAGAATGGATTTCAATCAGACTCGTCATCTTTTGCCACATCACCGAGAAACCCTTTTATCAACACACCAAAAGCATAAGGACCCAAATCGCAGATAGCTAACAAAAATCATTGAAAGAAAAAGAAAGAGGACGAGGTACAAGAGATAGGAAGGTATAAAGAATCCTCTCTTCCAAGCGCTCGCTGGAAGTCCCCCTCCTTGTTATGTTTCGAATGGGGCTGGGACTTAGGAGGTTTTTATAGCTTCGAATTAGGGTTACAGTCTTTTTGAAAGGAATTAGGGTTACTGTCTTATCTTTTCGGTGAAAAGGGTCCCGATCATAATAGTGAGTAGGGGAGGATTCCGCATCAAGGTTGTAGTCTTTTTGGTAACTCATTGGTGGTGCCTATGGTCTTAAATTTTGGTGTCGATCTTCCCGTGCCATTCCGTGCCCCACTTACCACATCGGTATAGTCGCATCGGTCATAAAATGTGTCAAAAGAATAAAAAAATAATAGAAAATTGATAAAAATGTGAAAATTGAATTATTTGACGAACATTCAATTTAAATATAGTGATATTTAAAGTAGTTAAGCACTGATTCTCCAATGGTGTGATGTATAATTATTAATTTTTAAGAGGCAAACTTACATTTTTATCTTTTGATTCAATGGAGAAATCATTTACTTAAAGTAAATCGATCAAAAATAGAAAAAAAGGATCTAATTAACTTTTATCCAATGAATATTGCTAGTTATGGGAGAATTAGTAAAGATACAAACGAATAAGCATTTTTGAAGTCTTGTCAAAATAAAAGCAGGCATTTGTATACATAGAAAACTCGGTCATGTGCGGCACTAGGTCGGCACACCCAAGTTGACTTGGTTTCATCCGGGATTTGAAAGTATGGACTTAGCCCCTCGAGTAAGGAAAGTAGACTTCAGGAGAGGTGATGGAGTCCTTTGGTGAGAGAAGTCCACCTTGGGTGAGGTGAGGAAAGTAGATTTCAAACGAGGTAGAACAACCCTCTGGTGAGGAAAAAGTGACTACCCAATTTCAAACCAAGAATTGATGTTCTTCTATGGTTATAGTCTTATAGTGAACTCTATAGTAGTTCATCTAGTAAATTCAAAGCCGTTCAAAATAATCACCTTCCAAATATTTGGTATATCCTCAATTTTTTATGTCAATCTAAGTTTTCTGCACTATTGGGTTGACTATTTGATAAATAACCTTAAACTTGGATAATATAAAATTTGAGGATACATTAAATGCTTACATATCGTCCATTTTTAGCGAATCAGATTTTAATAGGTAGGCTCCATGCCAGTTCTACTCTTTTTTACTAGAAATTTTTCTTGGATGAAGTCTCATTGAATCTGGACTCGCTAGGAGAGAAATCCAAGCTCGAGTGGGTCTGGAGTATTCAAAATTTGGGCTTTCCAAACACCCTTTCAGTGTAGGGGGCATCCTCAAATTTCACTCAATAATTATAGGTGGTCCCAGAGAAAAATTGATCATTCGATTAAAAGATTGATTAACACATTCTACTCATTCATTAATCAATTTTTTTTTAGCAAAAGAACCAATCCTATAGAGGCCGTAACTTCTATTTGGGCAAGTTTATGAGTAACAGACATAAGTTATTTTTGGTGGCTTAGATTTTCAATAGGTGGGGCTTCTGTGACATTTTGGAGTCCCACATCGACTATAGAGAGGAAAGTGAATGGGTTTATATAAAGAGCTTGCACCCTTACTATGCATGAGGCTTTTTGGTGGGTTGAAGCCCACCAGAAATAAAACCGTGAGGCCCATGGGCCAAAGCGGATAATATTATGCATGTGTATAGGGTGGGGCGTTACAAATGGTATTAGAGCCGACTCTCGATTAGATCGAGTGTGGTTCTCTGCCGTGGCTTGGTGTAAATGAGCGAGTTCATATGTGGGCGGGCCAAGAGAGCTAGCATGCTACAAGAACTGGCAGGCTACTGCACAGGGACGTGCAGCCCTAAGGGGGGTGGATTGTGACATCCTGGAGTCCCACATAGACTATAGAGAGGAAAGTGAATGGGTTTATATATAGAGCTTGCACGCTTACTATGCATGAGGCCTTTTGGTGGGGCTTCAGCCCTCCAGAAACAAAACCGTGAGGCCCATGGGCTAAAGCGGACAATATCATGCATGTGTATATGGTGGGGCGTTACACTTCTATGTTTAGTTCCACTCTTTAACTCAAGATTTGTCTTCGTCAAAGCCTCTAATGATCCGGAGCCCCCAAAATTTCACGTCTCAGTTAAGCTTGAAATAGCCTGGCTTACAGGGCTCACCTGTGGAGTGGTTTCGACTGTGAGGCCCACCTAGCGCACCATTTTATCAATTTAAGTAGTTCATCCCCATTATCCTTTAGCTAGCGCTAATTCCAAATTTGGCAACCATTTGAATTGTGCAAGTCATTGTAAAAATGAAAAGCTGCCTACCAAGTTATCTGAAGCTCTTTCAGTCGCGATAGTTTAGATGTGAAAATCAAGAAGATCAAGTCAGATCCAACCAGACTCCAGCTTAGTTTCATTGCCTTCCAAAGGGAAATCACTAATTTCTCTAGGTCAGCCACAATCAAATATATATACAAATGGTGCCACGATGTTGAGCACTGAACATTATGTGCACTGGCTACTTTGTTTTCTTAATTGCTTTTCATTTTATGGATTGGCTACATCATTTGGACTTGGCTTTGCCTTTGCCATTTTCAATTCGTTTTGAAAAAAAAATTTTTCCCAACAGAAGATTTGTTGTCCAAACTTGGCCTCGGAATTTAATTTCAAACTCCATCATTTAGTGTACAAATTGATAAAACTCTGTGTGGGTTAAAGCAAGTCTCAAGGCAACGGCACTTGTAGGTTCAACGAAGTATTTGTTTTTTCATTTTCATAGTTAGATTCTGGTGAAGAATGCATAAATAGTTCTCCTAGTCTAATGGAAGAAGAGCTAAAAACACAGTTGGAAGATGTCATCGTTGCAGGTTTGGTTTGAAGTGGTTACTGGTTTTTTTCCCCCGAAAGCAATACAACAGTGACTTTGGATTGGATGAGCTTCAAATTAGGGTCAGTGCCTGCTGATTGAGGAAATTGAATGTGAAGGGTGGATTGATAATAGGTGGTGTAAGATCCCTACCCCAAATTTAGGGCAAAATTCGTAATTAATCATGTTTTACCTCTAATTACTGTCATTTTATTTTAATTGATGTGTGATTTGGTTATTGGGTCAATTACGTAGATTAGTGAGACCAAGCATGTGATCCATCTGTTGCATCATTTCATCATGTCACTAACACTAATCCACCCTAGGGCCCCACCAGATTAAGTTATGTCTCTCAAGAAAGCCTTTCTTGACCTATTTTGTAAATTGCTCAAAAGAATGGGTTTGCTTATAATTTACAAAATAACCCTAAGTACAAAAAGGCTCATTTTCCAAAGTAAAGAACCCTAGTGCCTTTTGTGTAAAACCCTAGCCTCGATCTTCCCTACCTTGCCTCCCCTCCTCATCCAACCTAAAAGAGAGTGTGAGAGAGCCAATTTCTTCCATTAGATAGCTTCGACATAATATTCTCCATCTCCTCTCAACCCTTATTGTGTTTCTTTAGAGAGAAAAGGGCTTATTTGGGTGCTTGGGTAGAGAAGAAGCTCGCTTTGCACATTTTCCAAAGTATAGACCCAATCCTTTTTTTAAGTTTGTTTCAATCATTATCAAAAGAGAGTTTTATTCATCTCATGCATTTCATTATGCTTTTCTTTTCTCATGTATACATGATTTAGGTTTGGATTTGAATAGAGATTTGGGGATGCCACCTCTTGGAGCTTGGTTTTGGGTTGAGCACTCTGTTGGGTTTGATGCTAGCGGGTCGGGTCGAACTTGACCTGACCCGGCCCGTAGCCCGTTTCTGCCATGGGTTGCTGCACGAACAGGTTCAGGTCGGACTGCGACCTGACCCGAACCAGTAACCTGGGATGCAGTCGTCTTCTTCAAGTCAACTGTTTCTCTGCAGGACGCCTCTTCGTCCTCGGCAACGGCTGGGAGTCCGGCAAGACTGTTCTTGGCAGCGGCTGACGGCCCCTTCTCCAGCGATCCTGCACGGCGGCAAAGAACCCCGATCGGCAACTGGAGGAGGCGGTGATGGCGGCGATTGCGTGCAGCAGCGGTGCAGTGGGCGGCGACGGCTGGGGCGTGCGTTGGCTCCGGCGATCCGAGCGGGGCAGCAGCGGTGACAGACGGCGATGGCTGCAACTCTCCTTTTCGCCGGTCTTCTTCTTCTCCGGTGCACAGGAACTGATTCCGAAAAGAGATTCCGCCGCCGGCCGTTCTCGTCTTCTCTGCCCTCCTCGAGATTTGATCCCACAAATCTCCACGATCTTAACAAACCTCGCGCTCTGATACCAGTTGTTGGGAAAAGAGAGAGAAACAAGAAGAACAATCAATCCACACAAATAGACACAGATTTACGTGGTTCACCCAAACAAGGCTACATCCACGGGCACAGGAGGACGGACATCTTCACTATGACAAGTAAAGCATACAAGAGATTCCCACACTCTCACCTCATCTCTCCTACGTGGTGTGGGAACACCACGGGCAACTGCCGCCGCAAGGTCTCGGGTTACAAACTATACATATATATAATTTCCGCTTTCTTGGCTACCAAGAAAGCCCCGGTACAAGTACCAAAATACCCTTGACCTTAAACCAATCCCTGGCTAACCCAGAGGACTCATCCGGTTAAACCGGAATACAAGACATAAACCCAACAATCTCCACCTTGGCTTGAATTCCGTACAACTCCGTACAACTCGAGCTACTAGGAGATAAAACCGGCAATGTCTTTACGTACCTTGCTGAATGGTACGTCACTGCACCAATGATACAGTCTTCTTCAACACTTTGACATGTTGAACTAGCACATGAACTATGAACTTTGAACAAAGTTCATCTCGTCAAACTCCACCTCGAACTAAAAGCTCGAAACCATTGACGAATCTGAGTGACATCTGAATCACTCACCATCCTGCCCCATCTTCAACATCACTGTGAAGATCCAATCGCCACAAGCATGCAAGCAAAACAGATCGGGAATACAAGTCCAGATGACTTCACAATTGCAGAAAACCTCTGCCTCCGAGCGGTCAAAAAACTCCATTTGACCGGGCCTCCGATCAATCAATCAAACAAATGTTTGACAACTGCTGACACATCAGCTCCTCCTTGCTGCTTCTCCGGCTTGGCTCTGGCAAGATGAATAACATCACATGCAATCATGTGAACCCCAAACGAACAACTTCGTTTGAATCAGCAAACCCTTTGTAACTAGGCCGGTGACTCCTATTATTGGGTTTGCAACAACAACCAGGTCGAGTAGACCCGATTCAAGCTTGAATCCACATCTGTTCAGATCACCTTTAGATTTCTGCATCAATATAGATCTCGTCACCACGAGCACGTTGGAAGAAATGGATCTAAAATCCAACTCAGGATGGCTCCGATAACGTAGAAACAAGTTTCTACGCTCCAATCGGTCAAACCTCCTCCTTGACTTTCAAACAGCCAATCAACCTCTTCCACTGCGTAGATCTGCTCGAAACGAGTCTGTAGGTGCAAACGGATCTCCGATCGGACATCGGACGATCAAGATATTGCAGAAACAATTTCAGCCGTTAAAATTGGTCAAATCTGCCTGTTGACCGATGCTGACATCACTGCTGACGTCACTCTGCGCTGTCTGCTGGGCTTCTGGAGCGGACCCGGGTCGGGTTCACCTGACCCGGAACTGAACTGCAATATGCGCTGGGCTGGACCGTCTGCAAACAGGTCGGGTCAGACCTGAACTGACCTGGAACTTGAAACGGCGGGCTGGGCTGGACTGAAATTGGGTCGGGTCGCACCTGACCGGACCCGGCCCGGAACCTGCTGTGCTGCCTGGGCTTTTTCTCCACGACGGGTCAGGTCAAACGGACCCAACCCGAGACCCAAACAGCCTGGGTCGTCTTCAACCTCCCAGGCGCTGTTCTGCAACAGCGACTGCAACGACTGCAACCGGGTTGCAGTTGGGTCTTCTGCTCCGGCTCCGGCTGCCAGCGATGGAACGGCGGCGGCGACGGCGACGATCGGGGGCTGGCAGCGGTGAAGGCACTGAACGGACCGGTGAGAATTGATTTTTTTTTTCTTTTTCTTTTTCCGGTGTTCCTTCCCGTTTCTGGTTCCAACCACAGAGGCGGAACCCAGGGTCCCTCATCGACTGCTCGTTGCTGAAGGTTACAAATCCGAACCCCCTCGACCTTCCAGTCTCGCGATCGCTGATGATCTTCGATTTGATGATTTCGCCGTAAGCACTGAAGGCGCGCTCGAGGGAACGGTCATCGGTGGCCCACCGAAAACAGAGACGATCCTCTGAATCCTCCAGCCACGCTGTTCTTATCTTCAAGAAATCCGGCAGGCCAAGAAGCACGGCCGATTTCTTCTGATCTGTGTGGCCCACCTTTCGGTCTTCTCCTATCAGATCTGGAAAACCAGATCCCCTGTTTCCATGACGAAAACAGATCCAAACCCAACAAGATCCGATCACAACCACAGCGGTCAACTCCAATATCTGAACGAAATATATGAATCCTTTTTCCTCCGATCCCAACAAGACCAGAGAACCCAATCTCGTCTTCTTCTTCTCCGATTGGAAACTCTAATCCGTGGCTCAACTAAAGATCACCCGTGATCTCTGATGTTTCTGCAACGAAAATCGCAGAACTCCGGATCCTGAAAGAAGATCTGATCCGTTAATCTTCCATGCACAACAACCACCAAGCCACCGAGAGATCTCCACCTCGCTCAGAAACCCGAGGAACACCAACCTCGGCTCTGATACCAATTGTTGTGATTTTCTGACATCACCCGTTGTGCGCATTCCCATGAATCACGAGATCAAACACGAAGCAACCACCACAAGAAGAGACACCGAGATTTACGTGGTTCACCCAAACAGGACTACATCCACGGGCACAGGAGGACGAACATCTTCACTATGACAAGTAAAGCATACAAGAGATTCCCACACTCTCACCTCATCTCTCCTACGTGGTGTGGGAACACCACGGGCAACTGCCGCCGTAAGGTCTAGGGTTACAGACTATACATATATATAATCTCCACTTTCTTGGCTACCAAGAAAGACCCGGTACAAGTACTAAAATACCCTTGACCTTAAACCAGTCCCTGGCTAACCCAGAGGACTCATCCGGTTAAACCGGAATACAAGACATAAACCCAACACACTCCACTAAGATAAAGTATGCATGAGTTTTAGGATGTATGCATGATTAAATCTTGATTCTACAAGTTATTTCTATGCCTATTCATGTCCTAACGCTCATTTAATATTTTATGCTTACTAGAATAACTTAAAATGAATGGTTGTGGTATAAATGGTGGATTTAGGGAAAGTCTAATGAATGGAAGTGGTGGTTGGATGAATAAAGAAGAAACGAATGCCATGTGGTGAAATAGGATTTATGGCAAATTAATGTAGGTGGAATCAAGAGTGAGACAAGGGAGATGAGCTGAAATCAGGAAAATCCTAATGTAGCAAATGAGCACTTGTTAGAGCACATACCCGCCTGCTCGAGCGCGCCCTGGGAAAAAGCCTAAGGAAAGTTATAACTTCCATAAAATCAGGTGCTCAAGCTTGAGCAAACCTCGAGCAAGCTCAAGTGCATGCTCTTTTGTTTAGCCTCAAGTGCATGCTCAATCCCACTCGAGCATATGGGTCCAACAAGATCCTTTAATTTACTTAATGTAATTAATTTCCTTTGGAGTCTAAACCCAGTTAGACCATGCTAACCAAGCACCTATAGGTTAGAATCAAGCTTAACATGAAGTCAAGCCATACCTTAGACTTTAGGGTTACTCCTATGACTTTATAGAGTCTCAACTATGGACACCCTTCATCATTCATACTTGAACAATGAGAAAAATTCACTATTCAAAGGAAGTGTAAAGCTATCATCCTTCCTTATTAGATGTTCTTAGTAGTCCTAAAGACATGCCATTTGTAAATGAGCATAAGGACCCGATGTTTGTCTCATATACAATGCAATGCCAAGAAACAATAGTACATGACATTGGGAACTTTATGGTTGTCCAAGTTGGAAGGCTCAAGACACAGGGTATCTTAATATAGAGTTGACTAGTAATCTATCATTGGACTATAATAAATGGGACACTCATGCATCTTGTTTTTAAACCTTCATGTTCTCATCTTGTTCTTATCATATGCATTAATTACTGTTCTAATTATCGTTATTGTTGCTATCACTGCCTATTGTCTCTAGCATGATATTAAGTACAAATGTAACATAAATCATGCATGCAAGTAAATCAAAAGCAAGTTTAAGGACAAGTATGCAAGTAAACTCTATCTTTTTTGGTTCACAGAATCAACACCACTACGCTATGACTCTTATGAGGCTCTTTGAGCTAAATATGAGTTAATTACATGATACACGCTTTATCCCTTGTTGCAGTAGCTTTTACCTATTAGAGTGAGTTGACACTCCTCGAAAGATCAGGATTGCCACCTGATTCCGTTACACGATATTGCATATGCACGCTCTCCTTAGGAAGAATCTAATGATGTGGGATGCCAATTAGCGCGTTTTACTTTATCTTGATCTTATTCATGCTTCACACATGCTAACATGCCTAGAATATATTTTCTGACTTCTTTAATTCTCATGTATTAAATTCTACTTGAAACTGTGTATTAAGCTCTAACATTTGTTTATATTTGCCAAACATGGTGTTTGAGATACCATTCTTAGTATTGTAGGACCATTCCCAGACTCATATCAGGGCATCGACCCTGGAGCTAAGGATACCATTGCAGTGGCTCCAGTGGACCTTGAGTGGGTCCCAGAGGTTGCCTTCTAATGGACATCACTGCGAGTGCGTCATGGATCAGACAATTAGGATTTGGGCCAAGATGGTTCTTTTCATTATCTTATTTTGGTTTTGTGGATTTTATACATGGATATGATTGTTTATAGCATGTACCTTGGTCATAAGATCGTTATTCACTTCCACACTTGAGTCCTCTCAGGTTACCTTATTAGTATTCATGTTGGACATCTAGTATGCATAGACATTTACTAAATACTTTGGTTTAAGTAGGATTCATATATGGAATGTTAAACAAGTAATTGTTAGTATTCTCCATTATTATAGGATGAATGTGTATGATATGCACATGGCTTTTGCATTTTTGAATTGACGAATGATTACCAATGCATAAGGATCTTTCGCACGTGTGGAAATGAACAAAAATTTCTCTTATGGTGATTCATTAGTGCTCTCTTAAGTATGGATTATCACAGAATACGTGTGCCACATCACGGGCCTAGAGTTTTTATCCTAATATTGGGCCCGGGGTGCGACAAGTGGACTGGGAGAATAGGTGGACTGGGAGAGAAGAAAATGGAGCTTCTCGCAGTACTTAAGTAGTTGTGCTACTCACTAGATTCAAACTTTGTATAGTGTATACACTATTGACCATCTGACTTTGCCCTGCTATGTATTGTGTTCATTTCAGCCAAAAAAAAAAAAAAAAAAAGTTCAAAATCTATCTACTCTTGAAGCGGAACCTGTTTTTCGATTCTTATAATTTTGCTTGATACCCGGCTGTGGGCTTTTGTTTAAATTTTATTTTTATGAGGTATGTCCCACTAGAAGCTCCTATCCTCTTAGTGTAGATAGGCTTCCTTTTTTGTATTTTAATTCTTTGAAAAAATAGAGATCTTTCTTTCTTAAAAAAAAAAAAAAACCACTCACCATTATGAGATTCATTTCAGGAGCGTAGGGCTTGGGATCCATATATTCAGGACCATCCTCCATGGACCACAAGGCCTATCCACTTAAGAGCGAGTGGTTAATTATGGTTGAGGCTTGGACATTGATGAATTTTAATTTGAACAGGCTCACTACAATAGGACCCACATTCCCCAGTTGACTGCTTTATTTTGACCGAGCATTGGAGATTAGCATGTGGGTTTGATAAACCCAGTCGCAATGGGTAGAATTTTGGGAGACCCTTGTAGAGCCTATCCTTGCTTGACTCCAGCCATTCATATGACATTATGTATATCTTATAATTGATAGATTTGGATGAAGAGACTCAGTCACACGGTTGGAGATCTATGTACATTTCGATGATGGAAAGCTCCGTGAATCTCTTCGCCTCTTATCTTTCCTATAAGAATCGAGAATAATTATCCAACCCTAGGGCTCCCTTATTCTTATTTAGACAAGTCCCAAGGAGTTACATTTACTAAATGCATCTTCCACTAGAAGCCTATTGGGAGTCTTATTGTAGGGCTCAGATTAAGTCTTATACTAAAGTGGGATTGCAAGCTCTGTTTGCATCTTCCATGCTTGACTTGACGTGGGACCCGTGGCATGCATGCCACAAATTTCTTACAACAGTATGGAAACAACTTCTCAAAAGTAAAAAAAGCTTATTTATATCAGTCGTTGAGCCAGGAAACAGCATTGACTGATAATTTAGATTGGTGTGAAGAGTACAATGATACACTTTTCTCCATTAGATAAAAATGAAAAGCATATGTTTAAGGCTCTGCTTCAACACCCACCCCATTCGGAAGATCACCAAAATGCAGAGTACCAAGTCAGTCATTCGTGTAACATTTGATCATACTTAAATAGGTTCCCCAGTTAAATGTGTACATTGATTGCAACTTGGAGTGATCAATTTCAGATGGTCAGGATCAACTTGTAAGTATTGTATTGGGGCATGGACCATTACATGATGACGTATAAATGATCGATGACTTCAGCGACAAAGCTGGGAATTGGGATGCAACTATACCCTCTGAGAAGTTGGGATAAAAGTAATTTCTTTGAACGAAACACCATAAAATATGACTTCTGAGAAGTATTCGGAGGTGAGATATTAGCCAAGTTTAACCACATTGTGACTGATTTCTCCGAAGGTTGCACAAAACATATAACAAGGTTATATTACTTACACTGGCTGTGTGTGTGGAAAATGCTGATTGCTTAAGTCTTAGCTAGTAACAAAAGCCCGTGCTAAACCTGGGCAAGAAATAAATATTTAATCAAGTTTAATGTTTTCTTTGAAATATTACTGAAAAAAATAAATAAATATATTATTTAGCAAAACGGCTATGATAGTTTTTTATACAACTTGGATTGAAATACTAATGATATCTAGGTTTGAAATTGGTAAAAAAGAATTATATAAAGAGAGCATGATGAATATATTGATGATGATTGTTGAGATTTTATTTAAATAAAGTAGAAAAATAATATTTATAAATTTTTTTACTTTTGTGTGGATGTGTGAATAAAATGTATTATAAGGCCCCAAAATAAATAAAAAAACAAACACCCCAAAACCTATTTAGAAAAAGAAAACCAAGCACATTTATAGTAATTATTGTTCCTAATCCACCAACATTGGTTCTAAAATATCTTGATTTCATAAAAATCACATTCAATCATTTCTTAAAACATTGATTCTAATTTTATTGAAGAAAGTTTTTTCTATTTCGTGGGCATATTTTGCTAGTAAAAAATAAAAGTGAAGATGAAAAGGCTCTTTATATTTTGGATGATATTGTTTATAATTATTTAGTTTAGAAGAAAAGAATCAAACCAAACAAAAATATCAATTCACAATTTGATGTATTGCCTTGTCCAAGGTTCCAGTATCTTTAATTTTTGTTTTGATTTATTGAAACTTGAAAGTGAATCAAGTAAAAGAATTTTTATTTTCATGGTTATTAAAATTACTTTCTTGCTTTGAGATCTAGAAAAAATGACTCATTGCATGCCCTAAGTCCATACACCCTAACCTTATATGGCTTTACCATAAGTAACAATCATGAAAAAATAATTATTGATAAATTACTTGGTATTGCAAATATTGGTAAATAACAATTATTCATTTCACATATTTCTATGAAGAATAATAATCATCACCTTTAAAACATCATTAAAAACTATTACTGTAGAGATGGGTAGAATTCTCAAATCAAATAATTTTCTGGGGCATGAGGGAGAAAACTAACATAATATATGGCCTAAAAAAGGTTCATAACAAAATCACTCAAATGCTATTAGGGATGCTCATGGGCTGGGCTAAGCAAAGCCCGGGCCTAGCCTGGATTAAAATCCTTAAGCCCAAGCCTAGCTAGAGCCATAAGTATTTGACTCGGGCCTTACCCATATAAATTCTATTAAGCCCAAGCCTAGCCAACACTTTAATCGGGCTTGACCCTATTTAGGCTTGATTATTTAGCACCTTAAGTTAGTCTCTGGTGGGGCCAACATGACTGTCATGCACCAATTCCTCTTTATACATATGGTCATGTCCAAATGAATCCATCTAAAATGAAAAAGAAATTTTATCAAAAGTTATTGCAATTTTCATATAAAGCTGTCTTTTCTTTTTTTTTTTTTTGAGTTGATGTTACCTCTTTTTTTTAAAAATAAAAAATAAAAGCATATAACTCATTAGCAAAATAGAAATGCATTGCTGCAGCCAAAAGATCTTTATCTATTACAAACTAATTAAAATGAACATTGTCTGCTTTTGAATAATATTCTTTGATAAATAATTTTTAAAATTTCTACTATAGAAGATTTGCATGAAACATAAGAAATGTAAGAAGGAGAAGTTGCAACTTAATGCACCTATTCGAGCTAGGCTAGATTGGGCTTCCGTTTTGCTACCACTTAGCCCAAGCTCAGCCCATATAACAAATAGGCCCAAAATTTTAATCTAAGCCCAACCTAATGACTTACACTTAAGGCCCAAGATAAGGCAAAAGTGGGTTGGGCCGAGCCCATGAGCACCCTTGAATGCTATAACAACCTATCTTACCTTAGTTACAAGAGACTTTCTATAAAAACTAAACAATATTAATCTCAATGTCTTCCGCAAAAGATTTGACTTTAAGGTTTGGAGTTAAGGTTTTAGGAGAGGCATTTTGGAATTTGGAAAGGAGCAAAATCAGAAGGCATTGCACTTGGTGGGAAATTTCCATATATTTGGATATGCAGAAATAGAGAACTATTTAGTCAAGGATACAAAGAGATTTAAATGTGGGATTAAGAAGGAGAGGGGATTTAAAAAAGATTAAAATAGATGTAATATTGTCATTTACTGTTCATAATAGCGGGAAGAGAGTAGAGACATTTTAAATAAAAGAATTGAAATGGAAAGGAGCCCAAGAGACAAACAATATTAGTAAATTTTGAGGAAAAAAGTGGACTATTAGTATCCAATTAATACCAAGTCAATTCTAGATAGTCAAAATCAAATCAAAAGTTGGAATTGATTTCTCAATTGAAATCAATTGGCTTAATATATAATAATTGGCCATCCTGGAAAAATTGACAGCCATTGTCCAAAAGGGATGACCCTCATAGGGGTAGCTTTCGATGTCATGACCCACACCCCCCCCAAACCAAGTCTTAAGTTAGTCTTTGGTGGGGCCAACATGACTATCATGCACTAAACACTAATTCCTCTTTATACATATGGTCATGTCCAAATGAATCCATCTAAAATGAAAAAAAAATTTTATTAAAAGTTATTGCAATTTTCATATAAAGCTGTCTTTTCTTTTTTTTTTTTTTTGAGTTGATGTTACCTCTTTTTAAAAAATAATAATAATAAAAGCATATAACTCATTAGCAAAATAGAAATGCATTGCTGCAGCGAAAAGATCTTTATCTAGTACAAATCAATTAGAATGAATATTGTTTGCTTTTGAATAATATTCTTTGATAAATAATTTTTAAAATTTCTACTATAGAAGATTTGGTTGCAACATAAGAAATGTAAGAATGAGAAGTTGCAACTTAATGCACCTATTCGGGCTAGGCTAGATTGGGCTTCGGGTTTGCTACCACTTAGCCCAAGCTCGGCCCATATAACAAATAGGCCCAAAATTTTAATCTAAGCCCGGCCTAATGACTTACACTTAAGGCCCAAGATAGGGCAAAAGTGGGCTAGGTCGAGCCCATGAGCATCCTTGAATGCTATAACAACCTATCTTACCTTAGTTGCAAGAGACCTTCTATAAAAACTGAACAATAATAATCTCAATGTCCTCCGCAAAAGATTTGACTTTAAGGTTTGGAGTTAAGGTTTTAGGAGAGGCATTTTGGAATTTGGAAAGGAGCAAAATCAGAAGGCATTGCACTTGGTGGGAAATTTCCATATATTTGGATATGCAGAAATAGAGAACTATTTAGTCAAGGATACAAAGAGATTTAAATGTGGGATTAAGAAGGAGAGGGGATTTAAAAAAGATTAAAATAGATTTAATATTGTCATTTACTGTTCATAATGGCGGGAAGAGAGTAGAGACATTTTAAATAAAAGAATTGAAATGGAAAGGAGCCCAAGAGACAAACAGTATTAGTAAATTTTGAGGAAAAAAGTGGACTATTAGTATCCAATTAATACCAAGTCAATTCTAGATAGTCAAAATCAAATCAAAAGTTGGAATTGATTTCTCAATTGAAATCAATTGGCTTAATATATAATAATTGGCCATCCTGGAAAAATTGACAGCCATTGTCCAAAAGGGATGACCCTAATAGGGGTAGCTTTCGATGATGACGATGACCACCACCGCCCCGACCCCCCCAGCCAGGTGTTCTAAATTTCCTTATATCATTTTCCCCTCAGGGTTAGAAAAACACACAAGTGGTCCTATAAATTTAATTTTAATAGGTATGCTTGTAAATTGTGCAGATTCCGTTGGAAATGACATGGCAATGAGATGAATTTGTGGAAAATCAAGGAGAGATGGGAAGGAAATGAAGTCCCATGAAAATATATCTATGCAAAAGAGGCCCCAAGAAATAAGAAGAAATCAACACTCTCAAAATCCAATCAATTTCTTAAAATATGGAAAAACTCAAATTAACAGAATGTCTGATGCCATTCAATAGCAATCGCCTTGGATTACTAGTAAGTTCTTGCAACATATGATCAGTCTGTTTTTGGCTCAAAAAAAGTGACAATCATTTGGAAGTGGTAAACAATTGATTGTTGGTTAAGATCATCAGATTTGTTATGCATTTCCAGAAGAAAACGAAAGAAATAAGACAACCAGCACCACACTACACCTTTTTCAGTAATAGTTTACTGCTGCAGACTTCCACATTAGACATACAGAAAAAGCATCTCAGTTGATTTAAGGCAAGAAAACAAGAAACACTAGAAAAACATAGGTAATTTGAAACTCACCCGGCCTATGCTCAACACTGGATTGATCTCACCAGATGAACAATCGGGACCGCTGGGAAAAATGGGTCCTGTAAGTATGGAATGTTTGGTCCACTGAAAAGGCCTCTGTGGCTAACAACTAAGAGATTTCATACATCTCTTAAGTCTTAACAAACTCTCGAGCAAATCCATTAATGATAAACTGAGAGCTTTTGGGTGGGCCAATGTCATCACTCTGTCCACACTCCCTAATGAAATCTTCTGCAATCTCCATCAAATGAACCCTAAGAGGAGCTTGTGCTTAGACCTCATTCGCTTGCGTTCTTCCCACAGATCGGCATAGCTTCATCACTGGTTTCCTTTGCTGCCACTCCATGGAAGGCTTCCCATGCAGCTTTCTATCAAGGTCCAAAAGGATCTTTGCAAACCCATCATTGGGCTGTGCTCGACGGTGAACCTTTTTCAGTGTATTCCATGCTTCCAACAGAGTGAAGTTCCTACAAGGGGAAAAACAAGTTAGAACTTCTCTAACTGATTGATTAGCTTCTCAAACACAATAATTTGGCTTCATATCAGCACCGACTTCCTTAACATCATGTAAGCAAGAACGACTGTCGCGCTTCGACTTTTCCCCTCAAAACAATGGACTAGAACTTTTCTGCCTGATAGCTCCACCTGTTTGATGAAACCAGAAGCCTCTGCGAAGAGATTGCTGATTTTTGCGTCATCATTGTCAAGTATCTGCACCGAGAGGCGTGATTTGTTATGTTAGTAGAACCAATGTTTCCAGAAGGCAGCTGGAAGTAAAACAGCAGCAACACTGCAGTAGTCAGAATTTCAGTATCACATTTCAGTAACTCAATGCACATCTAGCATCCCTCAGTTGACACATTTAGTCTCAAACTTGGATGGAAGTTCAATTTCAATAATGCAATGAAAAAGTTCAGTGAGTTGCTATAAAAAAAATGCTGCAAGTTAATATTATCAGTAAACTTAAAAATCAGATGTGGTTTAATCTTGTGGGGTACAAGTGAAGGAATTCAAAGATGCAATTGGTGAGATGACTGAAAGAAACTAGAGGGAAATGCTAGAAGACCCTGCCTTATGGCTGCTGCAGCCGACGAAGTGGAAACAATGCCATGCAGGTTGTCCAGAACTCATTAATGGAAGCTCATCAGGCCTACCTCATTTGAATATTGGGGAAAAGGTCAAAGATGAAAGGAGGTGAGACGCTTACAGTTCTTGGGGTAAACCAGATTTAAATTGCAAATATGGCAAAGCTCATTCAACTAAAGAGCATATCAGATTCTTCGAAGATTTTAATAGACAGTAATTATTAAGGGGCACTTATTGAATCCTTCAGCCAGCAAATGCCATGAAGACTGGGTTGCAAATGAAGGAAATGAAATCTTATTATTTCTTGCAGAACAATTAATGCAAAAAAATAAAAATATAAATCCACACAAACAGAACAAGTAGAATGTTGTGGAAGAAGATATTCTATTAAGTTATCATGTCTTGGGTAAAAACACTGACCAGTGAACTCTTTTCCGGCTAAAATAGGAACCCCCCTTTTCAACCGATATTGATGGAATGATGACAAGGATGAAAAACAATAAAACAAAGAGGGCAAGAGGAAGAAGATGGCCGCATTAGGGGGCTTCAAGTCATTCAAGGAAAAGGAAGCTCTGGAAGGCTCAATGAAAACTGTCGTGATAACGGTAGATAATTAGACTCCTTCTTTGTTTTCTTCTGTGTGGTTTTTTTGGGTTGTTGTGGGCGCGGGGGGCGGGGGGTGGTGGTGGTGGGGTGGGTGGGGTGTGGGTGTGGGGTGTGGTTGTGTTTCAAACTCACTTTTTCCTGAAGTTTTGTGATAGCCTCAGCATTGGTGCTGTTAAGCATCTAATAGTGGCATCATCAAGGATGCTTTAGGATCTACCCATTTTTTTTTTCAATCATTTTGACAACTTTGACCATTTTCCATCCATCAAGACATATTTGTTGGAACATGCATTTTTTAAAGGGTGACAGTTACCCCAAAGTCTTTAATCTTAATCCCCACTAGCAAGGTCATGAGGATAAGAGAAAGATGAAGGAGACAAATCAGGCACTCCCATTTTTCCTTCTAAAACATTTTGAGAACCACACTGTGACTTCTTGACTTCTGTCTGGCATCACTGTCTTTTGGCTCAATCAAATGCCGACATCATCATTGTCTAGAAGCATCATCAGCCTCCTTACCTCCAGCATTCTCTAGAACCCACCTTTAAACCGCCTTTATGAATGGTCACTGGTGGGGCCACGTGGATTACTTCCCAACCATATGCAATTCACCAACTTGGTTCCCGAGGCCTATAAAAGCAGGTGCCTTGGAACCTTTGGACATATAGAAGATGCAAGACACAGGCAAGCTGTGCACAAGTGGCAAGTCTAGTGTTGAATGTTGTAGTGCTAGTGTAGTGTAGTGAGTGTAAGGAGTACTACTGTAGCATGAGTATGTGTAGTGTAGTGTCTTGCAGTGTGACATTTGTGCCTTTGTATAATGTTCTTTTAAGTGAATTTAAGGTGTTATATTATGCAAAGTATAGTTTCTTATTGTCTTTTGTGTGGGTCAATCATGAGTCCACCTGTGTTGTGCTTCCCTACAAGTGGTATTAGAGCGAGGCCAGGTCAGGGACCGTCTGTCCATTATGAGCAGCGGCTAGAGACGTTGTGATGCTGTGAAGCCGATTAGTCTGGCATTGAGCTTCTTGGAGGTAGAGATCGACGAAGATCCCACTAATCACGATGGCGGATCTCGCAAATGCAACTAGAGGGATTGAGAAGTTGAACAACCACAACTATGATTATTAGCGCATGTGTGTGGAGTCATATCTCCAAGGACAAGACCTATGGGAGATCATTGGCGGCACTGATACTGAAGCACCGACAAATGACAACGCGGAGGCATTGCGCAAATGGCGAATAAAAGCTAGGAAGGCTATGTTCGTCTTAAGGACAACAATGCAGAAAGAGATGTTAAAGCACATATGAGATGCTAACACTCTAGAAAAGGCATGGGATACATTGGCTACATTGTTCTCCAAGACCAATGATGCACGGCTTCAACTTTTGGAGAATGTGCTCGCTGTTGTCACCAAAGGTACAATGTCTGTTAGTCAATATCTTATGAAAGTGAAGACACTTTGTCTTGAGATTTCTTAGCTTGATCTGGATTTGTGGGTTAGCGATGCTAAGATGAGACGGATTATTACACGGGGATTGAAACCCAAATACAACGGGTTCATGACGGCCATTAGGGGTTGGCCGACCCAATTGTCTCTTGTATAATTTGAAAGTCTCTTAGCAAATCAAGAAGCTCTAGCCAAACAAATAGCTGGAGTAACGATGAAGGATGAGGAGTAAGCACCCTTCACTTGTAAGGGCAAAACAACAATGAAGCAAAGAAGGAAGGGGCCTACCAAAACTAGTCGGCGCAAGGAAAGTTCCTAACCGGGGGAAGCTCCAAAGGGCAACACCGATGAACGATGACAGAGAAATTCTCGTTGAAATGATGAGTGTTATAATTGTGGCAAAAGGGGCCACTATGCTCGTGATTGCAAAGCACTAAGGAAAAGGACTGATGAAGGAAATATGGTGACCACAATGAGTCACTATAGTGAAAGCGAAAAAGAGCGGGATAGCCAAGTTTTCGTAACAATTGTGGAAAATGTGGCCATCAAAGATGATTACGAGACAATAGCGTTCATTGCAAAATCCTACCCTAAAGTCATCAATTACGATCAAGACTGGATTGTAGACTCATGATGTTCAAATCATATGACGTGCAACAAATCAAAGTTTTCATGTCTAGTTGAATACAAAAGCGACAAAGTGGTGGTCAAGCAAATAATGCACGCCTACCGATTGCTCATATTGGAGAAGCCATCTGTGTGCCTAGATTCAACAAAGACGAGGCCCATTTTAGCAGGTCTTCCGTGTACCAGGTATGAAGAAGAATTTATGAAAGGTAGCCTGGCCCAACGGTAAAGACTTACTGGTAGCATCCTGGAGGATGCAGGTTCAAGTCACGGAAACAGTCTCTTCAAAATGAATGTAAGGCTGTATACATTTTACCCTCCCCAGACCCCACTATGCGAGAGCCTCGTGCACTGGCTAGTCCATTTTTTTTTCACAGTTGATATCATCTAGTAATTTCGTTGTATTCGGGCCACACATGATGTAAATGTATCTCACAATGTAAAGCCATATGAAAAGCCAATTATGACGGGGCAAAGGCTAAACTCCATTTGTCATGTCTGCGGAATCGGTATATGTAAAGAAGACCCAACCAAATGATACGGCTGATCAATGGCACGCCCGTTTGGGGCATGTCAGATATAATAGGTTGAAAGTAATGATGGACAAGTCCATGGTGAAGGGACTTCCATAGCTAGAAGTCCAAAAAGATACAGTATAGAAAGGGTGTCAGTATGGAAAAGCTCACCGACAACCATATACTAAAGCTAAGTATCAAGCTAAGAAGCCTTTGGAGATAATCCACTCAGATGTATTTGGTCCGGTGAAGCCGCAGTCAATCAGCGGCCTAAGATATATGCTCAACTTCATCGATGACCACTCAAGGTATGTATGGTGGTACTTCATCAATGAAAAGTCAGAAGTGTTTCAGAAGTTTCAAGAATTATGGAACAAAGTCGAAGGTGAGATTGGCCATAAGATTCGGTGTGAGATTGGCTATAAGATTCGGTGCTTGCGCACTGACAATGGAGGAGAATATACCTCAAATGAGTTCTTAACATATTTGAAGAAGGCCGACATTTGATGGCAACTGACATGTCCATACACTTCGCAACAAAATGGAGTAGCTGAGCGAAAGAACTGACATTTGGTAGAAACTTTAAGGAGCATGATGCCTGCGAAAAATGTACCAAGTGAGTTCTGAGCCGAGTGCTTGAAGACGGCAGCACATATAACCAACCAACTACCACAAGCAAAGCTAGGGTTCATCTCACCATATCAAAAGTTGTGAATGGTGAAACCCATACTAAGTCATTTTAAGGTATTTGGTTGTGTATGTTACGTACTTGTCCCAGAAAAACTCCGCAGTAAACTTGAGAAGAAGAATATTCGGTGCATATTTGTCGGATATGACACTAAACACAAAGGTTGGAGGTGTTGTGATCCTACCACCCATCGATGATACACATCACAAGACGTGATGTTCGATGAGAACTCTTCATGGTGGTCACCAGAAGCAATAATATTGCCAAGTCCAGAAGACTTGGATGACAATAATTAGCCAAAATTAAATACTAAAGATGTCGAACAAGAAGTTGAAATTGAAGGGCCTAGTCAAGAATATTAGACTCTACAAGATAGGCCTGTTAGCCCATGGAAGAGTGGGGTACATGTGACACTAGAGGAAGCCAGGCCAAGTCAACTTGAGGTTGACGACCCACCACAACAACTACGGAGATCCGCCAGAGCAAGGAAGCCAAACCCAAAGAATGTAGATGCTTCACTTGCTGAGATGGATGATATTTGTGAGCCAGCTTCATAAGAAGAAGCATGCCAAAGTAAGGAGTGGCAGATGGCCATGAATGAAGAAATATCAGCATTAAAGGCAAATCAGACATGGGATCCAGTTCCTAAGCTAGAAGCAGTAAAACCCATCTCATGTAGATGGGTATTTAAGTTGAAGACTCGGGTTGATGGATCAATCGAAAGGTATAAAGCAAGGCTAGTTGCATGGAGATTTTCACAGCAATATGGGATTGACTATGATGAGACTTTCAATCCCGTAGTAAAAATGACCACTGTGTATACTAATAGCATTGGCTGCAAACAAATCATGGAGGCTATGGCAGATGGATGTGAAGACTACCTTTCTTCAAGGATAGGTTGATAAAGACATATATATGGAGCAACCAAAAGGTTTAAAGAACATGGATCAACCAAATTATGTCTGCAAACTGCGGAAGACTCTCTATGGTTTAAAGCAAGCTCTGAAAGCATGGTATGGTAAAATTGTTGAATTCCTAATCCAAAATGGATACTCAGTAACTGCTATAGACTCAAGTCTTTTTGTAAAGGCTGACAGTGGGTGTTTATCCATTGTCCTTATCTATGTTGATGATTGTGAGGAAATCACCTGAGTAAAGCAAAACCCGTTGATCCGGTTCCAAATGAAAGCTCGGGGAACTCAAAAATTTCTAGGACTCGAGATTGATCGAGTCAAGGAAGGTCTCTTCTTATGTCAACAAAAATATATAGAACTCTTACAAAAGTACAGGATAGTCGACTGCAAGCCAATATCAACACCAATTGAGAAAAATATAAGGCTAAGTGCATATGAAGGAGATATCCTAAAAGATTTGACATATATATAGGCAACTGGTCAAGAGCCTGATTTATTTAACATTGACCTGCCTTGACATATCATTTGCAGTTGAAGTGGTTAGTAGGTTTATGAAAGAATCAAGGAAGCCTCATCTAGAAACAGTTCGTAGAATAATGTGGTACATCAAATGTATTGCAAACTATGGCCTTCTTTACAAAAAACGGCAAGTGTAAGCTAATTGGTTACTGCGATACTGACTTTGTTAGAGATTAGACCACTTGTAGATCTACAACGGAGTATTCTTTTAACATCGGATCCACAATAGTCTCCTGGTGTAGCAAGAGACAACCAACAGTATCGTTATCAACCCCCGAAGTTGAATACAGGTCCGCAGCTATGGTTGCCCAAGAGTTTGCCTAGTTGGAAATCCTATTAGAAAATCTACATCAACTTATTGAAGACCTAGTGTCACTTCATTGTGACAACTTATTGACAATCAAGTTAGCCAAAAATCTCATCTTCCATGCTAGGACCAAGCACATCGAAGTACATTATCATTTCATCCAGGAAAAGGTCCTACAAGAAGAGATAACACTTGAACCAATTGGAACAAAAGACAAAGTCGCTGACATATTTACTAAGGGATTAAATCCTACATTATTTTTCAAGCATAGAAAAGTACTTGAGATGGTCTAAAGATCAGAGACCAAAGAAAGATAGTGCTGAGGGGGAGAAATGTCAGTCATCACTGTCTTTTGAATTAATCAAATGCTGACATCATCATTCTCTAGAAGCATCATCAGCCTCCTTGACTACAGCATTCTCTAGAACCCACCTTCAAACCGCCTTTATGAATGGTCGCTGGTGGGGCCACGTGGATTACTTCCCAACCATATGCAACTCACTGACTTGGTTCCCAAGGCCTATAAATACAGGTGCCTTGGAACCTTTGGGCATATAGAAGATGCAAGACACAAGCAAGCTGTGCACAAGTGGGAAGTCTAGTGTTGAATGTTGTAGTTAAGAGTGCTAGTGTAATGTAGTGAGTGTGAGGAGTACTACTGTAGCATGAGTATGTGTAGTGTCTTGCAGTGTGACATGTGTGCCTTTGTATAATGTTCTTTTAAGTGAATTTAAGGTGTTATATTTTACAAAGTATAGTTGTGTATTGTCTTAAGTGTGGGTCAATCGTGGGTCCACCTGTGTTGTGCTCCCCTACAACTTCTTGGAGTCTGTTTAAAGGGTGACAGTTGCCAAGCCCAAAAGTCTTGTATCTCCACTTGACGCTCATGGGAAAAAGAGAGAGATAAAGGGAAGCGAATTAGGCCCCACCCTTTTTCTTTGAATCAATTTGAAAATTTTGGATCACTTTGCCTAATATTAAATCTCTCCTCTGAGGCTTGTAGTGAAAAGCGAAAGAGATAAAGGGGAATTTATTTCCCAACTCCAAGCTGCAAAAGATCCTCGAGAGCACTTCTTCAAAAGCCAAAGAGAGGTTAGGTCTGAAAATTGAATATTTTTTATGCTTACATTTATAACCGACATGGGTCTTCTTAATGCAAGAAGAGAACAAATTCAAAGCCTGAACAAATCCAGAACACGGGACCCAAAACAAAGCATGGAAATTTGCATTCGGAGATCTCATCAATTTTCTAAGTCTCATCAAACAGAAACACAAAACATGCTATAAGTTCTCTGAGAAAATTAGTTGTCTCTCAAAAAAATAACAATTCCAATAAAAGAGTGATTCACTGGAAAGTCCACGTAAAGAAATCCATATTGGTCTATGTTCTAAGCTAGGATTCCACCTTAGAGGGACTCTCAGAATGGAGTTGCGACTGGTAAATGGAGTGTTGACAAAGCAGAACTTAGAAAGAAGAGCTAGATGCTTAAAGTCTCAACAAAAAAGCATATGAAGTTACTTCTAAAGTAACATATACAAAAAAGTGAAATGAGTGCTTCCTGGCAATAAGTAGCAAGCTAGACAGACAAGATGAATTTGTTGAATCAAAGACTTGGTTGTTCAAGTCAATAGATTGCAGCAATGAGACAAGCACTATCCTTGTGTCCAATGATATGAGAATATTGGTACAATTCCATAATGAAGTTCATTCTCTTTATTTCCCTTTTTGTTCGCACAATTCTGCCTCATAATTTTCAATAGATAATAGTGAAGCAGTTTCCGGAAGATGCCCAAAAATTTTGGACCAAGTATAGAAGGTTGGGCAAAAATCTAATAAATAAATAAATAAATAAAACACAGCAAAGCCCTGGAAGAAGGCCAATTGTTGGATGAATAGGATAACTCTGTCTGGAATATTTTGGGAACTCTCCATGGTTGTCTGGATCACTGGAACATGTTCCTACAAAAAAGTGCAACAGGACAACGTGCATATCCTTATACATCTGGACCATGAAATTTCACTGGTACACTACATGCAGGGAAAAAAAAAATCAATGGCGGCAGTGTCAATTGGAATTTTTTTTTTCTTGGCAGGATGAAAGCATGCAAACACAAGGCCTAAACATTTAGAAACTTTTAGCAAAACTTAGCAGTCGGCACACAGATGCACAGCTGCATTTAGTCCATAGAATATAGGTGCTTAGAATCATCTTAATATACTTTAGGAAACCAAAGCGTGCTACAAAAGGGAAACTATATAGATTGCAAAGGATGGATAAAAATCTTACAGAAAAATTCTTGTACTCAAAAAGGTCGGGAAACTGGGAATCAGACTGTCCTATCTCATTTGAGCAAAGACATAGTATGTGTGTAATGCCCAAGTGCTGAAGAGTGAATACAGATCTTGCAGTCAGAGCTCCACCAATAAACAGGTTATCCGTGATCATAGATGGTCTCTCTGTATTTGCAGCATCCAAGATCAAGGCTATCCTCTCGAGAATGTGTTCAAGTCTTACCTGTAAAAGCCAAAACATAATCTCAGAGCTGGTACAAAGATTTTGCAAATCATTATAATCAGCATCTTAGCCAAATCCCATCAATCTGGGGACAAGGTTCCTGCAACAAAGCTCCAAAAAGAGATGACAAAGATTACCTTCAACTCGTAAGTATCAACTACAATATTGTTATCACTGCCCTCAAAAAACCCTGCATTGAAGTTGTTCTCCATGCAGAGTTTAACTGCATCAGTTCTAAGCATCTCATTCCACTGATCCAACTCTCTATTTAATTCTGCATCCACCTGAGAGTTGAGTAAACAATGCACAGTTCAGGTAAGCAAATTACTATCATAGCATGAAAAAGAAAGAAAAAACTCCTAAAGCTGCCGATTTTCAAATGAAATAAAACTAGCAATTATATTCTAGAATCTTGCTCATGTGCCAAACAATAGCACCAGATATCAGTTTTGAAACTATGAATGAATCAAACTCATAAGCCACCGAAAACAAAACAACAGCAAAACCTGGCACTTGGTATAACAGCAAAGCAGTAGGTTTAAATCTTACAATACTGCAATACCTAGTCGGAAATCAAAGCTTATTTTCTATCAGCCATTAAACCAGCAAACATCCAAACAGTGTTCATTGATGGTTTGGATAAGTAAGAAGTACAATAATGCACTTCTATCTATCAGGAACAATGGAAAATATATGGTGTCATTACTCATTACTTCAACACCCCTTCAGGAGACCACCAAAATACACACGGTCCAAATCATTAGTGCAACATTTAACATATCTTTTCTTGAGCTCAGTCTACGAAATCAGTACAGTTAATACAGGTTCGCCAATTTAATGTCATCCATTAGTTGTAACTTGTACTGATCAATTTTACCAGATAGCATGATCAACTCGTTAGGTAGGTCTTGGGGCATGGACCATCACACAATGAAATCTGCTTGATCAATTATTGTAGCACCAAAAGCTGAAATGCAACTATACCATCACAAAGTTGGGAAAAAAGTAATTTCTTTGTATCAAGCGCCACAAAATACCACTTTTGACAAGCATGTGGAGTGAAAATATTAGCCAAGTCAAGCAACCTTATGACTGATTTCTCCAGAGGCTACACTACACATAATGAATTTAAGGGCATGTCAAAAGACATTCTCAAAGCTGTAAAAAGAAAGAATGATTTTCCCCTTTTATAAAGTGAAAGGGTACTTTCAGAACTGAATTTTCTGTGCATGAAATAGTTTTCGCGTGTGAGGACCTGTAATTCCTCAGCTTCTCATTACACAGACTGTGGATTGTATCAATTTCCAGGGGAAAACCAAAGAGTTTTATACCATGTTTTCTCTCTTTGCCTTCCATTGACCAACTGTTACTAATATGAGCAGATCTCTGCAACTGCTAGAATATGGAATCTATAATGCCTGAATATGGTAGGGACACACGCTTAATATAGGAACGACACTGATTTTTCACATAAATAGTGAAGCCCTGGATACGATACTGTGGGGCACTATACATTGCCTATTTTTAAGTATCCAGGTATCATAATATAGCAGACCTTTGCAAACTTGTTCAAGTCACGGAGCTTCAATGTCAGACGTAGGCTACGGTGAACCTCTGCACTCCCTTTGGAGGATCTCCCATGCCAGTTTTCTCGTGACTTGGGAGAAAATGAGTCCAAGCTTTCTCTCTGTCCCAAAGATGATGATCTAGAAACCGTTTTCAGCATCTCAGAATTGCTGAAATCTGTTTGAGTTTCCCCCATACCTCTTGCAGGAGAGGGCAAATTGATGTTAAACCCTGTTGCCTGTGACAATGACTCAGAAGTCCCAGTATCCTCCTTGTCAAAATCTGTTGAGCTTCTTTTGATTATCAACAGAAATGTGCGTAAGTGGTTTTCTAGTTTTTGATGAAGTGTGAGAAGGAATATATAGAATCCCTGCAAGTCCCTGAGTGCTGAACGGAATCCGCCTTGGAAAGCTTGAACAATGGCAGTGGTGCCTGAAGAACACTGCGAAGCAACCTCTTTTGATATAGTAGCCCCCATCTTCCCACCTGTCATTTCATGTAGCAAGTTTGAAGAATACGAGGCACTGTTCAACAGGAGCTCAACGAGCTTCGGGTAATGATTTTGATCATTTGCACGTTTTCCTGTAGGAGGACGACGAGGAACAACTGAGTCGATCGCCACAATATGAAAATTACCAGAATTGGATTTGGATGATTCTTGATTTTTTGAGGTGATTTTGGTTTCTCTTTGTGAACCAGCTGCATCGGATCCATGTTTGAGCTCAGACATGAGTTTGGGCTTACGGGAACTTAGTCTACCATCCACAGAGTTCGATCGTCTCTCTTTCTGCAGAGCTCTAATCACCCCAGGAGCGCATCTTCTCACAGCAGATGCATTTTCAAAGGGGAATTTATCCACAAATATCAGATTTGCGGGATTCCCACGCCACCCAAGTTGACGGCAGGGCAGTCTGTCTTCATTCCTAATGATGAGGTCTAACATCAATATCCTACCGAGAGCTGCAGCAGTCTTTTCAGCAACTTCTTGTGATTCAAATGCATTAGGGCTGTCTTGTAGAGGTGAACCATGAATGTAACTGCATAGATCAAATAAATCATATAAAGAGAGTCAATCAAAAATATGTAACACAAGTAAAATCACTTTTGTTTCCACTTTTTAAAACCCATGCAAGGGGCCCACCCATGACAAAGTCAACATCCTGATACCACATGCAAGTATGGCTGATTTATTCCACTGGAGTAATGTATTTTAGTTGTTATGAATCCAATGACAGTTATCACTGGAAAACTGGAGCAAACTGGAGCATCCTCCATAAAAGTGGGCTCAATACATAGGCTTCAGAAAAGTGGATCATTCTTCATAAAAGTGGGAGCAAGCTACATGGACTCTTTACATAATCCACAACCCACAGTATCACTATCCTTGCCTCCTCAGGTCCTGAGTATGAACAAATGGAGCTAATGCTTCGGTTACCTAAACTCTTAGACACTAACAGGTCCCTCTTCAGATAGACCATGTTCAGAACATGGTGCACACAAGGCTACTCTAAACCCTTCGATCAATGACCTCAAATGGATGTTAAAGAAAGGAATACAATGGTGGTTTACATTCAACACATAAAGGACCAGATACTGGATGCTAGGATTTTCAAACTGGGTTCTTTCTAGGATATGTTTCATGGTTGACCACAAGATGCGTAAGATGATAAGACATTGACCACCACTCATAGGGCCCATATGTTTATAATGTTAGGCCTAACACAAGGAAAAAGGATACAATGAAAAATTGCATATAAGCAGGACATGGAATCATATAATTACACATCAGATATGCACTACATTGTCCAGTTGAACTCATACTTCATCAGAAGAAGGCATCGACTCATTTCAAGGGCCTCCAACAGTTCTGAACATGTCATTTCGCCACTATCATCTCCCTCTGAAACAGCCATTTCTCTTGCCTTTTCTGCAGCATTCTTGATCTGTTGCCATTCAGGGCTAGAATTGTGTACTACTCTAGCCTGTATTATTCAGGCAGTTGTTTAAGAATACAATTAGAACTGCACACCAGTACATAAAAGTTCCAAGACTGCCCAAGTTGGAAGGCACGCACTTGTGGCGTTTGGACTCCTAGCCATTTTGCAAGTTCATAACCCAGACGTTCAGATTGTGTGCCCATCCTTGACGAAGAGACCTTTATAACTGCTGCTGCTTCCTTCCGTAAGACATCATCATTCTCAGGCTTGTTGAACAGGGCAAAGAAAACTACTCCTCCAGAATTCACGGTCACCTGCATCCACCACCCGATGGAAGTAATAATGTAAGCCTTCAACAGGCTTCTGCCACAGTGTTAGTCATTGGTTACATGACTCGACGTCATTGGTTACATGACTCGAACCTGCAAACTTGTGGTTGCAGCAGCTAGCCCCCTTTAATTGTGCTATGCACTTTCATCATGCTAGCCACTGTCTTTTCTTTTTTCCATTACTTCACTTATCAGCAACCCTATTTTCATAGACATGGTATATGCATGTGAGACCCAACATGATCCTCTAGTACACCCCATCCTTCTCACGAAATGAGCTATAACTTACCACAGATGGATCACTGGTCAACGGTTGAGCAACCCTAACCATATCATTGTAGAACTTCCAAGTAAAGAAAAGTTGGTGTGTACAAGAAATCAACCAAATTGTAGTGACTTTTTTATTCCTTTTTATCATAAGAAACTTCTAGTTGGAGTGTTAACAGTGTTCAATTAGTGTGATATTTAATGTTACTTTCATAACCATTCCCAAATCCTAACAAAGAGAAGACCAGTTTTTACTTTGCCAAAAGGTTCTTTTGGACCATATCACGATCGATGTTCAATGTGCTTAGCAGAATGGATGGTGTATTTTTTTGCATGTTTGTAAATTACTAAAGTGTGAAAATCAAGAATTAACAAGGTTCATCCAACCAAATCAATCTTAATGAATGCACAAGTTATTATTTGGGGCAAAAATAGCAGAGAACTGTACCTACCTGATGTGGCTTTGATTTTGCATACCGCTAAAACTCATTGCAGAATGGACACACAACCGTCTGGTATGCTAAGCTAAAAACAATTGCTTTGGATAGGATGCCTCCTTCTATATGCTAAATCCAACAGACAAGATACAAACAAAATATGTCATGTACCTCAACAGCTTTGTTCATTTCATCCTCAGAATGTTCTGTGCTACTATGTTCAGTATGGTGCAAAGATGAAAGTGAGCACCAAGAGAAGTCACTTGACTCTATGTCCAACATTGCAGCTTTACCAAGTCTTTCCCACAGACTAATCTCTGGAGCTTGTCCGAAGGAAGATGAATTGACTGGATCAGCAACAGGTTGTCCTGCACTGTATAAATGGAAGACTATAATGATAAACAGTATTACATGCATCCAAAATAGCCTGAAGCACACCATCTAGCTCAAAGTGAGCCGATAAAATAACAAAACTGCTTCATTGCTATATTTTATTTGTCTTGGGTTCTATTTTCTATCTCGTTGATAACAGAGGATTTTAAGCCCAGCCCTAAACCCAGAAAAGGAGGAAGGATGCCTCAGGTAGGATTATCACCATTGTAAATCTTTTGTCACAACCACAGCATGAATTTTGATAAAATGATAATAATAGAGAACTTTCATTCTTTCACTAGTTTTCCTTCTCTCTCTCTCTCTCTCTCTCTCTCTCTCTCTCTCACACATAGAACTCCACAAATAAAATAAGGGTTTTCTTTTTTTTTTTTTTTGTAAAAAGGTCACTAGTAGTGGTGGATAACCCCATGTGGTTACCAAAGTCCATACATTTACTCATACATTTGCTGTACTAGCCATATGCTGGATGAGGTGAAAAGGTTCTTTTTTTTCTTCACGATCTCACAAATACTTTATGCAATATAGCAAAAATGAATTATGTGATATCGCAAAGTGGTTTCTTTAAAAGTCAATGGGTGCCTTCCTGTTTATATTTTCATCTCATTTTGCAGCAGTCTTCCTCCATTTTCCACTGTCCCTTCCCATTTTGCTCTTCCAGTGAGGTATATTTCTCCCCTGTTAAATCCGAACTAAAATATACAGGAAAAAAAATCAACAGTTGAGAAGATGAAGGGACACAGAATTTAAAGAAAAGAAAAGAAAAAAACAAAACGAAAAGATGGCTGAGATTGGGGGTTTAACAAGTTCGGGTTTTGAAAAACAATGATCTACAATGGTAAGCAAGACCAGAGATTTCTCGTAGAAGTTTCACCGAGGCTAATATGCTTTCATATCAGCTAAGAGGATAGCGAGAAGGGAGGGGAGAGAAAGTGATGGGGAAGAGGATTTACAAACAGTGAAATAGGAAAAAAAGGTGCTGGTGGAGCCTAAAGTATAAAAATATATGCGATATCACATAAAGTAAAAAACACCGCGAAACCGCACAAATAAATTTTTTTTATTCGACAAAGTTTTTTACCAGTTTCCATTCAGTTTTCATAGGTACAATTAGTATGGAGAATGTGTGGTAAATATACAACCTTTGGTAAGGGCATGGGGGTTTCCACCACTAATGGTTACCATATAAAAAAAGCGTCAATAAATAAACACATATATATATGTACCAAATTTAAAATTGCTTGAATTTTTCATTTAGTCGTGGCTTTTTTTTTAATCTTATGCTCCCATTTCATTTTCTTTTCTTTTAGCTATCTGTTTCCTTCTTTATTAACAGAATTCAATAATTATGTTTCTCAAAACTAAACTACTACTATTATTATTATTATTATTATTATTATTATTATTATTGAATGGTTGCAACAATGAACACCTTCCAATAGTGCTTACCACTATAATTTTAACAATCTTCTTCCATTCCCTCCAAACTTTTTTAAAATTTCATTTTTAAGGTTTTCCAATTTCTTTAACATCATTCCTTTTTACTCATTGGCCCACGAAGATCACATAGAACATCTGCAAGCAGATACATATATACACGTACAAAAATATAACAGAAATAATAAGAATAATAATCATCATCAAAGCCTTATCCGAACAATGTTGGGGTCGGTTATATGAATTCTGTTTCTCTATTCCGTTCTATTTTAAGCTAAATCCTTAGATAAATTAAACTTCTTTAAATCTGATTCAATGACCCATCAATGTTTTCTTTGACCTATCTCTACCTCTTGATAGGCCATTCACCTATATAGCCAAACTTTTTCTTACCGGTGCCATTACCGGCTTATGTTCAATATGCCCAAACCATCTAAAAATATAACAGAAATAATAAAAAAAAAATTTCCATACCGCTGTTGGTTCAAGGATGGGAGACTGAACGGCAAACTATCCTGCTTTGGGGGCCGATTTGGAAACCCCGACAACCGCCGATTCTGCCCGCTGCGCTTCCGCACCGACTCCAACCACGCCGCAAACCCGTACGTTACATCTCCTTGCATAAACAATGCCTGCAAAAGCAAGCATTTCCAAAGCAAATTCAGGAAAAACCAGAACTCCAGATCTGGAAAATTAGGGATCTGAGATCTCTTCATCGCAGAATAACAACTCACGCGAGGAGGAACTGGGGGCGGCGCCGGGATCGCAGATTGGAGAACATTTCTATGCAATGCCAGATCACCACTTGATATTTCCTCATCTCCATCAAATTCCTAAAATGCGAGAACAACGACAAAAACACAGGATCAGAAATCATAAAAAAAATTTTCTGTTTTGAATCAGAAGAAAGAGAAAGAGAAATAGAGAAAACCTGATTGAGATTGTCAATGGGAGTGGAAGAATTTGGAGGATGAGGAGATGATGATGAAGGTAAAGTGATGATCGAGTCTTGTTGTTTTGGATCGTTCGTTGCCATGGGAGTTTAGGTTTTTTGTTTTCTCTTCTCTTGAGATGGGAAGGAGGAGATGGGAGAGAGAAATGAAGCTAAGTACCCGCGGGTATTAGCGCGCGTAGTCGTTGCTTTCGGTATTTCTGTTGCTTTTGTTATCGGTTAACTCTAACTCTAGCTAAGACCGATCAAGTCCTGTGGAAGATGTTTCTAACAGTTATTTTGTTTTTTTCTTTGTGTATTTATTTCTTTTTTTATAGACTTGGGCGCATTTTCTTTTTTTTTCTTAATTTTTACAGAAAAAATTTTGCCTTAAATACTAATTAGATGAATTGAAAATAAAAAATACATAAAATTGATTGATTAGGGTGTAATATATATATATATATTTTTGACAGATTGTATAGCGATATCGTGGTTCACCTGACATTCAATTTACATATATCTAAACTACCATAATCAATCTTTTATTTTTTCCATCTTAGTTTTAAATGAAACTTCTTCTAATATTAAAAACTAGAGAAATTTATACAAAAAAACCCCTTAGGTGAGTCCCCCATCAAAAAATGATTAGTCCTCATAGTCTGCTCAGGTGTTAAAAAAATGCGCCGGAGAACAACGCTAACATCGCAACCCAAATTATTACTATGAAGCGAGGTTAGTGTCACTCCTGTGTTACTTTTTAGGGTTTAAATGATACTTTTCAAGGCAAAGTTCTTTCTTTATTGCAAAGTCTATTTCTGTTGTTGCAATATTTCTATTGCTACCTTCTCCACTGTGGTCCCAAATAGCTCTTGTAAACTCAGATTTCCAACTTCTTCTGTATATTTTAATTCAACTCATCTTTTTATTTTGTCTTCACTTACATGCGAAGGTTTCTTTTTCACATGAAGCAGTGTTTTCATCTACTTCTTCTTTGTTGATGTGTTGTACATAGTTGGAATGGCATTATTTGGTCTTTCTATACTTTGAAGATTCTATTTATTGCTATATATAAACAACACACTCATTTCGTGGCTGTGTTGCACGTGGTTGGAATGGACCTTTTTTTGTTATGCTGAATATGTTGAAGATTGCATGTACTATGATATACCTATACAATATGTTATATATATGTACAACATCTTCATTTTGATATCACATGCTTTGTTATTTGTCCACTATTATGAAACAGCTATTTGTCACAACTTCAAGATAAAAGTGAGTTGATTTTCTATGCTTATAGATTGCTTTGTTATTGATTTAACGCTCTATCATTTTTAAGTTGGTGTAATTACATGCAAAAGTGATGTAAATTACATTATTGAAGTGACTTGAATTAAATGTAATTTAGGCTCATGTATTATTTGAATGTAATTAACAATGTTTAGTCTTATTGCAATGGCAAGTAATGTAATCTAAATTAAAATCTAAGTACACAAATGGCTAAAAGCTTTGAATCTTCCAAAGATGAGTCTCCTTTATTGTATGATCAAGAGAATCATGTCAGTACAACAATTGTAAACGGTGTTTAGCATGGAAACTATAGAGTCATAACCACCAATACAGATAAAAATGTTTTGGTCCTTTTAATATAGCAAAAAGAATGAGTGGTCCAATGTGGATTAGGACATCTAGTTAAGATTGATTCTATGAGCATTGATCATGCTCTCATTACAGGTATGGTGGAGAGATGACGGCCGGAGATGAAGATATTTCATCTCCCTTTTGGTGAGGCAACCATTACTCTAAAAAAATGTTGCCTACATTTTATGGATTATCCATTGATGGTCCCCTTGTAATGGGAGTCACATTCTCAATGGATAGGGTAGTATCAACTTGCCAAGAGTTGTTGGAAATGGCCCCAATTTCCTATAAAGATACAGTTGGAGTAACAATAAAATTCAAATGGTTAGGGGACAATTTTAAGCTATAAAAAATGAAGAATAAGATTATGAAGACAAGGGCTTACATATTCTTCTTAGTAAATGGTCAAATAGTAAGCAATGTCAATGGTGTAAGAGGGCAGCCATGGGTACTTAAACTTTCTAGAGAGTTCACACCATATGTGTGGGTTCCTGCTTGCCTCACAAACTTGTACGAAATGCTTGAAATTGCAGTTACATTAATCAGGGAAGATCATTTAAAGCTAATGGATGGGGATACAATGAAGGGAAAGATAAAAAAAAACCATGTTTCATACCCTATCAGGTCTTATGCAATTAATACCGGTAATTAAAAGACATTGACTTTCTATTATTTCATATTGAGTCATAGCTCATTCACTTATTGTAAACTAATATGCTTGAATAATTCTACAAATATGGGCAAATTCGAGAATGACAATCACAAAGTGCACCTGCCAAATCCAATCAACATTGAATTCCCACTGTTCAAGACGTGGGAGGTACTTCTAGAAAGAAGCTTTAAGGTCACCACCCTTAGAGGTATCACAGAAGAGATAAATAATTTTCCTTAGGATGGGGTAATCAAAGTTCAAACCTTAGTCATAGACAATTAATTTAATTTATTTATTATGTGTCTGTCCTTGTATCACTTCACTTTCAGTTGTAGTTTAATTAGCAACCCTATGCCAATTATGGGAAGAGGTTCCTCTCGCAACTCTCCAATGCAAATCGCGAGCCGCTTACTTCATACATGATCCTCTGTTATTTTTGGATTGTGGAAAGGCACCCAATAGGATTTGTAATGAAGTAGTTCAGACTTAAGCAATTCATTTCTCCTTCCATTTACCCGTTAATAAGCTGTGTAGCACCTGTTGAGCAGATGACATTTAATTATGTAAGATATGATGATAATCTTCAAGACATGGGATTGAAGAAGAGAATTACTTCTAAAGGGAAAGAAAGATACTTCTCACCTGCATAGCTCTCTTGTAGGTAATCAAAATTAATGTAATGAACCCAAAAAAATGTCCATTAAGTGAATACTTTAAGGAATAAACACAGAACAGTAGAAATTGTGAAACACTTGTAATTTCATTCTCGGCTTGTGTCCATTACATTTGGGATCTGTCCTGGTAACCTCGTAGGTGATAAGCTGCTTACATATTTCTTTTGTGTGCTTGCAATTTACAGCCCCCCTTGATCCGTCTCAGATGCTTAACGTTGAGAGGTATATTGAATATTAAAAATACAATGTGGGAATAACACATTCTCTATCATTTCTTTAGTCACCCGGGGAAGACGGAGAGTCCCCCAGGAGAGAGTACCTTATCTGTCAGAAGCTCTCCTGCCGTCTTCACTTTTCTAAAGGCTAAGGTTTGATGCTCCTGGTGTTTCCACTCTATTCCTTGGATGCTTTGCTCTTTTTTATCCTCTTTATGTCTCTATATTTTGGGTCTCTATGTATTTGTTTATTTCTTTGTATGTGTTTGTTTGCCTCAGTCTCTCTATGTGTTCCTTGCATTAATGTCAAGGGTGAGATTTATAGCATTCTCCCTAAGGTAGTGGTACTTGTTCTAGTGGAGAGGCTGTTGCTTTGTGGTAGTGTGGAGATCATGGGGAAGAGAGAGTTTACCCTATGTTCTCTGAGATTTTGCCAAGGTTTATATGTGTAGGGTTTTGTCCATGCATTGCGATAGGTTTGGAGTAGTGTCATCGTGGTTAAAAACCACCATTGAGGCTAACTCTGTACTAATGAGTTCTTGAGATCAAGGTTTGAAAAGGTCCTCCTGGGGGGTACTATGCTAATATTTCCTCGGGGTAGATGACATCATCCCTGGGAGATTTCATCCGGGGGAGGCAAGCTATTGTAAGGCTAACAATCACATCCGAAAGGCAGTTTCTATTGAATAGATGAAGTTGCTGCGTGGCTCCAGAGGTATGCCTTATCTGACGGAAAAGCAAGGTTATTGCTGATGTAGAGTTCAGAGGTATGTTTTGTATAAAGAGCAAGATCGTTGCACATTTAGGCTTCAGTTTTAGAGTAAGAACCCAGCCAAAGAGGGACCAAGAATGCTTGCTTCTTAAGAGGGAGAATGCTTTCATTCTTCTCAATCATTTTCCTCTTTCTCCATCAGAGCTAAGGGAATCTCCTTCGATTTTGGGGATGCCCTTTCTCATTGGGAAAGGACCTAGGGACTATTATCAGGGCTAGGGGACCTGATGATAATAGCTCAAAAGAAGATAATGTAATTTTTACCCGCCAACAATAGCGATACCTTACATGGTATGGAATGAATACACTCCTCAACGTTCAAGGAATAAGGAGAGAAGACATTGCATGAGAAACTTCATCAAAATCAATAAATAAGGAGAATAATGAAGAAGGAGAAGAGGAAAAAAGAGAAGAAAAAGGAAAGAGGAAGATAGACTTCTCACCTGACTAATTAGGAACATTAACTTGAGTAGAGTTTTCCATTTTACTACTTGAACTGTGACGAAATCTCTTTTTCATATTTCTAATGAATTCATTAGGAATGTCATCCCCACTTTATTCACTTTCCGAGTCTCCACCATCATGCATATCATCGTAATCGTCCTAGTAAAAAATAAAAAAAATAAAAAATCTCCATTTGCATTATTTAAATCAATGTTGCGTTTGTTGACTTCTTCTTTCAATAGAAAGTGAATGTCATTATCATTGCAAAGGTTGGAAGTTTCGAATGGATGCAATTCTGTAGTATTGTTGGGGATGATGACTGCTCCTTTATCTTTATGAGCACGATAATGTATAGTAGATAATTTCCCCTTAAAGAGACTTGACATCTTCGTTGTACCTTTAAAGAGATATTAACACTATATTAGTATTGAATCAAATAAAATCAGACAAACTAAAGAATTTGACTATCAAGTACAATCTTACTTTGATTGGTTTCTACTAACATCTTTAACATTTCAATCTCCTCTACCAATGTACCAAAAAAATTCCATTTGTATTGTCTCCACATAATAACAATATGCAGTCGATATTATCATCATTTTCAATGCAAATCAATGTAAATAAATGACCATTGTGATGTAGATAATCAATATTTATCTTCTCTATAGAGGTATCTCAATTTGATGATTCTATAGTTATTTTCTTTAATTCGGTAAATATTATATCTTTGTTTACCTTTCTCATTCTCTGTTTACCACCTTTATAAATAGGATGAATTATCGAACTCAATTGCACCATCGGAATGGAATATGAATATTAACTTACCACTTTACATCTTGTTTATAATCAAGAATATTTGTATACATTCTGACGCTTAATAACTATACATGCTATTGTAATTCATAACATCTGTTCATGTAATTGATTGGTTTATTTAATATTATGGTTTGTTAATACTAAACAATTATAGCTAGGATGACATAGAAGTCCATATTTTATAAGCCATAATAGAGCATGAACTTGATAAATGAAGCCAACAACCAAAATACATGGATTAAGGGATGTTAGACAAATGAATATAGGTTCTAAAAGTTAAATTGATGAGGACAATGAAAAAAGATGAAGAGTAAAGCTGGAAGGATTCATTCCTCGTTATAATAAAGGGATGCTAGCATCGATTATTATTAATTAAAAATTTTGGGTGAAGCGATGCTAGTGTTGCTTGTAGGAGAATACTACAATTTTCCTATCAAGCTTGAACATAGACTAGATGAAAGATGGGGATACAAGAAATGGTGATTCGTTTAGCTTTCCCATTTGGCGAGAGAATAGATGCTGTCATAATGTACTAAGTCTGATCGTTAGATATGGATTTCTAAACAATATGACAACAAAATAGGTCCGACCTCAAGCTTATGTTTCATTTTTGTGAACATAAGCCCTAGCTGCACCCATTTTTTTGCTATTTTCATAGTGATCAATGTCTAACAATCAAACTTATTAGATATATCTCCAGCACTCATTCTATCATCAAATGGAAAAGCTATCCACTTCTATTCCCCATTCAACCTATTCTAAGGCTTCAAAGAAAACGACAATGTTCAAAACAAATAAGTAGAGAAGAAGATACTGTAAAAAGCTACAAACAAGAACATAAAATGGTATTGGAGAAAAGAGATCTATTCATACTAGCAATGAAATATTTCTGTGGTGCCTTTAGCAAATCCTAACAAATCTCCATATTATATACAATACATCCCCATCCTTGAAGTCCTGTATTTAAAGAAGGAAAAACATAAAGTTTCAAGTGGCAAGTAGGGGAAACAATTATTTGACTAAGGAGAAGTGATGCTAGTGTCTCTTCTCTATATTAGGAAAGCGACTTATTTCAGTAGAAATTACCATTTACAATGCCTCATTCAGCTTCAATACATTTCATACAGAAACTCATTTACACAACTCATCATTTGGCTTCAACAGATTTCATGCTTCAATCAACAAATTTAATACTAATCAACACATTCCATTAAAAGAGTATTAAAGTCTAAATTAACATAACATATAGGAAAATTAAACATAACAAAGTCATAAGCTCGCATTCAACTCGATCCACAGTTGCATATGAATTCCAAGAAGGTATCAAGCTTGCCTTTAACTAAATAAAAATGAGCATTTAGCCTCTGAAATTCTTCAGACATTCGATATTTAAGAGTTTCAATATGCATCAACTGATCATAAATTGTATTCAAGTTTTGAGCATAGGGTGATCTTCCCCATCTTCTACTGCTTTTTCTACTAGGCCTGCTATTGCACCATGTGAAACATCCATGCTAAAATGAGATAAGATATGTGCAAGAGTGCACTCTATTAATCTGAGAGCTAGATCCTTTTAATTGTGGCCTCATGCACTTTAGCAACAACTTGCTGATAGATTAAATTTCCTCAAATCAATGTGGAAAAAGGAAACGGTTACATGTTTTAGAGCGGTAGACATCTTAGCCATTCTACAATGAATTACAAAAGGTAGATCAGTAGTCTTCCTAGTCCCAATAGCTTGCAAAATGTATCTCTACTCTTAATTTCTATGAGGCTTCTGTGACCTCAATTCCAAGTTACAGCAGACAAACGGATTCAGAATGCGATAATCAATAGTCAATTTATTTAGGTGAGTAAAATCACTAGGCCATAGATGATTTCTTCCACACAGAGTGTTCTCCACTTGATCCCAATCAATATCATCATCATCATCTTTCATTTCAACAACATCCATTTTAGGGATGGGGTATTTTGCATAGGAATACATGGAATTATCAAAAAATAACTTAGCATATTTGATGCTATTTTCACATGCTTTCTCCGCACATATGTTTGAAATGTATAACTGTTAACATCATAGATGTTGCAATAAAATTCTTTTCACCCAATCTACTATGACTTCTACATTAAAATCACACAAAGATGTCCATTGTACCAATCATCTATAAATAGGCATTTTATGAAATTCATTTAGGTTAATATTTCTTTCCACAATAAGGTTCTTCTTCACATAAAAAGATTCAAACCTCATTGCTTTCTCCTTCCTTAAAAATCGAGGTGCCATCGATGCACTATTGATCAACTACATATAACCTAAGAAATATCCCTAAATCCACACAGCAATCCAAGAAAATGGTTCTCCAGACATAAATCTTGCCAAAGAACCAAAAAAGTAGAAGAAATTACTGTGACAATGAAGTTAATTTGAAGGGACAAAAAGACGCTTCTACTAAAGAAATCAGAAGATCTCTTCGCAAAGAACTCACAATAACTTGTGAAGAAAATAAAAACAGCAAGGGCAGCATGATTGAGGAGAGAAGCTAGCGGCACTCACCATTAGTTTTTTTTTAACAACTGAGAGGACCCTGGAGACCAATCATGTGTGGTCAAAACTACTGGGTCCTTTTCGGCTTCGGACTCAAATACGGTGTTTTTTTTTATGTAAATTCCTCTAAAAACTAAAAGGAGAAATACATACTTAAAAGAAATGAACACATCAACAGATTAACTCTCTTTTTGAAAGAAAAGAAGCATAAAGATGTAAAATTATAAAAGCAAAACAAGTGACGAAGAGAAAGATAGAGAAGATACTAGCTTCAACCATAAAACTCATTTTGGATTACTTAATCTCACCATTCAACAACCATTAATTGAATAATGTTTTCAAAAAAGAGTTGGAGTTGTTAAATAGAAAATGGCTTTTGAGATATTGAATAAGAAGATTAATGAAAATCACCACTACCAAAGACTTCAACGGATTTAGAGAAAATAAGTCTTTTATTTCGTTTTAAACAGAAAGCTAGTACACAGTAGCATCTCAACATTATAATATTCAGAGAACAAGAGAAGAGAGGAGAATGAATCTACTAAATGTGTATTATCGTAATAGATATGGTGCATTCATCTCTAAGTGTGTGTTTGTTCCTTTATTCTTCAATATCTAGGGTTACTTCATTGAAACCTGATATGTAGAAACTAAAATATCATTTTTGGTGGGTGGGACTGTCACAACCCGAGCCCAGAATTCAGGGGTTAGTTAAAACCTAACCAGTGACACACATACTCCCGTGCAATTCACACCCGGACCGAAGTCTGAATCGAATTACACAAGGGATATTTACATGTTGACACCTATGAAGTGTGAAAAGAACCTAAAAATCCCAATATATAATTCGTAGTTAATAGTGAACTGTTCTTGTCGAACAAGACGGTCAGTAGACTCTGTTGCCTGTTAAAACCATCTGAAGGAACCTTTGCGATCTCCTTTCGGTGATACTCGGGACTATGTTAGACTGTGTTTGGGACCTAAACTTGTAACACCATGAAACAACTTGTGAATACGACGATTCAGCAAAGTATAAGCAATATTAAGGTAACTTGCGTTGTATTGAAAAGAGCCAATGACCTAGACCAACAGAAGTCAAGATAGTATACACAACATATCAATTACTAATCGGCTTTGCCTCTGGACTCACAGGTGACTCTGACCCGATCTTGCCCAAAAGCATTGCCTTAAGAATAAATAAAAGACATATGATTGATAGAGTTTCAAGTTCGTATCTAGGCACGTCGTGCGTTTGAATAAGCATGCCATAAGGATCATAAAACAGATATACTAGCTAAGTAGCTACTACATTTTCCATATACTCTCTTTTGGGATCTTACATACTAAAAACACCATCGACCGGGCTAAGGTATGAATGAGTCTTGGGTTCCTGAAGTCCGGAAGCCCCAAGACATAAACACACTACAACGGTACCATACATACTATGCCAAAGTCAACTCCGTCGGGTATCTTAAGGCTGAGGCTGAGTAGTGCCTGACCATATGGAATCAATCACATACTTGAGTAAACCATGCATTATCGAACAGATTAAACATGTCAAACAAATCTTATCAAACTCATATAATACTCAAGTTAAGGGAAAACATATCAAACATATCAAACAGATAGAATTATACCTTATCAAAGGGCATAACGAGAACTATGCAAGCCATACAGAAAAGTGGAGGACAATAATTGTCATTCAATATGCCATGAACTCAATTTGCTCGAATCAAGATAATTTACTAGCCAAACTTGATCTAGTTGTGCATTGTTTATAACCATGCATGATGATGTAGTTTTAAGTTATTCGATATACAGTTGTTTTTCTTTGGTGTTACATTATATTGGAAAGGTGTATCGAAGTCCCTTAAACCAACACCCATGGGGAGGGGCTTAACAGATGGACAACGTCACATAAATAAGTCTCGGCCCTCTAGACTTATCATGATCTTTCAATTATTCCTTTGGGTTGCTTAATGGTCTAAAAGGATCTAAAACTAAGGCCCTATAAGGTCTCACAACAATACCTATCAAACCTGGGTTTCGTAAACTCATGGCTTAGCTGCGGCTGGTCTGTGGAAGATTTCCTCCAAGCACTAATGAGCAGAAAGACCCGAGAATGTAGCATAAAGAGGGTCTCTATTAGTGTTTAAACGCAAGAGATTAAGAATAGGCCAGAAGGGAATTCAGTCAGAAACTGCATCTCCCAGAGCAGAATGCTTCAGGGCCGACCGGTCGGTCCTGAAGCCCGATCGGTCGGATTTCAATTCTGGAGGAGTCCGATCGGTCGGGTAGCAGAACTCTGTATTGGGTGGACCTGTTACAAATAGAACGAGAGAACGGAGAAAACCAAATCACACACCAGAGGGCTGTGCAACACATGAAAACTAAAAGATTAAGATTCATTCAATCATGATTTACCAACTTGTATTCATCCTTAATTTACTTATACTTGCCTTCAATTCAACATTTCAAGTGTAATCCTTTATTTGGCTCAATTTGGGTATTTGGAACCTAAATGCCATACATGCCAAAAATAAAGAAATAGATGAGTGCATGTATGAATTGAGAGTCTTCTTGACTCCACTAACCCAAGAGACCAATGAACAAGAAACGAGCTTACCTTACCAGTGACTAGAGAGCAATTGAGGAGGACGAAGAACCTACGATTTCCAACGCCAACAAGGAAAGAGAGAAGAAGAGTTAAACTTGAGTAGATGCTTGAAACCTCACATGGAAGATCTGTGATGCAGAGAAAAAGAAGAGAAGAGGAAATGATGAAGAGGAGAAGAAGAAAGAGGTCGGTGAGGCATAGGTCGGTGCTGTCTTCTTATATAAGACAAGCTTTTTTGAATTTTATAAGAAAGTGCTTCTCGATTTATATAATTTTGAAATATAAGTCAAATGAGGGTCCAATTGCATCAAGCAACGTCTAATGCGTTCGAATCAGTTACGAAAGTGAACGAGTTCAACAAAGCCAACATGATGGTGTCAAGATGATGCACAAATGATGCAAAACCAAGTATTCTAAAATTACAAAAAAGGGCTTTAATCTACTTAGGTAGGATCAAACCCAACCCAACTACTTATCCATGACCTGAACTGGACTCACTAAGATCAAATTAAAGAAAACCGCATAATTAGTTCGTAATTACAATTAATTACTCGCTAATCAAGCTTAGCTTGGGTCGAAGTGTTACAGGGACATACTTGGATATCAACTAGATAACAATATCATTACACAAGTAATAATATCGTCACAAGAGTAATTATGTGAAAAAAATATATTGCACCTTAATTCACCAATTCTTTGTTTTTCATAATCAATTCATCTAATTAGTTTTAAGACAAAATTTTCATAAAATTTTTTTTTATGTTGATTTTATATGAAGTTTGAAACCACATTTTACTGCTACACAAACTCTTCAAATAACGAACACTATCATTAATTTTATTATCAATAGAGAAAAAAAAACATTTTGTAGGCAAATGAAACATTCATAGATGAAATGCATCGTTCATTCAATTAAGTAGAAAAATGCTAGGAGCGTGCGTATGTGGAAGTGTGCGCTAATAGCATTCGATCTATCATTAACCAATCCAATAACATGGTAAATACATGAGAAAATACGGAGAGGATTTATGTAGTTTACCCAATGAGGGCTAAGTCCATGGACATAGAGATGATATCATCTTTATTATCATAAGTAAAGGTATACAGAGACTCTCATTCTCCCATTGTCCCCCTTTATGTACTATTGGAGACACTATAGGCAAGAGAGTATACTCTCCTTCATAAGATGTTTGATTACAGATTACATAATATATATAATCCTTACTTTCTTGGCCCCCAAGAAAGCCTGGTAAATTTTCCAAAATATCTTTAATCTTAATGCAGTCCTTGGCTAACCCAATGTACCCATTCGATTAACCCAAAATGCAAGACATATACCTAACAAAAACAAAGAAAAATACATGGTAATTTCATATAATGACTAAAACATGAGAGGTCTTAAAGTCTAATAGTCTTTTTATCCATATCTTGTATATAGTATATATCTATTTAGATTTTTTTTATCATTTTTCAAATATATTTGAAGGGTTTTGGACTTTGGGATGTGATTCAGTCTAACATGGATCAAAGTCTGTGAGAATTGGCCCACTCAATTTTAGTCAAGGGTTAACCTTAATAAAAAATGTAAATAGATGTAGATCGGGCAACAACTGAAAAATGAAAAGTCCTTTTGCAATATAAATCCGAAACAATAAGGGGGCACTTAAAATACAAGTATACTTAGAACAATACGCCTCGAGATGTATTATTTACATATAGAGTAGATTAATCATAGATTGATAGGTGAATTTGCTTTTTTATGCTTTGGTTTTACATGGGTATGTTAGAGTTCTTAATGAATTGGGGATAATTTTATAAGTTGCATCATCAGATAGTGTAAACAACTCCAAAACCAAGTAAAATGTAGCTTGAGATTGAACATGATGAGACATTGATTTTTGACTTGATTGGATTTCATCCGTAGATTTTAGAGCAGAAAATGAGAATCTCTGGTCCTCATAGGTCCTTGATTCATGCATCTTCTACCCCATTAACTAAAACATAGTCTATATTGAATAGATCATCCAATCTTGTCTTATATATATATATATATATAGGCACGCTAGAAAATGACCCTTTGTTTTGTTACGAAAAACTTCCGTTTTCTAATTGCTAATATGTTCCTCCTGCGCTATTATTAAGGAAGTCAAACTATTTAAAACATGCCTATTTTTTCTCTTGGCATGTAAATATGGGGTGACAGTATTATCTCATTAGACTAATCAAGATCAACAAATCCCTCCTTTTTGAAAACTTTTTAGTCTCTTTGCCGAGCATCGGTGCTCATAATAAAGTATGAGCCACTTTTTAACGGAGCCCACTAGGGGCCCCACTTGGGGATGGTATTCGGGGATTGAAAGATCTGCCCTCCACTAGTGGCTTCAATAAGATCAATATTTAAGATACTATCTCAATACCATCAACTAAAATAAATTGCAAAATACAAATGTCATAGGTTTTTTTTTTCTTAAAAACTTTATAATTCATATGTAGACAAATATCGCTATAGTTCATATGTAGACAAAAATCACACGTAAAGCAGTTTAAGCATTTTAGTCTTTTTGACACAATATAAAGGCTATATAAAGTAGAGGATTTTACCAGAAAAATCTCTTTAAACTTTGTAAAGACAAAAAATGTCCTTAACTTCAATATAAAAAAAAAAAGTTTTGAGTGGGGATATCTCTAATTATGTATTCAGGTGTAAAAAAAAAAGGCCTTAACCGAGGATATTTGTATAGATGTGAAGTATAAAAAATGATTAGTGATATCCCTGCTCCTACACATACGTTATAAGATTACCTAAAAAAGAAATGAGCAGAAATATAATCGTTCAATGTCGTTTTGATTTTTTTTGGTAAAGCAATGTCGTTTTGGTTGATATTAAAAATTTAAGTACTATTTTTTTGTTCGTAAAATCTAGGAATATTCATAAACATGTGAAGTAGAAAACATGATTAATGATATCCCTGCTCTTACACATGAGCTAAAAGATTATCTATAAAAGAAATGAGTGGAAATATAATTGTTCAATGTCGTTTTGATTTTTTTGGTAAAGCAATGTCGTTTTTGTTGATATTAAAATTTGAGTACTATTTTTTTGTCCGTAAAATTTGGGAATATTCATATACATGTGATGTAGAAAAAATAATTAGTAATATCCCAGCTTCTACACATGAGCTACAAGATTACCTATAAAAGAAATGAACAGAAATATAATCGTTCAAAGTCATTTTGACTTTTTTTTAAAGCAACATCATTTTGGTTGATATTAAAATTTGAGTACTACTTATGTCCATAAAATCCGAAATAAAGTGTCCTTAGACAAAATTTTAATATTTTTTTCCCTTATGACCGTACAGTAATCATACACCCATTTCTAGTTTCCATGCCACACCTCCAAAATAATAAATAATAACAATATAACAAAGAAAAAAGGCACATTATATCCATCTCATTGGGTTTTGGAAGCCTTTCTTTACTCTTTCACACTTTTTTGCGTTCTCATAGTTTCCACGAACTTTCTTCGTCAAACCAAGTCGGCCGAAAGCACCACCACTACGCCCTAGCAGAGAGAGAGAGAGAGAGAGAGAGAGAGAGAGATTGCCATCGCCTCTTTCAGCTCTGACTATTATGAGCCTCTAGATCTTCTCCCCTCTCTAAATCGGTTTCTGTAACAGAGCTGGTATTGGGAGACAAAGCGCCAGCTTTTCTATCTCTACTTAAGATCCTCTTCAACGACAGAATCCGGCTCCCAGAAGAAGAAGAAGAAGAAGAAGAAGAAGCAGACGACGACGAAGACGAAGATGAAGGCCCTGTTTCTTCATCAACCTGACAAGACGAACAAAGCCCAGAACTCGACCCCACCTCCAGGTCCGTTTCAACCCGATTGTCAGAAACAGAGGTGGCTTCCTGTGGCGATTCGGGCACGACGGCAGCCCGACAAAGAGGGCAGGAGGAGTGAGAAAGGAACCACATATCAATACAATCGATGTGAAAGCTGTGATTGCATTTGGGAAGAAGCCGGCCCTTCTCGTTCTCTTCGAAATCCGACAAGCAGACGGCGCATTCTGGCGGGCTTTCGTGGGTTTTGGAGGAGAAGACGAAGACGGGGAGGGAGGCGAGGACGGTCGGGTCGAGGCCTCGTGCGGTGGTGGGGTTGGCGGGGTTGAGGTGGTGGGGCAGGAGGATGAGGAAGCGGGAGCGGTGGCGGTGTAGGCGGCGGAGGTTTTGGCGGCGTTGGCGGAGGAGGATGTACCGGGCGTAGAGGTGGAGGGACAGGAGCATGATGATGACGGAGAAGAGGATGACGATGGCCATGAGCATGATTCTGCCACTCAGAGCATAGCTTTTTGGGGCTGACGTATAGCTTTCTTCGTATCTTGGAAACCCGTCACGACCTCTTTCCATTTGGGACATATCTCCTCTCCCTTGTATCTGCTCCTCAGGCCGTGTGAAATGAGATGGGAGGGGATGATTATTTATTGAGGAAAACTGATAATACACCCCCTCTATTTTTCTTCAAGTTTTAAGTGCACCTTGTGATTTTCACAAAAGTGTCTCGCATGGAGTTTTGTGATACTAAGTGTATATATATATATATATATATATATATAAAGTGTTTTTTTCGTGTGCATACGTTTTTTATGGACTTTTCATGCACATTTTTTGGTGGAGCCTACTATAGACCCCACCAAGGGATGAAACCGGGGGTTGAAAAGATATATGTGAAAGCACCCTATATATCAAATTTGGCCCGAATCACAAATCCCTAATCCCTTCATCCATGGCTCATAAATCTATTCCTTTTGGATTGGTGTATAAACAATCCAATAGTCTAATAAATTTGAATCCGACCAAAACCTGGGGCGAGTTGCTATCATGGGGTCCCATGTGTGTTGCAAAGTTTGGATTAAGTGATAGATGAGCTCCACTTAGAGTTCTCACAAAAAAAAATAATAAGGGACGGATGCGTATGAAGATTCTTCTATATATAATAGCTAAGCTCAAAAACAAAATGAAGTTGAGTTGGGTGGGTCAGGGCAATGAGTTAACTGGAGTCAAGTGGGTCCAAGTGTTTTACCATTTTAACCCAATCAGTTGTATCTTCGTTTCTGTTTGGTTTTTTTTGTAAATATCATAAAAGATAGGGGGTGCATGCACAAACTTTGGTTTTTCTTTACCATGACGTCTAGGAGGAAGGTTCCTCGATGCTGTCAAACGACCTTCTCGTCACTTACTTCAAGTTCTTGATAGGGGAGTTTGTCTTCCACAACTTACTAGCGGATTAATCTATAAGCCATCAAAGAAATCAGATCGATCTGACACTTCTCTAAAACTCCATGGGGCCCATTGCGATAAAAAAAAGAGATCTGGATCATGCGATATTGACTACATCCCATCTATTGATATTAGTGCGGGTTCATGAATGAGCTTTGCATCGTGAAGGTCCTTACTGAGCCTTGCCTCTTACAAAGGTAAATCAAAATTTTTATTTAACAAGTACAAATTCAAACATGCAATTACGTTTTAAAAATATTTACAAAATTTTCCTGTTCATTAGAAGATAGGTATAAAATTTTTATATAAATTTTTGAAACAAAATTAATATCTTCAATATGGTCATAGGAATAAATTAAAGCCGAACAGGTGTATCCGCCCCACGTAGGTCCACCCCTTGCATCCATCAGTAGGCCTCATTTTGAAATCTAAAACATTAAAATTAACCAACTATCATTATTATCTCCTTGCTGGATATCGGCCAAATAAAAGTGTGCCGATTTCTTCTTATGTGAAAGAGGACGCACTGCACAGCATCTGACTATCCAGTTCTACCCGTGATTCTCTCTGTTGACTGTTCAGTCAACACATGGCGTGAAAGAAGGTGCAAGGTGAAAGCATTTGTCTCGCAAAAATGTCCAAACATTCCTCTTCGACTCTGACTCGGCAGAATTTCACATTGCTCGCTCTTGATTTGCCTCTGAACATATTTTAAAATCTCACTAAAAATATCACTAAAATCTCACTTCAATTAAATTAGATCTCTTATAGTTAAAAAAAATCACAAAAAATCTCACTTCAATTAGCGTTAGGCCATCACTATAATTTATATTTGAGTTTCTTAATGTTTTATTAACATATTTTATAACTGATGGACAAAGTCAACTTTTATTAAAATGCAATCTTGGAACATTTTTTTCTTTTTACATTATGACTGGGGAGCAAAGGATCGATCATCCGTGTGTCATCTCTGAGGAGTGAAATGCCTTGCTTATAAGTGACAATTGCTCTGTTATTCGTGGAAAGTGAAAGGCCTCTACTATTGAGCTATTAGAACTCTAGGTGGAGCCCATCTATCACTCAATCCAAACCTTGCAACACACATGGGAACCCATGATAGCAACTCGCCCCAACTTTTGGTCGGATTCGAATTTATTGGACCGTTGGATTGACTATACACCAATCCGAATGGAATGGATTTGTGAACCATGGATGAAGGGGTTAGGGATATATGATTGGGACCAAATTTGATATGTAGGGTGCTTTCATATAGATCTTTCCAACCCCCCAGTCTCATTCCTTAGTGGGGTCCAGGCTCCACCAAAAAGTGTGCACGAAAAGTCCATGAGGAATGTATGCATAGGAAAAGGCCTCAATAAAGAATATGTTTGGAAGCCAAATAAGCGGGATAAGTGGGGTACTAGCAATTTTTACATCATGTCCTACTTATCTCTTGTTTGTTTGCATGTTTAGTGCCAGAGATTATACGATTAATATCTAATATTTCAACTTAGATAATTCCACCTGAGAGGTGGGATAATTTGGGTTGGGTTTGAGTTTTTGTGGGGAAGGGGGGGTGGGGATTATATTATTTAGATCTTTTTTTATCCCTTGTCCCCAATTTATCCAGACGCAAACAAATATAGGGTTGAATTCATTTCTGAGATAAATGGAGTCCAATTCTATGCAATAATATTATTGAATGGACTTGGATGGTATTAGCTATCCAATTCTATTAAATATTTATCCCGCTTCCAAATACAACCATAGTGTTTTAAAATACCATATTACTTAGGACTATTGATCTAATCTCTCTCTCTTAAAATCACTGTCATTTAAAGTGTCAACTTCTCATTTAAAATCCCTCTCATTAGCATAATATTTTTATATCTTCAAATCACACCAATCCTCATACTCCTCGAAATCAAAATTCAATAATTTCAGCAATAATTTGGATATTGGTTTGCAGTTGGTGACGCCCCATTGAGAAGCTTGCCAAGATTCTGTTTTTGGTGATTCAAATTTAGTATCCCAAACGATCCAATGTGAAAATGTAGATATTAATCTAATATTTAGACTCATTCGTTTTTAAATCTACAGGCCAAAATAAAATTCCAGGTTGTGTTTGTGCCAATTGACAGATCGAAAAAAAAAAAATTTGTGCCAATTGAAAATAAAAATGAAACTATAGAAGAGCGCCATGAGGCGGGTGACCATCAAATGGATTCCTGGGTATTTCAAGCCATTGATTTCTTTATCTTTCCCACTTTTCCACTTATCTTGATCCAAAGAGGAAAGCGATCCCGTTTCTAAGATTTTTATGCTGAAATATTGATGAATTTTCGGTCCCCTTCACAATAAGAATGAGTCCTAATCATGAGTAATGGTCATCAGACGGGCCACATGGGCCCCACACGCTTCAACATTCAAGACTTTGAGGCATATATAAAGACTTGAATCTTCGGTTACAACACGGTTTAGTAGTTGCTTTCTCTTTTGAAATAAGATTAAAAGATATCCCCACCGTCTTAACTGGGAGGTGTAGGTTGAGTAAGGATGGAAAACCAGGCTTGATTGAGTGGGCTGAAAGAGATGGACAAGAGCATGATTATAATTTTTCTTCAATATGAGAGATCACCTTGAATAATATTTCTTGAATGGGAGAGGTGATAATCTAAATTATCATATTACCCATGCAAGCCTTGACCAAGTGAGCATGAAGTCCACATGTTTTTACGGGTCAAACTAGTCTGCCTGAGCGAGGTGCCTCTCAAAACTCGGATGAAACCAAACTTGATTCCACACCCTAATAATTATAATACCTAATAGTTAAGTTGCCTTTTGCTAGTGGGCTAAACATAGAATTTAGGCGCTCGCATTCATTATCCTCTCTACTTTCATCTCCATCTTAGATTTTACTTCAACCTAATTAGTTGGATCCTTCATAAGATTGATGTTATCAGAAACTTCAATGAGTCCATTGAAGAAGTAAAACTCTATAGTGAGGCCCATCTAATCTATTCAAAATAAACACTCACTTACAATATGTGCGATATTTCCAAATTTTACTCTCTAAAAGGTTGGTCCTACTATATAATTGATTGTTTGATGTTATGAATAATAATGAATGCATAGAAGATTATGTCAGCACTTATTTTTTTAACAAATTATCAACCCTACCATGGGACCAGTTTTTATTGGGTTAAATTGTGGGATACATTGAAAGTTTTTATTTTTTTAAGTGATATCTGTGAGTAAGAGAGTAATAGGATCTAGACTCAATAAAAAAACCCTCTGCTTTTTCTTGGAAGGAGATTTTATTTGGAAGGTAAATTTTTTCTAGGGTCCTCTACTTAGGGTTTGTTTGATAGGCTTTCTTTTATTTTTATAGACCATTCAAAATGGAGTCATTAAAAAAGAGCCATGAAAAAAAGAGACTAGAATCAAACTATATATTTGGTAATACAAAGATCTATTCTAAATAGACTTTTTAAAATCAATTGTGAAAGTTTTTACAAATTTCTCAAGATTTACAAAGAATAAAGCTTTAATATTCTACCATGTAGCCATATTCATTCCTTAAATGAGATCTAACAGTTTGAATCTTGTGTTTGAAGCCCATATATTTCAAAAAATGATAGCAAATAGTTCACGTTTTTTAGCAAATATTTCAATATTGGTGATGATCCAACAGCTGAAATTTATTCTCCTAATGATCATTGACCATATGGAGATTTTAACGGTTTGGGTCATCCTTTATTATCTCAAACATAATAATAAAAAGGAAAAAAAGGGATTGTTGTGGACTAAAATAAAATTGAATCATGTTTCATTTATGGTTAAGTGTTTTTTATAAATATGTCGAGATCTACAAAAAATCAAAACTTGAAAATTGATCTCATAGCCGTATTAAGGCTTCCAAACATTTTCAATGGTTTGGACTTTGTGTTTTGGGGCCACAAAATATAGAATGGCTTACCATTTTTGGACATCTCTTAAGATTGATGATGATACAACAGTTGAGGTTTGGATAAGTGGCCGTGTTTGATTTTTTAAATATTTCCAACGGCTTGTATCTTCATTTGTACTCTTAAATTTGACGAAAGAAAAGGGACTAGGAGTGAAGACCCCATGTGCACTGTAGCAACGCCTCTTATGATTTTTCTCTTATTTTGAGGTGCTCATATTAGGTGGCATTTGGTTTTAAGAGATTTGCCTCTTTTTGTTTAAAGCATGTAAAGCTTTAAATGGTATAGCAAACATTTTTATTTTTTAAACTTTATCCATATAAGATATTTAGATAATAAGAGAATAAAAATAGTGAGGCCAAACACTTGCTTTGATATGACTGTTAGCCATTTTAGACTGTACCCCGGCGTGGAAGTGTGGCAGTTGACAAAGAGGACGCGCGACAGAGACATTTAGTAGACCCGCTCATCTGCTTTATTGGTCGCGCGTCTGGCGGAGTTCATGCATTACAATTTACAATCTACACCTCAGACATTCTTAGCTTCTAATTTTCATCCCTTTGAGGCTCTATGTCATCTCAATTTGTTAACACGTGTGAATAAATAAAACTAGAAACATACGAAAGCTAAAATGTAAAAAGATTAACGTTATATGGTATCTGCCCCAAAAATCAATCACATGAATTAATTTTCATCTAAATTTATGCATGAACCAGATTTTACTGTAAAATGGTACACACTAGATTGCTTACTGATTTAATCTTTAAATACTAATAACAACAATTATGAATTCATTGGAAGTAATGGTCAAAGCACCTTTCTTGCGGCTAACAGACGTGGTTGATGCTTAGGGATTGATCCCTGTATTTTTAAGTTGAAAATATCACTAATGGATCAGGAGCCCCGGCCACCATGCACAAAGTAGAAAAAATAATTAAAATAGTAATATTAATAGGTTTTATTCCTAGTAATGGACTTTTACCCTAGTAGTACGAGATGCTTCTTTTTTGAGCAGGTACATTTCCTTACCTGATATATCATTTGAAGTCAACTACCTTCACGAGAGAGTTCCCCCAACTTACCCAAGGTTTACCCCCCTCATAAGAGAGCTGCCTCACCATGATCTAGGGGTCCCAGGCCCCTTAAGCTAGGGCACCAAAAATATGATAATAATAATAATAATAATAATTTTTCTTGAGAGTTTGAGTCTGCTGCAGAAGGTCTTGCATCACGCATGTAAGAGCACAAGCACTTCAATTAAACACAACATGCTCAGCGTGGTTGTTAGCATGATATTGAATATCTTAGGAATTGTAATAAACTTACCTCAAAATAGTTACAACTGTGTAAACCATGTGGAAAATGTTAGAATTATTGGGCATTAAGTGTGGCCCAATGTCCACATTGTAATGTAGGTCCTCTACTTTAGTAGAACACTATTAATTAGGATTCCAATGTTGGTAAGTCTTCTTGATGGAGATTACTTTGGTGTTTAGGTAAAGTTGCTAACCTTATAGTATTTCTATGCTGAGAGGAATCTAAATTTTAATTGAAGTAAGACTCTATGAGAAAGGAAATCTATGAAAACTTATATATAGGTTTTTGGGTTACAGCTTCTTTTTACACATTACATTTATTATCTCATTGAGAACACATTGTTAAAGCCGTAATTGAGGAGTGTTATAAATCCCCAATTAAAGATCCAATTAAGAATATGTTAGTTTTACAATAACAAAAGAATCCCCAAGTTGAAACATCTCTTAATAGAAAATGAATATGTAACGATTGAATATCGTAGGAATTGTAATAAATTTACCTCAAAGTAGTTAGAATTGTGAAAACCAGGTTGAAAATCTCCCCGGGTTGAAGCATCTCTTAATAGAAAATGAATATGTAGCGATCGTCCTATTAAATCAAATTCTAAGAAAGTTAGGGTCTATTACCCTTGCCCTTGTTAATAACTTCCAATAGAGCGATTTTTTGAATTCACAAAAATTCAGTTCCATTCAGATGAATGGGCTCCAATGGTTTATTGGTGTATATTAATGAGTTTTCACCTTTTTCAAGGACTCCTCTTTAGCTTGTTAACAAATGCCTTGTGTGCGAAGAATGGTCTCTTACCTCACTGATAAGAGGTGGTAGCTCTTACCAACTTGGACAGGTACCTTTTCCTCGCCGAAGGCCCATGTCTATTTCACCTGAGGTCTACCTACTTTCCTCACCTGAGGACAACCCCCTATGGCTGGGATAAAAAAACAACTTGTCTGCGATCACCAAAAAAAAAAAAAAGAAAAGAAAAAAGAGAAAGAAAAAACAAGATGCGTTGTGTGTGCTTATCTCACTGCCCTACAAGCTCAAAGAGTATCATGCCCAATTGGAGAACTGAAAAAAATAAAAAGAAAAAAAAATGCAAACAAAAAAAGAATTTAGTGATTTAAATCAATCCCATAGAAAACTACCTTCAACACTACCCTAAGAAACAAAAAAGAAGGAAATTAAAAACAAAAAGAAAGAAAAAAAAAACCACTATCCTTTTCAGAACCCAATAAAAATAATTGCATTACCAATAATTTTTTTTTATCAAAACACAATTAAAACACGAGCTTGCAATTTAAATTTGTGCAATGAATAGTATTTTCCTCTTGTTATCTTCCTCTGATTTCTCTACAACCAGATGGACCCTAAGGCCATGCTTGCAATCTCGAGGATTCTCTGTTATCGCAGAAAATGCTATAACTTTCTGCAATTTGATATAGTTATCCTTCATGTGAGTGGATAAACTTTGGAAAAATTTTCTTATTTTCTCAGAAAATCCTTTTACATATTATTTTCCAATAAAAAAATTTTCATGAAGTGAAAATCACAATGTGACACAAACAAATCCTAATGTCATGATCAGAACCATTTATGTGAGTCCTACATACTCAAACACCTGATGGACCTGAAATTGGGAAAATCAGAAGCGGTTCAATGCATCCACCTGCTTTAGATCCACTTGAACGGTCCCAAAAAGGAAAAATGAAGGCTTCCAATTTAGGTCATTACTCAATGACCTAAATACCCTTTTGCCACTGTCATGTATCATATCTATATACATAAGCACTACAAAGAGCTCTTGCATTTTTTTTTTTTTTTTTTGGAGAAAACACCCCTCTTGGTTGAGCCCATTGGAATGCATGGTGGTCATGGAAGTTCATTGGATGAAAAGACCCATATGAAGCTTACCTATATGATCATCCTAACTTTTTGATCTATAGCTTTAAATTTTAATGGCTCATAGCCATCATTTTATTATAATTTCAATCAAATGATGATGAAAAGTTAGATGAGTGTAAAATTTGGATTTGTAACTATATATGGAGGGATAGTGTGTGTTAAAAGATTAGATTGACTCACCATGTGCCCCTTGATAAAAAAAAAGAGGTGCAGAAAAAGGAGCATTTTTAAGGTAGGGTGTTTTTGAGAATTTCCCTATATATATAATAGAAGTAAATAGTAAATATATGTTTTGACTTGATTTGCTACCTGGCTAAGTCTATTTCTTTAGTTTAAATCCAAGTATAGTTATGGTAGAGGTGCTGTGATAGAGACGCGAATAGGTTTCTTCTGGCCTCATGCATTTTTTAGGAGAAAACGCCCCTCCTAGTTGGGCCCATTGGGAAGCATGATGGTCATGGAAATTCATTGGATGAAAAGACTTATATGAAGCCTATCTATATGATCATCCTAACCTTTTGATCCATGGCTTTAAATTTTAATGGTTTATTAGCATCATTTTATTATAATTTCAATCAAATGGTGATGAAAAGTTAGATGAGTGTTAAAATTTAGAGTTATGACTATATATGGAGGGATAGTGTGTGAAAAGATTAGATTGACTCAACATGGGCCCCTTGACAAAGAAAAAAAAGAAGGAGAGGAAAAAGGAGAAATTTTAAAGTAGGGTGTTTTTGAGAATTTTCCTATATATATATTATACAAGTAAATAGTAATTACATGTTTTGACTTGACTTGCTACCCAATTAAGTTTATTTCTTTAGTTTATATCCAAGTGTAGTTAGGTTAGAGGTGCTATGATAGAGACGCGAATAGATTTGTTCTGGCCCAAAATCATACTGGATCAGGAACTATTTCTAAATGACTATTTCAATTCTAACTTAGAACTTGTATTGTTGGTTAGACCCATATCTGATAAGAGGACTTGGATCTGCTTTGACTAGCGGATTGCAATCCACTTCCAAAATCAATTTTTGACTTTTTAATTTTAAAATTCTTTTAAAAATAAAGATGTAATTCAACTTATATGGGTACGACAAGTCTCGTACCTCCCGCATTAAATATAAAAGATGTGCAACTAAAGTTGATTTTGAGATATAGTTTGTAACGTTAAAACTCATATGGTTAAGTCTTGAGCCCACAAGTCATCACTTTATGGATCCAGAACTAGATAGGCTAATTAAGCGGAACTAAAATTGGATTTTGGACCAGGAAACATTTGTGAATCAAAATGTAAAATAGGTTCCAAATCTACTTTTTTCATTTTTTTAATCATCGAAACCTCTGACAATAGAAGAATTGGATGCACATTTGTATTCTCATGCTGCAACCTGAAACTGCTTCGGGTTTGGTTTTGGTTATGGTGCCCCATCAATAACTTGGATCTTGGTTTGGCCACACTATAGACCCTAAAAGTTTGGAATGTCTTGGTTTTATAGATTACAAGTCCAATAATATGCAGAGGATGAAATAAACCAAACATGCAAATAAATCAATCAACCTCACAAAGACAAGGCGGGTAGATTTTTTACATGGAAAATCCAAACAGAAAAAACCATGGCTAAAGAATCAAGCATTATATACAAACAATTACAATATATATTCACAGAACCTTTCTAGTCTTTCCAACCTAGGGACTATAGTTGTTCTTGCATAATTCCCTATTACAACAACTCCCTATAGTTCATTGCTCTCCACACTTTTACAGCACCACCTTAAATTGCAAGATAAACGATCTTCCACGAAGAAGTAGAAGCCTCAATCTCTAGATCTCAAAGCCTCAACAAAATCTCTGCAATGACCTTAAGTTTGGATTTCCGGAGAAGTCCACATTTTGAGCCGTTATATTTTTTTTCCTCCACGCATGTGAGTTGGGTCACATAGAATGCAATGGAAATCTTATCTCAACATTAAATCAAAGGCATTTAATAACAGAGCACAAGTAACAAAAATATAATTTATCATAAACCTCAACTATCTAACTAATATAAACTAAAATCCAAAATCCATATAAATCCAACTATGAACTACTCAATAAAAATGAAAGCAAATCTAAATATCTCTTGAATAATTTTTGACATCTCTAGAGTTGCATCCGCGCCCCATTCTTAATTCTCCCAAGTTTCCCTTTCATTTGCATCGTCTTCAAGATCTAGTTTAACCTCTTCACCTGAAAGTGTTGGGGTGGTTAAATTTTTAAAAATCGAGCAAGTAACCAAGCCTATATAAACGCTGCATACAATCATGTAAAATAAAATAATGATAGGCAAAAGATTTCATGAGATCAAAGATAACATAGCAACATGGGATTGTGTATGATAGAGTTATGATGATTCCACGATGATTTATAAATCATGTAAAATAAAATAATGATAGGCAAAAGATTTCATGAGATCAAAGATAACATAGCAACATGGGATTGTGTATGATAGAGTTATGATGATTCCACGATGATTTATAAGTGCAAGATTGCATTTCAAAGATTCCAAAACAATTATAAATGCCGGATCGCAAGTTATCTTATTTATTCATTTAGGCATATAATTCAAGAAGGCACACTACATCAACCAAGTTATCACAGATAGGTTTTCTTCAGAGGGAACAAGAGCCACTAGAGCATAACAAGATTTTTAGAGGGAACAAGAGTCGCCGAAAAATAACAAGTGGTACCCAAAATCCCTTTTTGTAAACAAGAGCCATAAAAGGGGTTTCTTTTTGGGGAACAAGAGCCATCAAGAGATTACCATTCAGTTCATACGTAGCTAGATTGAAGCTCGTAAACATATCCAGATCAAAATGCCTTAGTGGTGTCCAACTTATCATGACATCTAGATCAAAGTTTCATAATTAACAAACAGGGAGTTTTCTTAAAATTCATACAAGGTTACAAGTACATTTAGGTTCTAGGTTCAGGTCAAACAAGATATTTTTTAGAAGTCTCCAGACCAAATATTTCGTAACTCAAAATTTAGGATTTCTAGGTTCATGTTATGGATTTCATTTCAAATCTTATTAACATAGAGTTGATCCGGGGCGGAATTAGGATTCTGCACCGAGGGGAGCCGAACTAGAAGAATTTTTTTTCATACAATCATTATATTTTCATGTGTTCCCTGTAATTTTTAGAAATTAGAATCTCAATGTTGGAGAGGTTGGCAAATTGGAGGTTAGCAATGATGTATCAACTTCCGATTTTTTTATTATTTTTTCTCTTGAAATATGCATTAATTGAAAATTTTTTTCCCATCTAAAAATTAAGTTGAAATTATAAATTGCTCATTTGAGCAACTATGATAAAATAAGTGATTCACAAATCACAATCTAGTAGGTTTTTTTTTTCCATTTTCTGATTATTTAATTCAGTTATCAAACAAATATTGAAAATATTTTAGAAATCAAAACACATAATTTGAGGAAACAAAAAAAAAAATATTTTCTCTTCACAATCACATGCTCAATGCCAATGGCATGGTCATACTAATATGGCATGGTCATACTAATGTATTTCCATTAAAATGGGCAAAACATGGCAAGTATATTAAAATGCTAGAATCAATATTAAATCAACATATTAACAATGAAAATACTAACCACTTACCTTATGATGAGAGAAATGGAAATGAGGAGAAGCCCTAACTCAAGATCAAACCCATGGTGCTCAAATGGAGAGAAAACTCGAAACTGAGCCAAACCCATTATAACAAAATGGGCGAGAAGACTCTAAGGAACTCCTATAAACTATTATTAATCTAAAAGCCCAAAAGACCTAACCATGGAGAGGTTGAGAGCTTACCTAAAGCTTAAGGAAGAGGAAGAAGTTTGGAAAATTGTGTACATAAGATAAGGGTGATGCAAGGATGATCACTATGGTTGGTAGCTTGGGGGGTGGTTGGTTGTGGTCATGAGTTGGAAGGAGAAGGAAGAAGAGAGAATGAGGACAGGAATGAAGAAAAAAAAACAAAGTGAGATGGTGTGATTGCCTAATTTTTTCTATAAAATCTATTATTATTATTATTTAAGTTAGGATGGTGTTGGGGGGAGGGGGGGGGGGGGGGGGGGTTGGTGTGGCCTGATCCCCTTCTAGCTTTAATTGGTTTTGCCCATGGAGGTGATCTTACCACAAAACTACAAGGCTAAGTTCGTATGAAACATAAGGTTACCAAGTCTATTATCAAGAGTTGAGTAGTTTCCAAAGTCTTTATGTCAAGGTATTTCAATATGGATCACTTAGAATTACCTTTTTGTGGTGCTCTCCTTATGTATCCTCCTTTTATTTAATACAAGTTTTCTTATTGATAAAAAAAAATCTGATTTATAGGACTTACTAGGAAATAGATCTCAAAAATCACTAGATTACCTCAGTTTCCTTATTTTAGGATTGTTATGATATATATCAATATGACAATAAGACTGCTTTACACAATTGTAATCAATTTGGTTTAGAAGTTCACAACACTAAGGGCCTGTTCTTTTGTTATAATTCTATGAACTCATGTTTGAAAAAATTCAAAATTCCCAAACATAGTGGAATTCTTGAATGCTCTCGTGTACTTGAGCATTCAAAGGGAGAAGGAGGTGAAATTTTGAAATTCTAAAGGGTTAATTAAGTCTTTTCAGGTGGTGGTATTCAGAAATTCTAGTAAATAAACATGGTATTTGTAAATGCCAAGAGACAAGATATCACATCATGTCCCAAAAACCCCAACCACCCAAAAACCCCAACTACCAAAATTCTTAGCAGGAATTCTTATAAAAGAACAGGTGTTAAGAGTCAAGGATTCATGTCAGGTTTTATTGCAATTAGGTTTACCCACAGTTATAAAAAAAGATTATATAATTCTGAATTCTACATAGTTCATATGATTAAACTATTATTCATGAGGTTGCCCCTTCGATTTCTCACTTGACCAATACAAATAGTTCATGTTTATGACTGTGACTTGCTATAGTCACAAGTACCTAACCTTTAGCTCTTACAGTATATCTATGTGTAAGTTTGATAAGGTCTAGCAATGCAATTCATGGGATGTTCTATGAAATAGTTACTAGGTGTCCTATGGCAACATTGTCAGCCCAATATATTTATCAGATCCTTCTTGGAGTTCATATTATTACTATTGTAACAGTAGTGTATGTGGGCTTAGTTTGTGTTGACCCATAAAAAATTACAAATGCTGTAGTAAAAACATTACAAACAAATTCCTAACCAAGGGTACATAAACCTTAGGATTGTGGAATAGTAAGTCAAATACTACATCTGGATGTTCAGAGCTAATGCAATCCACTTACTTCAGATGAGCTCAAAGTGAAGCAGTTTCAGTTCTAGAGTTAGTGAGCTTCATTTGGTCACTTGATTTGGTCACTTGACTCATCAAACTTCAAATTTAAGGTTCATTGGCTTAAAGTCTAAAGGTCATTAAACACGCTCAAGCTTCAAGGTTACCAAAGTGGTTGAAAATCTCATGCAACTCCAAAACATACTTGGGAATAATGTTTCAAAGTTTCAAAGCATTTGCACTTCATCTCAACTTAAATTAAACTTCAGTGACTGTCTGCCAGCTCCTTGGGGGTCACTGTGGAAATTAACACTTCTACATGTTGAAACAAGCTGATACTTAGAGGGATGCCTTCAAATACATTCAAAGACTTTTCTTTAAAGTTTTAAAGCATTTGGATATCATTTGGACCTAAACTCAGTTTGGATGGTCGTCTATTAAGCTCTATGGGGTCACTGTGCAAAGTGACACTTCATGAAGATCAAATCAATCAAAATTTCTGGAAGAAGTTCAAATTATGCTTAAGGGAGGTTCTGCAAAATTTAAGGTTAAATGGACATCATTTGACCCAAATTCAATAAACATATTAACTTTGGGTCGGTGACCCCCATTGACCAAAGTACTGCTTCTCGATGCCTAAAATTGATGAAATTTGGACACAGAGTTTCAGTTATTCTCAAAAGACATTTTGCAAATTTTCAAGCTAGAAAGATTTCGTTTGAGCCTACTTCATCGACAAGTTAGTTAGGAGTCTATGACCCCCAAGGCATGGGGTCATTGACCAAAGTCCCACATTTAGGAGGCCAAAGCTGATGACATTCAGAACAAAGATTCAAAATATGCTTAAAGTTAATTCCTTAAGGTTTCAAGTCAATTGAACATCATTCGGGTAGAAAACAAGCTAATTGCCTATGGTGTAGGTGAATAGTGATTTAGAACATGCAACAAGTGGTTCACTATTCGAAATCCTACTTCCACAAATTCAAACTGTATGAAATTTAGATGAACACTCCAAGATACCCCTGACATCAGCCCCTCCAAGTTTCAAACCAAACCAAGGTCAGTTGGGCATCAAATAGCTAAAACAAGGCTCATTTTCATGAAAAGTCAACAGGAAGTTGACCAACTTCAGAAGGTCAAAATGGGCTGAAATTTCAAAGAAATACTAAAAATAGTATCAAAAAGCATCTCATCAAGTTTCGTGAAGATTGGCCATCGTTTGAGCCTCAAACAGGCAAAAACGAGTCACATATACAAAAATCCAAAACTAGGCCTTGTCAGTGACCTTGGCCCGCGGTCCCAGACACCTGTGACTTGGTTCTATATCATTTCTGGCAATTATTTAACTTTATTTTGAAGTGTAACTCCTTTGTAACTACTGGGAGCTATCCTAACTTCCTTTGAAGCTTATAAAAGGTACACTTGGGTTCTGAAGAAAGGGTTGAAGCAAGACTCGAAGCAAGTTCTAATCAATCAATCACTTTCAACAACTTACAAGCCTAGTTCCAAGCATCCACAAGACTTCCAAAGTACTTCCAGCACTTTGAGTGTACTTCTTCTTCCCTTTTCTCACTAACTTAAGGTAAAACATAATTCAGAGAAGAAGAAGAAGCATGCATCTCACTTAAAGAAGACAAATGCAAGGGCCACTAGGATGAAGGCTTTTTTCTCCTTTGATTTTCTCATTTAGGAAGAGTTTTGGGCCATCCCAAAAGTTGTGAACAAGCCTTTTTGTCTTCATTCTGTTCCTTGAAAATTATAGGTTCAGAATGACAAACTTTGGCTCCATTTTTTCCTTTTTTAGATTTGTACAAAAATAGTCCATAACTAAAAGGTGATGATTATCAAAGGGTTTAGTCGATTTTATGGCCAAATTGAGCACTCTTGGTGGTCATTTAATGCTGCAAAATCAAAGAAAACAAGTTCTAGCCCTCTAAAAGTGTCACAGAAATGAAATAGAGCAAAAAAGGAAGTAAACAGTGGCCTTTTCAATCACTGTTTGCCAATGGCCGTGAGCCATGGTCACTCCTCACTGTCCTCTTTTTTGTATTTTTTTTTCCATTTTTCATGTATTTTCATACACTTTCTAAATTTGGATCACATCTGAGACTAGAGGGAGAGGTTGTAAATGTTTTAAAACTTGTAAACAACCTACATCCCCGCGGTCAAAGTATTTGAACTCATGTAAACAAAAGGAAAATAATGATGAACTGTAGTTATTTCTCATTCTTCTTAACACTTGAAGTGTGTGAATGTTGGGCTCGAATCTATTGCATTTCACATTACGTTTTGAGCGCGATCAGAAGATTGGTGCTGTCTGTGGGAAACATATATTTTCGCTCTAATTTGTGATCAAATTTGGCCAAATGCCATGACAATTGGCTAAAATGCATGAAAAGTGCTGAAAATGTGTTGTAATGAGCCAATGGCCGCAGGATGCCGTGTAAAATAGAATGTGGCTGTGGGGTGCTGTGTAAAATGACTGTGGCCACTGGAGACTATGCAAAAAGTGCTGTGACCATGGGAGACAATGTAAAGTAGGCAGTGACTATGGGCCTGCGGTCACTAACTTGTTTTGTCTCCAAATTGACTTGTTTGACTTCTGAAGACTCCCATGCAAGACCTTGATGTCTATGGGTGCTCAAATGAAGGAACTTTGCACCTCGAAGTTCATCCTTTAATAATTCAAATGAAGGCATTAGGCACCCGAAGTGCATACTTTTGCCATTTAATTGATGGACTTTGCAGCTCGATGTGCACAGACCAAATCAACACTCTTTTATGCAATAGAAGAGTGGTGATTTAGTTCAAAAGGCTTTGACCTAAACAAGTATTTATATCGAATCAGTGATAAGGCCAATGACATTGCAGTCATGCATTGTCTGGCATCATGCACTGGTGGATCCCGTGTGATCATTGTGGTAGTAGTGCAGGCTCAATCTTGTGGGCCCTATCCCTTTGATTAGATACAACCCTCTCTTGCTTATAAGTCTAACACAGATAGCCCTGAAATGCTGTCAAGTTTCTAGTAGACGGGTTTAGTCAGCTTACAATGCTTTTAAGCTTGACTATATAGTCCTAAAATGTTGCAGAAATTCTAACAGTTGGGACAATTAGCATAGCACAATGAAAAGGGGTTTATGCTTATTTTTGACCATTTCGGTTCAAAACCATATTGGTTCAAAAGGCATTCATTAACCATTCCGGCTAACCCAATAGGCAGCCATGTTAGTTATGACACTAACATAGTCCTTTGAGCTTACTTTTTTACATAGATATCATGAGTACTTTAATTATTACTTTTGATGAGGCCAAGGAGAGGCTCTTTAAAATATCCATTACCCAAAACAAACTGTCTGTAAGAGCACCGAAAAGGGCTCGAACTAACTCTGTTACCCCTGTGTCGAGAGTCTCAGTCTTCCAAAGACTCTCTGCTCCTATGGGCTCCATTACTTCAATTGATTTGAATGGGTCATCAGTGACCCCAAAATCCATCAAGAAGACCGAGACTCCCAAACCTTGGGTTTCCAAATTTTCCCAGAATCCATTTGGGGTTTTCAATAAGGTTCAGGAGGAACCTAAACACAAATTAAAGTTAAGAGGCAGCAGCCTTCATATCATTAAGCCTTGTCTCGGGCAGGGTAGGTCAGTTCACGAATCACAAGTCAATAGCACTTGGTAAGTTGCATTCAGTGGCTGCCCAATGCTCAAGATCATCATCTATTCGACCCAAACATTGGGTCATTAATAAGCAAGCACTAGAGGACCTTCGGCAACTTTTAACTCGCAAGAAGGCCCAAAAACATGTGTCCATTCCCGGATGCAATACATGGTCCCATAACCACGCATTTCAAAATCTAGGAAAGCTGAGAACAGACTCTTAGCTTCACTTGAAGACATTATCTTTTACCTTCTAACTCAAAAAAAAGGATGAAGGTTCGGCAGGAGGCGTCTACCCTCTATCATTGTAGAACCAACTCTGCCATCTTCACCCTAGCGTCTATCACATGGCATCGAAGACAAAAAGAAAACTGAGTGATTGGTCATCAATAATTCAACTGATCTCGCTCGCTTTAAAGATTCCCTCTAATAAAAGGAGCAAAAGAAAAAGAACAAGAGAGGTGCTGTTGATAGCCTTTCGCTTCCCACTTCTGATTCCATGGATTAGGAATGAGTTGCCAGCACTTCCAGGCCACGGTTGCTAGGTTCAAAGATTAAGACTTGGCAACTAGACTAGCTAATTAGATAAAGAAAAAAGCTTTGGCTCACTATAGGGATCAAACCCAAAAGCTGTCACAGCATACGAACACTAAAAAATGGGTGGTTAAAGAAGATGATCTGGACCTGATCTCATCATGTATGGTTGGACCAAGCTCAGCTTGAAGAGTTACCTGGAGTATGGCTCGGACTCAATCACAAAAGTCTACTCCAATTCCTATTCAAAAAGGACTTTTGAAGGTCATGTTGAAACAGACTTCGACAGGGATCCTATCACTATCTTAGACACAGAAGATAGTCAATCTACTCCTCCTATATTAACATCCTCCTACCTCCGTCTGTACACAGTGTTCATGCTTGAAGGGAGTGGGACTAGCAAGGATGGAAATGATGATGCTGGTGGGAGCAAAGATGCCGACGAGAAAGATGCTGGTGAAAATCAAGAAGACGACATCAGTGACGCTGTCAAACAACAATGAGCTAAAATTGATCACTTGATTGCCCAGTTGAAAATCTTGGTAAATAAGTTCGGTGGTCCAGCTGAAGCTCCGGTCAATCCTCTATTTGCTGACAGGAGAGAACAGGCAATGATTAGGAGAAATGCCATTAAAATTGACCTGCTTACAGCTCAGATCAAGTCCCTGACAGACAAGGTGTTAACAGTAGGTTCTCATGTATATCCCGAAAAACATATACCTTCAAAGAAGCTAAAGAGATACTGACAAAATCAAAAGTGGAGACCAAGATGAAAAAGAAGGGTATCATATCCAAGTATCCTTCGGAATTTGATCTGGTTCCATTTCCACCAGATTATAAACTTTCAACTTTCCAGCCATACCTTGGGAAGGGGTCAGCATATTAGCATATGGTGCATTTCAAGTCACTTCTTAGAAGCTTGCTAGAGTTCGATGCATTAAAAATAAGGTTATTCGTCGATACATTGAAAGGAGTTGCCTTTGATTGGTACAAGTAGTTACCAGAACTCACTTTCATGGCATGGCCTATTACGAAAGAGAAGTTTTTACCTTCACTTCTAAGAAGAGGATCGAAGAGTCACCTTTGCCATGCTCAACAGTACAAGGCAAGGAGATAATGAAATTGCATAGTCCTTTATCAACAGATGGATACAACAGATGGAGAGCATTATCTTGTAGATGCTTAACACAACCATCTCAAAGGATAACCATTGAAATATGCAAAACCAATTTACGACCAGAGATCAAGGCTATCATACTTAGTCATAAAACTAAATTTTTAGCCCGATTGGTTGAAGTAACTACTGATGCAGAGCTAACCCTTAAGGAGATCAGTCAGAAGAAGGAGAGTTTTCAAAAAGCAGAGGCGTCTTCCTCTTCTGCTCCAAAATTGAAGAAGAAACAAGAGGTCTTCAATGTACAAACCTCTAAACCTCCTTAAAAGCTTCCGAATGTAAAAACTAATCAAACCAAAAAAGACGAGTATGAAAAGAGATATAAAACAAAATATCCTTTTGATGGGGATATTGAAGTAATCTTCCGATCATTAATGAAAAATAATAAAATTGAACTTCCACCAATGAAGAAGCTTGAAAAAGTGGATTGCATCAATGACCCAAATTACTGTGGATACCACCGGATGGTGTTGCATCCTCTCAAACACTGTTTCATTTTGAAAGAAAAGGTCAATGAGATGAGGAAAAATGGAGTGATAACTTTCAATTGGAAATATGATGTTGCTTTGGTCAAAATGATCTCCTTTGGACAGTTTGCACCGGTAGCAGTGTTCGCTCCACCAAAACCAATGACCGTTGCATTTCGAGTCATCAATGTAGTACGTGACGAATAAGGATTGATACCGGTCAAAACTTCTTTAAGGGAAGAAATGTGGGTTCACTTGGACCTACTAAATGATGAAAGCTGGGAGAAAGTTAAAACCGAACCCACACCTATAAAAAGAAGGAAGGTTAAAAGGCAACTTAAAAACCTTCAAAGGGCTGCCCAGAATTGCTTGGCCAAATAAGAGAAACAAGTTAAAAGGAAGAAAGAAAGGGTGGTCGAAGCTTTAGTATCAAAAGAACCTCCCAACCCGGTCAGAAGCCACTTTACTTTGGCTGACTTCATCATTCCAATTTCAAAGGATGAGGAAGAGCCACCAATATCCAGTTGCAACAGGATATCATGGGATAGCACACCTCCTAATTCAGATGATGAGGAAGATTGGTCATACTATTCTGATTTTGAAGATGATTAGTGGATTGATGACTACTTCACTGATAAATACCCTTTTGGTGAGGATGAGAATTTTGAATAAACTTTTGATTCAGAAATGGGTACACTGTCAGTAGCTCTTTATGATATACACAGACTAAGCACAAGTGGTTGGTCGAATGATGTACCTCCTCCTCGAAGTTGATCCGGACCCCTTTCCATTGGTTGAATCCGATAAAGTGAAGCAAAAACAAGCATAGTTTTCTGTTCACATGCAGAAATCTCTATACTAGATGTTCTTCCTGAACCATTTAATGAGACAATTTCATTGAAGTCAGATTCTAAACTAAGGACTCAACTTATTGTTTCTGACTCAACTGATGAGCTTGAGTTGCCATAAGAACATAATAACCTCAGCATTGGTAGTCCTATTGTACCTCAAGAAGTTTTCCAAGTTTAAGATAACCTCATTGACTTAGAAGAAGAAATGCCATTAGCTCCAGTTTTGATGATTCTTAGCACTTTCACTGATGAACCTCAAACATCTCAAGCCGCTCTGACAATGCAGATTAAGAACTAGGCTTGGAAGAAGTCAGGCAACTTTTTGGCGAACCTAAAGAAGTTAATGCAATAAGACGAGATACTCGTCCATAAGTTGACTGAAACAACATAGTCAAAGACGACACTAATTCTGGTTGTAACTATAAAGCCAACTATGAAAAACCCTCTTATTATTATTCTTCTTCTTATGTAAACCCTTCGGGGAATAACACAAATGTAAATGTAACTTTTTTGGATGTAAATGCAAGGCCACTGGAGTCATTCATGTATGATGTTGTTGAACACCTTAAGCACATCTCTGCATGACATCATATTTTTAATCTTTTGTAGACATTTGAGAAGAATCGTAACAACTTCATACAAACTTTATAGGCTTTGAATACAAACAATCAAACTCATGTAGTACAAGTTCATTAGATAAAGAATAAAAGCTATTTGAAACTAAAATCCAAGAAGCCTCAGAAGCAGTGTATGGAGTGTCTTTTTATTCACAATGCTTCCAAAGCCACCATTTCCTTCGCCAAAGATGATCTCCTCTTAGGTGACAAGAAGCACACAAGGCCACTCTATTTCATAGCCTACATTAAGAATATAATTATTTCGAGAGTTCAGGTTGACCTAGGATCAATTTTGAAGTTCATTACAATTACAACCTTTCAGCAACTTGGTATCCTGGTGAGTAAGTTATCTGCTACAAAAACCTCAATCCAAGGCCATGATGGGAAAGTCCAGGATCCAATTAACAAGATTCGGATTTGGTTTCAGTTGGGTGATCTAACCTCAGAAGCCACTTTGCATGTGGTTAAGACACGTGCTTGCGACAACATCCTTTTGGGAAGGCGATGGCTCAGATTACTTCATAGTATCTTCTACTCTCCATCAATGTCTTAAGTATATTGATGATGAGGGTAAGGTAAATCGAGACTTTGTAGATGAAAAGCCATTCAAAGGGAAGGAGGTCTACTTCACCATGTAGCCATGTATCAGGAAAGGCTTGTAAAGTCTGAGCTAGATACAAATATCTCTTTAGTGGATGATAATCTTGTAGAACCTTTCACTATCTCAGTAGAAAGGAAAACATATTCGGGGTTTGTCAACAGATCTAATCCTGTCAGAAAATTACAGCCCACAAATGAGCAAGCAATGAAGTTTGTGGATACCAAAACTCCTTTGATGATCAAAGTTAAATCTGAAATCAAATAATTAGATCAACTTTTGGTCATATCTACAAATTGTCAAGAGTAAACAGTCGGACCATCTAACTGATCTTCGCACAGTCTTCGAGAGGTTGTAAAAAATCAACCTTCGAATGAACCCTTTGAAGTGTTTCTTTGGAGTCTCTTTTGAGAAATTCCTAAGATTTGTGGTTCAAAAAGGTGGTATCGAACTAGATCTAGTCAAAGTCAAAGCTATATTCGAGATGCTTTCTCCAGGAACTCTCAAAGAACTTAGGGGATTGCAGGGCAGATTTGCCTACATTTGCTGGTTCATCTCAAACTTATCTGGAAAGTGCAGAGCATTCTCCAGACTGATAAAGAAAGGAGTAGACTTTGTGTGGGATAAAACTTGTGAAGATACTTCTCAAGATATTAAACGGTATCTCACAAACCTACTAGTTATTTCAGCTCTAAATCTAGGCAAACCTTTCATCCTCTATATTCTAGCTTTGATCACTCTCTGGGGACATTATTAGCTCAAAAGAGTGATGAAGGAGGCCGTGCTTTATTATTTGTTAAGGATACTAATTGGCGTTGAGCATAATTATCATCCAGTGGAAAAAGAATGTATTGCACTGATGTTCACAATACAAAAACTGTCATTACATCCTCTCCAATTTAGTGTCCTTAGTTGTCAATATCAACCCACTGAAGACACTGGTGACAAAAGCAGGAGCACTGAGTTATCATCTAGCCAAATGGTCTATTTTCCTTTTTCAGTACAACACTAAATATACCTCGGCAAATGCGGTAAAAGGATAGGCTCTTGCTGATTTTCTAGCAGAACATCCACTCTCGGAAGATTCTGAATATAGAGATAATCTCCCTAATGAGCTAGTCTTCTTAATTGAATAGCTATGGAAACCCATCATTGATCTAGACTTATATTGGATCATGCATTTTGACAGAGCTTCTAAAACTAATGAGCTAGGAGATCCAATTTTAGGGGTTGGAATCATTTTTTACAACCCAGAAAGATTCTATGTCCCTCACTCTTTCTCATTAATTAAACCATATCCAAATAATGTGCAGAATACACAGCATTGATTATGGGTCTCGAACTAGCCTTAGAATCAGGCATCAATATGGTTGGAGTCTATGGAGATTCATAACTTGTGATCAAACAAATGAATCTCGAGTTTGAAGTGAAGAAACCAAACTTGATTCCCTTTTTTAACAAAGCTTGTGAACTCAAGGAGAGGTTTATACTAATTAAGTTTCACCACATTCTAGGACATCAAAATGTCAAAGCCGATGCACTGGCAGGATTGGTAGCCTTAATGTCGATCCCTAAAAAAGACAAAATGGTGCTAGAAGTAGTTGAAAGAAGACTTCTACCTCCACTCCTCCATAAAGCAGTAGAGATTGCTTCAATGTGATCAAGAATTGGATTTCATCTTTCCAAAATTCATTCAGAGATTGCGGAGATCCTTTTATTGATTAAATTCTTCATGGTGTCTTGCTGGAAAATACTAAAGACAGAATTAGTATTCAAAGACAAGCTCTGAAGTTTTACTTCGATTTGCCTTCAAAGACTCTTTATTGCAAATCATATGAGGGAATTCTTTTCCATTGCTTGTAACCAAAAAATGCAGATCAAATACTCAAAGAAGTTCATTCTGGCCTGTGCGGTGCTCAACAAACTGGACTAAAGCTTCATAACTAGATTTGAAAGTTAGGCTACTATTAGCCTACCATGGTGTCTGATGCCATCAATTTTGTAAAAAGATGTAATGAATGTCAAATTCACAGTGATTACATTCATCAACCACCTGAATATCTACACCCTACATCTTCCTCTTGGCCGTTCAAGTCTTAGGGAATGGACATGAAAAAATCAATCCACCATTAGAACGTGGTCATTAATTCATTTTGGCCGTGACGGATTACTTCTCCAATTAGGCAGAAGTGGTGCCCTTGGTAGAAGTCAAAACAGATGTAGTCCTTAGTTTCTTAAAGACTCATATCATCTGTCATTTTGGGGTGCCTAAACGTCTGCATCATGACAATGGTTTTTAGTTCAACAATGACAAATTCTATAGATTCTATAACAAGTACGGAATCCAATGTTGTCCTTCTACGGAACATAACCCTGCAGCTAATGGACTTGCTGAAGCTTTCAAAAAGGCCATTTGCAAAATTCTAAAGAAAATGGTCTTTGACAACAAAAAGAGTTGGAGTACCAAACTTCCTGAAGCATTGTGGGCCTACAGAACCACAGTTTGGGGTTGAACAAAATCAACACCATATTCTCTTGGTTTATGGCTGTGAAGCTGTGATACGCTTGGAAATTCAACTTTTTTCTCTTCAGGTAGCTGTAATAAATAAATACACTGAAGAAAAGAATGCTAAGCTCAAACTTCAAGAATTAAAAAGCCTTAATTAAAAAGGCTTGTTGCTCTGTAAAATATCAAATTATATCAAGTTTGTATGGCTACGTTATTCGACAAAAAGGTTAAATACATAGCTTATAAGAAAGGAGACTTAGTCCTTACAGTTAAAAGACACATGTTTTCCACACACTTGTCAAAAGGCAAGTTTGAATCTAAATAAGAAGGACCAATCCTTGTCAACAAGGTCTACTCCAACGGCGGCTATGCACTCCTCACCCTCGAAGGAGACAGATGCATGTTGCCTATTAATGGAAAACTTTTGAAGAAATACTACACTTGAATGTCATTAGTGTACCTAAATCATGTACGATGTACATTTTTACCCTTAAAACCTTTGGTTTTGGGCCTCATAGCCATGACTCTTAACTAAATTCCCTCAGACTTGTACAAAATGACTACGAGGATAAAGTCTTTCAACTCCTCTAGTCAACTTTTGTTACTTGGATTATGTCCTTGCGAGACCCCTTGTAACATCCTGCTATATAGACTAAGTCTTTTGCGGACCCTGTATAGCCAAATTCAGCTACATAGAACAAGTCTTTTTGCAGACCCTATATAACTATCTTCTGTTATATGGAATAAGCCTTTTTTCAGGCCTCGTATAACCAAAATCTAAATAAAAATTAAAACCAAATCTTTGTCCTAAAGAATAAGTCAAAGATCACGGAGGAAGCCTCACACATGGGCACTGGATAACATCCACCTTGTTTGACCTTTTTCAACATCAAAAGGATTAAGTCATGGACCCGAGAGAAAGCCTCACACATGGGCACTAGATAATGTCCACCTATATGACTCCTTTACTATTGATTTGTGGATCTAAAATATCGTAAGTCATACCCTCATACAAGTCTGAGAAAACCAAACCAAATAAACCATATTAAACAAACAATCCATACAAGCCACATCAAACACTCACACAAAATCAAATCAATCATTCATACCAATGACAAAATGGAGCAGAAGAAAAGCTTTTCCATTGATATACATTTGATTCCAATACAAAAAAATGATGTCAGTGTACATGGCCATTCAGGCTAATCAAATTAAAAAGAAAGAAGACAAGGAAGCAGAACAAGAGCAACAATTGCATGAGAATCAGTTCAAGAATTTCCTAGCTACCTCATCGCATTTAGAACATCTTCCATCAAGATGCGCCCTGCATAGCTTGTATAGGCGGGTACAGTAGTGTTGATGTCAGCCTCATCTAGATACTCATTTCACTCTTGATGTATTGAACAAAGTCATTAAGGTTGTCTGCTTCACCTTTAGTTTGGCAAGAATGCTATCTTTGCGAGCCTGGTTCTTTGAACTAGACTTCTCTAAGCCTTCTATGGTGCTTGAAAGCTTTAAGGCATCATCTTCTAAGGCTAAAAGCTGTTGCTGCAATGTGGTAATCTATTGTTGCAATGTTCCTTACAGCCAAGGTTTTAGTTCTTTGGTTCTTCAAAGTAGCAACAAAAACCTCATTCGGGCCTCTTGCATTAGGGTTATTTGCAGTCTTGCCCTTTGCATGGCTCTTCGATGCCTCGGCAGTTGAAGTCTCAGTTGCTTTGCCTTTTCTGTCTGTAAAACAAAGAATGAGAATAAAACATCAGTAATAGCAAAAACAACTAAGGAATGGAACTCTACCAAAATTTCGCCAGCATCTCTCCTTAACAAAAAGCCAAAAAGAGAAAATAATACTCAGTTCTAAGACCAAAAATTGGCATCAAGGCATACTTAAGTAATAGAACTGAGGCTCCCAGTCCAAACAAGTGTTCAAGTACCTTAAGACCTTTCAGGGGGCATTTGGATTTGTGTTTGAGCACAAAAAATTACAGCATCTAATGCAAGAAATGCATACACAATGCAAGCAAAGCATAATAGTAGCTATATACAGCACAAAGCATAAACTAACTCAAACATGTATGAAGATACAGCATGTGAAAGTATATGGCATGTTTTCAACAAAGAGCAACATCAATTTTAAAGCATTAAAAACAAAAAAAAGTGCTATCAGTCTACAGGCAACCACTTTCAGTCACTTCTTGTGGTTTCATTAGACTTACCTACAACTATTGGAGACTGTTTTACTCTCTACACTCAAATTCGAAGCCGACTAAAGGATCTCTACATTCCCAAGACGACATTTCTAACAAATCCCAGCAAACAAAGTTTCATGTGGTGATTTGCTATGATGGAACCATTAGATATTCTTGTGAGAGTTCAAAAGTACACTATTCTTAGTGTATAATAGAGCTAATGAAGGAAATATTGCTCTACAAAGTTAATTTCAAAACAAGATCATCAATTGTCATCAATGATCGGAAGGCGATATTGTGTTTATTAGTTTCCCACAAAAAACAGTCAGCATCACTCAATTGACTCGGACAGTATACCTCGGGTTGGCATCGAAAAAGGCAAGGAAGGGTGAATTAGCCTTGGAAGTTGTAGTTGAGAAAGACAATGTAAAATAGCTCATTCAAAGCTACATCCAGCCACTCGACTGGAGGTTCATCCTATTTTCATTAGTTTCTTTAACCCACCGCTCATATCCGGGTGATTTATACTTTTCATGTTTATCGAGATTTAAGGAGAGTAACCTTCTCATCAAAAACAAAAAGAAGTGTATCGTAGGCATACTCAGTTTTGATGACCATGAATGGATCCCCACAAAAAACATAGTGGCCAAGCCAATGTTTGCATCATGCTAATGAACGAGCAAACTACTACCAAAAAATCCCCCTATAACTCCCGCAGAGACTATGATGACTCAACATGTTCCTTACACTATCCTAGGAATCAAGTGGGTTGTCATCTTTCAACCCTTTGCACTTCCCACAGTCCGGAAAACTCAAGTGTGTGCTCAGATTATGTCAGTGTTTAAGCAAAACGAATGGGTGTGATTTACCAAATTTAACAATGAAGTGGTGAAGCTTGATATTCAATAAAAGCTATAACTCTCCTAGACGGAGTTTTCTTACTTCGAGTTTGTTGAAGGATAGGTCCTCTCCAAGAATCCCTTGAAGCCCAAAGCCCCATGTGCTACTCTCAAGAAGCCCTACATCCAAAAGCGTTTCTCCATCTACTTCAAGGATTTCAAATTCCAAGCAAATATTCAGAACAGTAAAAAAAAAAAAAAAAAAGAGTTGAAGGAGAAAGAGAAAGCCCGAGCCCAAATTCGACTCACCATCAGCAGAACCTCGAGAAGTCGTGGGTAGTCTTGGAAATTATGGGCTTGTGCCAATGCAAATCCGTGAAATGGGTGCACCGTGATGTGCGAGGAACATGCTTTGCGTCAGTTGATGAATAAAAATACAAAAGAAAATCAAACAGGAAGCATGAAAAATCCAAACGGTGGGTTCGGCCATGAACAAGCATGGGGAGAGGGAGTTGAAGCTCTTACCAGCCATGGCAGTTGTTTGTGATTGCGGATTTGCAAACTAGAAGAAGAAATTTAAGAAAGTTGAAGTGCCTCTGGTTTTGATTGCCTCCGTCTCTGCCTCTTCTCTCTTAATCGATTCAAATAGAAGAATAAGGGAAGAGAGAATAATACACGAGCTGTATACTATTTCTTGTCCATGGTCACTGCGATTTTGAAATAATGGGGCCTACTGTTTGGTGGTTTACTCCCCTACTCACGGTCACAGCTATTATAGAGCATTAGGACCCACTGCTTAGTGGTTCATTCCCTTTTAGTGATCATTTCCTCACGAACACTGCATGATTAATCATTGGGGTCCATAGTTGGTGGTAGATTCGATTCACAATTGGGTTTTACTCTTGACTGTTGTTGGCCACTTCATCCACGGACACAACATGACTAACTAGATAGGTCCGTGATCACTGTTGCCAGTCACTTCATCCACGGATGCTGCGTGTTTCACAATAGAGAGGTCCACAGCTTGGTGGCCCAGGTTCTCTTGCTCAGAGACACCACTGTTCTTCTTAAGCTCATGTTCACTGATGCATTCACCGTTCACCCTCTTTCCCACAGACACAGCATTGGAAAAGTATTGGAGATTCACGGCTTGGCCAAGTCAACTATGTTCACTGTCTTACCCTCGCTGTCACTATGATCTGGAGCAGTGAGACCTACTGCTAGTGGTCTACTTCCTTAAGTGTGATCATTCAAATTCCAAAAGCATGGTGGGCCCACTTTGGGTATTTTGCCCAAACCAAAATAGAAAAAAAAAGAATTTCCCATGGCACTTGATGGACCCACTTTGGGTATTTTACAAAAAAATGAATTTCCCATAACAAAATGAACCTATTTTTGGGGAAATTATTTAAAAAAAAGGAGAGGGGGCCGGGGGGGCGGGGGGGGGGGGGGGGGGGGGGGGGGGGGGGGGGGGGGTGTTTCTTTCCAAAAATCAACCAAAATTTCAAATTTATCATGGGTCAAACCAAATTTTGAGCCATTATCTCAAATTGTTTTGAATCAAAACCCACAGAAGTCAATCTTTTTCAAAATTCCATCTCATGTTAACTCATGTAAAGCCAAGTCAAAATCTTAACTTTGATTTTTGAAAATGAACAAAAAATCCATGAAAATCCAAACCCAAATCCATTTCAAATCCAACCTTTGATTTCCTTAAAAAAATCTCAGGGATTCTTTTTGTGGTTGTTCCCCACAATTCCCAAAAAGATACCAATCTGGATATCTGTGACGAATAGGTCATGAGAAGATCAAATCTATCTCAAAAAACCAAAATCCAAAACTAAATTTATAAAATTCTGAATTTTCAAATGCCTTAGGGATTTCTTTTTATGGTTGTTCTGTTCAGTCCCCACAGAGATGCTACTTTTGATATCTGTGAAAAAAAGGCAAAGAAATTTGAATTTCTTATGTTTTTACCAAATTCCATCATCAATTCATGGTTTTTATTAAAATTTTCAAAATCCCAAGTTTAGGCCACAACTTATCTTGACAAACTGTATTTTCATCAAGCCATTCATCATTCTTACAGATTGGCTATTTTGAGGCATAATGATTATCATACTATAATCATTGCACCTTGAGCGGGCACTTGTTGACCCAAAAAAAATTACAAATGTTGCAGTGAAGACATTATAAGCAAATTCCAAGCCAAGGGTACATAAACCTTAGGCTTGTGGAATAGTAAGTTAAGTACTGCATCTAGATGTTTAGAATTGATGCAATCCACTCGAAGACTCTATATGAGCTCAGAGTATAGTAGTTCCAATTTCAGAGTTAGTAAACTTCATTTGGTCACTTGACTCGCCAAACTTCAAATTTAAGATTCATTAGCTCCAAATCTAAAGGTCATTGAACACACTCAAGCTTAGCAGCTACCAAAGTGGTTGAAAATCTCATGGCACCTCCAAAACATGCTTGGGAATGATATTTCAAAGTTTCAAGGCATTTGGACTTCATCTCAGTTCAAACTAAGATTCAGTGACTGTCTGCCAGCTCTTTGGGGGTCACTGTGGAAATTGATATTTCTACATGTCGAAACAAGCTGATACTTAGAGCGATGCCTTCAAATACATTAAAAAACCTCCCTTCAAAGTTTCAGAGCATTTGGACATTATTTGGACTTAAACTCAATTCGGATGGTCGTCTACTAAGCTTTGTGGGGCCACTATGCAAAGTAACACCTCATGAAAATCAAATTAGCTGAAACTCTTGGAGGAAGCTCAGATTATGCTCAAGGGAGGCTATATAAAAGTTTAGGTTAAATGGACATCATTTGAACTAAATTTAACAAACATGTTAACTTTGGATCCGTGACCCACACGGCATGGGGTCATTGACCAAAGTCTTGCTTCCTGATGTCCAAAATCGATGAAATTTGGATGAAGAGCTTCAGCTATTCTCAAAAGACATTCTACAAGTTTTCAAACCAATAGGACTTTGTTTGAGCCTACTTCAATGACAAGTTAGCTAGGAGTCTGTGACCCCCAAGGCATAGGGTCATCGACCAAAGTCCTGTTTCTAAGAGGCCAAAGCTAATGAAATTTGGAACAGAGATTCAAAATATATTCAAAGTTAATTCTCTAAAGTTTCAAGTTAATTGAATGTTAATTCCCCAAAGTTTCAAGTCAATTGAATGCCATTCGGGTAGAAAGCAAGCTAACTGCCTACAGTGTAAGATGAATAGTGACTTATAACATGTAATAAGTGGGTCGCTATTTGAAATCCTACTTTCACAAATCTAAACTGTATGAAGTTTTGATAGACAGTCCAAGATACCCCTAACATCAGTCCCTTCAAGTTTTAAACCAAACCGTAGTCATTTGGGCCTCAAACAGCTAAAACAAGAGCCCATTTTCATGAAAAGTCAATAGGAGAGTTGACCAACTTCAGAAGGTCAAAAAGGGTTGAGATTTCTATGACACACTCAAAATAGTGTCAAAAAGCATCCCTCCAAGTTTGGTGAAGATTAGATATTGTTTAGGCCCCAAATAGTCTAAAATGGGTCACATGTGCAAAAATCCAAAATCGGGCCTTGTCAGGGACCGTGGCCCGCGGTCATAGACACCTGTGACTTGGTCTTAGACAGTTTTTGGGAATTATTTACTTTATTTTGAAGTGTAACTCCCTTAAAACTATTGAAAACTATCCTAACTTCCTCTGAAGCCTATAAAAAGTACACTTAGGATATGAAAAAAGGGATGAAACAAGGTTGAAGCAAGATTCGAAGTAAGTTCCAAGCAATCAATCACTTTCAACAAGTTACAAGCCTAGTTCTAAGCATCCACAAGACTTCCAATGTACTTTTAGCACTCCAAGTTTACTTCTTCTTCTTCTTTCTTACTAATTTAAGGTGAGAAACAGTTCAGAGAAGAAAAAGAAGCATGCATCTCACTTAAATAAGATAAATGCAAGGGCCACTAGGATGAAGGCTTTTTTCTCCTTTGATTTTCTCACTTAGGAAGGGTTTTGGGCTATCCCGAAAGTTGTGAACAAGCCTTTTAGGTTCCATTTTGTTCCTTGAAAATTATAGGTTCAAAATGACACAACTTTTGCTCTATTTTTGCTTATATAAGGAACCTTTTCAGATTTGCACAAAAATAGTCCGTAACTAAAAGGTGATTATTATCAAAGGTTTAAGTAAATTCCATGGCCAAATTGAGCACTTTTGGTGGTCATTTAACACTGTAAAATCGAAGAAAACAAGTTTTAGCACTCTAAAAGTGTCATAGAAACGAAATAGAGTGAAAAAGGGAGCAAACTGGCCACTATCTACTAGTGGCCGTGAGCCACGGTCACTGGCAGAGAATCAGTGACTGTGGCCCACGGTCACTCCTCACTGTCTCCCTTTTTTGTATTTTTTCCCAATTTTCATGTATTTACTTACACTTTATGAATTTGGATTACATCTGAGGCTAGAGGGAGGGGTTGTAAATGTTTCAAAACTTGTAAACAACCTATATCCCTGCATTCAGAGCATTTGAACCCATGTAAATAAAGGAAAAATAATGATGAACTGTAGTTATTTCCTATTCCTCTTAACGCTTGAAGTGTGTGAATATTGGACTCAAATCCGTTGCATTTCACATCATGTTTCGAGTTCAACCTGTTTGTAACAGTCCCTAGGAAGCATTTGATGTATATGCATATTATATTTATGAACAATTAATATCAATTAGAAATTTCGTCATACGCTTGGTGGCCAACATGTATTAACTTATATCATTGAACAAGATACCAACAATAAATTTTAGATTCCATATAAATTAAATTATCAAGGTAGGCAATACCAAAATAAACCATCTATATCAACGTATTTAGATTATGTTTTTCCAAGAGGTGTATACAAGAGTCATCCAAAAGTCCCAAGATAGAATTTAATTAGTTGGATGAGTGATAGGAATTGAATATCATGGAAACAAGAACAGAATCATGCATGCTTTGTACATTTCAGATATTGCTAGATTTGTCAAAGTTCCCAAATCGTAGAGAGAGTCCTAGTTAGTCCTTTGCGTATCCTAGCTTTTCCTAAATTCCCAACCCTAATTAGGGTTGCAAATCTCCCCATTAAGAGGGAGAGAGAACTAGAGAAAATCTAGGGAGAGAGTAACTAGGGAGAGATTGATAGACAAAGTTACTACTAGAGATGTAAGGACATGTGAGTGTTGGCTAATTCCTTAGGTTGGACAAAACTAGGTTTAAACTTTAATCATGTAGAATGGCTTGCAAGGTTATCTACACTATACTGATAAAATTTCCTAGACCGTGCTTGAGTGAAATGTGGACCGCGCTCATGCGCACTTTCCAGAGATGAATGAACTTAAATTCTCCAGACCATGCTCGAGCGTGCCATGGACCGCGCTCATGCTCATGTTCTTAAGATGGCTACTAAAAGGCTACGCATCACCACATTCGTGCGCCGTTGCCTAGATTTTAAGTTTATACTAGCATGATCGGGCGCACTCGTGCGCGCTCGAGCGCGTAGCTATGAATTTGTTTCCCAGAATTTTGGACTTTCTGTTTTCTCTTCCTACTTCTTAGGAAAGATGAATTGTGCATGGGGGAAAACTAAACTATGAAGGATAACCTATATATGGGGCTTTTCCCTTTCTCTCTAGGTGTCAATCTTCCTAAAAAACAACCCAGCATCCACTGAAGATTGAAGCTTTCTCTCTAGAGCAACTTGTGACGGATATGAAGTGCTGAAGCCTCTACTATAGATCTTCTTATCTATTCTCTTATGCAGTAGATTCAACTTGAAAAGCCTTTCAAGTTGGTTGTTTCAATCACAGTGAAGGTGAATAGCAAGGAGTCGGCTAGATCGTTTCAGTCTTTAGGTTGAGGTACAACTGGGGGAGATCTGTGAGTATTTTTTGTAATCTTCAATTACATAGTTCTTGTTACTTTTGGTCAAGATGACCTGTGGTTTTTCCTAAGTAGGGTTTTCCAATTAAAAAATCATGCCTCTTGTCGTTTGTGTGCTTGCTTAACTAATTAGGTTAATTAATCTAATTTTATCATATTTCATAATATTTCAATCTGTGACTGGGACATTAATATGAAACTAGGGTTTCGATTCTTTCAATTAGTATTAGTCAAGGTCACACTAAGTTATTGTGTGTATTGATCATCTAGATTGTCAACATGAATTTTGGCAAAGAAGGCACGTCAACCACTAAGCTTCCAATGCTTGATGGAACAAATTATTTCTATTGGAAGGCATTTTTGAGAGCCATCGATGATGATGTCTGGGATATTGTTGAAAAAGGATACACCAGACCAACTGTTGATGTAGAAGGGCAAACTATTCTAAAACCCAAAGCCGAATGGATAAAAGAAGAAAAACATACTTCTAAATGCAACAACAAGGCTCTCAAATTGCATTGTTAATGGTGAATTCAATCTCTAAATTCAGCAGAATCTCTATGTGTACCACTGCCAAAGAAACTTAGGACATTTTGCAACTTGTGCATAAGGGCACAGATAAAGTCAAGGAAACTAAACTCCAACACTTGACTACTATTTTCCAAACAATATTAATGAAAAAGGATGAAACATTCGATGAATTTTATGCCAAACTGAGTAATATTATTGTCACGCCCCAAACCCAAGAATTGGGGATTTATTGTAGATTCCGAGGCGTAACACGCATAGCCATGACAATTCGTGCCATAACAAGACACGTACGAATTGCCACAAGGGTGATCCCACAGGTATGTGTGAGGAAGATCCATAAACACGTATTAACATGTGTACTTAAGTAGAAACCTGGAGAATTCACCTGTACATATCATAGGCATTAATAAAACATTCACCGCAGTTAATTAATAAAACAAGGTTTGTTAATTATCCTGACTACATGCATAAGGTACGGAAAATCTATAAATAATACAAAATATCAAGTGTCAAGATGAACCCTAAACCAATCCATGGCTAAGCTAAGTCAACCCCAAAGTAACCTTGTTTCGCACTGTTGAGGAGGATAAAAAAAAGACATCTTCCTTGTTCCACTCATTTACATCCCGAGGTAACGCTGGGGTTCCCTCCGGGAGCGTGCTGAGTGTCGGACTAGCAACGGGTTCCGAACCTTTAACGCCAAAATAACCTTGTTAATATGACGGTTAAGCAAAGATAAGGATACATAAGCTTCTCATGATGTAACAATTGAATTAAAATGACGTAATGATTAAACGAGAGCAATATCGAAATCTAGGCACTTATGCATATGAGTAAGCATGAATAAGGAATCATGAATAAGAGCACATCTTACAAAATGGCAACCAAATTGCTATCTTCTCTCTAATAAGAAAGTATACTGATCTGTGGGAAATCACTAGCGATCGAGCGAAGACCATCTAGCTACCCTAAGAGCGTCGACTCACTCTTCTGATAACTAGTGCAGTAGAGAATTGATAAAATACTCGCATTCGGTCCTGTCGAACCTCCTATGGTGTATAAGCTAAGTGGTGTCGACTCCAAGTATATCGGAATTAATCTGAAACCCATACTCATCGTATACTGATCTGTTTATACTCATAAAGAAATGTATTTCAATCTTGATAAAAATACCAATCATAGAATCACAACTAAGTAGAATACTGATCATCAATAATGCATACTGATATGAACTATCATGTTGAGGTCAAGGTTTGCTATCAATATGAATGTAATTAGATTGAGATGTTACCAAGGATTGTTACTAGCCAACCCTATGCTAGATAATTCGGGTTTCCAAGGTCATTCAATACGGTGGTGTATTCATAAGATGTTCAGTGTCATTGTGTTACCATTCTCAGCGTTACTTTATATATGTAAAGGACACTTCATCTTATGCCAACACCCATGACGTGACATTGAAAACTAATCGGAGAATTAAGAGGGAAGGAGCGACAGCTCAACACTCTTCCTTCCCCATGTTTAGTTATTGTTGGGCTAGTTTGGGTGTAGTAAAGGATCCCACTGTTATGGTCATAAATGGTCTTGGGTTAAACCTACAACTTATAGTAAGGGTAGGTGGATGCCTCAGTCTTTTTCTAAGGTTAAAAGGTGTAACCCATCACTAGGCTATCCTATAGACTATAGAAAGTCCATAGTCAAGCATGAAATTCATTTTTGAAACACATTTCTATAATCTAAGGGTTAAGCTTACCCGACTGATTGGGTATCAGTCCGACCGGTCGAATTGTATCCAGAAATGAAATTCGATTGGTTGGGCAGATTGGCTGACCAGTCGGACTACCAGAGAGGCAATTCGACCGATCGAGCTTCAAGACCGACCAGTCGGCCCTGAAGCACTTTGTTACAGTGTATTCAATTTCCCAACTGGTTTTCTCTTCCATTCTTCTATTCCACTTGCATTCAAACCAAAATAGAGGCTTCCATTCCACATTCTTCGGTTCCCTAAATGACCACTATCATTTTATTTATCCCAAAATTATTAAAATCATGAATCAATTCCATGCATTATCCATTAAAGTAGAGGAGCTATAAAAAGGGCAAATCACAAGAATATATCAAGGATCAAGAAATCAGCTATGCATGTAAAGAAAATGTATCCTTATACTTGCCTCACGTGTGGTGCTTCACTCAAATCAATATACTCTTTGGTGTAGAGGTACACAAGCTCTCCTAGGAAGAAGATCTAGAGCATGCATGGAAATTCAAAAGCATGAGATGTATGCATGCCAAATCCTTAGGTTTACTTGCCCCAATGAACCCAATGACTCTAATGGAGATGTGGTTTCCTTACCTCAAGTCTTTTACAAGCAAGAGGAAGAAGATGATGCCTTGATTCCAAGAAGAGAGAAAGAAGAGTGAAGAGTAAGAAGAAAGAACCCAAACTCGTTGCATGCAAGGCTTCAATCGCCTCTTTTAGAGATAAGAAGAGGAAAAGAGCATGGAGGGAAGGGAGGAGACAGTTGTTCCAACAAAATGAGGGAAGAAAAAATGGAATGAAGGTGGGTTTTGGGTTTTTAACTGATTGGGTTTTTGTAAATTACAGATAAGCCCCATTAGTTTCTTGGATCTTTAGGTTGAGTCAGTTGGGCTTAAATGGGCTGAAATGAATTCGAATGGAATTGGGCCAAACATGGAAGATGTCCCACAAGATGAAACTCACCCAATGCAACTAATATGATGCATTAATGATACAAGACCATGAAAATGCTAAAACACAAAACGTCCTGGACTACCTAATAAGGTTCGAACCTGACCCAACTACCTATCCATGACCCAAACCTCTTGAGATTTGGGCTCATTTAGCCTACTTAAGATAAAACAAAATTAATTAGAGCAAAAATAAGATTAATTAGGGTAAACCATGACTAACTCGGGTTTGGACATTACAATTGTTAACTTAAGTTTTAGTTTGGGAGAGCACATTCCTAAAATTGTTAAGAAAATACTGCTCTCACTTCCTTAAAGGTTTCATTCAAAAGCAATAGCCATTAAGGAGAATAGAAGTCTAAGTACCCTAATTGTGAATGAACTAGTTAGTAACCTTCAAACTTTTGAGTCCAACTATCTTTTGGTAAAGAAATATAAGGGTATTACCCTCATGTCTTCCAACGCTGCAGAAGATGTCTTTGATGATGCTTCTGATAGCGATTTTGATGAAGTTGGCTTTGAAGTCCTGTTTGTCAAAAAATTTCAAAAGTTTTCGAAAATAGGAAATCTTCCTTCAAAAGAGGTTTTGACAAAACTAAGGCACCAAATAAGTCTAAATTTGTGCTTAAGGTTGAAAAGAATTCTAAAAAAAATAATTCAAAGTCTCCCCAATGCTATGAGTGTCAAGGATTTGGACACACTGTCTCTAAGTGTGCCAATCGTAGAGATAGAGACAAAAGCAAGGGAAAGGCATCGAATATTACGTGGGATGTTTACTCAAGATAGGATGACAGTGAACCTGATTCTCCCACTCAGGATTCTGAAAAATTTATGGTTTTTATTGCTAACATTTCTGATCTTAAAGAATCATCTGACAAAGACTCCAAGTCTGGAGAAGATTTCAATTTTGATGACAGCTCAGAAGACGAGTTTGACCTGGAAAATGAGTACAGTATCTTATTGAAGAAATGCAAAAAGATGTCTAGCATAAATGAAACGATGTCTCTTAAACTAAAGGACATGGAAGCACAAAACACATCTTTGACATTTGCTTTGGATAAGGCATCCTTTAAGGTAAGCAACTTGCAAAAACAATGTCATCTCTTATCTAACCAATTGCTTGATGTAGGTGTCTAAACAGATTTGGCTACGAAGCATGTTGAAAAAATTGAAACAAAAATGCACATAGTCAAAGTTGAAATTGCTTCACTTCACACTAAAAGGAAGATTTAAGAGGCAAATTAAAGATGGTTCATTTGGAGTTGAAATCTAGCAAGGAACGAAATAAGCGGATGAACACGTGATCTATGAAACTAGATGAGATACTATGTAGCCAAAAAACAAATTCTTTAAAAACTGGTCTTGGCTATGAACCTGCTACTTTTGATTATAAAGGTAAATCTATATTTGTCCAAGGATCTAGGATATACTTGATGACACCCACAAGTTCAAACACTAGTTATGTGCATACTGTGAAAAAGAGGAATGTGCTTAAACCTCGGTTTATTCCCATTTGTCATGTTTATGGGATAAAAGGGCACATTTCTCCACACTATAACAAAATGCACTATCAAACTAGATATCAAATGAGGAAGAATTTTTATTCTCCTTATAAGCAAAGCAACCATGTCAGGACCAAAGCAATTTGGGTGCATAAGTTTGACATTAGATGCAATGTGGTTCTTACAGTTCTTAGCATTCAACAGTCATATACTTGGTATTTGGATAGTGGTTGTTCACCACATATGATTGGTGACAAATTGTTTTTTACTTCTTTTGAGAGTTGTGATGGTAGAAATGTGAAATTTGAAGATGGTAGTAAAACAAAGATCATCGGTAAGGGAACCATTTCTTTCCAAGTATTTCTAAACTTACCAATGTATTTTTGGTGGAAGGTCTTAAAGTAAATTTATTGAGCATCAATCCACTGTGTGACTCTAACCATGAAGTTCTATTTGCCTTAAATGAATGCTCCATTCTTGACAAAAAGGAAAAACATGTACTCCATGGGATGCGGACATTTGACAATTATTATGTTGTTGCCACCAATTAGGAACTGTTGTGTAATTCTACCAAAATTTGTAAGATAGATTTGTAGCACCAAAGGTTGGGACGCATTAACCATTCAGATTTAGAGAGATTGTCATCTTAATGATTGGTTCATAGACTTCCTAAGTTGGAACACCCTTGGAACAATTTCTGTGGTCCCTATCTTCTTATTGTAGATAAAGGCAAAAAGTTTGGTAGTGTTTCCAGGATTTGTTCTAATCATAGAACTGAGTTTGAAAACTCAGATTTTAATTCTTTCCATGATGAAAAGGAAATTAAACATGAATTCTCTGCACCCAAGAGACCACAACAAAATGTGTTGTTGAGAGGAAAACTGTGTTGTTTAAGAAATAGCACGGGTATTGCTTCATAGTGAGAAATTCCCCAATGTTTTTGGTTGAGGTTGTCAATACTGTAGTTCACATTATCAGTCAAGTGTACTGCAGACCAAGAACCAAACTTACCCCTTATGAAATTTGGACTGGTTTTAAACCAACTGTTACATATTTCAAAACTTTTGGTAGCAAATGTTACATCCTAAGGGATTGTGAACATTTGGGCAAGTTTGACTCTAGGAGTGACGAACGAATCTCTCTCGATTACTCTTTGCACAGTAAAGCCTATGGAGTTTACAATTTGAAAAACTTTGTAATCATGGAGTCATGGAGTCAAGTAATGTTGTGGTGGATGATGCAGGTTTGTCTAAATTCTTATTTGATGATGTTGAAGGAATGACATTTGTTCCCTTGCACCAACTAAAGTAAAAAAGGATACAACTCATGGTAGCCAATTAGAATCGGAGGGGCTAAAGACTCCTACATCAAAAGCTGTCATTCCTGATTCAGCGTTTGATAAAGAAAAAGAAGAGACCCGCTCCATATTGAAGCCCATCTGACAGCTCAACTTCTGATCATCCTCTCTCAAGGGATAAAACTGTTGTTCATCCACGTTCCCAGAAAGGCCAAGTCATCAAAGATCATCCTCTGGATATATTCATTGGAGATATCTCCGTACCAATGAAAACTTGGAAATAGATTCATGATGAGGTAAGTTTTCTATGTTATGTGTCTATCTTAGAACCTAAAAATATTAAAGAGGCCCTCATTGATGACTAGCGGATTGATGCAATGCACGAGGAACTCGAACAGTTTTTTAGACATGTTGTTTGGGAGCTTGTCCCCTGTCCCTCTCACACCAATGTTGTTGGTGCAAAGTGGATTTTCAAAAATAAAACTGATGAGCTTGGTCAGGTCATTTGGAACAAAGCTCATTTGGTAGCACAGGGATACACTCAGATTGAAGGTATCGACTTTGATGAGACATTTGCTCCCACGGCCCATCTTGAATCCATTCGAATATTATTGACATTTGCTTGCTTTTTGAAAGTATAGTTATGCCAGATGGATGTCAAGAGCTCTCTTCTAAATGTATATCTAAGTGAAGAGGTCTTTGTTGAATAGCCTAAGGGTTTTTAGGATCCAAAGTTCCCCGATCATGTGTTTAAATAAAGAAAGCTCTCTATGGACTAAAATAGGCACCTTGTGCATGGTATGACAGTTTCTTTTAGACAATGGTTTTACACGAGGATCTGTGGATAAAACTTTGTTCATCAAATCTAAAAAGACAAATATTCTCATAGCCCAAGTCTATATTGATGACATTATTGTTGAATCAACATCTGAAGGATTGTCTAGATCATTCTCCACCTTCATGGCTAAGGATTTTGAAATGAGTATGGTGGGAGAGTTGTCTTTCATTTTGGGTCTTCAGATCAAACAAAGTGATTCTGGAATTTTTGTTTGTCAGACCAAATATGCCAGAAACTTGTTGAAAAATTTTGGGATGAACTCTTCTAAGGTTTATTCCACCCCTATGAGCTCCACTGTTAAATTAAGTTTAGACTCCACTGGAAAAGATGTGGATGAAACACTTTACAGTATCATGATTGGTAGTTTATTATATCTCACTGCAAGTAGGGCTAACATTGCTTTTAGCATAGGCATCTGTGCTCGGTATCAATCCAAACTAAAAGAATTTCTTGTTCACGTTGTAAAAAAGGATAATGAAGTATATCAATGGAACAACAAACTATGGTATTTGGCATATGCAAAATACCAACACAAACATTGTTGGCTATTCGGATGTCGATTGGGCAGGTTGTGTTGATGATAGAAAAGCACATATAGAGGCTATTTTTTCATAAGCAACAATCTTGTTGCATGGCATTGCAAAAAACGAACTTTGACTTCCTTGTCGACTGCTAAGGTTAAATGTATAGCTGTAGGAAGTTGCTGCACGCAGCTATTGTGGATGAAGCAAATGCTATTGGATTATGGGATTGAACAGGAAACTATGCTGGTTTATTGTGACAATAAAAGTGCTATTGATATTTCTAAGAATCTAGCACATCATTTCATAACCAAGCACATTGATATCTGCCATCATTTCATTAGAGACTTGGTTAAGGAGAAAATTCTTATTCTGGAGCACATTGTCACCGATCATCAACTTGCTGATATTTTCACTAAACCTCTTGATACACCTCGATTTCATTGCCTTTGTAAATCTCTAGGCATTTTCCTAAGTCCTTGACTATCTCTTAATTCATGTTTTGATTTACACATGCATGATTTTTCGGACTGATTATATGATTTTTTGGCATGTGACACATTTAGTTTGAATTATTTTCTACGCTGCTGGTGCAATTTTAAACTCTTTTGAACATGACAAATTTTCACAAATGATTCACATAGATACTCACTTGGGATTAGTGTGACATCAGCATGGACTGGATTCTTGACCGTGTGGTTTGCATTCATTATAGATTTTTGATTTTGTTTATCCCATTTCTATTCTCTCTGTTTTAATGTAACCTTTTTGTGTATTGCTGAGATGTCCATTTATTCAAAGTCATTAACTTAGAGGAAACGGCTACACATGGAAAATGGTAAAACTAGCTCCTGTTAGTGTGAAAGTCACCAAGGACGGTTATTTGTTCTTTGATTGCAAAAAAGAAAAAAAAAGGGACTAGTTTAGATTTGTAGCCTTTTCAACTCGAGTTATTAAGTCTATTGGGGTATTTCTATACCTAATACCTTAAAGCCAACTGGTTTGGGAGTCATTAACCTAACACTTGCTACATGGGTTGCTTAGAAAGTTTAAGAAATCTAAACATTGCACAGTCATATGCATAGAATGTTACATTAAGGGGGAGCATCCCTATTTTTTTAATTAGATTGTATATTTCTTGATGGTGTGGATTCCACTTTGATTGATGATTATTGATTTTTGATCGAACGTTGATTTGTTCGTGATGTATTCCATTTGATATTATTCCCACACACTATACCACTCATTTCAAGGATCTTTGATTTGTGTATTCTTGGTCCCCATCTGGTTCTTAAAATTCCTCAAACTTTCTTGTTTGATCTTCGATATTGTTCATATTTTTGGTCTAATCAGGATTTTGTTTTCGTGCACTTCAGGCATGCTTTGAGAGAATATTTCATCTTTTATTTTTCTTTGTTGTGCCCTCCGTTACATCCTCCCCCAGTTCTGAACTTTTGTTTTGCCACTGCATGAGCTGTTTATTTCAAAATGCTGTAACCGCGCACGAGCATGGACTCAATCGTGCTGAGTGTGCATTGTAAATTAAAACAATACCTGACTTGCAGAATCCATTTTTCGCTGCTCTTTTTTTATTCTCCCTGTTTCTTCATCTTCCTCCTCATTCCACGGTATTCCTCCTTTGTTGCTTATGCTATCCTAATAGGTCTCAAGGTATTCCTTCTTCCTTAAATTTCATTCCTTCTCCTTAATGTCTGTTTGTTGTTTCATTCTTTCTCCTTAGTGTCTATTTGTTGCTTACCTGTGATGTGCTTCCAATTTGGGGATTTCACTCGATTTGGGGTTTTCCTTTTTGGGGGTTTGCTATTTTGTGCTTGATTCTTGATGAATGGATTCCTTGGTTTCACCGTGAATGGAGAATGGATTTGTGTATGATTTCCATCAAGGGTGTGGTGAATGGTGTTGTCCTTTCCATCTCTTGCTCGAGTATGGGTGGCCCTTGTGCTTGGTGATGGTGTTCACTATGAATGGAGATTCAGCCTCTACCAAAGGTGTGGTGCCAAATGTAGTAGTGTGTATGTCTAATTTGGTTGCTTGTGATGCTCTTAATCTTCAACTGCTGCTTATTCTATGCTTGCTACTTTTCTTGTGTTGATTCTCCATCCACAGTGGTTGGGTTCGTTTGGCTCAGTCTGGCCTGTTTGACTTGCAGTTGATCCTCTGCATCAGTGGATTTGTTTTTATTTATGTGCCATTGTTTGATGGACTGTTTATCTCAGTTCGCTCAACATGTTGGACATTATTGGTTATCTTGGATTGATTCTCACACATTGCATCACTGTTTTTGTTAAAGCATGGGATTGTTTAGAAAAATAATGATGCCTAGAACACTTCAAATTGTTTTGGTCCTTGTGTTACTGGATTGTTTTTGCAGCACTGTTTTGGCATGGGCTGACGATTGAGTTGGGTACAATGTGTTATAGGTGGACAGTTTTGATGCCTTAGTAAACATCAGTTTGATGATCTTGTTATTCCTTGCCATTGTGCAAGTCATGGCTTCCCAAAAGAGACAAAATGTGGGCTCATCCTCCTCTCAATCTCACTATGACACCAATTGGTTCACTTCCCTCAAGAATGCTCAACAATTTGAAAATACCTTTTTTAAGAGATAAGTGGGCCCTGAGCGGTCCATTGATGACGCTCTTACTTCATATCCTGTTTTCAAAGGACATTGGGAAGACGACCGTGGAATTCCCTCTACTTTTATGGGAAGATGGATATAAATTGTGATTGGGTAAGAGAGTTTTACTGTAATGCTTTTGATTATATGGGCAGTGTCTTCCGGAGTTATGTTCGTGGCAAAGATTTCTTCGTTTCCACTGATGCATTTAGTTAGCTCTTGTATATTCCAAATCTTAATGAGTATGATTACCCCTTTCCATCAGAGGATGAGTTCCCCGAAGGCACTAACTTTGATGTGATTGCTTTCATTTTATGTGGTGCCAAAGGTGCCTGGCCCAGTGGTGTAACACTCCGATCCCCTTTGAGCCGGATTACTGGCTCATTAGTATGCTTTTCATATACAAGAGCCGGATTACTGGCTCTTGTATATGATTACCCCACCGGAGAGCCGGATTAGTATGCTACAGCTGAACCGTAAATGGTTCTACGGCTGAGCCGTAAGCTAGCCGTGACCCAGCCGTGAATTATCACCCTGATCAGTCGAAATTTCTGATTTCATACTGCTGAACCATGGACACCACCGTAGATCAGCCGTGAAATGTATCAGATCAGAGGTGGAAGATGACCAGTTTAGCTGTGCATGGAAGGGAACCACGGTTAAGCCATAGCGCAAGTATGGCTAGGCCGTAAAGTGTATACGGCTAAGCCGTAGGTCACCCATGGCTAAACCATAAGACCTGGCAAATCTGAAATAAAACTTAGGATAATGGTGAGACTTTGTAGGGCTCAAATACAGGTTAACCACCCATGTAAACCTGCCCAATGGACTCTTTGGACCGCATGAATAGTCTGTTAGGCTGTGACTTATTCATGTGAGCGTTGATTTACTGTTAAGCACCTCCCCATGGGTCTTGGTTTAATAGACTTCGGTGCACGTGAGGATTACCTTGCAACACTTGGATGGCAACGGTGCATCGAATAACTTAAAACTACATCAACATGCGCGGTTAGTGACAGTGAACAACTAGATTAGGGTTGACTTGTAATTAACCTTGATTCCGTAATTAATCTGAGATGCATTGCATATTGTTCACAGTTTTGCCCTCTGTTCTGCAAATCTATGTCTATGCATTACGAGGTCATTTTGCTTTCGTCCTGTATATTCATTTTATTCTTCGTTCCGCACTAAGCTTTGATCTATGCTGTGCTTTGACTTAAGCTATGCTATGCTTTGTATATCTCTGCCTTTGTATATCTCTGATTATTTTTGGGTATTCCCTGGTGGCTCTGCCCAGAGATTAATACGTGAGGATAAGATCCGGTTTTTGCCATCGGTGAGTCCAAAGCGGATAATCTCCCTTCTTTTGGGATTTGATTTGATTGGTATTAGTCTGGCTCTACTCAGCCTCAGCCCTAGGATGCCCGACGGGGTTACCTCTGGCTTAGATCTTTGTATCTCTGTATCACTGCAGTGTCGCTTTGTCTTGGGACCCCGGAACCCAGGAAACCGAGACCCACTTGTACCCTTGGCCCGGTCAGTGGTGTTCTCATCTGCTCTACTTTGCTCTCTATTGGAGAGAATATGGTTAACGTAGTGGCCACCTAGTTCAGTATTTCTATGCTTTGATTCACTTATCATTCTTTACTTCTATGCACGATTTGCTTAGCATACTAATATGAAACTCTGGAATTAATATTCTGTCCTTATTCAATTTGATACTATGAGTGTTTCATCCTTGTTACTTATATTTGCTGGGTCGTTGTATTCACTATGTTGTCTGTGGTGTTGCAGGCACAGATCCCTTGCCCGGCTCCCCGGCGGTCGAGGAGGCTGCAGGGCAGAGCCTAGAGGCACCCTTCGGGTTGGCAGAGTGGGCCTGATCACCTCTGCCGAGTGCGTACATGCATATCTTCTGTGGCTTTTGGGTTTTGGTTTTTGGAGCTGTGTATTTTGTACTTCGGACTTTGTCACTCTGTATATTTGTACATCTTGATTTTGTCGTGTACTCAGACTTGTATTTGGTTTTCGAGTATTGTATTTAGCTTTGTCTTTTTCCGTTCCGCATTTGTTTTGGCTTCCGCTATTTCTTTGTTGCTTGCTATGATATCTACAGCTTCCGCATTCGTTGTTTCGCACGTGTTAGATCCCTTGTGTGTGTGCATCTAGACTGGGCTTGGATGCACGTGCACGGGAGTACGTGTGTCACAGTTTGGCTTTTCGCTAACCCCCGACTTCTGGGCTCGGGTTGTGACGTACGTATTGTATGGTATCAGAGCATGCTAGTTATAAGCATGTAGACATCTAAGATCGTGGTGAGATGACGATGTCAACTATTTGACTCCAAGTCTAATATGTTGATTCTTTGGGATTGACTAACTTGGGACGTTTTATATTTGGATTTTGTTCATTTCTTTTTGCAGGATAGCACACCATGGCATCAGGATCAGGGTCTAGAAATGAGAATCAGCGGGGTCATAACGGCGAGAGTGGATCGCTACCCCCACCCATGAGCAATGAAGAGCGTCTGATGATGATGATGCAATCCATGCGGTCCTTGCAGGCTCAAATGGCATCTATGGTGGATAGGCAGAGTCAGGCGGCTGCGTCAGCCTCTCAACGTGTAGAACAGTAAGTGATCTTCTAGCCCAAAGAAACCGATCCAAATGCTCTTTTTGATGAGTTCCGTAAGCGGGGGGCGACTGAGTTCCACGGGATAGAGGATGCATTGCAGGCCGAGCAATGGTTGGAACAGACAGAGGAGCTTTTTGATACGATTGTGTGCAGTAACAAACAGAAAGTGGTTCTCACAGCCTCCATGCTTCGGAGTGTAGCCAAGACATGGTGGAGGAGTGTCAAGAGCTCGTTCCAGACTATGTCCAGTGCCACGGTTTGGGAAACTTTCAAGCAACAGTTTTGTCGAAAGTTCATGTCTCTTCATATTCAGCGAGCCAAGGAAGTGGAATTCTTCAACCTTCAGCAGAGACAGACATCGGTGGCAGATTATGTACACAAGTTTACAGAGCTGTCTCACTTCGCAAGGACATGGTGAACACTGAGCATAAGAAGGTGACTCGCTTCGTCAACGGCCTGAACCCGAGGCATAAACGCCACGTGGTTGCTTGTATGTGGCCGGCTACCTTGGATGACGCTATTGACAGGGCCTATGATACAGAGGCCATATTTGAGGAGGAGCGAACTGAGGCTAAGAGGGCGGCAGGTTCCAGTGGCAGAAGTCAGTTTCAGAAGAAGTTCAAGGGTAAGCAGGGTAGTTCGAGCAGTACTCAGGTGGTTTGTGGTCACTGTGGGAAGGATCACCCAACAGACAGATGTTGGAGGAAGAGTGGGGCCTGTTTCGGTTGTGGCTCTACGGACCACAAGCGGGCCCAATGCCCGAAGTTTCAGTCCTCTCCACAGACGAGATATGCGGGATCTACAGCGCAGGGCAAGTCTTAGACAGCTCGTTCAGCCCAGAAGCAGAATCGCCAGATAGCTCGAGCTTATGTTGCTATGCATGAGGGCGCGGAGGAGGCTACGGTCGTGGACGGTAAAATTTTAATTTTTGATGCTGAAGCTTTAGCCTTGTTTGACTCCAGGTCTACGCGTTCATACGTAGCACCCCATTTTGCTGTGCAGCTTCGACAGCGACCCACCCCGCTCCCATACTTGTTGATAGTATCCACTCCTGTTGGTAAACGGGTGGAGTGCAATGTTTTCTATCCTCAGTGTGATGTGCGGATAGCTGGTCATCAGCTCCCGGTAGACCTCGTGTTACTCACGACATTGGATTTTAATGTGATTCTTGGTATGGACTGGCTTGCGAGATATTATGCTTGTATCAATTGTTACAACAAGGCTATCTATTTTGATCTGGGTAGCGGATTTCGATTCGAGGGCAGCCAGACGAAGTGCCCAAGGCGTGTGATATCTGCTTGTAAAGCAGACAGGATGCTTCGTAGGGGATGTGAAGGCTTTCTTGCATTCATTTCAGAGAAGAAGGATCAGCAACAGCTCAGTGAGATACCAGTAGTCAGCGAGTTTCCGGATGTCTTTCCGGAGGATGTGCCAGAGTTGCCACCAGTTCGAGAGGTAGAGTTCTCGATCGACTTGATGCCAGGTACAACACCCATCAGTAGAGCTCCATACCGTATGGCTGCAGAGTTGTTGGAATTGAAGAAACAGTTGCAGGATCTGTTGGATAAGGGGTTCATACGCCCAAGTGTGTCACCTTGGGGAGCTCCTGTATTGTTTGTCAGGAAGAAGGATGGCAGTTTCAGGATGTGCATTGACTACAAGCAGTTGAACAAAGTGACCATCAAGAACAAATATCCATTGCATAGGATTGATGAGTTGTTCGATCAGCTTCAGGGTGCAGCTTACTTCTCGAAGATCGACTTGAGGTCAGGATATCACCAGCTTCGGGTGAAGGATGAGGATGTTCCTAAGACAGCTTTCATGACTTGGTATGGACACTACGAGTTCCTTGTCATGCCTTTTGGTTTGACGAATGCACCCGCATCTTTTATAGCCTTGATGAATAGGGTGTTTACTTCCTTTTTGGACCCGTTTGTTGTGGTTTTCATAGATGATATATTGGTCTATTCGAAGACTGCTGAGGAACATACAGATCATCTGCGAAAAGCATTGCAGCTGCTTAGAGATCACCAGTTGTATGCAAAGTTGGCCAAATGTGATTTCTGGTTAGAGCAAGTTGCATTTTTGGGTCATGTGATTTCTAGAGATGGATTGATGGTGGATCCGGCTAAGATTAATGCAGTAGTCCATTGGCCCTGTCCTAGATCAGTGACAGAGATTCGGAGCTTTCTGGGATTGGCGGGATATTACCGCAGGTTCGTGCAGGACTTCTCAAAGATTTCAGCCCCGCTGACTCAGTTGACTCGGAAGAAGGTCCCGTATGAGTGGACAGAGAAGTGTGAGCGTAGTTTTCAGATGTTGAAAGAAAAGCTCACTACGGCGCCAGTGTTGACTCTCCCGGATGGTAGTGAGGGATTCGTGATTTATTCCGATGCCTCTCGAGTTGGACTAGGCTGTGTACTGATGCAGAATCAAAAAGTGATTGCCTATGGTTCCAGAAAGCTGAAAGAACACGAGAAGAACTATGCCACCCATGACCTGGAGCTAGCAGCCATTGTATTTGCATTGAAGTTGTGGCGGCATTACTTGTACGGTGTGAAGTTCGAGGTCCATTCCGATCATCACAGTCTGCAGTATTTGTTTGATCAGCATGACTTGAATATGAGGCAGCAGAGGTGGTTGGAGTTCATCAAAGACTCGACTTTCCGATCAAGTACCATCCAGGCAAGGGGAATGTGGTTGCGGATGCACTCAGCAGGAGAACAGAAAGTCTTTAGGTGTTGGCAGGATTCTATATGCTTGTGCATGATCAGCCTGTTGAGGTTCAGATGGTGGGTGAGTTGGTGACATTAGCTACTACCGTCGTATTTCAGCCTGAGGTGATTCAGCAGATCAAGGATCGCCAGTTTGAGGACCCCCTTCTGGTGACTTTCAGAGATCGGATTGCAGATCGACCTGATTTCAGTTTAGTAGACGGAGTTTTGTATTTCAGGAGCAGATTGTGTGTTCCCGCTGTGGATGAGCTGAAAGAAAAGTTGATGACAGATGCTCACGATGCCCGTTATGCGATGCACCCAGGGAGTACGAAGATGTACCGGAACTTGAAAGATAGATTTTGGTGGAACAATATGAAACGGGAGATCGCATGGTTCGTAGCTCGATGTTTGACCTGTTAGAGGGTGAAAGCTAATCATCAGTGACTTCCAGGATCATTGCATCCATTACACACTCCGCAGTGGAAGTGGGAGCACATTACCATGGATTTCGTCTCCGGTTTTCCGCCGACCAGTAGAAAGAACAATGCGATCTAGGTAATAGTGGATAGATTGACGAAGTCAGCACATTTCCTTCCATTCAAGAAAGGGATGACCTTCACAGAGATGGCCAGGAAGTTTGTTGACGAGATAGTCAGATTGCATGGCACCCTAGTATCGATTGTGTCTGATCGCGATAGTCGTTTTGTGTCTTCATTTTGGAGAGCTTTTCAGGAAGCTATGGGCATGAAGCTGAGTTTTAGTACGGCATACCACCCCCAGACTGATGGGTAGTCGGAGTGGACTATTTAGACGCTGGAGGATATGCTTAGAGCTAGCGTGCTGAACTTTGAGAAGGATTGGGATATGCATCTGGCATTGTGTGAGTTTGCCTACAACAACAGCTTCCACGAGAGCATTGGTATGGCACCCTATGAGGCTCTATACGGACGCAAGTGCAGGACCCCAGTGTGCTGGGAAGAGGTAGGAACAAGAAGTTTCCATGGTCCGACAATCATTGCTGAGACGACAGAGAAAGTGCAGAAAGTGATAGAGAATCTGAAGATTGCTCGATCCAGGCAGAAGAGCTATGCGGATACTCGGAGAAGACCTTTGGCATTCCAAGTCGGAGATTGGGTGTTCCTTAAAGTTTCTTCGATGAAGGGCACTGTGCGGTTTGGTCAGAAGGGCAAGTTAGCTCCGAGATATGTGGGACCGTTTGAAGTCAAGAGCCGAGTTGGAGATTTAGCCTATCGTTTGACGCTTCCAGTTGAGTTCTCCGGTGTTCACGATGTATTCCATGTGTCGATGCTCCGTAAGTACGTGCTAGATCCGAGCCATGTGATTCGATACGATGATATTTAGATTCAGCCTAATGCAACTTACGTTGAGCGTCCGCTTCGCATCGTTGGTACACGAGAGCAGATTCTTCGTACCAGGACTATCAGATGGGTTAAAGTGTTGTGGGAGCATCACGGTCCAGATGAGGCTACATGGGAGCTAGAGGAGCAGCTAGGGCGCCAGTACCCACAGCTCTTTGCGCAGGTAGGTGGTCATTCCGAGGGCGGAATGATTCTTAGTGGGGGAGGATGTAACACTCCGATCCCCTTTGAGCCGGATTACTGGCTCATTAGTTTGCTTTTCTGTTGATTAATCCCTTCAAACTTGGTTTCGGGTCTTGGATAGGTAGTTGAGTAACCTTTGATCTGGGATAGGTAGTTCTAATCCCTTTTTCGTAATTTTGCTTTTGCTTTGAGTGCATCATCTTTGCATCATCTTGGTGTCAGCATGTGTATTTTGTTGAGCTCGTTGTTTTCTGTAACTGCCTCAGACCCATTCGGAGTCAATTGGAGAAGTTGGACCCTCGTGTGACTTGATTTGTAAATAACCAACCTTCACTGGACTTTGACTTAAACTCCAGAAACTATATAAGAGTTAGGAGCCCAGGTGTCTCCCTCCTGCTCATTTTCATTCGATGCTTGCATGCAACAGCTCCACATTCCTCTGTTCTCTTCCTCTTCTGTATGGTGTTGGGAGTTTCCATCCATTTCAATTTGGGTTCTTTCTCTTTTCTCATCTCTGTTTGTACCTGAGGTAAGTGGGTTCACTCCATCTCTTCTTCTCCAATTTGGATTCCCATTTCTTTTGCTGTGTTCTCATCTCATGCACGAGTTGTTTCCTTGTTTTGCTTGGGATTTTAGTTGATTGGAGCTTGATCTCAGTGGATTTGGCTAAGCTTTGAGGCAAGTATAAGTACAGGATTGTGTAACACATATGGGTAGTGTGTGTGTGACTGATTTGATTTCATCTTAGACATCCTATACATGTATGTTATGTTTTACAGCCAAATTCTGTGATGTTGGAACCTCTGGAACTTGTTTTGTTAAGTTTCTGTACCAAATTTCAGTTTCTGTACTCAGCTCGAATTCGGTTCTGTATTGTACGGCTAAGCCGTAACTTTGTACGGCTCAGATTCTAGAGACTTGAATTTTCGTATTTTGTTCTACGGCTAGGCTATGGCTGAACCGTAAATGGTTCTACGGCTGAGCCGTAAGCTAGCCGTGACCCAGCCGTGAATTATCACCCTGATCAGTCGAAACTTCTGATTTCATACTGCTGAACCGTGGACTCCACCGTAGCTCAGTCGTGAAATGTATCAGATCAGAGGTGGAAGATGACCAGTTTAGCTGTGTATGGAAGGAAACCACGGTTAAGCCGTAGCGCAAGTTACGGCTAGGCCGTAAAGTGTATACGGCTAAGCCGTAGGTCACTGTAAGATCCCAGCCCAAATTAATAAATTTAATTCAAATAAAAATAATTTACGAAATAAATAATGACATTAATCGAATTGGGGGAAATTAATTCACGATGAACAACAAGGGCAAAATTGGGGCACAAACGTGATTAGGACTTGATCTGGGAATTGTAGATGCGTGTTGGTGATTTTTAGAAAATATGAAGGGTATTTTCGTAATTTTAAAAACATAGCCAATATGGGGCTCATTGGATAGAGAATAATTAATTATGAAACTTTCTCTTAAGGCCCGAACTCATCCGGATTAATCTAGTGCCTTGTTGATAGAGATTTAAATAAACCCACTACTAGTGGTGTGGGGGACCACGTGTTTGTCTCATATTCAAAGAAGAGTAGAACTTATCTTCGTAGGAGTTTGGTTGGGATACAATAAGGCTAAGGTTAGAGAGACATCTTAAAACTCTATAGGGAAAAAGGAGAATTCCACCCTACCTCTACTTCCTAGTTTTACTCTAAGTACCTATATTATATTCTATATATATATATGTATATGACTAGAGCCCCTCTCCTACATACGATTCTCTCCAACTCTCTCTCCCTAGTTCTCTCTCTTTCAACTAGAAGGTTCAACTTTAGGCTTAAGGATCTGAAGGAAGCCATAGAAGAATTTCCTTGAGGCTCTCTACGGGTTTGGAATTTTGGCAATTAAGGCAAGTGCACAAACCCAAACTTATATTTCCTACCCAGTTTTGTTCTTGAAATCAGATTTATACTATTTTACTGTTTTCATTCGAAAATTCCCTCCTGGATAATGACACATGGCAACTAGATTTTTTTGTAACTACTTAAATGGACCCACTTGTGGCTGATTGTTGGCGTCAAATCTATGACCCTTGTTGTATGAATTTTTTCCGAACTCTACAAAATAAGATATATGTTGATGGGTTGAACTTCCCTCAGGCTACTGCTGTGGTATTTGAACATTACTGTTAACATTCTAGTAGACAGTTTTCATGGTATAAAACTCAGAGTTAGGTGTGAGAATTTGATCAATGGATCTCCTATAGTTAACACGTCTCTTATATTTACATGTCCATCGGTTAGAACTGGGAAGCAATTCCAAACAGAGTTGGGTTCTTCCAGTTCACCGTGCCAAACACAGTTGGGTGGACACGACTTGTATGATCGGATGACCAACTAATGGGATATCAGAACCATGGAACTGAAATTATACCCATTAACGACCATAGAGGACTTGGACCCATGTAGATTGGGTCCCACTGGGCCATCTATCCAGTCGATCAATTCTGCACAGCAGTTGGGAAGAAACTACCAATTAGGAAGATGGCATTTAGACTTGCAAGAAAACTTTCCATACCTTGTAAAAAAAAAAAACCTTGCAAATCTACTTAGGTTCGGTACTATGAATCCCCATGTGCCATTATCAATTCTGCCAAATCAGAAAATTGTGAAAGAACCATCTGAGAATAGATGAGACTAAGCGACTGGGCAGTGCTTTCTCCGAGTGGGTCTGCCCAGGTGGGCCACCTGATGACACTTTCTATTTATACAATTTAACCTTTGGAACTATTTTGTGGGGCCTTATGTCTCACTCGATTTAGAGATCCAAATCACCCAACTGAAGGCTCACTCTCAAATAACCTAGGATACCCTAGACCCATACAGATTTGGGGTCCCAATGGCCCATCACCCAAATGACCTGATGATACCAAATAATTAGCTTATTTTATACCCGGTTATGTTAAATTAGTGAGGAATGAAGCACTGTAGCTTCTTGTAATCTTATGTGAGTTTCTAAGAAATTATAAATAAGCACTCTATCCTAGATTAATTATTAGTGAACCCTATATGCTATATTTGTTATAAGGTTTTATATAAATCTGAGAACCTAACACTATGTTTAGAGTGCTCCATTAAGAACTGACTGGAACCTTGGCCCATGTTTAATCAATTTCTATATCCCTTCTTTTAGTATGGACTTATAGGACCATGAAACAATACTTGAACCTATACTGTGGTTATGCTAGGGATTTCTTTTAAGAATTTAGGGATTTGTTTAAAATGAAAATTAGATATACATCTAAACTAAATCTGAACCAATAATAAGTCACGTCTTCATGGCTTGACACCCTTATTTGAATTATTTTGAAACATGTTTAAGGTTAAGAAACTTAAGAGTGTGATGTCATGGGCTCTTCAAACACCAACCACCTTCAGAAGCGCCAATTAAGAATTAAGCCAAATCTAAGGAGGAGATCCTCGCGATCATCCAAATTAGATTTAGGGCAAGTATATGGTGTTTGAGAATCCCATGATATCATAGGGTTGAGTTCGCTTAGACCCGGCGTGCAGTTTAACCCGTAAAAGTTGGATTTTTGTATAATGGAATTTATTATTTGGTTTTATGTTTTCAACCATACTTAAAATGTACTCTGACATGATAAAATATATTTTTCTCCGTTATATGGTTTATGGTATTTAGACGTTGTACATGTCAACTTTGGAATCTGTTATATGTAAATAAATTCTATTTTATGATTATTTGGCTGTTTATCCGTATTTTGAATTAAGGTGATACCACTAGGCTTTTAAGTCTAGCATAGTGGGGCACCACTGTGTAGGGGCTATTCTTCTGAAACTATCTGCAGATTAATTAACTCTCTGTCTGTGACAATCAGTCACTTCGGTACCAAACTCTGTTACTCTGTTCTGATGGCCAATGGCCATAATTCTGAATCTCTGGGTACCAAACTCTATTCTCTGTTCCCGTCATGTTAAAGGGGGCCGCTATAATACCTGTGACAACTTAGCCAATGTGGGACGCCAATTTATTTTGAATGTTATGATATTTGTAAAATCCTTACTTAGTTTTATGCATGAATCTACATCTTGTATTATTATATCTTGTCAATTTATTTTGAAAACCCCGTGATTTATCTGCCTTTGATTTTTACTCAAAAATGGTATGGAATATGAAAATTGGGTAGGTATACTTGCTGAGGTTATTTCATAACCTGACCCCTTGTGATTGGCGCTTGTAGGTAACAACACCCCTTCCAATGAACCGGAGGGAACGGCGGTTGAGGAGGAACCGCAGGGGAACTACGCGTGGAACGCAGACGATATAGCTTAAAATATCGTGCCTGCGCGAGAGAGACGATAATTAGATAATTAGTTTATTTATGCTGAGTTTAATTTTAGATTAGTTGTAAGCCCTTGGTTGGCTATTTGTGTTACGATCTAGTAATTGAATTACGTTATTACCTATGGATTTATTCATGACTTTGATGCATTTATATTATTAAATTGAGTAAGATTAATTACTTTGTCTTGTGATGGTACCTATGATGGTTTTACAATTATGTTTCCGCTGTGAATATGTTCAGTTGGCTATTCTCACATTGCGGATCCATTTAATTTCATCATTAACACCTTAAAATTGGGAGTTCTTCGCAAATCCGAATTTTGGGGTCGTTACAGTCACCCATGGCTAAACCATAAGACCTGGCAAATCTGAAATAAAACTTAGGATAATGGTGAGACTTTGTAGGGCTCAAATACAGGTTAACCACCCATGTAAACCTGCCCAATGAACTCTTTGGACCGCATGAATAGTCTGTTAGGCTGTGACTTATTCATTTGAATGTTGATTTACTGTTAAGCACCTCCCCATGGGTGTTGGTTTAAGGGACTTCGGTGCACGTGAGGATTACTTTGCGACACTTAGATGGCAATGGTGCATCAAATAACTTAAAACTACATCAACATGAGCGGTTAGTGATAGTGAACAACTAGATTAGGGTTGACTTGTAATTAACCTTGATTCCGTAATTAATCTGAGATGCATTGCATATTGTTCACAGTTTTGCCCTCTGTTCTGCAAATCTATGTCTATGCATTACGAGGTCATTTTGCTTTCGTCCTGTATATTCATTTTATTCTTCGTTCCGCACTAAGCTTTGATCTATGCTGTGCTTTGACTTAAGCTATGCTATGCTTTGTATATCTCTGGCTTTGTATATCTCTGATTATTTTTGGGTATTCCCTGGTGGCTCTGCCCAGAGATTAATACATGAGGATAAGATCCGGTCTTTGCCATCGGTGAGTCCAAAGCGGATAATCTCCCTTCTTTTGGGATTTGATTTGATTGGTATTAGTTTGGCTCTACTCAGCCTCAGCCCTAGGATGTCCGACGGGGTTACCTCTGGCTTAGATCTCTGTATCTCTGTATCACTGCAGTGTCGCTTTGTCTTGGGACCCCGGAACCTAGGAAACCGAGACCCACTTGTACCCTTGGCCCGGTCAGTAGTGTTCTCATCTGCTCTGCTCTGCTCTCTATTGGAGAGAATATGGTTAACGTAGTAGCCACCTAGTTCAGTATTTCTATGCTTTGATTCACTTATCATGCTTTACTTCTATGCACGATTTGCTTAGCATACTAATATGAAACTCTGGAATTAATATTCTGTCCTTATTCAATTTGATACTATGAGTGTTTCATCCCTGTTACTTATATTTGCTGGGTCGTTGTATTCACTATGTTGTCTGTGGTGTTGCAGGCACAGATCCCTTGCCCGGCTCCCCGGCTGTCGAGGAGGCTACAGGGCAGAGCCTAGAGGCACCCTCCGAGTTAGCAGAGTGGGCCGATCACCTCTGCCGAGTGCGTACATGCATATCTTCTGTGTCTTTTGGGTTTTGGTTTTTGGAGCTGTGTATTTTGTACTTCGGACTTTGTCACTTTGTATATTTGTACATCTTGATTTTGTCGTGTACTCAGACTTGTATCTGGTTTTTGAGTATTGTATTTAGCTTTGTCTTTTTCCGTTCCGCATTTGTTTTGGCTTCTGCTATTTCTTTGTTGCTTGCTATGATATCTACAGCTTCCGCGTTCGTTGTTTCGCACGTGTTAGATCCCTTGTGTGTGTGCATCTGGACTGGGCTTGGATGCACGTGCACAGGAGTACGTGTGTCACAGGTTTGGCTTTTCGCTAACCCCCGATTTCTGGGCTCGGGTTGTGACAAGTGGCACACTTTTACATGGATTAATGATAAAGGATTATAGGTTTTTGAACCTATCTGTGAGTTCGAACTTGGAGCCCCGAGGCCATACTTTAGATTGCAATCATCATCACGGTTATGTACTTTATGCTCTGGCACGGGCAGAACTATTAATGTCCCTCGGGTCATCATTAATAGCATGTGGAAGGTTATCAATGGACAGCACAATGCCTCTCTTCATTTTGGAGTCCTCATCACTAAGTTTCTAGAATCATTGAAAATCTCCCAATGCTTTGAAGATACTATGATGAAGATGCGAGGCCCCATTAACGAGAGGACCATCGAGCAGTCTACTGCACATCTGCTGGGTTAGGAGGTTCCAAGAGCTCCAATTGGTGGTGACCAAGAGAAGCGGTAGCCTGAGGATAAGGGGGAGTCTTTGATTTCTGCCCAGTTGGCACGTCTTGAGACTAAAGTGGATGATGGGTTCAAGAGCATGAATGACCACCTAATGTCCATTGATACCTCCCTCGTTGTTATTCTTTCACATATTCAGCATCCGAATCCATAGTCATCATCGTGGGACTCAATTTTTTTTGTTAAACTCTGTTTATATTTTGGCTAATTTCTTGTTGCTGTTCATTTGAATTTCTACAATTGGTTTTCATTAATTCAATTCTTATGTTCTTACTTTTATACTTCTTCTCTTTGACAATATTGGACAAAAAGGGGGAGTGTGTTAATTTCGTGATTACATTCACTTGTCTTTGCCAAAATATGTGACAGTTTTTATAGGAATCTAGTATTTGTACTGTTCTGTAGATTTTGGAAGTTCTACGTTCTCGGTCTATGATTGGATTTGATTGCCTTGGATAGATTTTTCATGTATATAGGAGTTTTGTCTATGAACTACCAAAGGGGGAGATTGTAAGGATATGTGAGTAATGGCTAATTCATTGGGAATCGACAAAACTAGGTTTAAACTTTAATCATATAGAATGCACTACCAGGTTATCTACACTATACTGATAAAATTCCTTAGACCGTGCTTGAGTGAAATGTGGACCGCGCTTATGCACACTTTCTTGAGAAGAATGATCTAAAATTCTCCAGACTGCACTTGAGTGTGCCATGGACCATGCTTGTGTGTGTTTTCCTGAGATAGTTGCAAAAAGGCTATGCATCAAAGCCCTCATGAGCCACTGCCCGAATTTCAAGTTTATACTAGCGCGCTTGTGCGCGCTGCGTAGCAGTGAATTTGTTTCCAAGAATTCCGGACTTTCTGTTTTCTTTTCCTACTTCCTAGGAAAAATGAATTGTGTGTGGGGGAAACCTAAACTATGAAGGATAGCGTATAAATTGGGCTTTTCTCTTCCTCTTTAGGTGTCAATTTTCCTGAAGAGCAACCTAGCATCCGTTGAAGATTGAAGTTTTCTCTCTAGAGCAACTTGTGAAGGATCTGAAGTGCTAAAGCCTCTACTCTAGATCTTCTTATTTACTCTCTCATGTTGTAGATTCAACTTGAAGAGCCCATTAAGTTGGTTGTTTCAAGCACAGTGAAGGTGAATGGCGAGGAGTCTGCTAGATCATCGTAGTCCTTAGGTTGATGTACAATTGGGGAGGATCTGTGAGTATCTTTTGTAATCTTCAATTACATAGTGATTGTTACTCCTAATCAAGGTAACCCGTGGTTTCTTCCGAATAGTTTCCACGTAAAAAATCGTGCATCTTGTCGTTTGTATGCTTGTTTAGTTAATTAGGTTAATTAATTTGGTTTTATTGCAATTCATATTTCATTCCCTGATTAGGACATTATGATGAAACTAGGGTTTTGATTCTTTCAAGAGAGACACATAATGTTGTGCATGAGAATGGTGGGTGGGGGGTTGTATTTGTATATATAGGATTCATAGTTTACACTTGTGGTCTAACATGGAGACCAAATAGGATACAGCTCTTTCCTCTTCAATAGAGTCCTAGTATAACTCTCTTAGTCTTATTGTATTAGAACTGGATTTTCATGTCGTCGATAGTCTAGTTCTTTTTTAGAGTTATGCCATATATGTGGGCCCCACTGCATTAGTAATGCTACTTAACCTAAATGTCTTCCATCAATACAGTAACTCAATCCAAATGGGTTCACACCTTAATGGAAAGTTTTATAATTAATTATTCTCTATCCAACAAGCCCTATGTTAACTATGTTTTGAAATTATGAAAAGATCCTCATATTTTCTAAAAATTACAAATACATCCTATAATTCCCAAAATCAAGCCCTAATCAAGTTTATAATCTAATTCAGTCCTAATTGTTCAATGTTAGTTGATTCCTCCTAATTGAACCTTAATTGTTTCCTTATTCAAAGTAATAAATTTTACTAATTCAATGTTTACTTTTCAAAACTAATTAAAATTGTTTAAAATTAATATTTAGGGACGAGTTCTTACAATCTCTCTAATGGAAGTTTTAGAGAAGAATGATGATCTCAAAGTGTAATCTCTACTTCAAATAATGAGATCTGGGTATTAGGGTTAAAAAAGGAACCTTTTTTATAACCCCAAATTCATGTCTCATAAGGATGGTTCTTATAGAACTCAAAATATTAAGTCTGACACAAATAGGAAATAATTCAACGTAGGTCGGTCAATTTATGTATGCTATCCAATTGATTGAGTAAGTGTCTGATCGATCGGGTATCACCTCTACCTTAAGTTTGATCGATCGAGCAAAATCGGATCAATCGAATTAGCTTGTCCCTTGTTTTCTTGATTTCTTCACTTTAGTTCTTCTAGGGATGCAAACCACAATTCATTTTATAAGAAATTTAAAATATAATTCAATGGACCTAAAGTTTTATCTAACCCATGAATTAGCCAATTATAAAAATCCTAATAATCTCCCCTTTTAGCAATTTATGGACAAAACTTTGTAGAGATATAATCTACCTAAAAATAAATACCAAAATTACATTGAGTAAATTGCTCCAAATATTAATTTTGTACTATCAGCTTCAACTGTATTCATATTCTTCATACTCTCTTCATACTCCCCATTTTTTTCCCATAATTGACAAAAATAATAATGTTAGAACGGAGTATATCTGTTAATTAGGATCTAGTATTAGCTCCCCCTCAATTGTGACTCACTCTTAATTGTATCTTTATAGTGCATGCAGCTGGGGGTGGGAGTTTGATCCTTTTGATTAGCTGTTTTTAAAAGTTAGTACCCACATTTGTGAATTTAAATATTCTAGCAGAGTCTGTACCAACAGAATAGGCAAATTAGGTTTTTAGAACTAGATTGCTTTTATCTTGACCTTTGGCTCAGATAATTGCTTTTTACATTGTTTAGTTTTAGGTAAAGCTCTCAGTTTGTTGCAATGTGGTCAAATGTATCATTTAATTCTACAATGATTGTATGTGGATGTAGTTTTAGGACTTGACACATTCTTCTTCCTTAAACTACTCACCACATGATTTATGCTTCCTACATATAGAGTAGCAGGTGCCATATAATTTAAAGAAAAACTTTTAATAAAAATAATTTTACCTCTAGTCTTTTAAATGGATGCACCTTGATCATAACCAAGACCACGTGTGTCGTTAAGCTTTTTTAACTGCACCAGATGTCAAGGAGTGTCTTTGATCCAGTATTTATCTTATGCAATACATCTTTTGTAACATATGGCTGAGACAAAGCTATTTTCAATTTTTTGTTCAAATCATCTTTTTCAGCTTGGCAAGTATGCAACTCTGTCTTCAAGGTCTCAACCTCTTGTTCATAATTTTGACTCTCAGTAGTCAATTAATCAGCCGTAAGACCTTTTTGACCTTCCAAAAGATGAACCATTAAATGTGATTCTACTAGTTCAACCTTGAGAGAAATAATCTGATCTTCTGAAGTTTTTCAATTGTTTGGTATCTTGTCATCGAACTTAGTTAATTTGGCTCATTCTTTGTACAAAATTTTGTACTTCTCTTACCAATCTAGTTTTTAATCTGACACTACATCATCTTCACTACTACAACCATTGTCAGAAGCGACTTATGAAGATCTAGCTATGATATCCATAAACTTTTCTTTGCTAGGAGTAGGATTTTCAATCTCAGGTTTTTTCTCCTCTTCATCAGAATAATTATCATCCCAGATTAAATTGAAAGCCTTTTTCTTCTTTTTCCAATTACCATTTGAAATGTTTCATGAACTGAATAGCCACCTGGGGATCAATTATCTCATAATCAGAATCTGAATCACTTTTAACAGCCTTGTCCAACTATTTGATAGCTTTTAGGGCAACTCCTTTTGTATTTATTCTCCAATCAACGATAAAGTTTACCTTAAAAGTCTGAAGATTCCATGGATACTCATCAACCTTGAGATTCTTTAATTTACTAGTTTCCACAATTGCTATTAGTTTGATATGATAATTATCCAGGAGAGATTAAAGAATTTTTCGAACAACTTTATCCTCATGAATTGGTTTGCCCATATTGAAACATGAGTTCACTACATCACTTAGCTTGGCATAAAAGTCATCAAACTTTTCATCATCAACCATTCTATGGGTTTCAAAAATAATAGTCAAATTCTGTAACTTAGTCTCTTTTACCAAATCAGTTCCCTCATGCACTGTTTGCAAGAGACCCATGAATCTTTTGCATTTGTACAAGTGGATATCCTAGAGATTATGATGGTGATACTCCATTGTAGATCTTATTGATAGCCTTATTATTACAGTTGCAGGCATGTTTTCATCTTTAATACACTCACTCATAGGTTTTTCAATAGTTTTTCCCAAGTAACAACCGTGGGTTGAGAGCAATCTAGACAACAATTTTCTAGACATCTTCATCGATGGATCTAAAAAATACAATCAGTCAGACCTTCTAATATGCATAATTACTAGATCCATCAATAAAAGGGGGCTTGGTTGTAGATGAGCCTACCCGATTGAATTCTATTCTAGAAATCTCAAAGAATCGATACATTAAATTAGTGTAACCTGCTTTAATATCAATTGAAAGTTTGGGGACACAATGGATTTTTAGATTGCAAGTCCAATAATATGTAGCAAATGAATTAAACCAAACATGTAAGTAAATCAATCAACCACACAGATCAAGCACGCAAATCTTTACGTGGAAAATCCAAATGGGAAAAACCAAGGCTAAAGAACCAAGCACCATATACGAACAGTTACAAGATATACTCACAGAGCTTTTATAGTCTTCTCAACCTAAAGACCGTAGTTGTTTTTGCATAACTCCTTGTTGCAACAACTCCACATCGTTCATTGCTCTTCGTACTTGTACAACACCACCTTGAATCGCAAGATAAAAGATTTTCTACAAAAAAGTAGAAGTTACAAACTCTAGAGCTCAAAGGCTTAACATAATCTCTCTAATAAAAGCTCTAGAGAAGAATGACGATCTCCAAGTGTAATATCAACTTAGAATAATAAGATCTATGTATTAGGGTTGAGAGAGAAACACTTTTTATAACCTCAGATTTGTGCCTCATAAGAATAGCTCATGTAAAACTCAAAATATTAATTCTGGCACAAATTAAAAATAATTTAGCATAGGTTGGTGGGTTTCTATATGTTGTCCAGTCGATTGAGTAAGGGTCCGATCAATTAGTTATTGCCTCTGCCTTAGGTTTGATTGATCGGGCAAAATCAAATCGATTGAATTATCCTGTTTCCTATTTTTCTTATTTCTTCTTTTCAACTGTTCTAGCAATGCAAATCACAATTTATTTCATAAAAAAAAAATACAATTCAATAGACCCAAAATTTTGTCCAACCGAAAACTTAGCCAATTACAAAAATCCTAAGACACCTCTCCCAAACCCAAACTGTATGCATCCCTAATCCGGATTTCAACTTAAATAGTCTGTTTGAGCTATTTATGGGACATCGGTGGAATGAAACAAGACTTCTTCTTCCTCTTCATCTGGGAAGTGACTGCCATTGCCATGACAAAAACAAAATCTCAGGAAACCTCAAACAAACACCCAACATTTCCCATTTCGTCCCTCCCCCACCACTTTCGCGACTATGGATTTGACCCCCATATCGACAACTTTCAGGTACCCCTCTCTTTCTGCATTTTCTACTCTCTCTCTCTCTCTCTCTCTCTCTCTCTCTCTCACTCTCTGTCTCTTTCTCACAGGCCTCTTCAGAAGAACCAAGAAGGACCAAGAGAGAAACAAGGGTCTTAGGCGTTTTGCATTCCAAGCAACAAAAGCCCATTTCGAAGGAGGACTCGAAGAACAAGAGCAAGAAAAGAAGATGGTGGAGAGACGCCCTTCTATTCTGGAAATGGAAGAGCAGCGAGGACAAACAGCAGCCGCACGATCTTCATCATCAAGGGGTCGAGTATCGACACTTTTACAGGGTCGAATCCGGGTCGGAGACGCCTAGCAGGAGTGGCCGGCCAGGTTCGAAGCCGGTCGCTGGGTCATTGACGCCGAGTCGGAAAGGGGACGTGGAGACTCGGTATCTGAGCTTGAGAGAGTTGAATATGAAGCCCCAGCAGCATTGGATCTCCAACTCTTCAATGGCCATTTACTTGGTTACTTGATTTATCATCATTAAGGTGATAGAGTACACAGAAATTGGATTTTGGATGCTTTTTTATTTGTTCTTTTTTGAAAGTTTGTTTGGTGTTTCTTTTTTAGGTGTTGTGCCTTTTCTCTCTCTCTCTCTCTCTCTCTTTCTCCACTTTTTTTTCTGTTCTTTTTTTTTTTTTTAATGGACAAGCTCGAGTTATGGTGGGTTTGGGTGGATATTATAGTCTGTAATATGTGTGATGATCAGAAGAGAAAAGAAAACCTAACCACCTGATTTGACCTAATCCAGTGAGAACAGTCTGCTTTGCTGGCTCTCGAAGTCTGGATGTAGGTGAGCAGGATAAGAGTATTTTCCACTGGCCAGAGAGGTCCGAGATACTGGCAGGTAGTGTGGTACGTCCCGAATGTGCCGTTTTCCAACTCACCGTGTGGACACATTTGTGGGATAAAAATGATTTTATAACTGAGGCCGGTAAATCATCAGTAGGGGATAATTTGTCCACTCGAAACTATTTAATGGTGAGTTTGTGAGAGGATTCATGCATTCCCAGCCCTTTGAAATCCTTTGTATCCAAAAATATCAGTTCATGCTTTTTTTTTTCTTTTTTATATAGAAAAATATGTCATCAAAGGTATGAGAAAGGGGGGCTTCAAGAAAATAAAAAGATTTTTTCGCTCTACTGCAGATTACTCTCATCACATAAACTCAGTCTAAATGATAGTTTTCCTTACCCTTTTACTGGGCTTAGACAAATTCCGGCCCAATTGGTAGGTAATAATAGGAAAATTTCTTCACCAGGGAGCAGATAGCTTACTGTGTGTAAGCAAACCATCCAGCTCATAAGGCCCACTTGCATGCATTATTACATTTGGGTTAGGATACATGGAATGGTCTCTTAGCAATTAGGTGTTATGTGAGAAATCACCCCCATCGGTTTACCATTGCCCTTAATTTCACAATTAAGTCATGCGATCTTTATTCATAGATTTTTCTTTTCTTAGATTCAATCTAGTTGAGTTAAGGTTTGAAAGTTTAATGGTCTTTATCGACAGATACTTTTTTTTCTTAAATTCTATGAACGTTGAGTAAAGGTTCAATTAGTATAAAGTTGGGGCATGATTATGATGCATGCATATATAAGAGTGTGAAAGAAGCTAAATGTGAATGTTTTTCTTAATATTATTTTAATAAAAATGATTTTGACATGCCATACAAACTTATTTGTAGGGCTCACTTGAATTCATGCCAACTAGGGGAGGTGAGGGATGAAATATCTCAATAATTTTATAAACTTCCAGTTTAGTGGCTTAATGGCTTTGAAAGGCATCAATTTTGCTGGACCCAATGGTGACTATAAGTTGGATAAGTATCAAATCGGCCTATGAAAATTTACAAAGGGGAGGAGGTGGGGAAAATAGAGGGAAACCTTAGAACATCAGTAGAATGGAAAGAGGCTGAATCACACACAAGAGCCATGTGATTAAAGGTTCTCATCTTTGTATTACAATTTTTCTATTCCTTGGAATTTCCTCTTAAAAAACAAACCCGACTTTTTTGGGTGGAGCTAAATGCATGTCTATCATAAGAGCAGGGAAATAAAAAAAATTATGGTCAAAATTCATATAAGTCTAATCATCATAACCTTTGATTTTATAAATGCATCTTATCCACTTACTCAAATCCAGCAAAATTTGTTGGTTTAGTGATCTAAGAGTTATGCCTTCAGCATGAGAATCCGGATCAGTATTGTGATCTTGGGGTGCCATGCTATTGAGCTACAAGTAGTTTGATTTTTTTCATTATCATTTTGTTTATTACTATAATATACGAAGCGGTTGACCAAGCTAAGGGCACACATAATGAATGGTAAATTAGGCATTTCCAGGAATTGAATGGTCAAAATAAATGGATAAGAACACTAGTTTCTTTCACCGAATGGCTACTAATAGAAACATAATCAATTACATGGGAAGAGTTCGTCGAGATGATCGGACTTTCGACACTCCTAGAGAGGTCAAGGAGAGGTTTTGCATATCTTTGAAGGTCTTTACAAGAGTGATGTAGGGGCAAGGCAAAAGCTTGATGGCTTATCTTTTCCTTCAATTTCCTTAGATGCTAGGAGTTGGTTGGAAAGAAAATTCGAGGATGATGACTTATACAAAGCCTTGGAAGAGTATGCTTGGGACAAAGGTCCAGGCCTGGATGGTTTCAATTTCTCTTTCATCAAAGCAAAGTGGGAATTCTTGAAAGTGGACTTTCTTATGTTCTTGTCCTAGTTTCATCAAAGGGGCATAATTAATAGGAAGATGAATGTGACTCTTTTCACTCTTATTCCAAAAGCTCCTAACCCTGTGGAACTAAAGGAGTACAGGCCTAGTAGCCTTGTCGAGTGTTTATATAAGCTCATGGCAAAGATTTTGCCAAATAGACTGAAGTGTGTTCTTCTTCATATTAGTAGTCCTTTTCAAGGGGCTTTTGTAGTAGGTAGACAAATTCTTAATGGGGTATTGATTGCTAATGAGCTTGCAGATTGTAGGAAGAAGTCAAAGAAGGAAGGGGTTTTATTCAAAGTTGACCTTGAAAAGGTCTATGATCATGTGGAGTGGGATTTTGTAGACTACATGTTGTTCACATTTGGCTTTCAAGAAACTTGGCGCAGGTGGATTTGTGAGTGCATTTCTACTACATCTTTTTCTGTTTTGGTTAATGGTTTGCTTTCACAGTTGTTTAGAGCTTTTAGGGGTATTTGTTAGGGTGATCCTCTATATCCTTTCTTGTATACGATTGTGGTAGAAGGCTAGAATTTGCTTTTAATGAAAGCGAGAGATTTGGGGCTAATCGGAGGCTTTGAGATGGGACGGAGTGGAGAGGTGATCACTTATTTACAATTTGCAGATGATATAATTCTTTTTAGTTCCTCTAGGAGGGAAGAAATTTCAACTCTTAGGAGAATCTTTCGTTGTTTCCAGTTGGTGTTTGGTTTAAAGATAAATGTTTCCTAGAGCATGTTGGTGTGAGTAGGGTGTTCAGATGAGACAACTTGAGCTTTGGCCAACATTGTCAACTGTGGGTTAAGAAAGCTTCCTATTATTTACCTTGGGTTGCCTATTGGATCTAAGCCTAGGTCTAAAGCATTATGAGATCCGGTGATTGAAAATTTTAACAGGAAGTTGTCTTCATGGAAGAGGCAGTGTTTGTCTTTCAGTGGGAGAATCACCATTATTAAATCTTGCTTATCTAGTTTTTCAATTTATTACATGTGTCTTTTCAAGATGCCAAAGTCGATCATTAAGAGCCTCGATCACATTTGAAGAGACTTCTTATGGAAGGATTATGGGGGTAACAAGAAGTTACATCTTCTAAAGTGGAGTGAGGTGATCAAACCTAAAGCTAAAGGAGGTTTTGGGCTTGGTAGCTTGGAAAATAAGAATTGGGCTTTATTGGCTAAGTGGTGGTGGATGTTTGGGGAGAAAAGGATGCTTTATGGCGGAGGGTGATTGCCATCAAATATGGTGTGGATAAATGGGGGTGGTGGCCTATGTCTAGACCTAGCAACACTTGGTCGACTGTGTGGAAGGCTATTGCTTCAATTGAAGAAGAGTCAAACTTGAGAGGGGAAAGTTTATATAAAATAGTGGGTTTTGTGGTGAGGGATGGTAGAAATGTTAGATTTTGGTTGGATGATTGGGTTGGGGTGGGCATTTATTTTCCAAGCCATTTAAATTGGTGGTAAAAAAAAAAGACTCTTTTGTTAGTGAATGTTTTGACATGAGTGGTGGAGCTATAGTGTGAGGAATCTCTTGTAGAAGGATTCTTCAACCTCTAAAGGGAGATAGTTATGAGGAATTGTTGAGTATTTTTGCTAACACATTCTTTTTAAGGGAATCAAAAGACTCTCGGGTCTAGAAGCCATCCGTATCTGGAGAGTTTTCTGTTAAAGCTTTCTGCCTAGCCTTGAAGGGAATTCAATCTCAGAGGGCCCATCCTCCCTTCTGTGCTTGGGGTTGGTTCCCCTTAAGTTGAAACTTTCTGTTAGTTAGTTGTTATGGGTAAAGTATCCACAGTTGATAATCTGAGGAGAATGTTAAATTCCAATGATCTTTCGGACACTTGTGTCATGTGTAGCAAGGAAAAGGAGTCAGTTAGCTATCTTTTTCTCTATTATGAGGTGGCTGGCCTAATTTGGAGCAATTTTATCTGGAGATGCGGTATTGCTTGGTGTCACCTGAAGAATATTATGTGGACATGGTGGAGTCTTGGTTTAGAGGGTGCTTTATGCGGTGCAGCCGAGTTCTATGGAAGATGAGTCCTTTTGCTATTTTTTTGTCTATTTGAAAGGAAAGAAACAATATGATCTTTATGAGTTTCTCTTCTTCCATGACAGATTTGATTTCTAAAGTGACCTTTACGATTACAAAATGGGCTTTGGTTAGAAAAGAGTTTTTCAAGTTTACCCTTGATGATATTTTCTCAAGTAGGGAAGCATGCATGGTGTGTTGTACTTTAAAGGAGAAGACCCATTAGAGCCCCCCTCCAAAAGGGGTTTTAAAGTTTAATGTGAACAATGCTTTTAGGAAAAGTTGGGTTTGGCGGGAATTGGAGGAGTGCTTCGCAATAGTACAGGTGAGATGCTTTGTATATTGGCTTGTGCGATTATAATGAACCAGAGGTGCTAGCGATTCTGGAAGGCCTTAGGTTGTTCTCTTCAAGATATGGCAGTGTGCTTCTTATGGAACATGATTCCTCAAATGCTATTGATTGGGTGGCAATAAGAAGGCCAATCTGTGGAATTTTCAATTTCTTTTTAATGAAATTCGGGAGTTATTGGCCAACATTATTGTTATTTTCCACCATGAGGTTTGATCCACCAATATTTCATAGCGGATGTTTTAGCTAAGTGAGGGGTTAATAGGTTGGTTCCTTGGGTGGGTGTATAGTAATTGAGGTAGGAATTGGTACATCTCTCTTACACTTTCTCCTTTCTTTTTGTCCTTTGTATTCCTTTTTACCTTAGACTTGAGGATTACATATCGAAGGGAAGGTTCAGGATGGTTTGACAGACAAAAATTTTTTTCACATAAGTGTATCACCCCACCTTCTCGTGAATTGACATTGCGCCAGATGGCCCCCACAAGATTATGCGAATTGCTTATGTGCATGTGAGCACTTGAAAGGGACTCTATAGATCTATCTATTAGGTATATGTGTGTATAAGAGGGTTAATTAATTTCATTATATAAACAAAGAACATTGTCGTATTATTTCAATTCATCCAAAAAACCGACACTTAGAGATCTGCACCTCCAAATTCACCTGTTGCTGCACGTGATAAGTAAATGGGATCGCCAAAAACCAATGGAATTTGGTATTTATCTACTCTTTGAAGAGTGTGCTTTGAGCGGCTCCAGTGCAAATGTCTAACCCCTGCCATCAATCTTCTCCCCATCTCAGTTCAAGTAGTGGCATTAACATTATAATTTCATTTCACCAAGTTTCAGTTTATCACCTCATTTAGATGTTTCTAATTGCCACTCTTGGCTTGCGTAATCCCTTCATTTTAAAGGTTTGAATTTGTAGCAAGCAAGATTTCCATCAAAATTCACTCACAACCACTAAGGCCAGTGTTTTATTTTATTTTATTTTACTTTGTGTGTGTATGTGTGTGGGGTATATCAACCCACATGCATAGCAAGTAAACAACGCAGCTAATATATATTTGATTTTTTTTATCTACACCCTACAGTTTATGATATCTGCAAATAGGCCCATGTCGTTTCGAAATTGTAAATAGGTCCCTATCTATGCATTTTAATACCTTTTATATTCTAACATGACTAGATTTGATGGTAAAGAAAAAGGGATGTTAGGTTTTTTCTCAATTTTATAAAAATGATAGTTTGCCCTTACAACCATAATTATATTTATGACCTAAGGTTTTAAATATTTATAAATAGGGGCCTATGGTGGCTGAATAATAATAATAGAGCCTTCTCCACTATTATGGTGGGTTAAATCAGTGGCAGACCCAAGATTTTTATTTGAGTGGGGTGCACCATGGTCAATTGAAAATGATAAAAGAAATGTTCCTTCTTAGATGGCTAATGGCAAGGAGAAAATAATACACAATTTAAATGATATTAAGAAAACCTAGATGTGAAAGACCACAATTCCATCTAATGGCAAGGAGAAAATAATACACAATTCAAGATGATACTAGGAAAATCTAAATGTGCAAGACCACTATTCCAAAGGTGACACAATCTGCTAGGACATGGATTATTCTCAACTGATGGACACTATTTCCAATTACACATACCTATGTCTAAAAGTTAACTATAAAAACAACATTATTTGTATTTGATCACGCTTGAAAGTGGAGTGAAATGCAACGGATTCAAGTCCAACATTCACATATTCAAGTGTAAAGAAGAATGAGAAAATAAGTACTGTTTATCATTAAATTCCTTAAATTTACATTGGTATAATGCTCTGACTTTGGAGATGGAAGTTGTTTATAAGTTTGAAAAATTACAACCCCTCTCTCTGGTCTTAGGTGTGATCCAAACTCGAAAAGTATTAGAAATTACATGAAAAAAAGTGAGGAAATGAAAAAAGAAGAGGTCAATGGATCAGTGACCATGGCTTACGGTCTCTAACCCCTGTTAGTGACCGTGGCCCATGGTCATTGACAGATAGTGGTTGAAATGGCCACTGTTTGTCATTCTTTAACTTCGGTTTGCTTCTATAGTGCCTTCAAAGTGCTGGGATTTGTGCTTTTTGACTTTTGGAGTGTTGAATGACTGCCAAGAGCAAAAAATGCGACCGTAGAATCAACTATAACCTTTGGTAATTATCATTTTTTTGTTATGAATCGCTTTTGTACAAATTCAAAAGGGTGCTTTGTACAAGCAAATTGAAGCCAAAGTTGTATCAGTCTGATCCTATAATTTTCAAGGAATAAAATGAAGCCTAAAGAGGCTTGTTCACAACCTCAAAGATGGCCTAAAGCCCTTTCAAGTGAGAGAACCAAAGGAACATGGTCTCATCCATTAGTATGCTTGATAGTCTTGGCCCTCATCTTCTCTGAATGATAATCATGTGTCTTCTCATCTTTTGATTTATTTCTCACCTTAAGTTAGCGAGAAGAAGAAGAAGAGTGGACTTGAATGCTTGTAGTACTAGAGAAGCTTTGTGATGTTGCTTAAAATCTTAGTTGAAGCTCTTTGAACCTTGCTTCAATCTTCTTGGAACCTATCCTTTAGAGCCAAAGTGTGCTTTCTATAGACTTCAAGTGAGTTGGGACTATGTTTTGGCAATTGTAAGGGAGTTATTCTTCAAAGAAATAAATTGAACTAACTCCTAGAAACCATCAGGAACCACCTTATAGGTGTCTGTGACCATGGCCACGGTCACGGAGAGGCCCAGTTTTGGATATTTGGCATATGTGACCCATTTTCATTTGGTTGGGGCCCGAACAATTTTGGATCTTCATGAAACTTGGAGGGATACTTTCTCACACTATTTTGAGTGTGTCATACAAATTTCAACCTTTTTTGACCTTCAAAAGTTAGTCAACATCTCCTTTGACTTTTCATAAAAATAGGCCATTGCTTCAACTGTTTAAGGTCCAAATGACTTCGGATTGATTTGATACTTGGAGGGATTGATGTCAGAAGCATCTTAACGCATTAATTAAAAATTCATATGATTTGGACTTATGAAAGTAGGATTTTGACCAGTGACCCACTTTGTGCATTTTCTAAGTTAATGTCCTCTTGTATTGTAGGCAGTCAGCTTGTTTTTTACTTGAGTGGTGTTTAATTAATTTGAAATTTTGGGAGTTGACTTTAAGGACATTTTGACTCTCTAATCCAAATTTCGTCAACTTTGGCCTCCTGGAAGTAGGTTTTCTGGTCAGTGAGCCCATACCTGGGCGTCACTAACTTTTAACCTAACATGTAATTGATGCAGGGTTAGATGAAGTCCCCTTGGCTTATAAAATTTGCAGAACCACTTCTAAACATGATTTAATCTTTATGTCCAAATTTCATTAACTTCGGTCACCTATAAGCAGGACTTTGGTTAGTGACCCTGTGGCTTAAGGGTCACTAACCCAAAGTTGACATGTTTGTTGAGTTTGGGCCAAATGACATCCACTTGACCTAAAATTTTGCCGAGTCACTCCTGAATATAATTTGAGCTTCCTTGAATAGTTTCAACTGATTCTAACATGAAAAAGTGTTAATTTCCACAGTGACCCCAAGGAGCTGGTAAACAGCTACTGAAACTTGAGTTTGAGTTGAAATAGAGTCCAAATGTTCTGAAACTTTGAAGCATCATTCCTAAGCATATTTTAGATTACCATGTGGTTTTTAGCTACTTTGGTAACTAAGAAGTTGGAGTGTGTTCAATGACCCCTAGGCTTTTGATATTTAGAGAGAGATGAAATACAGAACATAAGAGAGATGAATGTCGTACCTCCTTTGAGGATCGACTGTTCTTATATAAGGGTTTAATTCCCTAATTACAATCAATTACAAATCTTAGATCCTAAACTGAAGCCACAAATTAAGTCCCTAATTACAATCAATTACAAATCTTAGATCCTAAACTGAAGCCACAAATTAAGTCCCTAATTACAATCAATTACAAATCTTAGATCCTAAACTAAAGCCACAAATTAAGTAACAAAAAAGGTACAATAAATGAGCCTAATGGACTTGGGCTTGCGTGAAATTAAATGAGCCTAATGGACTTGGGCTTGCGTGACACCCCCCCTCAAATTGATGCTGGGGAGTCATAAAGCAGCAATTTGGAAACAAGAAATTGATGTCGAGGACGAGAAAGTCCCTTTGTGAAGATATCGGCAAACTGAAATGCTGTAGGAACATGAGGAAGAGTAATGACACCACGCTTATATTCATCGCGAATAAAGTGGCAGTCAACTTCGATATGTTTGGTGCGTTCATGGAAGACAGGATTTTCAGTGATTCGAATAGCCCCAGTATTATCGGCATGCAATGGAGTAGGAGAGGTTTGAGAAAACCCGAGTTCCGAAAGAAGTCCCCGTAACCATAAGATCTCAGAACAAGCAGAAGACATAGCCCTATATTCAGCTTCCGTAGAAGAGCGGGACACCCGTTCTTGTTTCTTGCATTTCCAAGAAACGAGAGATGTTCCAAGGTACATGCACCAACCAGTAGTAGAACGGCGTGTGTCTTGACAGCCAGCCCAGTCAGCATCTGCATAAGCGGTCAGATGAAGAGGATTATCCTTTGGATAATATAAACCACGAGGGACAGTTTTGAGCAGATAACGGATAATGCGCTTCACAGCTGTCAAATGAAGGTGTCGAGGAGCTGTCATGAATTGGCTCACAAGATGAACAGCATATGAGATGTCAGGTCTAGTGATGGTGAGATAGACAAGACTTCCCACCAGACGCCGGTAGGTATGAGGATCAGGAAGAAGATCACCATCATCTTTACTCAACTTGAGATTGACCTCTACAGGCGTATCAACAGGTGAAGAATCATTGAGGTCAGCCAACTCGATAAGATCTGATGTGTATTTGTGCTGATTAACAAATAAACCTTTTGGAGATTGATGCACCTCGAGGCCCAAGAAATAATGCAAAGGACCCAAATCCTTCATACGGAAGGAATCCCTGAGAGAAGCTTGGAGAGATTTGATCATACGATCATCCGTGCCAGTGATAATAATATCGTCAACATAGACGAGAAGCATAGTAACACCAGTAGATGTGCGGCATAAAAAGAGAGATGGATCAGAAGGACTCTGGGTAAAGCCACTCTCGCATAAGCGAGCCTTGAAGGTTTCAAACCAAGCGCGAGGAGCTTGCTTTAAACCATAAAGCGATTTGCGCAGGCGACAGACAGACCTCTTGAAGGGAGAGGAGACGCCTTGTGGTATCCGCATATAGACTTCTTCGTGCAGGTCCCCATGGAGAAATGCATTTTTGACATCCATTTGGTATAAAGGCCAGGATTTAGAGGCAGCAATGGCGAGAAGTAACCGAACAGATGTCATTTTTGCCACAGGTGCAAACGTTTCCTCATAGTCAATGCCATACTCTTGTCTGTTTCCGAGTGCTACAAGTCTAGCTTTGTGTCTATCCAATGACCCATCAGATTTAAGCTTGATCGAGTAGATCCATTTGCAACCGATGGGTTTAACTCCGGAAGGACAATCCACAATATCCCAAGTGTGATTCTGATCCAATGCATCCAATTCCTCCTTCATAGCCTGGTTCCAGCAATCTTGTTGGACAGCCTGCAAATAAGAACTTGGGATAGAGATAGAAGAGAGAGTGGTCATCAAGGAAGTATGGGTAAATCCATACCTATCTGGCGGTCTAGAAGTTCTGGAGGAGCGACGTAAGGGAGGAGTAGGTATTGGACCATGTGTCGGTGGAGGATCAGGGGGAGGACCATCCGCAGTGGGAGGTTTCTCCTGACGGTGGTATACAAAAGCAGGATGAAACCGAGTAACAGAGGTTTGATCCGAAAAACCTGGTAAGAGAGCTGGGGAAGAGGGATGAGGACTGTCCATGTGAGTGGGGAAGAAATATTCATTTTCAAAGAAAATAACATTCCGAGAAACCCTGATACGACGACCAATGGGATCATAACAAACAAAACCTTTTTGATTAGTGGCATAACCCAAAAAAGCACACCTGCGAGATTGTGCTGTTAGTTTCGTTCTTTCTGTGGGAGGTAAATGAACAAAGCAAACACAGCCAAAGGTATGTAAGTGATCAAACAGAGGATGATGACCAAACAATTTAAAATGAGGCGTTAAATGAGCGATGGTATGTGATGGAAGGCGGTTTATGAGATAGACAGCTGTGGTGAGAGCTTCAGTCCAAAAACGAGGGGGAACGGATGCTTCAATCAGAAGAGTTCTAGTGACAGCAAGAAGATGTCTGTTTTTCCGTTCCGCGACTCCATTTTGTTGTGGAGTATATGGACAGGTACATTGGGAAATGATTCCATTATTGTTTAAAAATGATTGAAAATCCTTAGAAACATACTCCCCCCCTGAGTCTGAGCGCAAAGTTTTAATGCATTTAGAGAATTGGTTTTTAACATATTGAACAAAAAATTTAAACGCATTAAGAACATCAGACTTTGAATGTAATAAATAAATCCAAGTAAATCTGCTGTAGTCATCAATGAATCTTACAAAGTACTTGAAATGACTATGTGAAATGGTCGGAGCAATGCCCCAAACATCACTGTGAATTAAGTCAAAACATGTAGTGCTCCGTGTGTTAGAAGTTGGAAAGGGTAAAGCGTGACTCTTCCCTAATTTACAAGCATCACAGTCAAAAGAAGCAGAATCAACAGGTTTATTTATTAATCCAGATTGAAATAAAGTAGACATTGTAGAAGCAGTCGGATGACGTAGTCTATTATGCCACAACCGAGAATTATTCTTAAGAAAAAAACAAAATAACTGATGTAAAGTTTTATAAGGAATAAATGAAGACACTGGTAAGGAAAAAAGTCTTCCACGCTTAGGCCCCCTCGCGATCACTTCCCCCGACTCCCGGTCCTGCACAACACAACCAGAAGGAGAAAACAAAACATTGCAGTTATTTTCAACAAGTTGACCCACAGAAACCAAATTGGTAGCAAGATGAGGAGAAACTAAAACATTGGTTAATGGTAAGGGGCTAGGGATATCACCAACAGAGGTGATAGGAAGATGATCTCCATTGGCAGCTTGGACAGTAAGAGGACCAGTGTAAGGAACAACATTGTGTAATTTTAGGGCTGAAGTGGTCATATGGTTACTTGCACCAGAATCTAAGTACCAGGTATTGGAAAGAGAGGAAGCAGTACCTGCGATGTGCATGGAAGCTAAGGCATTGATGATCATTTGGTTTACCATCTCAGGGGTGAGAGGAGTTGGTGACGTAGATTGGGAGGAACCAGGTTGGGATGAAGAATCAGACTGCAGAGAACCACTGAAGTCAGGTGAAGCATATGGTGGAGTAGTCACAGTGTAAGCACTAGGAGCTGACTGCACGCTGTAAGTACCAGGGGCTGGCTGCACATAGTTGCGGGAAAGAGAAGTGCGATTCTTCTTCCGGCACTCTTCAAGAACATGACCAGTGGCCTTACAATATCGGCAGATTTTTGCCTTACATTGATTTGCATAGTGACCATATTTCTTGCAGGTATGGCACTGAACTTTACTGATGTCCCTAGAAGGTGGTCTAGTTGTAGCAACATATGCAAGGGGAGTCTCAACAGATCTCTGTTGTTCCAGTGTAGTTTGAGTGACCCGACGTTGTTCTTCCCGTAGAAGTTCCTGAAGACAATCATCCAAGCTAGGAAGAGAAGCACTGCTCATTAAGTTAGATCGAACTGTCTCAAACTCGAGACGAAGTTTCATAAGAAACTGATCCCGATGACTACATTGCTGTAATGGAAGTAATTCCTGGAGAAGAGCTGCAGATACCGAGGCAAACTTAATCGCATCATATTCGGACCACAGTCTGCGGAAGCCATTATAATACTCCTGAATAGACTGGGTGCCTTGAGTGAATTGCGAGATTTCAAGCTCTAATTGAAACTGGCGAGCAGCATTGCCCTGTTGGTAAATTTTCTGAAGATACTCCCACATTGCACGGGCAGTGTGGCAGGGTTTGAGGTTGAGAATAAAATGTGACTCAACAGAGCCCAGCAACCAGGTCTTCATTTTAGCATCCTTTGTTTTCCAAGCTAAAATTTTCTTATCATTTTCTGCAGGTTGAGGTTCAGATCCATCAATGTGTCCCCAGAGTTCTTTTCCTTCCAAATAAATTTGAAATTGGAAGGCCCAGGAGGTATAATTTGTACCATCAAAGCGAATCAGGGCAATCTCATGTTTGTCCATGACTAAAGAGAAGGAAGAAACCCGCACAAAGCAGTCCGGAAAGGATATTGGCAAAACAATATCTTTTGGATGGCCGAGATGAAAAGAAATGGACAAAACAGAATTTCTACAATAAAGGGTAGATGGCCTACCTCAGATGATCCATAAATGGTGAGAAAATCTTCAAAAAAATGTAGAAATCCAGACGACCAAGATGGGCTGGTCCAGCTGAATGGCGATGATGATCGCAGGTGGGCCACTTCAGATCTGAGATGAACAGGGATGATCAAGGCTTCCAGATCTTGGAAGATGACTCTGATGATCAATAAATCAGAAACAAATTCTTCAGAAATCCTGGAAGCTTCAGGCGACCAAGATGGTAGGATGCCGCTAATGAGTTGGTGAGAATCACAGGTGGGCCACGTCGGATCTGAGATGATCAGGATGATCTGGCTGAAGAGAATGATCACAGATGATCATATACTGGCTTCCAATGTTTGGAAGATGATGTAGGAGAAGATCACAGATGATCGAGCTTTGATACCATGATATTTAGAGAGAGATGAAATACAGAACATAAGAGAGATGAATGTCGTACCTCCTTTGAGGATCGACTGTTCTTATATAAGGGTTTAATTCCCTAATTACAATCAATTACAAATCTTAGATCCTAAACTGAAGCCACAAATTAAGTCCCTAATTACAATCAATTACAAATCTTAGATCCTAAACTGAAGCCACAAATTAAGTCCCTAATTACAATCAATTACAAATCTTAGATCCTAAACTAAAGCCACAAATTAAGTAACAAAAAAGGTACAATAAATGAGCCTAATGGACTTGGGCTTGCGTGACATTAAATGAGCCTAATGGACTTGGGCTTGCGTGACAGCTTTGAGCCCACGAACAATGCCAGGTGAATTGAGTGACCAAATGAAGTCCATTAATTCTGAAATTCGAACTGCTGTACCTTCAGCTCATCTGAAGTCTTTTGAATAAGCTGCATTAGTACTAAACATCTGGATATAGTACTTGACCCGACATTCTACAATCCTAAGGTTTATATGCCATTTGCATGGAATTTGTTTGTAATGTCTTCACTGCAATACTTGTGATTTTTTATGGGTCAACAGTACTTTAAACATGATCATCTTACTCGGATGAAATAATTGATGTATTGGACACAATGATAGATAGACATGTTAATATATATAATTTCACTATGCTTTTTTTATTATTAAAAACATATTATTTCTTTATGCTTTGAATGGTTAGTTGAATGTTTTTGTTAGAATATTTTCATTACTCTTTTTTGAGGTAAATTTCACTACACTTGGAATGGCCACAAAAAATGAAAAGCACAGCAATAGCTCACATTCCTTGTAATTGTAATACTACTACTACTACTAATAATAATAATAACAATGTTAGATGCTAATAATCCTTCAGTGATGTTGAATCCATGTTAGCACTTTTAGTCACCTGACTGTCCTAGTGCAAATGTATGGCATATCGGACAAACTAGAAATAAAATGAGATTTCACATGAGGTGTCCACCCCACCTCCCTAAAATGTTCATTCGCCCTTATGTTAAATTTCCACAATCCTATAAACATGTCACTCCTCTCTCACTTGTCGCAGTTGTGTTGATGACTTTTATCTATTTGATATCCACCATTAATTGTTATTCTTATTATTTTCACTACAAAATCATATACTCATTTATATGTGTGGCTCACTACTAGAATTATATTTCAATTGTATTTTTTCTCTATAGTGGATTGATATTTGTCAAAAAGTAGAATTATTAAATGGATCAACTACATAATACCCTACAAGAGTCAACCAACCCAATGCCACACCTGCCTCAAATTTGGAAATGGTTAGAGTAAGAGTGGTTAAAGGGAGTCCCTATTTAATTTGACCCAATTATCACTCCAATGTGAAACTCATTCCACAATTTGTACAAGTAGCATCAATGTCTCAATGAAAACTTACATTGTGCTACTCCAAATCAATGAAGAACAAATAAATAGTTTTTTATACCATAAGAAAAAAATTTGCATTGCATTCATAAGTATACCATAAGAATTGGTCAATATTTTGGATATATAATTGATGCTACTTGTGTGGACATTTGCATTACAGTGGATATCAAATAGATTAAAGTCATTAATCACAATTGAGATAAGTGAGAGAGGAGTGACACGTGTATATGATTAAGGAAATTTAACTAACCATAATAGTAGAGAAGGGTCTATTATTATTCTTCAATCCACTGCAGGGGCATATTAATAAATATTTGAAACCTTAGGGGGGTATATCTAACTATTGTTGTAAGGGAAAAACTATCGTTTTTATAAAAACTGAGCAAAAAGCTAACACCCCTTCTTGTTTACCATCAAATCCAATCCTGTTGGGATATGAAAGGTATTAAAATGCATAGGCTTGTGCCTATTTAGAAATTTTGAAACTACAGGGGCTTATTTGCAAATATTAGAAACTATAAGGGGTTTATACAAAAAAAACTCTATATATATTTAAGTCTAACCTATTTCTAAAATGGGTAAATAACTTCATTCCACAACTGCTGTAGGTGAACCCATCCTAAATAATATAGCTTGCATTCAATAGTGGAGCCATAATTTTCATTTCGAGGGGCTAATGATGTTCAATTGAAAAAAGTTACTTTGTCCTACTTTTTTCAAAGTTATAGAAAAGAGATAACTGTCACAACCCGAGCCCAGGCATTCGGGGATTAAGGTTAACCCTAATCAGTGACACATGTACTTCTGTGCGCTCACACGTAGACCTTGTCTAAATGTACACGCACAAGGGAATTTCACATGTGCCAATATCATGTATGCGGAAGTTGTAGGTATCATTGCATAACAGGAGAATATACACGAAAACAAAATCACATCTACAAAAGATTACATGAAGTACAAGATATACAATATGGAGATAGGAGACAAAATAGATAAAGTCCAAAAAATCAACCATATCACATCCCAATCAAATCAAGGAAGACCTATATGCATGTTAATGTCGTTCTTCGGCGGAGTGATTACATCCACTCCTCTAGCCCCAACAGGGCATCTGCGGTCTCCCCTAGCGTCTGACTGACCAACAAGGGGTTGGGAAAGGGACCTTAGCCTGCAACACCTAGGATAACTGATGAATACAACAATTCAGCAAAGCATAAGCAACAATAAGTTAAGCATGTCTTATCTATCTGAATAAGAACAATTGATAATTCATAGAGTTCCAAGTTTGTATACTAGGCAAGTTGTGTAGTCAATTAGAGCATGCTATCAAAATCAATGTATACATGTTTTGTACTTAACTAGGTGGCTACTACATTTGCCATATGCTCCCTATTGGGATCTTACATGCTGAGAACACCATTGACCGGGCCAGGGTACGAATGGGTCTCGGGTTCCTAGGGTTCGAAAGCCCTAAGAGATAAACATACTGCAGCGGTACCATACATACTACACCAAAGTCAACCCCGTCAGGTATCCTAAGGCTAAGGCTGAGTAGTGCTTGACCATACAGAGTCAAACATATATTTAAACTTGAGTAAACCATGCATATCGTATCGAGAATGTTACCGTACGTTCAATTCATATCATACTCAAGTTAATAACAATAAACAAACATATCAAACAACTCGAATGCAAGCATGAAGATGACTATTCATTCCATACTTGAGGTGTACATAGGAGTGAAGGGTAATAATCGTCATTCAAAATGCCCTGCAACTCAAATTGCTTGAATCAAGAGAATTTACTAGCCAATCCTAATCTAGTCATCTAATATTTTTAACCGTGCATGATGATGTAATTTTAAGTAATCCGATACACAGTTATCTTTTACAAGTGTTGCATTGTATTAGGAAAGTGTATCGAAGTCCCTTAAACCAATACCCATGGGGAGGTACTTAACACTGGGCAACACATATGAATGAGTCACAGCCCTCAAGACCATTCATGCGATTCTCATGTTCCACTGGGCAAGTTAAAGGTTACCAACATCCTAATGTGAATGCTCTATAAGGTCCATTTGATACCTACCTTTTATTGATGGTCTCTGGGAAGACTTTCTTTACATAAATCACGAGCCACGGGGCCCGGGAATACAGCCTAAAAAGTTCCTTTTTTTGTGTTAAAGGTAGGAGGATAGACATTTGTACTAAGAGGTTTCAATTTCAGATTCAATCTCTTGAAGTAGAGTGCTTCAGGGCCAACTGGTATGTTCTAAAGCCCGATCGGTCGGATTTTGGTTCTGGATGTGTCCGATCGGTCGAGCAGCCTGCTCTGTTACAAACCAACTAAAGTGAAACCCATGCACCACAATGACAACCAAGCAATATAATACAAACACAAGGGCTATAAGTTACGACATACTTGTGAGATTAAAGGAGATTAATAACAATCACTGTGTATCAACATGTGTTCATTCAAATCATGCTTATACTTGCCTCAAACAAGCTTTTCCCGTGAATAGTTGTCATTTAGCTCAATTTCCCGTCAAGATAAAATCCTAACACCATGCATGCAAGAAGAAAGCGAAAAGAGAGACGTTGAGTGCATGCAGTGAGAGAATGAAAAGTATTCGAGACATAAAAATTAGCATGAATATAAAGCTTACCTTATCGTACACAAAAGCTAGAGACAAAAAGGGTTCTCCCCTTTCTTGACTTGATCGTGGGAGAAGAAGGAAATAGAAGAAAGAAGAAAAATGAACGTTGAGAAGAAGAAAGGAGATGAAGGTTGGTGGATATATATATATAAGATAAGGATGAAGCCAATTATAAAGAAGTCCACAGACTTAGGATAATTACAGTTTGAGTCAATTAACGGTCCAACAGAAACAAACGACGTCATTCACATACGAGTTAGTTACGTAAGTTGACGAGCTCGATGAAAGACACTTGTTGACGCTAAGATGATGCATGGATGAGAACGTCTTACAAAATCTAAAATTATGATAAAGGGCTCATGTTAACCTATTCTAGGTTAAACTCAACCCAACTACCATCCATTACCTGCAATGAATCTCATACAGACAAATCACAGGCATAAACCTACTTCGATATCAATGTACCCCAAAATACATTAATTTGTTGCTAAATCGGATTAAGCTGGGTTGGAATGTTACAATTACTAACAAATTTAAATGTAGAAAAACCCAAAAATACAACTTTAACAAAAAATGAAATATAGAATTAGTTTAAAGAGAAAATCCACAAATTCAAAATCAAACTTTTCCCCTTGAAATGGGAGTCTTTTCAATTGAAAATTAGGTGCATCATCATGAACTGACCATAACATTCAAAAAGAATTTCTATCATCTATGCTTTGATGTATTTTTCATAAAACCAAAGGCCTCATTATCAATAGGTTACGAGTCATTATCGCTTAAACAAATGAGTCCTACAAGAAAAATTCATTGACCATACTCAAAATTCCTCCAAAAATCATTTCTTGCTTAGAAATCACATAAACCGCTTCTCTATGCTAGGGATTTAATACCAAATAGACAAAAACACCCAATTCTATTATGAACTTAGGGCAAACTTAAATAACGCCTAATACTTGAATGGATCATGCACTGGTTTGTTTGTAAGATGAGAACTATAAAATAAATCTATAAACATTTAATGGAAAGCTTCATAAATTTAAAATCTAACGTGTTTTAAAAGGTCCATAGAAGATTGTGAATTATTCTCAAAACCTTTTAATTAAAAAATCTTATAAAGGAGAAAAATCACCAATTTACAATCTCAGTAAAAATAACTTTAGCTGTTTTTAAACCTTAGAGATAGACACACTCATGCTAAAGAAATAAAAAAAATCCAATAATGGTTTCAAAAAATCAGTTGACCCTTGGAAAGGCTACAGAAAGCAAAATTCAAGGAAAGTTCTCAGTAAAGCTAACTAAAAAAAATAGCTTCCAAAATTTAAAGAATAAATAATCCATCAGGATTGGCGAATTTTTTGCATAAAAAAAGATACTTGATTAATAATGTACAAAAGCCATAAAATATATCAAAAATCACTTTTTTTGTGTCATAGTACAAAAAAAAATCTTAACTAAAACAAGAATCCATATATATTTATCCAAAAAAATATCTAAAAGGTGAAAATCCACCCATAATTCAGAGAAAAGCCACTTCGTATAATAATCAAAACTCTCCAAGCTATTGAGAAAAAAGGGAAAAGATCCATCATTAGCCCATATGGATTGAGAGAGGGAGGGAATGAAGAGAGGGAGAGATAAGAAGAAAGACACACGAATGCCAATCTCGAAGTTTAGTTGCTGATTTGGAGACTTTTGAGAGAGAGAGAGAGAGAGAGAGAGAGACTTAGGGTTTTTGGACTTGGAAAGTGGGGGCTCGAAGGTTGTTTTAGGTGGGGGGTTTTGTGAAATGAGCTATATAGCCCATATGAACTTTTTCCAGTTTGAGCTCTTGAATGTGGATTTGCCCCTACTTGCATTTGATGTGTGTTAACCCATTGAACCCAACTTTTAAAGTGTGGGCCAAACTCAATCCATTTCAAAGATTAACGCTATATTTGAGTTAGATTGCAAGCCAAAATAAACTATTTAAGTTTTCAAAATTTTAAATCACTATGCATGTAAGGCTGTAAACAAAACCATTTGAATGGGTTAGCCTGATGTTAATAAATAGTTTATTGAGGATTTTATTGAAAAAATCCTTTTAGAGTAAATCCATATAAAAAAGGACTTGAAAGACATGATTACACCACAGTAGTGTTAGGGGTATTTTTTGGTTAAAATTTTTGGAATCAAGTTGGGCAGGGATATCTCTGCTCACCCATGTATATGAGCAGGGATATCCCTGCTTCAATTTCCTTTTTTTTCTTCTTCCGCTTCATTCCTTTTTTACTTTTTTCTCTAAATTTAAGTTATCTGACATGAGTGGAGATATCCTCTCTCGTTCTTTCTGTTATCTCCTATATCCCCACTCATATTTTCTTTTAATTTTCCTCCTCCTCTTTCTTTCTCCTCCTTCCTCCAACCCCAATATAATTAGAGGATTACTAATCAAAATCAATATTCTCAAAAGCCTTAGGTGGAGATGAGAGAATGAAGAAGCGATCTCTTCAAAGGAGATGGAGAAATCTAGAGCTTTGAAGGTTGTAGAAATGAGAAAGAAGAGAAAAAAGTACAGATAGATAATGATGATGGGTTCTGGTAGTTTAAGGGGAAGGGGAAGAGGAAAATGAGACAAATAAATAATCATGTTGGTTGGTTGGTGAGGGAAGGTTTGGGTTTGGGTTTAATGATTTTGGGTCTAATGAGTGAGTGTTGTAAATTAGAATTAGGTAGTTAGGTTTATATGTTTGAGTTTGAGTTGAAGTTAGAAGAAGAAGAAGAAAAGGAAGATGAAGAAGAAATAGTGGAGGAGGAAGGAAGAAGAAGAAGAAAAAAAAGAAAGAAAGAAAGAAAAAACTAGTGGGGATATCCCTACTTATGTACATGCATAAGAAGAGATATCCGTGCCTAAGTCAGATTCTAAAAAATTAAACAAAAAAGAGCCTGTCCGACTAATATTGTGGAGTTATATCTTTAGGGTTCTTTTTAGTGTAGAGTGACTTTAAAAGGACTTTTCTAGTAAAATCCTCTAGTTTATTTTAGTGGCTCACTATTCCAAAAGTCAACTCTAATGGTTTGTTTGGATGTGAGATAGATTAGAGTAGAGTAAAATGAAATTTTTGAAATTCAAATTTCCCTTATTCTTTTTATAAAAAAGTTCAAATTTCCGTTATCATTTTTAAAAAGAGTCAAAAATTCATCACTAAATTACAAAAAAATCTCTACTTTTTATTATAAAAAAGAAAAAAAATTTATATCAAGCAACTAAAAACAAAAAGTCATCGTAACCCCATCATATATTATTCTTTCTTGATTTTACGTTTACTCTACTCAATTTTACTCTATCCCACATCCAGACACACCCCAAATAAATGGGAAACTACAAAGTCCTAAGGGTAGAATTACCATTATGATAAAATATATAACATAGAATTGGCTTGAAGCGTTAAATTTTATAGTACTAGTGGACTCTTACAACTAAGAACTTAAGAACTGGACTTCTACTAAATTAAGTTTGAAAATCAGATTTCCACCTATATTACCTTTTACTTAGTTTGTGTTGGACTTGTTTTCGCCTGCAACTTACCTAACCCTAACCCTATGTTTGTTTGTTCAAGGTCGCCGTGTGGAATTGGAAGCGGTGGTATAAATTGAAGAATGAAACTGCTATTTCTTGCTTTTGTAAGTGTAACCATAGCCATTAATTGAGTGGGACCTACCATCGTCTTTGAGAAAGGAACAATATCACTACAAGAAAAGGCCTTTTTGTCAACACAATTATACGTTGGCAAAGGTTAATATCTACATTGCTAAACATATTTTACAACGTAATTGAGAACGTTGCCAGTATGTTGCCAAAGCCTCGTCAATAAAAGTATTCAGCGACGCAAGTTGAGCGCTTGGGGAAAGTTAACTCCTCAGCAACGTAATATTCATTACGAAAATACGTTGCCGAATAATCATCTTAAAGGTCACCAAAAGATAGTCTATTGGGGAAATTAGTTGACATACGCTGACTCAATAGGTGCGTTGGCAAAAAGCATTAGAGATTTGCCAACGAACGTAACATGTTAGCAAAAGTCCACTTTCCGCAACACACGTGGCCCGTTGGCAAAAGTCTACTTTCCGCAACAAACATGTCATGTTGGTAAATGTTCACTTTCTGCAACACAGGCAGTGTGTTGGAAAAAGTCCACTTTCGGCAATGCACGTGGCGCATTGGCAAAATTCCACTTTCCACAACGCATGAAACTTGTTGGCAAAAGTCTACTTTTTGCAATGCACCTAGCGAATTGTTAAAAGTCCACTTTTAGCAACACAATGCCTGTGTTGGCAAATAATTTCTTGTGCTATGCCAACAAAAATAATTGCAATGGAAAAAAGTATTAAATATTAAGTTGTCATCTTCAAAAATTTCTTTTGCCAATGCCACTATTAGCGTTAGCAAAAGTATAATATCACATCTAACATTCCTTAATTCTTTATACACAACCTGTATTCATATAAACTCATTGCAATTGAAAATAATTTTTCAATCTCAAATATCAAAATAAAAAATCAACCTCAATATGCATTCATAATGAAATTCATTCAAATTAACCTCAAACTGTTTGCATCTATAATAAAATTATATCCAATTCAATTCCAAAACATACCTCAAACCCGAATATCAAAATTAAAAAAAGGCAAAATAAAAATATTTAGATAATGTATTAAATTAAAGCAAATTCTCTTTCTCTTTCTCTCTCTTGTTTCATCAAAGCTGCCATGCATTCCATGATATCGCTAATCTATTTGTGAAAAAAGAAGAAAAAAATACATCAAACATGTTTTCAAGCACATTTTAAGTATAATATATGTGCAAAAAATTTAGACTGAGATTAGAGAAGCCATTGGAGTTTTTAATCAATTGGCTCAATAAATATAAATGCATGTTTTATTCCAAACTAAAACAGAAATTCTAAAACTGATGTATTGGGATTCATACAATAAATATGAATTTACTAACTAAGAAGTCTCGGCATGATCAGCTCCTGATACACTTGCCTCAGTAGGCGATGATGCCGACAAGAATTTTGCCCGTTATAGGGCCTCCATTGCCATAGCTTGGAAAGCCGAGAATTCTTCAATTCTTTTGTTTGCAGCTTCAATTTGCTCTTTGAGGCTCCGCACCTCATGATCACGTGCTCAAGTCTGAATGACACTCCTATAAGAAAAGGGCTTCGGTTCAACCCTGAATCCCTTCAAGTACCCCAGTCTCGGGCTAAGCACCTCAATCGACATCTCTTCCTCGCTCATCGGGGTTGCACTGAGCTATGAACACCTATCTTGTACCTTTACTAATTCATCCTGTTATTTTTACAAGGAATTAACAGTTAATTATATTGAGAAATAATATTACTACCATCTAAATAGATTAAGAACCAAAGTAAAAAAATAATAATCATTATTACATATGTAATATGCTATAAGCAACCTATAAATAAAGTATTCAATCTAGTATTTTGCAGCTAGTATCACAAAATTCTAGTGATACATGTGCACACACACACACACACATATATATAAATATGTGTGTATCATAGGATTCTTTTTTATATTCTTGGAAAATATAAAAAGAAATGAATATCATCATCAATATGAATGTCTAATATACATGAAAATGGTCCAAGTCCATTGCCCATGGCCGGAGTGCCCAAATCTTTACGAATGAAATAATAAAAATTAATAACTATCCATCCCATTTTTTTTCCAAATGAAAGAAGAGATAGAGAATGAAGAGAAAAGAAAGGAGGCAAAAAGGGTCAAAAAAAAAAAGGAGGGACGGAGAGGAAGAAAGTGGGTGAACTCAAGAGAGAAATAGAAATGAAGAGAAGAATAAAAAAAAAGGAGAAAGAACAAAGAGAAGAGAAGATAATAGTCGGCTAATAGAGAGGAGAAAAGAAGGAAGAAGAAAAAGAAAGAAAGAAGGAAAGAAAGGAAGGAAGAAGAAGAAAAGAAAGGAAGAAAACTCACATTACTCAAGCTAACAGCATGGGCCCATTGGGCTGGACTGGTGATCCTTAGTCCCATTAAATAGGGTGTCAAGTGACAATGTGACATGCTTGGGGAGTGTGAGTGAGTGGGAAAGTGTAAGTAGATAACAGTTTTTAACTAATGTTAAAAATAACCATAAAATATTCTCTCATTTAATGAAAAACGAATAAGTGAGGAGATGAGAAATGAACATCAAGTAATTTAAATTTTAGAAAAGTCATAGTCCCCGGTAAAAAAAGGTTCCTCGGTGCTCACTCATACATGTTATGAAAATGGAAAACATATATTTATTTATTTTTTACTTAATTTTTGGCCTTTGTTGCTTGGTGCCTTGTAAGAAATCTAAAAGAATAAAACATTTTTTTAGCTAAATGGGTGAGTGTAAACTTGAGATAATTTACTTGCAGCCCAGATATGGGTTTTATCCCTAGGCACCATCTTTTCTTCTTTTTTTTTAATATGTATATTTTCTTTGGACCCAAAGTAGCATATCACAAGTGGGGCTGTGGACCCATCTCACTATAGGGCCCATTGATGATGCCCTGGCTGTGCACGCAGGGCAATCCCCTGCGTTGTGCAGTAAGTGGCCAAAAAATCTATCTTTATTTCCTTGGATACAAATCTTCCATGCGAAACTAGATCTGTGCTCCAGCTTTAATTGATGTGAAGAGATTTTTTGAGTTGCAGGGGTGTATAGCAGTAAGCATGACATTGCACAAGACAATTTCAATGCACATGCACATGACGATTTCAATCCATTGCACAAGACAACTTCAATCCATTGCATAAGACGATTTCAATCCACCTGAGTAACGTAGTGCGCATGTGCAACATCAGTGTACATCTTTTCTCCATTGCACAAGACGATTTCAATCCACCTGTGTAACATAGTGCATATGTGCAAATCAGTGTGCATCTTTTCTTTTGCTTTGTGTGTTGTCATTTGGCTTCTAGGGAGAAGGAAGGGGATGAAGTGTAACACAGATGTTGCACGCAATCCACTTGCGCACATGCGCAGGCGGTGCTACCTGCAGCATAGATTTCTTTTTTTTTTTTTTATAATCTCATCCCTTTATCAGTGGCCTAATTTTTTCTTCTACACAATCCATCACGTCATCTAAAAATCATCCAAAAAATTAAGATCCATTTTCCTATCACAATCATTTATAAATTAATGGGCATTACACAACATCTACAATGATAAATCAATGGAACTACTAAAAATCATTAGAGATAGATACATCCGCATGCCTTTGATGAAGATTGATGAAAAGGATGATCCTAGATTTCTCTCTTTCTCGTGCACGCCCACAGTCCCAATGAAGAAGATGAAGAAGAAGAGGAAGAAGAAGAAGAACCGGCGGCTGTGGCTTGGCTTGGGCTTGGCCAATCAAGAGATGAAGGGGAAGGAGAAGAACACTGTAGCAATGGGGAAGAGAGGAAAGCTGCTGTGATCGTCTAATACAAGAATGGAAATAGGGTTTGGGTGAATTTTTTTGGTTTTTATAGAAAAACCCCATTGTTTAAGTTAATTAATATATAAGGGCCTGATTTGGGTTTTTGGGTTTAATGGGTCCAAATTAAATGGGTCCGAATTGGGGTCGGTTCGAATGGTACATGCTCACAGTCCTAAAACCACTACCTGAGATTAGCCCACAAAAGAAATTTAAATAATTCCAATGACCTTAATTAACTAAAATACACACAATTAAATAACATTATATTTAAATTAAATAAAATAAGTACTAGGGTCAAGAATGTTACAACCACTAGATCTTCGTCTTCCCTGGCATCAACTTGATTTTCTTCTTGCCTTAAAATCTTGGCTACGTTTAAGGTGCTAGATTTTAAGGCTAAAAATAGAGGGAGAGGTTCTTGAATTCTAAGTAATATTATACTATATATAGAAAAACTAAGTGGGCCTACATTCAATTTTTCTTTTTTATAAAGGAGGGTGGTCCAACTATTTGGGTTAGACTAATCCCCTTGTGCCCAATAAAAATAGGGTAATATTCCTAATGGCACTAGTGTGGTAATAGTGCACCCGAACCCTGAAATCTCTGGGTTGAATTATTCTTTTTTTTTTTTTTTTGTATATATAGAAAAGTCTAGTTTAATAAAATAAACAGCAAGTTTTAATCAAATATAGTTTTCCAAATTTTCACTTCCACCTAACAAGCACTACAAAATTGAAATATTCGGACGGGTCTGCAACAGTTGTCCAACCCTAACTTATTTAGTTGTTAGCACCTATTTTCCAAGTTTGTATTCAGCGCATGGACCTTTAAGCTTAGGCTTGCCCTCTTCAACCATCTATATTGAAAATCAGTCCTAAGCTTAGAAATTAGTCCCTAGCCCTTGTAGAAACTAATCTCAAAGTGAGGTGAACAGTCATATTAAAAGACAAAAAAGAAAAGAAAGGAGATCAAACCAAATGATGATGGCTCTTTTATAAAGTTCAGATTGGGCAAGGGGCCTAATTTTACAATCATCAAACCATCACTTACTACTTACCATCTATTGATTTAAATCTAAAAAAAAAGTTATATTATAAAAGAACCATTAAAATTTAAGGCTATTGAGTTGTATGATAATTTGAACGGCAAAAATTATAAAATGATAATATGACTATAGATAATTAGGATGGGTCTTCGCCAACGCACATAGTACGCTGGCAATTAAGATGGGTCTTTACCAACGCACATAGTGCGTTGGCAATTAAGATTGGTATTTGCCATCGCACACAGCGTGTTGGTAATGTTCAGGGTGCCTTTCCCAACGCACCTATGTGCGTTGTAAATAGGTCAAACTATTGCCAACATATTGTTTACGTTGCCAAAGGCCAATATTTCATTGCCAAAATCATTACTGTCTTCACAAGGGGTTTTTTGTATAATTTTGACACTTTTTGCCAATGCAACCTCATTTATGTTGGCAAAAGTATATAATTTTGTGACTTTTGCCAACGCATTGTTATTTACATTGGCAAAAGGTAACATTTAGCAATGCCTTTCAGATGACGTTGGTAAAAAGCATTGGGGATTTTGCAATTTATTCCAAAATATCAGGAAGTTGAATGCCAATGGGGGAAAAACTTTCACCTATAGTAACAAAAGTTAGGATTAGCATTTTCTAAATGCCCTTCATACTAGCCTTATCAATCTTAATCTCAAATGTTCTTCATTCATTTGAAAGAGAGATCAAATGTTCATCATTCATTGGAAGTGAGATATTAGATGGCTACAAGAAAAATCATTTTTCTACCAAAAAAGAAAAAAAAAATAGAAAAGTCATTTGTAGATTTTCCCCCATTTTCAGTCATGCATTGCTTATGAAGATAAATTATGAGGATGATAATATTTCCATTGTTGTTATCATATGTATTATCATAGGTGGATGCCCACATTAGGAACCACATGAGATGAGTTAGATTTAGAATCTATTATAATTAGGGTTTCTCAATGAGGAGGTTACCTTACATATAAATAAACCTCCTCCCTTTGTATATACACACATATATCAATAAGAAGATCTCTCTCTTCCTTTCTACTCCTCTTTGTTCTTGTGTTTGATATTTCACAATATGTTTTCAGCATGATGCATTATTCCGATTAGTTGCCCTAGTCTCGATTATCTCTATGCAACTTAGAACTTGAAATCATGGAGGAGACTCTCGGTTTTAATGCTCAGTGGGCCATGCTTCTTGAAAGCTAGACATCCTGACCATTTTCCATGGTTGAATGCCTGATCCGATTTGCTTGATTCTAGAGATACAAAGGATCTGGTTGTGGGTTCTTGCAAAAGTGACAATCTTGATTGCATATCTCTATTGGAGAAGATAGAGGAGGGCTCTGGCGTGGTTGATCTTCATAGAAAATCAGTTGAGGTTTTCTGGGACTTGGTCGTCCTGCCGAGGAAGAAAACTGGAAAAGGTTTGGGTTATTTCTAGTCTTCCCAAATCCCAGATGACTATCGGAGAAGGCAGGAGAAGAGGACTATGCCCCCACGTACACAATAAGCCTAATTATAGCAAATCAAAGGGGAGATTTGAATTTGAAAAAAAAAAGAATAAAGAAAAAACTCACCAGAACCTGTCACCACTGTCGCTACTGTGGTTACCATCACCGGGGGACCCACCGCTGGATCTCGCTAGTCGCCTGCCTGTCTCACTACTACAAATGTAGTGCAAGTGGGTGCTGGGTTCTATTGCAAAACCCAGTCTAGTAACGAGGGAGAAGACAAGAGAATAGTTCAGGTTGAGGTCAAGTAGGGTTAACTTGACCTGTTACAAGGAGCCAAGCCAAGGGACAGGTTGTAGATCGGTTGGGTCAGGTCGACTTGATCCATTCACAAAGCCTAGCTTGCTAGCAGTTGTAGGGCTGACATCAACAGGTGTGGTCAAAAGCAGTTTAACCAAAATAGATGTCTAAAAAGTTTTCTACGATATCTTAATCATCCAATGTCCGATCGGAGATCCGTTTGCAACTACGGAAAGCTTGCCAACAGAACTACACATTGGCACAAAAAGAGGATGATTCAACGGTTAAGTAATTTTCTTCTTATTTGATGATATTTTATTAGTTTGCTAGTTATATACATGTATTTGTCTTTAAAATTTCGAGTTCTGCAAGTATTTATAGTTTTAATTTGAATGATGAATGATTCCTTATCTCTTATTGAAGAGAGATCTTGATAGAATTGCAACTCATGGATCATAAATAGAACCAGAAGTTTTATATAAGTAATCAGAACTTGAAGTTCCATATGATATTTAGAACTAGAAGTTATTTATGGAATTAATAACCTGGACTCGAAGTTCCGTATATTGTTTTAGTCTAAGAACCAGAAGCTCTTTTTAATCTGAACCAGAAGATTTGTGGGTTATTTTAATTTGAAACCAAAAGTTCCTAAATTCACAGTATGAACCCAGAGATTCATATTCCTAATCAAACTGGAAGTTTGATGTTTAGATCCAAAAATAAACCAATCAATATTAGGCTATAAAATCAAGCCTAAAGTTTTCATAGAACCAGAAGTTCACACTTGAAGTTTTGACAGAACCAAAAGTTCTGATTCATGTCTGAAGCATTGATAGAACCAGCAATTCTGATTCTTATGTTGAGAATCTAATGTTCTAACTTCAATTGGTCAATTCTTCATCACATTCATTCTTGATTATCTTCAATTGCATGTTAAGAACCTGAAGTTCTAGCTTTTATTTCTATTTCTCTACACACTTTTAATTCTATATGTTTTATTACATTGTGTTGCATGCTTAACATAATTATTTCAATATAGTTATGACTATATGATTATATGAAACTTTAGTTTTAATTAATTTATTGCCAGAAGCAATAGTTATACATAATAGAACCGGAAGTTCTCTATCAAATATATAATCTGGACTCGAAGTTCTTTGAATTATGGACTGGTAGTCCTAAGTTTTTTTTAATGTTTATATGAAAGTGTAGATTCGTATTCATGATCAAACCTGAAGTTTTGATTTTTTTTAAAAGATCTAAAGTAGTATGGATTGACACGAAGGCCTTGAAATTAAACATGAAGTTTTGACAGAACTAGTTATGATTCAAACCTAAAGCTTTGATAGAATCAGTTGTTCTAAGAACCTGAAGTTCTGTTCTAAAGTTTTGACAAAACTAGAAGTTTTGATTCCTCAGTTAAGAACTGGAAGTTCTAACTTTTTAATTGGCTGATTCTTCATTATATTTTGTCATTTGAGAACTTGAAGTTCTATTTTTATAATTTTTATTGTTAAATCGATCTCTATACATTTGAACAGGCTTGGTGATACCATCAAAGAAAAATAAGATATCCTCAGAGGATATGACATAAGCCCTCATTTTCTTTGCCATTATATCCTTGATGGACAGGTATGATCATGAGACGATGGTCATACTTCCAGAAAATGTAAACATAATAGTTCCTCTAATAGAGATAAAAATAACCACCCCAGGACGGTGATTAACAAGGTATTTTCTAAATTGGAAGATCCACCAAGCATGGTTTAGAAGACCTATAACTACTATTGTGAATTTGAATACTGAGTTCAATTTTTAGATATTTCATTAGATGGTAGGACTTATTCTTTTATCCCTTATATCTTGTGTTTACGCATTATATTTGTTTTGAATAGTGAATTGTTTAGCTATTCTCAAATTTTTTTGTAATGTGACTGAATAGTTATGTGAGTTTATTATTTCTTACGGTATGGATCATGGAATGCATAAAACTATGGATCATGGAATGCATAAAACTAAGGATAATATTTGTCCAGTAGACGTGCCACAAAACACACTATATTGAAAACCAAAAGTTTTCTCAGAGTTAGTATTTAATTCGCATAAGCTGTCAATTATAGCTGAATCTATATAAATACTTGAATGCTTCGGAAGAGTTCACAGAATATTACCAAATGGTACCTACATATGCATTTAGGATGCATTATGTTTTTTAGAGGTTCCCGAAGAAATTTGCTTAGATTTAAATACATCAGGATGACTGGGTACCACATATAGATACTATAAGTGAAGGTAACACAAAATATTTGTACATGATTACTAGTATTGACAACTCGAAACTAATACTAGCAAAGCTAAGTGCATTCTAATGAGACCTCAAAGCTATATTACAAGACAATCTCCAAAAATCGAATTACTTCGCTTAGAAGCAAAACGACAAAGTCAAGCTAGAAGTTTAAACTAAGCTTGAAGCTTAGTGACGCTTAAGGCTTTAATGCTTTCGCATGATAGGTTAGGTCACCCTAGTGCTATTCTGTAAGGCAAATTATTGATAACTTTTTTGGGCGCTCCTTAGAGTACCATCTATTAACCATTCTTTCTACAAAAGATAATAGGTGACATTTATGAACCCATAAAATCCCCTTAGTAGACCATTTTTAGGTATTTTATGGTTTCTGATTAATGCCTCCACCTGTTGGTTAAATATTTGCCTGCTTATTTAGCTCTTACCAGTATATTAGCACAAATTATTCAACTTAGGGTATACTTCACTGAGCATCCTATTAAGTTTATAAGGCTTGATATCGTAGGTTTGTGACATGCATGAACCCACGACGTAGATTGAGAATCTATTTTTCACTCCCAATTATTAGATATCTAAAACTAATGACAGGAGATGTATTCATTACTCATTTTGCTAATTGTCATCTTGATGAGACAATCTTCCCACCGTTAGGGGGAGATTAGAGAGCTCCTGAAGAACGCCTTGTTCCTGTAGAACAACCTGTTCTTGAAGAACGATGAATATTAACATGGAATACTCGTACTCTATCTTATCTAGATCTATGTGCTTCACAATGTGAGATTGAAGTATGAAGAATTGTGCACTAATTATAAATGAATTCCCTGATGCTTTTAATAATGTAGCAAAAGTGACTAGGTTACATGTACTAGCTGTGAACACACCTACATGAATTAATGTTCTGATAGGACAAGTACGAATTAATATTCCTATAGGACAAAAATCCAAATATGGCAACAAATAAATTTGTTACACGTCAGAGGTGTGGTAGACTTATAGGTTCCAAGGACTCAGCTCTCTGGAAGAGGAGAAATATGCAATCATATCCCAATCATCCTCCATAAGAGGTATACTCCCAAAGAGGTTACGACAAAATCCACTCTCTATAAAATTCCCAAAGAATTTAATGTCCTGGAAGGGACACAAGTCCCGAAAGAGACTTTGGAAGCCCCCGAAAAGACAAAGGCACCCAATAATGAAGAGCTCTATATACTTTATAATTATTCAAGAGAGAGATGGGATAGGAAGGAAATTATCATCGATGATGTATTTGCAAATACGATAACTATACAAATATCAAGGAAAAATGAGGATGATGATTGAGACACAAAACCGCATAGTATGAATGAATTTTGACAAATAAAAGATTGACCAAAATGAAAAAGTACCATCAGAGAAGAGTTAGAGTTTCTCAATAGACATGGTGTATCTAGACCTATAATATAAACTCCATAAGTTGTTAACCTTGTAGGTTACAAATGTGTGTTTATAAGGAAAATGAATAAAATTACTATATACAAGGCAAGACTTGTGTTACAAAGGTTTTCTGCAGTAACCTGGGATTAAAGACATACAGAGACATATGTATGAAAACCCGAGAAGAATTTGTTTTGCCTGAAGTAAAGTTAAAGAGTACGTACTCAACACAATTAAGACTTTCATTGTACGATTTGATGCATTCAGAAAAATATGATACAATCATCTTAGTGAATATTTACCTAATGAAGGGTATGAAAACAATCTCATATATCCATGTATCTTTGTAAAATCCTTAAAAGGATTCTCATAGTAGTAGAAGTTTATGTAAATGACATAAATCTTATTGGAACTTCAAAAGAGCTCTAGAAAATTGTTGATTATTTATAGAAGAATTTTGTCTCGACCTGCAAATTAAGAGAAGTTCTAATGGGATATTTCATTCTTCGTAAAAATGCTTGCTATATATAGTTTTGCACTAATTCGAAGGCACTGGATTGGAATCAAACAAATCCTATGAAGTTTTTGTCTATTTTATTCTTATGGTTATAAAAATTCAAACTTTGTAGGATATGCAAATTCAGGATATTTCTTTGATCCTCATAAGGGTTGATCACAAGCATGTTATGTATTTCTTAGTGGCAATGCCGCCATTTCTTGGTATTCTATTAAATTGACTTTGGTAGCTACTTCTTCTAACCATACTTTGATTTTAGCCTTCTATGAAGCCAGTAGGGAATGTGTGTGGCTAAAATATTTAATTTAGCATGTTCATAACTCTTGCCAATTGCTTCTTAGTACAGGTGCCTTGAGCATTATCTGCGAAAATAATGTGGCATGCATTTAATAGATTAAAGAATAATAAATTAAAGGTGACCAGACGAAGCACATTTTGTTCTTCTTCACTCATGAACTTTAGAAGAACAACAAGATTGAAGTCAAGGAAGTTTGTTCAAGCAACAACTTGGCTAATCAATTTACCAAGTCTTTGCCAAAATCAGTATTCTAGAAACTTGTATATGAGATTGACATGCGTAACTATGTAAAATGTTGCTATTATCAAGGGGAGGCATCCTAAAGTATGCTACCCAGAACATCTGTGCACTGTACTCTTTTTCTTTTTCTTGGTCTTATCCCACTGGGTTTTCGTAGTTAAGGTTTTAATGAGGCAACATTATGTACATCCAACACTAATTCAAAAATCGTGTAGAACGTTGTACTCTTTTTCATTTGCTTTGGTTTTTATCCCATTGGGTTTTTCCTTTCTAAGGTTCTAATGAAGCAACTATCATTGAATGATGGTCATCCAAGGGAGAGTATTATAAGATAAATTATCATAGGTGGATGCCCACATTGGGACCTACATGAGATGAGTTAAATTTAGAATATATTGTAATTAGGGTTTCTCAATGAGGAGGTTACCTTGTCTATAAATAAACCTCCTCCCTTTGTATGTACACACATCTATCAATAAGAAGATCTCTCTCTTTCTCTCTATTCCTCTTTGTTCTTGTGTTTGATATTTCACAACAATTTTGCCATTTTCTTGTCTTTATAGTAGGATGTAATATGGGCTTTTTAAACCCCTAGTCCATTATTTGCATGCCTTCAACTGGGACACATTATTTTATCATGCAATTGAGGCCAATGGAGAGTTTGGTCATGGAAAAGAATAAGGAGTTTTTATTCGAAAAGAAATGAAAAAATAAATTATGTATTTAAACCAATAATTTAAACTTCCTTATTGTTAGAAGGACTCATTCTTCCAAAATAGTGTCATTTATGGAGTAATCCCCTTGATTGAAACTTGCACACCAATGAGTTAATATCTCCAATGTTTAATTATTTATTTTTATAGCCCAGCTTAAGTGGGGCTGGGACCCAAGGATAGCCAAACATACTTGGGAGAAAGTCCACCTAAGTGGGAAGGTTGCTCGTGGGGGGCTGTCAAGGTTTGAACCTTTGACCTCCTTAATGAGAACAAAACTCCTTACCTGTAGGTTAAGGAGAAGTTCTCCAATATCTCCAACGTTGGTTCAACCCTTAGAGCAAGACTCACTTGAGCCTATCACGCTAAAAAAAAATGACAGAACTCTAGCAGGGGAGAATTATATTGCTTTCTCAACCTTGTTTGCTTCCAAATAAATGGAGGACCCAAGCTTCAATATCCATCTCTGGATTTCTAAATTGCAATTCAAACAGCCTGATTTTGTTGAAGTTGTAGAGTCCCATATTCTTTCAAATCACTTATTTAGACTGCTGAACTCCAATCCAGAAGTTGTCTTAGGGAGTTTTGTCTGGCAGAGTTTGATTGTTTGAAGGCAGCAGTTTGTTAAGATATCATCGAGAGATTTTAGTCTTTTTCCATTAACTACTGATTTGCTACAGATTTTAGGTTGTTTTCTACCTAAAATTAGTGTAAAGAAATCTTTCCAGATTTAGGGCACCTTGTGAAGAATTCTTTGTTACTATATTTATCCAATTCAGGTATTATAGCATAGAATTGCTTTATAAACTTTGCATTAAACATGCCACTTGCATAGTATAACAATTGTGAAATGCACTTAGAAGTACAAACTCTTCTTTTCAACCCAGAGATAAGCAATAAGCAGACCTTTTTCGATGTCTATATACACCGTGTCTGAAGTGAAGTTTTTTTACATGCTTATTTGCATCACTTTGTTTAATTAACTATTTATTTTTTAGAAAGAACAAAATGAAATTTTATCAATCCATTGGAGAGGAGTGAATTAAAAAATGCAGTCCTTTGAGACAATAGACAGTAAAAAAAAAATAAAACAAAATTAAAAAATAAAAATGCAATGATCAATGGCTTATCATGATTCACCCCAGTTAAGGTTACCAAATCAGATTCTTCATTTCATATTTGAGCTAGTCAAGGGCCTATAGTTCATTCATCTGCCTATAATTCATTCATCTGTATCAGCTGAGTTAGATAAGTTTGTCCGAAATATTTCTTTGAGGATTTTATTGGAAACACCATCATAGGTCACCCCTTAACAAGAATAATAATAATAATAATATTACCTGTGGGTGCACCGGAGTGGTCATACCACTCTGGTGTATTTTTTATACTCTGTGGTCGACCATCGGATCCGATGCTCCCATGTTCAACTTCACCTTTTCCTTTTTTCGCAACTTCTCACATCATCATCTTCTTCTTCTTGCTCTATCTTCTTCTTCATTGTCAAACACTACCCATGCTCTTCTTTTATTTTCCTCCTTTGATTAACCCATGCTCTTCTTTTATTTTCCTCCTTTGATTTCCTTTTTCTTTTTCTCCTTCTTTTTTCTTTGCACTGAAATAGGTTGGAAAAGCCGGTTTGCACTCAATTTTGTAAAGATTTATGTAATTGGCTAATTCATGGGTTGGACAAAACTTTGGATTCCTTGAGTTATATTTTATGTTTCTTATAGAATAGACTAAGGTTCGCATCACCAGAAGAGCTGAAGTGAATACAGGGTTACCCGATCGATCGAGCAACTATCCGATCAATAGATTTGGAGGCAAAGGCGATACTCAAATGATCGAATGGCATATAGACCCCACTGACCTTATGAGAGATTATTTTCTATTTGTGCCAGGATTAGTAAGTTGAGTTATACAAGGACTATCCTTATGAGGTACTAATTGTGGGTTATTTAAAGGGTTCCTCTCTTAATCCTAAGATACAGATCTCATTATTCTAAGTGGAGATTACACTTTGGAAATCACCCTTTTTCTCTAGAATTTCCATTGGAGAGACTTTGTTGAAGCTTTGACTTCTAGAGTTTGTTAATTCTACTTTTTCATAAAAGATTGTTCATCTTGTGGATTCAAAGTGATTGGATCAAGCACAGAGAGCAGAGCATGGTGAGAGACTATTGTGCCAAGAATTTGTGCAAGAAGAATTACAGTCTTTAAGTTGAGGGAATGACTGGAAAGAGTTATGAGTATATCTTGTAAGTGTTCCAAATTAGTACTTGATTTTGTTAGTCCAAAAGGGCTCGTGGTTTTTTCCACTGCACATTATTTGACTTACAATTTAGAAATCTAGGACCCCTAAAACTTTCAAACTCTCATCTATTTCTTCTCGTTGGCTAAACAACTCCATCATGGACTTTGCATGACCTGACCTCAAACCTAGCTAGAATCCTCTTGGTTGCACAAGTTAAGCCCATTCCTATCTTTTCTTTCTTATTTCCTTCCTCCTAATTTTATCTTTCTCTTTCACCATTGCTTCCCAAACAAGAGCCCCATAGCATCAACGTCTCCTTCTTTTTGTGTCAACCTAAGTCAGACCTTCTTTGCTTATTTTTTTCTCCTTTCTCTGCAAATCTCCTTTTTTGTTCTCTTACCTTTTTTCACTTTCGGTTCTACCTTCTTTGCTTATGGCCAAGTCCAGCATATCACACAAACCTGCGGATTGATCTTCTCCTTACTTTCCTTCTTCTTGGTTTTTCCTTCTTTTCTCTATCATGGCCAAATGACCTTCGCCCATCTTCAACTTCTTTTTTGCATCTCCTCCTTCTTGCCAGCACCAATCACCATTTTCCACCATCTCACGTTGACCCCATCTTTAACCTACATTTATTTTCACAAAACCTTGATCCAAACTCCTTTCTCATCATTTCCATATAACTGTTATTGCATTCTATTTTTTTTTTTCACAGCCCCAACTAGATTTTAGTCATATTCACAGTTGAAATAGAGGTTGAAGAAGAAGGAAGAAGATGAAGAAAGAGGGTTTCATCATGGTATATAAGAATAGGACAAGGTAAAAGCATAAGCATCGGATCCGATACTCCCCCACAACGTAAGAAACACAAAAAAACGAGTGGTCACATATGACCACTCCAATGCACCCACAGCTAATATTATTATTTTTTGTTAAGGGTGCCCTACGATGATTTTTCCGATAAAATCCTCTTTTTCTTTTATGCAATAATAGTTATAGCCTATAGATAACCTAAATAACAATATAACAAAGTCCCGTGTACCTGGAACAGGGGATACATTTAAGTAAGGTTGGCTTGAGACAATTTGAGGCCTGAAGCAAGAATCTTAAATGAGGCATTTTCTATTTTTTAATAATATTATAAATATTTTATTTAAAATCTATTTTTCTATCTTTTTGTCAAATCTATTTAAAACTATCAAATTATAGTACAACAATTTTCTTCACAAATAGTTCTAATTTTTTTATATTTAGAAAACATCAGCATATCATTGAATTAACAAAATTTTAAAAAAAATAACAATCTTTTCAAAAGATCATGAACATATGTGACATTGATCTTGAGGTGGATGGTGTGTCTCACGGTCCCACCTCATGAATAAAAATAGGTCCCAAATACCCAAAAAAAATATAATAGTTATATGTGTTTATTCTTGGCACCCCAAATTCAAGTCCTCTATATAAGCCCATATAAAACAACAAACCTAAATTGATAAGTCAGTATACAACATTTTTTTTAACAACAATGATGATTATATTAGTACATAAATATATAATATAAATCTTGTAAATATTTGGGCCTCAATTAAGCTTATATAGGAGCATGTAACCACTGACTAGTTTCACTATCCATGGAACCTTTCAAAAGTGATAGAGTGGGCAAAGAGGATTCTTGAGATATGGCTACAATATAAACATAATGGTGGGCACATTAGAGAGGAACATATGAGATGTACGAAGGGAGAAGGAGACACAGAAAACAAATAATTACCAAGATTTTAACTAAATTAGAAATCTAAAACATGCCCATAATACAACACAAAAAATATCATTCCATTGAACAAATCAAATCAAATAAGACATAAAACTCACATTTCTCAGAGGAAAGTATTGAAACCCCCCAAAAGAGGAGGTTTTAGATAGAAATGAGGAAGCAACTACCTCAAAAGACATGATTTTTCCCTTCTCCTCTTTTTGTTCTTCTTGTTGGTTTTTGCTAGGGTTTTTCTTGGATGTAAAAAACAAAAGAGAAAGAGAGAGAGAGAAAGAAAGAGAAAGAGAAGGTGCAAAAGGAAGTTCTTGTTTTTTCTTTTAATTGCTTCAATAGTGGAAATGATAATGCAGTTTTGGAATGTGATGAGGTTTTTTTTTTCTTTTTTGTTCTTTTTGAATTGCCTCAACGGTGGAAATGATTAATGCAGTTTTGAATGTGAAAAGATTACGGGGCCTTGTTTTTAGATAAATTAGGAGGACTTGTTTTTGGTGAGAAATAAAAGGAAGCAAGTTGTTGTTTTTGAAATTTGAAAAGATACACTTCCTTTAATTATAATCATGGGGCCTTTTTTTTAGGAGGGCCCAAAACAAGGGCTTTCCTTGCTTTACCATAAAGTTGGCCCTACACTTAAGTTCTAAGTAATGGACGAAGTAAGATGACTAAATAGAGCATACATGACATCATTGATGCATATAACAGAGGAGGTTGTTCTTTTGTAGGTAATTTTCAAGAAAACCTATCTATAAATTTGTAAGGCCCTAGGCCTTAATTACGTGGTTACTCTAACTAATTAAGGTTAGGGCTACAGAATCGAGTTGGATACTCATAGTCAAAATTGATTATAAAACTCCAATTCATGCCAATTCTTAAAATAATCCTACATTACTATCCATATGAAATCCCACCCGGCCCATGTGCGACAATTCTCCACTGAACTCCTCCCCCAAAATGCATCCTTTTCAATAGAAATCATGATTTCAAATTGCAATTCGGGTGCATCCAAACATGACCTATGAGTGTTTTTTAGAACCCCCAAAGATGAAGGGCTCAATGTCCTACTATGATTTTTAGGGTGTAGTCCAATTAACAATGGTGAAAATATAAAAGAACTATAAATCAATCAACCACAAGAAGAGAGACACACAATTTTTATTTGGAAACCCAATACAGGAAAATACATGAGTCTTGTCACCCGGACCAATGGAATCCATGCACTAAAGATTGAATAGTTACATGATATTCATAAGCCTTCCCTAGTTCGCCACAACCTAAGGACTATAATACTGTCATTTGTCGATGACCACTTTGTTTACTGCTTCTTTGTTCTTTATGATTGATTCAACACACCTTGATGCCACTCAAGATGAGTCTTCCACAAGATGTAAAAGTAACACTCTCTAGATGCTCAGATCTTTAGCAAAACTCTCAATGGATGCATTGGAGAAGACAAAAAAATCTCCAATATGTCTCTTAGGTTGAGAACAAGGAGATGTGGTAGAGAGGAACCCTTTAAATAGCCTAATATTCGTGGGAAACACTTAGGTTGCAATAAAACTCAATCAGAAAACTGACTTGAAATGGGAAAGAATTCGTACAAGTTGATTTCAGAAAACACACATTTCTCTCAAATGAATTAAATATTTGTTTAGAAATAGCTGCACAAGTTCATTTGAATGAACTTTTTCTGGTTCGAATCAAGTGACATTCTGCAAACTTTCCAAAGCCTCTTTGTCGTTTTAGTTCCGATTGATGTAATCTTGGATTTTTTGGATATTTACTCGAAAAGAGCTTTCTAACGGTACTTAGATCTCATTGATTTGATGTATAGTCTTAGAGATATGATAGTTTTCTCCTAATAACTTCATTCAAGTAACATGAAAAAGCATGCAGCAGTCCAATCTAAAGTATATAATTACAACTCAATTGGAACCTAAATTTTGTCCAACACAAGAATTAGCCAACCCTTAAAATCCTAATAGCACAGGAAAATCCATGAGTCCTATCATCATTACCAACAAAAACCAAGCACTAAAGATTGAATAGTTACATGACACTCAAAAGCCTTCCTCAGCTCACCACGACTTAAGAATTGTAAAACTAGCACTTGTTAACAATTACGCTGTTTATTGCTTCTCTGTTCTTTATGCTTGATTCAACATGACTTGATGCCGCTTCAGATGAATCTTCCACAAGATGCAGAAGCAATACTCTCTAGATGCTCAGATCTTCAGCACAATTCTCAATGGATAATTTAAAGAAGAAAAGGGATCTACAATATGACTTTTAGGTTTAGAACAAGGAGATATGGTAGAGAGGAACCCTTTACAAAGCTCAATATTCGTGGGAAACACTTAAGTTGCAATAGAACTCAATTGGGAAAGTCCCACTTAAAATGGGAAAGAATTCTTGCAAGTCAATTTCAGAAAACTTGCGACTTTTTCTTATGAATTGGGCTTGGTTCGAATGAATTAAGTTTCTATTTGGAAGTAGTTGCATAAGTTAGTTCGAATGAACTTTTTTTGGTTCGAACTGACTGAATTCTATAAATTTCTTGAGACCATAACTTTGTCATTTTAGCTCCAATTAAAGCAATCTTGGATCCTTCAGATATCTACTCAAAAAGAGATTTTCAACGGTAGGTAGATTGCCTTGATCCGACGTAAGTTTTGAGAGATATGCCTTTTTTTTGCATATAACATCATTCAAGCAACTCGATGAAGCATACAACAATCCAATCTAAAATAGCAAATTAAAACTTAATTGGATCCTGAGTTTTATCCAACCCATGAATTATCCAACATTCACAATCCTAACAACCTAATCACCATCCCTCCATATCACTCAATTGATCATTTTCGTCAATCTATATCTTCCTTCTTAGATCGAATCCCAAGAAATCAAGTGCAGAAACATGAACATCAACATACTCGAACACCAAAAAAATCAAAGGTAGGGATTTTGAAAAAAAAGAAAAGATATGGCTTCGCAAGTGCAAATTGGAGATGGAATCAGACAAAATTCAACATTAAACAAACATATGAAAAAGAGATCATTAGAAAGAAATGAACCTTTCTTTGTATCTAAGCAGAGATCTTATAAAGATCGATGGCTAGATTTTTTAGAAAGAGAGAGATTGAAGGTTTTAGAGTTTAGAGAGATTGAAATTTGCGAGAGAGAGAGAGAGAGAGAGAGAGAGAGAGAGAGAGAGAGAGAAAGATGTTTGGAAGAAAAATGAAAGTCGAGTTGAGACAAAGGAGAGCAAGAAGATGTTATAAATGGCTAGTGAAAAAAGGGCTGATATGTAAACAAAAATAAACAACAGTACCAATCTGATGATCAGTGGAGGAATTTGTGTTGGCAGAAATTGATGAGAAGTAGCTGTGGTAGAAATAGGTAGTGGTCGAGGCATACTGGAAAGTTCTTTTTTTAGGATGAGTTCATCTCCTCCAGATTAGACCCATATTCGATAGGTTCTTAGCCGGAATTGTCCCCAAGATATAATAGCCTCCACTAGTGATTTGTTTTCGTCGAACACTAAACAAATCTTTGACCCTAGGCACACAACATAGTAAGTGTAAAACAGAGAAGGGGAGAATGTAGAAAGAAGCAATTTTTCTATTTATTTTTTTGAACCCGGACTCCCTTTATTAATGTACAAAAAGATTGACGTTGGGGCATTTAGAGAAATAATAAAAAGCAAAGTTTAAAGCCACATAAATAGTAATAAAAAAAACTTTAAGAAAGTTAAAATCAACTTAAACATTTTGAAACATTGTAATCATGCCTTTATTTTAAAACATTTTAGATTAAAAATTTTGAAACGTTTTAATCATGACTTTATTTTAAAACGCTTTAAAATAAATGAATTTAATTAATTAAAACATTTTAAAATAAATTATGAGCCAATACATATCATAATATGGGTCCCTCAGTAGGCAAACTGCTTGGATTTGCACCCCCTCCCCCTCTGTGCGATAATCACGCAGGATGCTTGTCATGGACCCGCGCCAGTTAGACGTTTTCAGGATCGAGACCCTTGGGCCAAGCCCAACTTGTGTGCGCTCATAGGGCTTGTGGCAAAAGAGTTAAAAAGAGCTTGAAGTGTAAAGGAAAAGAAAACACATATATAGTGCTCAAAGGTTTTGTGCTTTTCCAATGTGGGACTCTTACAAATATACAAAGTTCTTATTGTAAAAGCTAGTGAAAAAGAAAGCTTTTGAAAATCAACTCTTAAAACCCAACAAAAGAAACACATGTGAATGTGTTATTTGTGTTGAATGAAATGAATGAAAAAGATGGGTTTCATTTTGATGGCAAAAAGAAATACCTGGGACTGCTTTAGATGTAATGAGCAAGAGAGAAAGAGCACTACGTTTTTAGGGTGCTAAAGAGATTTAGGTCTCCAAACAAAAACAAAAGATATTTGGGGAGGGTTCTAAATTAAAAAGACGAGAGCATATGTGTGTTGATAATTAAAATGGCATACTGACACTTATATGTACGTCGTTCTTTTAATAGTGATGGTAGAGATTGTCACGCCCCGATCCCGGGAATTTGGGGATTCGAGTGAGCCCCTAGGGCGTGGATACGTAATCCCGTAGAAGTCCATGCCCTGAAGGATTAGGCACGAATTCCTACAAGGGAGATTCCACAGGAACGTGTGAGGTATGCCAACACATGTATGAATATAACTCATCATAAGCGAATGCCTGCGAAACACTCAGTAATAATCAAGAGCAACTTAAAGAACATATCCTTTTTCATACATAGGTAGGTATATACATATATATCAGTGCTAAAGTCTTTTAATTACATTTCCTACTCTTCAATTGCTATTTAAAGGTCGCATACAAAAGGTCCAAAGTATGCTTTACCCCATGGTGAACCAAAAAAAAAAAAAAAAAAGGGGCCGTAACACCTCCAACATTGACGCGCTCCGTGAGATGACTAATAAAAGACATCGCCATCCTTCCAACCATCTATACCCCGAGGTACCGTTGGGGCACTCTCCAAAGGCGCGTCAACACCCGAGTGGGGACTGAGTTCTATACCTGCAATACCAAGGGTAACACTGTTAACATGACGGTTAAGCAAGTACTGAGGCATATAAAACAAGTATAACATAATATATCAAAGGAACTTAACAGGATACACTGATTAAAGAGGGCAATGATAAATTACTAGCCATGTAGTGCATGAGTGGCAATGAATGAGGAAGTTTCAATTTAAACGTCGTACATACAAATGGGCAACCACGACGCTCTATTCTCCTAAAAAGGGAGCATACATATGGGTCGCTAGGGGATCAAGCTAGCTTCTCGAGGAGTGTTGACAATTCCTCTGTAAACTACTGCAGTAGTGACATACGTATACCCAAAGGGCACAAGCTAAGTGGTGCCGACTCGGATTTAATCAAACTAGTCATGACATACATAAGGAATAGTTAATCATGAAGGCAGACGGACAATTAAGCAAAGCAAATGTATATGGGCTACAAGGGCCCGAACTTCGGCTACACCCTTCGCTAGCAAGCACACACTCAGTAGAAGCTCTGGCTTGTCAGACACACACTCATTAGAAGCTCAGGTCTTAGTTGCCTCAGGGTTTGCTAGAGGAAGTGAATCCGATAACGAAATGTTGAAGGTATGTATTTTAGCAAGATGAATGCATTCGGACTAAGTATCCCAGAATCATTATTCACCCTATATTATGTAACTCCAGATCCCCAAGGACATTCAACACAATGTACTCATAAAACGTCCGGTGTCGTTGTGTTACCACGTTTGGTATCACCTCATATGCAGACTGGACACTCCTTCTTATGCCAACATCCATGACTTGTCATTGGGAGATCATCCGGAATCGTTCATTCTCTCCAACATAAGGTTACCATTGGGCCAGTGTGGTGGTATGGAAGGAGCCAACCCTAAGGCCCTATAAGGTCAATGGCGAATTCCTAAGATCCTAATTTCCCTGGGTTTTTACGGCTTAGCCGTATATAACGCTACGGCTTAGCTGAGTAATTTAGGTTTCCTCCAATAGTTGAAGCGCATTTACATCTTAGCCGTATATTAACCTACGGCTTAGCCGTGCTAAGCCTACGGCTAGGTTACGGTCAGGTTATGGCTGAGCCGTAGGGCATTACACGATGCAGCTGTGTGCAAGCCGTAGAAGAAAATGGGTTTCTTGAACTCTCTGGAAAGTCCGCTGTAAGAATGCTTACGGTTTGGGTACGGGCGGGGCGCGTCTTAGCCGTAGTGCATTTCACAGTGGAGCCATGGGTAAACCGTAGTACAAAAACCCATTTTTCTGCTCTCTGGACTTTGAGCCGTAAACACTCACGGCTTAGCCGTAGCTTCGCCGTAAGCTTCAAGAACCTGAAGTCAGCTCTGTAACTTAACTTTAGTATGGGATCAATACAGAACCTCATTGTGGGGAGTTTCTATGACTTGATTATAATGTACCTGATGGAGTTCAACACCCACACACCCTCCTATTCCATATTTACATCCTAACTCAAATCATACCACATTTGTATCAATTAAAACCATGAAAAAGGCTGAAATTGGAAAATGCAAGGTGCTAACTCAACAGTCAATAACTTAATCATGCATGCAGCACATATAACTCAAATACTTGCCTCTTAACAGTGTCAACCCTCTCAAACTCTTTCTTGTTGTGTGCCCAGGGAAAATCTCTAAATTGAAATGGGTTCTCTACAATTAAACATGCAATGAAGAATGAGGTTTAGATTCATATGCATGTCATAGATTTGAGTCCTCTTGACTCCAACAAACCTTAATATATGGAAAAGGACAAAAGCCCTCACCTTAGTGAGAAGAGAACACTCTAGGAGAGAAGTGCTCAGGGAAGGAGAAGAGAAAGAAGAAGAATTTCCCCCAATCCAATAGCTCCCTAAATCTAGAAGCAAGGTGGAGACTAAGGAAGAGAGGGAGAAAGCACTTCAGCCGCCATGTGAAGAGGAAGAGGAAAAAAGGAAGAGGAACGTTGGGTTCTCCCTTTTAACAAGATCTTCTTGCCTTTGCATGCAAACCCTATTTTTTGGGGACATTTACGAAATAGGTCACGTGGCCAAAAGTTGGCCAAAAATGAATCCAGATCAAGTTGGGCCTAACATGAAAGATGATCTACGTGAAAAATTACACGAAAGGCAGTAGGTTGAGGTGTCCATAGGGTGCAAGAATAATTACAGAAAGGCCCTTAACTACTTAGACAAGGTTCGAACCCGACCCATCTACCTGTCCACGACCTGAACCTAATAGTTTTGAATTACATTAGCCTTAGTAAGGTTTACTTAGTGTAAAACAAGATTAATTAACATAATTTAAGGTTAGTGGGATTCGGGACCTTACAGAGATGGACAAAACTACTATGCATATGTCCTTTATACTATGGTGAGAGACATTTCCATTTTTGGAAAGTATTGATGTGCAAAAGGATAAAATCATCACACATTATGACACCTTTTTTACTTTATTAGGTCTAAAAAAGGAATTGTTCCACACCATAAGGTGAGAGATGGATGGTGAAGGATGGATGCGTAGTAGTATTTTCCGATAGAGATAGGTCATTTTAAGTGATAGTTTTTAGTTGGCAGTATTATTGAAAACAGCTGTTGCATTTCACCCATTTTGAGGGAGTGGTAGACCTTTCCACAATTGATGCAAACATTCCATAACAACCTATGGATCGATCCTCAATTTTGTTGGTGAGGTGCTTATGTAGAATATGTGAGTGGGTGTGGTTACAATTGGGTATTTGATTATTGAGTATCAGAAGTCTTCGATACTGAATAAAGTGATATGAAACCTATTTTCACATCCATAAGAAATTCAATTTTAGATTCATGCATTAGGATTCAAGACATAATCCTTATATGTTCCGATTTGAATCCAAGATGATCACATTTGCATATTATATAGGTTTTAGGGGCCTAACTATAATGAGTTATATTCATAAATGAAAACCATCTTAATCATCCCACTATATTTAAAGAAAAATTCAACCACTTTTATTCAATTACAATAATTTACTTTACATCTTCCGAATACAAAACATAAATTTCATGAATCTAAATCCAAATTTGAATCTAGAAAGATAAGTCTTAATTCACATCTATTGTGATTTTGCCTAGATTGCACTTGTTTTCCATCTGTAAGTGTGCGAATATTTTCCAAAGGGGAAAAAAAACATAGGATTACATTCAGCAAGATGAAATTATCATTAAAAGGTGTGATGTCATCTAATAAGAAAAAGCTAATTATTATTCCTAATGACAATTGGTCACAATGGAAGGAATTCACTGGTGCAAGAGCGGTTTCAATACTCAAGAGAAACCAAAAGCTGAAACTTTAATAAGTTGTAAAAGAATATGGCTAAATCCTCAATGAAGTTGATAATGCCAACTTCCTTCAACGAGACACCTAATTATATATATTCGTAAAAACCATAAATATTGGCCATGGATTAAGGTAAAGAACAACTTGTATTATTTTTAACTCTAAACTTACTATTAATACTTTAGGAATCTCTTTCGATTTACTCTTTTGTATTTGTATTATAAGATTGTGTTGGGGCAATTGGTGGCACACACATTAGTTCTGTAGTTCTTCAAGATAAAGAACTTCTGTATCAATTTGGAAGAACAGGATATTCTACTCAAAATGTTACTGTTGTATGTGATTTTGACATGCGGTTTACATTTGTTTACACAGTTTTGGAAGTTATAACCAATGATTCATGCATTTTGGTAGATGCTGTATATAGTCCAAAATGGAACTTTTCTCGTGCTCTGCCAAGTGAAATTCATATTAAAAACTATCTAAATTTTTTTCTTATTTTATATTTTACCATTTAACCTTTCAAAAAAAATTATAGGTAAATATCACGTAGTTGATGCGGATTATCCCAACACAAGGGGTTTCCTTCGACCTTATAATAATCTTCATTGTCATATTCAAGACTTCCGCCATAGTACTGGACTTAGAGATAAAGAGGAGCTCTTCGACTTCTATCATGCCTCACTTAGGATTGCGCGCCTTCATAGGGAATTGTCACTGCTTATGGACCCAAGCTTGGGTGATCTATCCATGACCAAGATGAAGCTTGGGTGAAACTAAGTGGAGGTCCGAACCGACTGATGTTGAAGAATCAGCGGATGAATTGTGGTTAGGGGTGAAATGCCACTCGAACCCAGAGCTAGCTGGTTCTCCTTGAAATGTGTTGAGGCGCAGCAGTTGACTGGACATCTAGGGTAAAGCACTGTTTCGGTGCAGGCCGCGAGAGCGGTGCCAAATCGAGGCAAACTCTGAATACTAGATATGACCCCAAAATAGCAGGGGTCAAGTTTGGACAGTGAGATGATGGGGGATAAGCTTCATCGTCAAGAGGGAAACAACCCGGATCACCAGCTAAGGCTCCTAAATGACTGCTCAGTAATAAAGGAGGTAGGGGTGCGAAGACAGCTAGGAGGTTTGCCTAAAGCAGCCACCCTTGAAAGAGTGCATAATAGCTCACTAATCGAGTGCTTATTGCTTTGAAGTTCTAAAGGCATGCTTTCCAATAATGAGAGAAATGGCTCTTTACACATTTCCTACTCACATTTATATAGTTGTCACTATGATGGCAGTGCATAACTTTAACTGTCAGGAACCGATAATTGATGCCTTATTCAATCAATATGATAATGAATGAGTAAGAACTGATGACGAGAATAATTATGATGAAAATGAAGTCAATGAGGGCCTAATGCATTGTGAACAAGGAGAGAACCTAACACATGGTGATCAAGGACAATAACTGTGGGAAATAAGGGATGCCATTGTTTATCCAATATTTTTTGTACATACTTAGGGTGGTGGAGTCTATTTTATTATATTTGAAAATATTCACTTGATTTAAATTTTTTTGAAATTATATTTGCAGAGATTGCAAGTCATGTGGTCGGTGTTAAAGCACACACAAATTGGTACAACTTTGATTTTATGTTGGTGATCCTATTCACCTACAAGGTTGACAAGGCTTCCCTTCATTGTGCAATTTAGTTTTTATGAAGTAATATAAATAATTTTTATGACATTTAACATTAATTATTTTATTATTACATACTAAAACTTCTTTTTGTAAACCTAACCAAACAAGTTTTGATGCGTTTTCTATAAAAAAGAGTACGTGCAAAAGTTAAGCCATCCAAACGACCATTTTTTTAAAAAGCTACTTTGAGTAAGTCAATTTTTTAAAATTACTTACATAAAAACATACTTAGCTTTAAATAAGTTTAACCAAACACAACCAAGTGTGTGCGCGGAATGAAAGCTTATTCCATGAGATAAAAACCTCTTGTAAATTTCCACATACTCTAATTGAAAGGTGTTCTACCAATATCCTATACGTTCGACCTTTACTTAAATGCAAACGGCCACAAGCGACCCACTGGCCTAATCCATCCTCTATGCCCATATACATGATACACAATCCGTCCTCAATGCTCACAAACATGCGAGACACATCGCAACCAACCCATCCGCCCTTCGCTGGTTGGAAGTTGGAACCCATTTCACTAATGGGTCATAAGTGGATGGACTATATAGATCTTCCTTTAAACAGAGCCCACCATCATTATACTATTTGGTAACCTGACAATAGTTATTATTTTTTAGGTGGCCGACCTCAAGATAATTCAGGAGTTCATTTTCTTACACAAGTAGGCTGAACTGAACATTTCATTAAAAACATATACTTAAAAGAAGTTCTTACTTAGCTAAATATGCAGACAATTTAAACTTAAAGAACCACAAATTAATCTACAAATACTTCCTCACATATTGTTGGATCGCTATATACAAATTTCTTTTTTGAAGACTTTATGGGAGAAAGACCCTTCAGATGTATGTTGCACAAGAAAGGACCACATATTTTTAACTACACAAGAAGGGCCCTCCAACCAATTTTAACTTTCTTTTAAGTGAGTGACAATATTATCTCTTGTTTTAGTTGAGCAACGATATCGTCGATCCTTTTTCTTTATTCCTCCAAATCCACTCTCCACAACATCATCATTCACAACACTTCCATCCTACCTAATTCATTCCTATTTTTACCTTCTTAGACCATTCATCTTCATCTTAACCTTGGATAAAATCCTTCTAAACCCATTTGCTAGGGAATCATAGATTTTGATGATGGATTTATGATTCTTCATGTCTCTCTTCGCTAATGGATTTTGAAAGGATATATCTAAGATGAAGATGGATAGTGTAAGTGGCTAAAAATAGAAATGGATTGGCTAGGATAGAGGTGTATTGGATGATGTAGAAGTTGTTGGGAGTGGGTTTGGTAGGAAGAAGGAGGAGCAACAATAAGTGGGTTTTGTAGGAAGATGTGGGAAATGGTTTTGGTACAAAGAAGAAGGAGCAATGGTATTGTTGCTCAACTAAAACAGATAATGCTATCCTAGCTCAATTAAAAATAGTTACAATGGGCAGAATGGCCTTCCTTGTACAGTTAAAATTATGAGATCCTTTTTCGTGGAATGGACATCTAAGAATTTTTTTCCATAATATCCTCTCCTTTTTTAATTAATTATTTTTTAATATAAATTTTTTTATAATGTAGGGTGTCCCAACCCTTTAAGTCAGACTAATTCTTTTTGTTTTGAAAGAAACAGAGTAAATCCCCTATTGCCTTAGAGTGGCAATACAATTTTATTTCACAACTTTTGAGAGTAAACTGTGGTCCTAACTGAACTATCTGTTGATATAAATTCATATGTGATGATTGCACAAATGAGTTTATCCTTCAATCACATAATTTCTTTAATTCATCATTGATTTTACTTTATTTCATAAGTTGCATGAGACTTGATCCGTGCATAGGAGCATTATACAAGTTTTTATAGCTAATACCTTTTGCGTTACACAATTTTTTAATACCAAGTCATTCCATGAGACTAGAATTCGCCAGTTGTCTCTATCATTTTAAGTTTTTTTAGTTTTTAGGATTTAAACTCATGACCAATTAACTCATCACTACTCCCTGCTAGGCAAAACTAGCTCTACACTCTTTTTAAGATAAACAACAGAAACAATTTTTTTATATTCCTACTGAGATTCAAACTTATGGCTGATTCTGATACCATACTAAATTTGATTAGTTAGCCATTTCTACTAGAATATAAAGACATTAATATACACAACCAAAATACTTTTTAATATTCTCTTATAGGTGGAGCCCACCCCTCAATTCACACTATATTTTATTTCAGACAATCCATTTCTTTCCATTTTATCAAGATAATATCAAAATAATATAGAAGTAATTCCACTAAAAATCCTCCCCGCGAAGCTTTCTTAGCACCCTTGACTGAGGACTATCAGGATCTCCTCTCTCTTTGGCAGCGCATAGCATAGCCTCTGCTCTCAAAAGAGCCTCCTCTGCAGTATCAAGCTGCTCTGGCAGCCACCCCTTCATCTCTTCCCCAGCACCATACTCCACTTCTTCCGCTCCCCCATCAGTAGCTTTTCTTATGGGTTTCCTCGTGTCTGCAATCATGATCTCAGAGATTGGAGAAGGCCTGTGTTCTTTATAGTAAGCTCTGTAAGCATCCTCATCATCTCTCCACTGTTGATCATTGTCAGGAGCCGCATCCCACCCTACGCAACTGACCTCTTCAACGGCTCTGGTGTGTGCATTGTGGCTCTGTCGCTTCTGTTTGTAACTAGGGTCCAAGGGTAGTTTTGGCGAAGATGGGATGTGGGCTATGTTGCTTGTTTGATAATAGAATTGGATTGTGTCAGATTTTGCGGAGAGGCAGGGTTTCTGAGCTGTAGCTGCCTTGGCTGCCTCCTCTCCTTCATCCTATAACACACAATGGTATTCAACTTCAGTTGGACCTATAAAAGGATTACACATTTTGAAGGTCTGTTTCTACCTGGATTTTGTGAAAGGGTGAAATTATTCTTATTTTCTCGTGCAGCACATTATTTCTTTGTTTAGCAAGAGACGATTGGAAGCATTCTCCTTGCTGAAAAGGAAAAAATAACTGATGACTTTGATTTCTTACTAAAGCTGTCACTTCCACCATTTTTTTTTTAGAGGATTGAAACTTGAAAGCAAAAGGTGTTGGATTGGGTGTGCATTAAAGCATAAAATCCCCACTTTAAATACAATTAGTTTCCTCCTCTTTTACTCCTCTTTATTTCTTGGAGTCTAATTGAAGAAATCAATCATTCTTTTGCTAGACTTTTTTCATCTGTGTTAACAAAAGTAAAGAGAGAATTTATTGCATTCAAATAGATAAAAATATTTAACTGCATCAATTAACATGCATTTAAATACACATTGTTTACAGAAAAAACTCACAAAGCGGAATGGTACATTATTAATCATAGTAGAAACTCACATCATTAGAACATACAAATAAAAATCAACAAGGAAATAAATAGACCTTTAATGTGATTTAAACAACTGCCAGGTGCAACCGCACCCAGGTGATAGAACGTGGGTTTGCCCCTGCTGACAATGGTATTTAACTTCAGTTGGGCATAGAAAAAGATTACACATTTTGAAGGGTCTGTTTCTACCTGCTCTTTGAAGGTCTGTTTTTACCTGGATTTTATGAAAGGGGGAAATCATTCTTGTTTTCTCGTGCAACTCATTGTTTCATTGTTTACCAAGAGACGCTTGGAAACACATTCTCCTTGCCGAAGAGAAATCAATAACTGATGACTTTGATTTCTGACTAAAGCTCTCTCTTCCACCCTTTTTTTTTTTTTTTTGGTTGGAGGATTGAAACTTTAAAGTGGAAAGTGTTGGAGTGAATGTGCATTAAAGTACAAAATCTCCACTTTTAATGCACTCAGTTTCATCCTCTTTGACTCTTTTTTATTTCCAATCGAGTGTACGATTATTGAAAATTCCAATCTGAAAAGTCGTTTTTTTCTAAAAGCATACATCCATAAGTCCATATGCAAAATCTGCTTTAAAATAAATCTCTAAAAACGTAATTCGACTACCAATTATTTTGATAATTTTTTTACTTTCTCTTCAATCCTATTGTTTTATAATTATTTTCAGTAATCAAATTTTTAACTTTTTCTTCAATCCTATTATTTTACAATTATTATCAATTATTATGGTAATCAACATACACCGGAGTCCAACAAGACGTCCATGTGGATTTTTTTTCAACGGAAGGGTATAAATTAGAAAATCAGAACACTCTCTGTTACCAAGGAAAATCATTTCATTATTTTTTTACTTTTAATTTTGAAAAAGAGTTGTGCCCATCAACAAAGCACCACAAAATAGGAACAATTTTCCTTGCCAGCATTGTAGGGTTTCCTTCGCTAGAGAGCCCAATGGCAAGAGTGAATCAATTCTATATCCCAGTAGAAATGGGTTGGGGACCAAATGTAACATCAATACACTGGGTCCCAACCATTAGTGGGAAATAAATGCCCTCCCTCCCTCATGAGATTTGGTAATTAGAAATTACAAAGGCCCATAGCCAAGCCAGGCCAAGCCCGACGCATGCAGTAGATACAGGCCCAATCAAGCTGGGTCAAACAGATTGTTTTATGAGTCATACGGGCTTTCTAGTAATTTTTGAAGCCCAGTCGAGCCCTGCACGGCTTTCTATCAGAATATTCAAGTTTGGCCCAAATAATAAACGGGTCTGAGCCGGCCAGGAGCACCCCTATATTGAGGAGAAATAAAATCACCTGGGGAGGTTTGGAGTGAACAGCGGGGCCTCCAGCACCACAGCATTGAGATGTTGTAGAAAGTGGGTAATTAGAGAGACGCTTTGGAAATAAGGGGAAGAAAGAAGACCATCTTTCTACTACCAAGCTTGATTGCATTCTTTTCGTCTCTCTTCCTCTTCAGGTTTTTTCTCTCCCCGTATGAAAGAAGAACGAACTAAAATGATCCCATCCTTTTGAAAACAAAGGAAAAGGAGTCTAAGAAGGACAGGTGTAGGGACATGTAGGTGGTAGAAGTTGCTAGAGACTTGTAGCGGCTGCTGCTGCTGCCCCACTACCTACATGTGTCACAATCTTGGAAAATTTAACGTAATGGTTCTGAAATCCCAGCCGGTTAATGTTATTTCATCCAAGCCTCAATTTAGTTTGAGTGGAGCCCATCAAGGGATTATTTCATCCCCTTTAGAAGACCAAAGTCAAGTGTGTTGTATCTGATCAATTTGATCAGTACCTAAAGTCGACTGTTGTCAATCTGACAGCGCCTTTTCTGATACATGATCAGTTCCAAATTAAAATCACATGTTTTCACAAGCATTCAAATGGTGAGCTCGGGCCTTGCTTGAGGAGGACCACAGTGGTTCCCCGGTTGGCGAGCCCAATTGTTATCTAGCTGCCCAAGAAGTGACACCTGGCTACTTCATTCTTTCCCACATGTGTGGCTTTTTTCATCGTGTGGGCTCCTTTGAGTCCAGCCCCCTAAACACGCATAAAAAAATAAAAATAATAAATAAATAATAATAATAAATAAAAGAAAACTCCGCTTGATGAGAAAGTGATTTTAGTAATTTAGATTTAGAAGGGATACACTTGTGTGGGTACACTTTATGGAGCAACATAATACATCAGGGGAAAAATGAGATGGAGATGCACGGACAGAAATGGGCCTGTATCAACATTTGCAGGGAATCACTTTTTTTTTTAAAATAATTATAAATATTTAAAGAGCTGAGTGGTGACAGATATAAGGTGGACACAAAAATAATTTCTCCCATTTTTACGTTTCTTCAAATATTTTTATTATTTTATTTTATTTTTGTTAGATTGGATTGTTAGATGTAAGTGGTCTTCATGACCACATGTCTAGCAATGTAGGGCCCCACTTTAAGTGCATTAATTATGATATGCTTTCCCCTATAGTTTTATTTTAATAAATCCATCTTGGACGTACTTTCTGAAACCCAATCTAGTAGCATTCTGTTTTGGCTAATCATTAAGGGAATGAAGGAAACTTCTAATATGATTATTTTGATGGGAAGAAATTTGTGTAGGCTTATCTATAGTAGTGGTTTGCCGGTCCTCTCTTTCTCTCGTTTCACCACATATTGCATAATACCCATCAACTCCCACTTTTAGGTTTCTTCAAATATTTTTATTATTTTATTTTATTTTTGATAGATTGGATTGTTAGATGTAAGTGGTCCTCATGACCACATGTCTAACAATGTAGGCCCACTTTAAGTCCATTAATTATGATATGCTTTTTCCTTTAGTTTCATTTTAATAAATCTATCTTGGACTTACTTTCTGGAAACCAATCTAATAGGACTCTTTTCTAGCTTATCATTGAGGGGATGAAGGAAACTTACATATTTAATATGATTATCCTAATGGGAAGAAATCCATGTAGGATTATATCAAGATCATAGTGCAAAGGTCTAAACAATGTTATTTATCAGGATTATTTTTTATTTGAGAATTTTCATTGTTATTTATCATACAGTTTATAGGATGCCATTAGAAGTCTTTATGAGGTTGATAGATCTCTTGCACAACAAGATCTAAATAATGACTTGGTTGCAAATGTGTTCATTTAGTTTTCTTGTTGATTATAAAGCATGACATGTGTGAATTTCATATTTATCAACATTTAGTTTTTAATATAGATCATTGTCTTTATTCTCATGTACAATATTTATTTTTCATAATTATATATCTTTATAATTAAATATATAATATCTTAGTTATAGGTATGTGATGAATCACTATTTATAATTAAATATATAATAGTGTTATAATTAAATATAACACCATTTATTTCTAATAATATTATAGGCATGTGATGAATCACTACATCAAGAGACACAGATAGAACAAGCACGTCTACAGATAAGATTAACTCAGCATCGATTGATGTATTTGGTGGATAAGGATATTTGTGTTGCTTATGGGACAATGATTGGTTCGTCGCTTGACTATATATCTATGATGTTATAGGATTATCATGGATGAGATTCTTAATTATTTGATCCAATCACTTAGTGGAGATAAAATTTTTGGAGATATCACATTTAACAATTTGATTGATTGGCCCATGTACAAAGCTTTAGATTAGTTTCATTTGACTTTGTTGCACTTTCGACTTTAGTTTAAATTACCGTCTTGGAATGACTTCACTTGAAGCATTTGGTTTTATATATTGGATTGAATTTTAACTTTAGTGACTTTAATTATGCTAATTGATGATTGTTCGTATCTAAGGTGTTATTGTCGTATCTATGGATGGATTATCATTTACATTTATTGAATGGATGATTATATAAATCCTATATATAGGTACTTTTTTTAATTAAAAACAAGGAAAAAAATGACACCTACTAACACTTGATAATTTGAAGAAGACTCTAGATGCTTCTTAAAAATGACAGTTTTACAACTTGATAATTTTTGGAAAAATTTTTTGTTAATAATTTATTTTAAAAAATGACGGTTTTCATAAGAAAAAAATGAGAGCAACTAGCACTAGAAAAAAAATGATAGCTTGAAATACTTGTTAAGTTAAGACTTACATGACAGCCACGGACACTTGTTTTTGAAAAGCCACACCAATATTTATGACGATCAAAATGACAGTTTGGACCACTATTTTTCAATTAAACAATAGTGCAAAACACTAGTTTTTTTCAAATTTTGATGTAGTAAATGATCTCTTTCAATTATCATGTCTTTAATTCCAAATGATACAGCATGCTATGTTTTATTACTTGTCTATTCTTGTTGAATCGTTGTATTAAGAGTGCTATCCTTCGTGTTGTAGGAACACTAGATACCGATTCGACTATCGACTCCATCATGGAGGAGATCCCGCCAGTTTCTTTCGAAATAGTTGAGTGGGCTCTTGATGATGTCCTCTGTTAGATGTCTACCGTAGTGCGAATGGGTTTTTGGGAATCTAGGGCTTGAGACTATGGCGCTCATTTTACACATCATCCTGATGAACTTCTTAAACTTATGTTTTATATACTGTTGGTATGTATTATTTGGTCTTTAGACCGTGAGTTATGTTATGTACTTATGCACATAAGCCCATGTCACGGGTAAACTTTCCTTTAGTTTTGAATGTTTGACATTTAGATTATGCAGAGTTTATGGTATTAAAAGACTTTATTTAAATTGGTTTTATTATTAATTGATTAAGCATGTACTTATTTATGATCAATACCATCAGAGGTTGTGCAATGTGTATGATATGCACTTAGCTTCCACAAATTGTTTAAAATTACACGTATTTATGGATCTTCCTCACACGTGATCCCTTTGGATTCCCTTGTGGTAGTTCATATGTGCCGTATTATTGCATGAATCACCACGGGATATGTGTGACATGTAACTGGCATAGACTAACTACCCTAATTTTGGGCCCAATGAAGTAAGTACGATATCAAAGAATGAACAAGTAAAGGAATAAAAGACTTAGAAATCCTAGAGAACGTGGTGAGGACACAATTGATGCATTGGATTACAGATTTATAGTGTGTCTAAGTTTGATGATGCCTTATTATAGTACCAATCAAGGAGGTGATGAGGAGGATGTGTTTGTTGAGATACTGAGAAATGATCTACAACCTCTGCCTCCACTGCCTCTGACTACCATTGACAGATTCATGATGATGCTACAGACCATTCAGACTATGTAAGCTTAGATCACCACATTCATTGAGAGGCAAAGGCATGCTCCACCCCAGGCTGAACCAAATGTGGGCAGCCAAGTGATACTGCAGGCGAGAGAAATGACCCAATGCCATGTGCAAAAAATTTCAAAAAATAGGACCTACAAAGTTTATGAGAAAGAAGACCCGATTAAGGCGGATGAATGGATGGAACATGGCAAGAATGTCTTTTATTCAATAATTTGCACAGACAAGCAACAAGTTGTTGTCATGGCTTCTATGTTCCATGGTATTGCTAACATTTGCTGGAAGAGCATCCCCCCAATGTATCAAACCATGCTCGAAGCAACTATCTAGGAGACATTCAAGAAGCAATTCTAGAAGAAGTTCATTCCCAAGCACCTCACATGCTAGAAGAAGGCTAAGTTTCTCACATTGAAGTAGAATTTCATGAAGATTGCTGGCTATATCCACACCTTCACCCTGCTTTCTAGTTTTGTTGAGGATGTGATTGACATTGATGAAAAGAAGATTGAAAGGTTTATTAAGGGGTCGAGACCCTCCCTTACGGGGCATGTTACTACATTTTAGAGGCTTGCAAATTATGAGGATGCCATCGAGAGAGCCTAAGCAGAAGTACTTGAGCAGAAGATGCCAGCAGGCTAACCCAAGAGAAATGTTCAATCTTCGGGGAAACATCATCAGCATCTTAAGAAGCAAAAGAGTGGTGGCACTAGTGGTGGTGCAGGCAGGCCAGTTTGTGGCCACTGTGGAAAGTGTCATGCAACGAGCGCTTGTTGGAAATCAACTAGAGCATGATTTCGATGTGGTTCCATAGACCACAAATGTCAGATTATCCCAAGAGGAAGATGGATTTTTGCGCCCCCACGGTGCCAATAGTCTGTTAGAGTCGCTTTGCTAGCTCCTCCATCGCATCCAGCTATGCAAGCTCCCCAGAGACCATAATAGTAACTAGATAGATAAGCTTAGAGGCAGGGACAACAGAGGCAGGGCCGACCAAGGTCACAACAAACATGGTGTATTTACGTAGTGACTCACTTCGAGGCAGATGCAGCGGAAAACGTTCTAAAAGATAAAATCTCTATCTATAATTTTGAAGCTATATTGTTGTTTGATCCTGGATCGACTCACTCGAATGTTGCTCTGCATTTTGAGGGTGAACTTAGGGAGCCACCGGCATAACTACCTTATGTTTTTACTGTCACATCCCTGTTGGACAGAGGGTTGTTTACGAGCTCTTCTACCTTAGATATAGATTTCAAGTGGGCAAGTTGCAAATCTAGTAGATCTAATTGTGCTAGCGATGCATGATTTCAAAGTGATCCTAGGCATGAATTGGCTAGCAAGGTACAGAGCCTCTTTAGACTGTTTCCATGAGACCATCGCCTTTAAGGTGGATGAGGCCAATCCTAGTGTAGTCTTCGAGGGTATGTAGATCAAGCGCTTAGATACCAGGATGGTTTTTAATCTTAGAGTGGAGTGATTGATGCAGTGCTTATAGGGAATATATTTCCTTCATCTTTGAGAAAAAGTATCCCAAGAAGTTGGAAGAAATTCTAGTACCTTGAGAGTTTCCAAATGTATTTCCAGATGAGGTTCCAGGATTGCTACTATAAAAAAAGGTCAACTTCTCTATAGAGCTTGTGACTGACACCGCTCCGATTTCTAAGGCCCAGTATAGGATGAAACTTGGAGAGTTGCATGAGTTGAAGGTTCAGTTGCAGGATCTATTGTATAAAGGCTTCATTTGTCCTAATATTTCACCATGGGGTGCTTCATTGTTGTTCGTTAAGAAGAAAAATGACACTCTTCTTATATGTGTATTGATTATAGGCAGTTAAATCATGACTATTAAGAATAAATATCCACTGCCTCGTATTAATGAATTATTTGATCAACTTCATTGTGTAGCATTCTTTTCTAAGATTGATTTGAGATTTGGTTATCATCAGTTGAGGATGAGAGAGCATGATGTTTCCAAGATAGCTTTCGGACTAGATATGGGCATTATGAGTTCTTGGTCTTGCCTTTTGGATGGATGAATGCCCCAGCAGCGTTTATGGCTTTGATGAATAAAATCTTTGTTTTTTTCCTTGACCAGTTCATGGTAGTTTTCATTGATGACATTCTAGTATATTTGAAGTCTATTGATGAGCATACCGAGTATTTGAGGTAATTCCTTCAGATCTAAGGAATAATCAATTGTATGCCAACTTAGAAAAGTGTAACTTTTGGTTAGAGCAAGTAGCGGTTTTGGGTCATATCATATCTAGAGATGGACTTGCAGTTGATTTGGCTAAGATTAATGCTGTTACCAATTTGCAGAGTCCTAAAACAGTTGCAAAGATTCAAAGCTTTCTTGGTCTTGCAGGTTATTATTGTAGATTTGTTAAGAACTTTCCAAAAATTTAAACTTTGTTGACTAAGTTTACTCGAAAGAATGTGCCTTTAATGTAGACAAATGAGTGTGAGTTTAGTTTCTAGTTGCTTAAAGGGAAATTGACCACAGCCCAATCCAATCATTTCTTGAAGGAAGTGGTGGATTTGTGATATATTCAAATGCTTCTCGAGTTGGTCTAAGGTGAGTTTTGATGTTGAATGGTAGAGTGATAGCCTATGGTTCTCAACAGTTAAAAGAGCGTGAGAAAAATTATGCCATCCATGATCTTGAATTGGCAGCTATTGTATTTGCATTGAAACTTTGGAGACATTATATTTACAAAGAGAGATTTGAGGTTCATCTTGACCGTAGGAGTTAATAGTATCTATTTTCCAAACAAGATTAAAATATGAGACGAAGTCGATGGCTTGAGCTTATTAAAGAGTATGATTTTCCAATTAAGTACTTTTCGGGTAAAAGAAATGTGGTGGTGGATGCTCTTAGTAGGAAATCTTTTGAGCTTACAATCTTTTATGGTGAGTGGTCTTTAGTTGAGGAGTTCAAAGATCTGGATGTTGAGATTGAGTTCATCAGTAATAGGTTATAATTGTAGCGATGTTTATCTTCGAGCCAGTGTTGATTCAATAGATGAAGGACATACAATTTGAGCACCAAGAGTTAATTAGACTTCATGATCCTATTGCAGAGAGGACAGATTTCAGGATTGTTTAGGGTGTTTTGTATTTTAAAGATTGATTGTGTGTGGTAGCTATTGATAAGACGAATAATTTGATCATATCTGAGGCACATCATACTTGCTGTTCTTTGCATCCCAGGAATACCAAGACCTACTAAAATCTTAAGGGTAGGTTCTGGTAAAAGAATATGAAGAGGGAGATAGTAGGCTTGCTGTCTAGATATCTCACCTGCCAGCGTATTAAGACTGAACATAGGAAACCTCCAGGCTTATTGTATGTTTTGTAGATAGCGAAGTGGAAATGAGAGAATATCACCGTGGACTTTGTTTCAGAGCTACTTTTGACAAGTTAGCGTCATTATTACATTTGGCTGATTATAGATCGTTTGTCAAAATCAACCCATTTTATTCCCTACACGAAAGGCAAGAAATTTAGTGAGATGGCAGAGGTCTTAGTGCAAGAGGTTACTAGGCTCCATGGTACTACAGTTTCTTTTGTGTCTGATTGGGATAGCAGATATGTCTCACGTTGTTGGTAGATGTTTCAGTAATCGATGGGAACTAAGCTCAACTTCCGATTGGCGTACCACCTACAGACAGATGGCCAACACCATTTGAACTCTTAAGGATATGCTTTTTTCTAGCGTGCTTGACTTCAAGAAGGAATGAGATTGTGATCTAGCGCTATGCGAGTTTGCCTAAAACAACAATTATCATGCTAGCATTGGGATGCATTTTTTTTGAGGCATTATATGGTTGTCATTGTTGTACTCTAATTTCGTTGGAAAAGGTCAAAGTTAGAAGCTTTCTTAGGCCTTCAATTATTGTGGATACTGCAGAGAAAAAGAAATTTGAGATTGTTTGCTCTCCCCAGAAGAGCCATGTCGACAACTGTCAATGAGATGTTATGTTCCAGATTGGAGATATGGTGTTCTAAAAAGTTTATCCAATGAAAGGCACCATCACGTTCTAGTAGGAAGGCAAGTTGGCTCTAAGATCCGTGGAACCATTCGAGATTAAGAGGAGAGTTAGTAATCTTACTTATAAATGGATTCTTCTGCTAGAGTTAGCCAAAGTGCACGATGTTTTCCATATGTCCATGTTCGAAAGTATATTCTAGATTCAACGCAAGTTATCAAGCACGAGGAGATTCAAGTATAGCAACATGCAACTTATGTGGAGTGCCCTCTTCATCTCATCAATAGAAGGAGTATGTGTTGCGAACACAAATGATTCATTGGGTTAAGATTCTCTAGGGGCACCATGGTCCCAAAAAGGTCACTTAGGAGCTCGAAGAGCAAGTTCTGGATAAGTATCTAGGACTCTTTCAGTGTATTTGATAGGTATGTTTCATTTAGAGGACCAAATGGCCCTAACCGCGGGAGGATGTAAGATCCTAACCCCAAATTTAGGGTTTAATTGCTAATGAATCATTTTTTAAATTAATTAATTATGTAGTAGTCTAATTTGATGATTATATGTTGTTTGGGTCTTGGTTAGGTAGTTGGGTTAGACCTTAACCTTGATTAGGTAGTTAGCTGAAATCTTGCAATTTTCGTTCATGGTCTTGGATCATTTCATCATTTTCTCATTTCATTCGAAGCATTTCATTAGCCAACATACCCTAAACCTATTTTTATATCAAGAAACCCCAAGTGTCCCAATTTGTAATATGCCTAAAGAAATAGCCTTGTTCAACGTGCATCTTCGTGTTTTAATTTTCTAAGATTGAGTCATTCATGCATTGTTTCATGCATATCATACATTTTTGCATTGATTGGAGCGTAGAAATAGGCTTAGGATTGATTTTAGAATTAGGAATCATTAATTGCAACGTTTATTTATTTTTGTTATTTATTTCATTATTTTTTCCTTTTGTAAAGTTGGAAAGGACCTAACCATATTTTCTCTCTTTGGATTCAACCTTGTACTCACTGGGATACTACTACATCGATACTCTACGCTCGGAGCTTTTCCAATCATGTTTTTTGATGTCATTGTCGGGAAGTGCCATTTGAGGTGACTTTCGACTTTCTTGGGTTGAGTGAGTTTGCAAATTATTTATTTATTTTTTAAATGTAGGAGATGCATGTATAATTGGATTACCGCCCTAATCGCGTTAGGTCTTGCATGGAATGTTAGAAAATCACTAAAAAAATTTCTAAGTAATTCCTAAAAGGTATTGGTTTTCCAAAACTTTTCTTTTTCTTTCTTTGAAAAATCACATTTAAGTAAACTCTTTAGGAAGAGAGCACACCCATGACTAAAGACTGCGTTCTTTGGTTAAACTCAATGTCCGTAGTGAAGCCTTTGTCCATGAAAGGGGGATAACTTGACTATTCAAGGAACTGGTCCTCTAAACTGGTCCATTAAGTACATCCTACTACTCCCTGGTGACTGATCTGGTTGAGTCTTGGCTTCTTAAGTGTGAGTTGGCAACCTACGTGTAACTCTTGACTTAAGGGTATTAGGTGGTTCCTAGTCTAGTTGCATTTATTTTTTCAAAAAAAGAAAAAAAAGCAAAAAGAAAAGAAGAGAGGGAAAAGGTGATTTCAACAATGGACCAATGGGCACCCACAATTAAGAGGAAATCAATTTAAGGGCAAACAATGGAGCAATTACACGAACAAGCGAAAAACAATGATTTTCATCAAACTACTTGTTCACTTGGATCGTATGGATGGAAATGGCTGACCACCGTGGCCATGATTACAAAGAGGGGTCCATGGAAAATTTCAATGGAATGATGATCAAGGGTTATGAACCAACAGGGGTCCCACTTAACTACCCATACCCCACACAGTCATTCACTCCTCACAATATGGATGTGGGATTACTATGGCAGGTAGAATCAACAATGAATAAATGGCCTTGCCATAATTTCATGGGTAGCGTGTGTAGCCCAAATTGATATTATCAATCATTTTCTAATTGGCATGATGGGCCCAATATAGATAATGTTCACTATCTCCAAAAATTTTCTCTGGTTACATCTTACTAATCATATGAACCTTATGATCTGCCTCTGCTCGAATGATCATATGCACCACCGCTGCTGTCAAAACCTTTGGAGGAATCTTTTGAGGATATACTATCGAAGTTCATGCAAAGAACCATAAAATCCTTTTGTAAACTAGCATCTTTGGTTAGTCAAATTGTATTTTAATTAGAAAAAGAAAATAAGACCCTTGGAAGTGAGATAGCAATTCATCCAGATGCTCCATTAATTATTGAAAATTCAATGGATATGGATCACATAAATACGCAATGGATTTCTAAGGGTGCACATTAGGATATGGATGTTGGCACGAGGCATGAACTAGAAGATGACCCATAGGAGCCCTTGTACTCCACTTTTCCACGGTATCACCCATTCCACTATCTTAAAGAAGAGACTCTACCCATCTATATAGACCCTTTCTATGATTCATACTCCTCTAATGACATGTCATGTTTCCAAAAATTTGATAATCCCATGATTAAAGAAACCGCGAAGTTTCCCCATGAGTGCCAAATGAAACATTATAATCGGGAGGATGATGCCATTTTCCAGTTAATAGAGATTTTGAAATCTAGTGTTAAATTCTTTAGCAACTCTGATGATCCAATGCTTATAGAAATTTCCCATTCATTTTCTAACCCTTTTTGGTATTCAAACAAACTTCTGGAATTGGAAAAATGTGGTACCATTCAGACCTCTGAGTATGCCTTTACGGAAACCTTTAAGCCTGTGCCTATTGTGACTATCGAAATAAAGCCTTTGTGACTATCGAAATAAAGCCTATAGAATTTATGACACGGGAGGATCTAGGGCCACCTAGCTATTCATTTCAACCTTTTTTCTTCTATTTCAAAGATCCATTTTTAAGGAAGGAGGAAGAATTTTTCGTATTGGTCCTTTCTTCACAGATTTTTGTATTGGTCCTTTCTTCACACATTAAATAGGAACATGCAATCCTCATTTTCACAGTGCTTCAAGTTCACATGGTTCATTCATTATTTGTGCTTCTTATTAACTGTATGGAGGAAAATTTCATTTGGGTTCCACGTAAATCCCATGGCTTCGGATCTAGTAGTGTAGGTTTCGTTTTGCATTGTAGTGCAGACTTTTATTTGGTAGAATGGCTTTTTGTACTTTTTTTTTTGTTTTGTCTAACCTTGGACAGGGAGCTCTAAGAAAAAATCTTCGTATAACTTTTCTCTAGGTTTTGTCTAACCTTGAAGATCTTTTTCTGTTACTGTTTAACCCCTGCACATTTATTTTTCTCATGTTACATTATCATTCTATTGCATTACATGCATGACATTGAGGACGTTGTCTACATTAAGTTGGAGGGGTGGGAGACCCGTTGCAAATTATGATGAATGCAAGGATTCAAGTCCACATTCAGGCATTCAAACACACAGAAAAATGGGACATAATTATAGATCATCATTAAATTCCCTTTATTTACATGGGTTCAAATGCTCTGACCTCCAGAAGCAAATTGTTTACAAGTTTTAGAAGATCACAGTCCCTCCCTTTGGACGCAGATGTAATCCAAACTAAGTTAAAAAGATGAGAATTTTGAATTACTTGAAGCTTTTGGAAAAAGTGCACAAAATAGAGGGCGGGGGTCAGAGACCGTGGTCTCAGTCATTGACTATCAATGGCCAAATTTCTCTACTTCACCCTCCGATTTGCTTCTGGACCTCCTTCAAAGTACTACAAACTATGTTCTTCAAACTTTAATCATGTAAACAACAACTTAGAAGGCCAAATCCAATTCCAAAATCACCTATGATCTTTGAAAATAACCACTTTAATTTGTTGACTACTTTTTTGCAAATTGGAAAAGGATGCAAAAAAAATGGTCAAAGTTGTGTCATTCTAACCCTATGAATTTCAAAGGTTAGAATGGTATCAATAAGAACTTCACTGCAACTTCTAACATAACCATGACCCTTTAAGTGGGAAAATCAAAGAAGAGAGCAAGGTTTCATCCTTTGAATTTGCCATGTCCAATTAAAAAGCCTTCATGTACTTCCCAAGACTTAAGAAAGACTCCCTTCACTTGCAGGCTTGCAGCCATGGCCTCACCTTGAGATGGTGAGAGCTGGAAAAGAACTTAGGTGTTGCAGAAGATGCTCTTGGTGAAGAATCCTTTTGAATCTTGGCCAAACTATTGCCAAATGCTTATGTATAGAATGCCTAGAGAGTGGAGAGAGTCCAAAGACTCAAGTGTGTTTTTTTATAGACTTTAGAGGGAGTTTGGGTGGTTTCCAGTATTTAAAATTTGAAATAAAGTGGAATAACCACTTGAAACCATCTAAAACCACTAGCAGGTGATAGTGATTGTGAGCTCACAGTCATTAAAAGTAGCACATGCAGGTTTTTACCCTTTGGGGCTGATCCTTGTTGGTTTAGGGGCCAAATGTCTAAACGTCACAAAATTTTAAAAAATGTTTTCTAGCACTATTTTGAGCATGTCACATACGTTTCATCATGCTTTGACCTCTAGAATTTGGTCAACTCTCCTTTTGACTTTTCTTGAAAGTGGACCATTGCTTTAGTTGTTTGGGGCCCAAATGACATATGATGATCTTGAAACTTTGAGAAGTTGATATCAGGGAAACTTTAAAGGCTTTATACAAATTTCATGTAATTTTAGTAACTGTCTTTGGCTTCCCATAACTGAATTTCATGCAAATTGCCACAGTTACCTTCCTGCCTTCCATATATTCTTATCATGTTATCACATGTTATGATATCTACTGTTTCCTTATATTGCTATTGTTTACCGTAATATGTCAATTGACACTATTTTGTTTCAAGTTACAAACTTAATGAGATGATTGTAAGTCTTGCCAAGCAAGCATGACACACACGCATGTAAGATATGTTCTTTTTATCCATTAACTCATGGAGTGCACTGTTGAGCTTCAGCTATCATTAGGCTCGAAGGAGCTAAGTATGAGTTCAAATTACTTTATATTTGTATCCCTAGTACAGTAGTCTATATTGGAGTAATTAAATCGATGCTCCTTGGGTAATCAGATTAGCTACCTGATTCTCGTGATGCACATGTACATTCTCTTTGGCAAGTATCTAGTTCTGTGGTTGCCAATTGGCAAGTATGTTTTATGTTACATTGATTCCTTATATTCATGGTTTTTCATATTCTAATGTGCCTATTATTTGATCAATGAATCTCTTTCAATTCACAAGTCTTTATTTCCAATTAATACAGCACGCTATTTTCTATTACTTGCCTATTTTTGTTGAATCGTTGTATTCATGGTGCTATCCTTGCGTTGTAAGAACCCCAAATAGTGAACCAACTATCAACTTTGTCATGGAGAAGACCCCGCCAATTCCTTTTGGAATAGATGAGTGGGCTCTCGGTGATGCCTTTTGTTAGATGTCTATCGTAGTGTGTAATGGGTTTTCGGGAATATAGGGCATGAGACTCTGGTTGGCTCATTTTACTCATCATCCTGATGAACTTCTTAAACTTATGTTTTATATACTATTGCCATGTATTATCTTGTCTATAGACTATTGAGTTATGTCATGTACTTATGCACTTGAGCCCATGTCACAGGCAAACTTTCCTTTAGTTTTGAATGTTGGACATTTAGACTATGCATGGTTTATGGTATTAAAAGACTTAATTGAACTAGGTTTTATTATGAATTGATTAAGCAAGTACTTCTTTATGATCAATACCATCACACGTTATGTAATGTGTATGATATGCACTTAGGTTCCACAAATTTTTTAAAATTACATGTGTTTATGGATCTTCTTCACACGTGATCCCTACGGATTCTCTTATGGCAGTTCATATGTGCCATGTTTTAGCACGAATTGCTTTGGGAGACATGTGCTACATCGCCGGCATATCCTAATTACCCTAATCTCGGGCCCGGGACGTGACATATGTAAGTATGGTATCAGAGATTGAACAATTATCTCAAAAGGGGTTAAGTCCCACACTAGTTTAGAGTGGAAAGCGACATATTTAAGCACTTGATTATATCCCAAACTCTTTACTCTTGTCAAGAGAAAAACTATATATTATCATGTGGGAAAAATTATAAATAAAAACAATGGTTTTTAGCACTTGTTTATTAGGTTAAAAACCACAGTGCTACACTCTTGTTTTTTTAACCTAAAAGTTTAAAGGAAAATAAACCTAAAATCAACTTTCGTTAAGGACCTCTCCCATTTCGCAAGTCTTCTATAAAACCCAACTCCTGCGCAGACCTCTCCCTCTCCATAGAGCACAAATTAGTCATCTCCTCCTCATCTCCCAGCAAACATTTGGCACACGGGCATTGCCAGGTTCTCTCGAGTCACCATCACAGGTACAATCTCTTCTTATTTTCCTTATACCCCCTCCTCTTTTTCTCTTTGTTTTTGTATTGCCAAATTAGAAAATTCAAGTCATTTCCCTAATAAGAGGAATCTGTTAAGTGATAAGGCTTTGTAATCCATTTATCAGTTTTTGTTCTTTTTCCATTCCAATTACAGATCTGTTGAAATTTTCGATATGTTTGGATTTTAGGTTTTTGTTGTATGGATTTGGATTTTCTTATTCCATTCTGTAGATAAAATCACAATCGTGTTTGGTATCGTTGTTGGGTTCAGTGTTTTTGATTGGATAGCCTTTCATAGTACTACGTCTGTAAATCTCAGTTACCCGTCTCTTTTTACTTAGTTTCCAATTATTCCTTCTACTACTTTCTTCCTTCTAGACCTAAGAAAGAAGTGAAACTATTCGGTTGGCACTATCTTTTTAAAATCTGAAGGGTTCAAATGCATATTCACGTTCTTGTGGGACATTACAAAATTTAAGTCCACTATGGGTTGACTTCTAAAAAAAATATGACAAAAGTACTAAAAGAATTCATGTATTTTTTTACACAAAAGGGCCCACTTTCTCAAACATAAGTGGGCCCAAGTTTGAAAAAAAATCAAGACGAAGTGGTTATGATCTGCCATATATATTTGGGTGTACAGAGAATGTAAAGGGAGCTCATGAATTGTGTGGAATCTCACCACATGGGGCCTCCACATATTGCTCTATTTCACACATATAGTTTGGCCACAGGTGAATCACCAATTGAGGGCCATGTTTTTACTTAAACGTAGAATCTTTTTTACAGTTGCATGGAAGAATAGTGTAATAGACTAAAATGCATTTGAGTTGTGATCATCGTTACAGGTTTTCATTGCTTGGAGTAAGTGGACTGTACAGTGGGCCCAAGTTTGGCATTGAGGTTTGTTTTATTTTGCCTTCCATTCTTTTTATATACTTTGCATCATAATGATCATCATCATCCACCATTCTGTTTAGGTACCATGAATAGTTGTAGGCCTTGTTGACCTATTTGACTTGTCAGCTTTAGATCCCTTTGCCTCAAGATAAGTAGACTGTTGATGGCATTGGGCAGATAGTTGACTATAAAAACTTGACACACAAAACTGGTTTACTATTTTTTTAGAGGTAGTACTCTACCTACACATCATAGTTGAGAGTCAGTAGAAGAAAACCGTGATGATTATCATCTTTCTTTTTTGGCAAATATATTTAGGTCTAACCTGAAATTCAGCTTCCTATTTCCAGCACCATTCATCTCTAGTACAATGCAAGGTGATAGGTAGAGGAGTAAATCTCCTTCAATTAAGGAGAAAATCTAAGCAACATAGGTACCACACTTCCCCTCATCATGCCACTGGGTGGCAGCTTATTTTAGATTTATCGTTGAAATTATATTGGGTGTATAATTACTTTTTCTAGTCCCAATAGCTTTTGTTTAATCTATCTTTACACCTTTTTTTAATCTATATTTTCATGCATTTTAGTACAATTTAAAATATGTGGTGATAGGAGATAAGTCATACGAAGCTTCCTTTTCTGCATCAACATCTATGACTCCTTAAAGTTGTTCTTGTGCAAGTATGTATCGCTTATTTTCATTTATTTCTCACTTATTCAGTATTTCTCATTATAGTCTCATTGATTGTTACAAATTTACAATAGGTACTCTTACTCATGTTGCCTTTGGCATTGATGGTTAACCTATAGGGCCTAATTCGACGATCTTCAACACACATATAGGTATGTAACAAGGACAAATGTTCCACCCAGCTATACCAGCTGGAAAAAAGTAGATGCTTTTAAAGATCAAGTATGCGATCTTGTATTTGTGAGTGTTTTGTACAATTATTACTATTATTTATAGATAGTAATTTGATGTGGTACATGCAAGAGTTAAATTATTTTTTGTATTTTACACAATGTTAATATGAAGTTTCAGCATGCCACAAACAATATGTGTTGAAGAAAGCAAATGATAGTTGGAGGGATTGAAAGTCATTTCTTCATCATAATATCTGTGATAAATATGCCATATATGCATAGAGGAAAGCTCATGTCCCCTTACATGTCAAAGAGGAAGATTGGAAGTCAGTTGTAGACATGGAATCAATGGAAAAGGCCCAAGCCTCCAGGGAAAAAAGTAGGATTATTAAATATCCAAGATGGTTTCCCCTCACACTCTCGAAAGAAAGGGACAGGCTAGGGTGGTGGATATATAGTAAGTGTAATGTTTATATCATGTTTAATTTACATATGTGTTTTTCAAATACTTTAAATGTTATATCTTCAATTATTTATAGCCACAAGAAAATCCGAGTGAGGAGGTCACTTGTACAAACCAATTTTTCAAAACTCATGTTAGGGACAGATCCGTTTCTAGCCTGAAAGTCGTGGAGACCTTTTTTTTTATTATTTAAATGCATTTTATATCATTCAATATGTTGTAGACAATATTTTTTTTATGAGTATGGATATCATAGTGTTGCACTCATTTTTTATATTCTGTATTAGGTATAAGTTGAGTTTTGGAAGTGTATGGTTGAGTATAAATCGAATTTATAGTTTTTATGGGCAATAGAGTGTTCTTATAAGGTGTTTTCTTTATTTATATGTACCCAATAGGTTGTAGAAAAAATTCAAATGCCTTTTGGTTAAGGGAAGACTCTACTGTAACTTTTAAAAATATTTTTTATTTGAGAATTTTCATATGCCTATTATTTATCATACATTTCATAGGATGCTGTTAGAAGTCTTCATGAGGCTAATAGATCTCTTGCACAACAAGATCTTAATAATGACTTGGTTGCAAAAGTATTCATTTAGTTTTCTTTTTTATTATAAAGCCTAACAAGTGTCAATTTCATATTTATCAAAATATTGACACCATCTTATTTTATTTTTGCATGGATCATTAGTCTTTATTCTTAGCTATAGTATTTATTTTTCATATATTCTAGATCTTTATAATTAAATAAATAATATCTTGATTGATGAAGTATTGACACTATTTATTTCTAATAATGTTATAGGCTTGTAATGAATCAACACGTCAAAAGACTCAGACAGAAGAAGCATGTCCACAGACAAGATTAACTCAGCATCAAATGATACATTTGGTTGATAAGGATGTTTGTGTTGTTTATGGGACAATGATTGGTTTGGTGCTTGACTATCTAGAATGTTATAGGATTGTCGTGGATGAGAATCTTAATTATTTGATCCAGTTACTTAGTGGAGATAAAATTTTTGGAGATCTCACATTGAGCAATATGATTGATTTGCCCATGTACAAAACTTTAGATTAATTTCATTTGACTTTATTGCACTTTCGACTTTAGTGTAAATTTTTCTCTTGGAATGACTTCACTTGAAGCATTTGGTTTTTTGTATTGGATCAAATTTTAACTCTAGTAACTTTAATTATGCTAATTGATGATTGTTTGTATCTAAGGTGTTATTGTTTGTATCTATGGTTGGAATATCATTTACATATATTGAATTGATGATTATATAAATTCCATATATAGGTATTTGGTTATTAAAAAAATGGAAAAAATGACACCTACTAACACTTGATAATTTAAAGAAGACTCTAGATGCATCTTAAAAACAATGGCTTTTACAACTTGATAATTTTTTGAAAAGTCTTTTTTTAATTAATAATTTATTTAAAAAAACAACGGTTTTCAAAAAAAGAAAAAAAAGCTACTGGCACTTGAAAAAATGGTAGCATGAAATACTTGTTAAGCTAAGACTTACATGATGGTCATGAACACTTGTTTTTGAAAAGCTACACTAATATTTACGATGGTCAAAGCGAAAGTTTCATGAAGATTGCTCACTATATCGACACTAAGACTTACATGATGGCACTTCTCCTTCCAAAAGAGGGGAGGTTTCTCACATTGAAGTACAATTTCATGAAGATTGCTCGCTATATCCACACTTTCACCTAGCTTTCTCGTTTTGCTGAGGATGTGATCGGTATTGATGAAAAGAAAACTGAAAGGTTTATTGAGGGGTTGCGACCTTCCCTCATGGGCCATGTCATTGAATTTTAGAGGCTTGCAACTTATGAGGATGCCATCAAGAGAGCCTATGCAGCAAAAGTACTTGAGCAGAAGATGTAAGCAAGCTAGCCTAAGAGAAATGTTCAATCTTCAGGGAAACATCATCAGCAGCTTAAGAAGCATATGAGCGGTGGCCATAGCATTGGTGTAGGCAAGCCAGTTTGCAACCATTATGGAAAGTGCCATGCAACAAGTGCTTATTGGAAATCGATGGGAGCATGATTTGGATGTTGTTCCATAGACTACGCAATGTTGGATGGTTCCATAGACTACAAAATGTCGGATTAGACCAATAGGAAGACGGATTTTCGTGCCCCTAGCAATACCAACAGCTTATCAAAGTTGCTTTGCTAGCCCTTTAACAAGTCAAGCAGTGCCAACTCCCCTGAGATCGTAATAGTAGCTACCTAGATAGGCTTAGAGGCAGGGACAACTGAGGTAGGGCCGACCAAGGTCACAACAAATAGGGTGTGCTTACACAGTGATTCATGCAGAGGCAAATGCAGTGGAAAATGTTTTAGAAGATAAAATCTCTATCTTTGATGTTAAAGCTATAGTGTTGTTTGATTTTGGATCAACTCACTTGTTTGTTACTCTGCATTTCAAGGGTGATCTTCAGGAGCCACCAGCACAACTACCTTATGTTTTTACTATCACTACCCCTGTTGGCAAGAGGGCTGTTTGCAAGGTCTTTTACACTAGATATAGATTTCAAGTGGGCGAGTTCTAGATGCCAGCAGATCTAATCGTGACAGTGATGCATGATTTTGATGTGATCCAAGGCATGAATTGACTACCATAGTACAGGGCCTATGTAGACTGTTTCCACAAGACCATCACATTTAAGGTGGATGAGGCCAGTCCTAGTGTCGTCTTCCAGGGTATGTGGATTGAGCACTGGGATACCAGGATGATTTCAATGATTAGAATGGAGTGACTAATCCGCAGTGGTTGTGAGGGATATATTTGCTTCATCTCTGAGAAGAAGCATCCCAAGAAGCTGGAAGAAACTCTAGTAGCTTACGAGTTTCCAAATGTATTCCCAGATGAGTATCCAAGATTCTACTGTCGAGAGAGGTTGACTTCTCTATAGAGCATGTGCTTGACACTGCTTAGATTTCTAAGGCCCTATATAGGATGGCATTTGCAGAGTTGCATGAGTTAAAGGTTCAATTGTAGGATCTATTGTGTAAAGGTTTCATTCGTCCTAATATTTCACCATGGGGTGCTCCAGTGTTGTTCATTAAGAAGAAAGACGACACTCTTTTGATGTGTGTTGATTATAGGCAGTTAAATTAGATGATTATTAAGAATATATATCCACTGCCTTGTATTGATGTATTATTCGGTCAACTTCAATATGTAGTGTTCTTTTCCAAGATTGATTTGAGATCTGGTTATCTTCAGCTGAGGATTAGAAAGCAAGATGTTTCCAAGATAGCTTTTCGCACTAGATATGGGCATTATGAGTTCTTGGTCATGCCTTTTGGATTGATGAATGCCCCAGCAGTACTTATGGCTTTGATGATTAAAGTCTTTGCTTCTTTCCTTGACTAGCTCGTGGTAGTTTTCATTGATGATATTTGTCACAACCCGAGCCCAGGGTTCGGGGGTTAGCAAAAGCAGAACCTAATGACACACGTACTCCCGTGCCTGCACACGTAGACCGAGTCTAAATGCACACGCACAAGGGAACATTCACACGTGCCAAGCAAGTACGTGGAAGCTGTAAATATCAGAAACATTAAACTAACAATGCAAGAAAAGGATACAAAGGACGAACTGACATAATTACACATGAAAATCTTACAAAAAGAACAGAAGAATATATACAATAATGACATGTCATGACCAATACAAGTCTGAAAATCCACACAAAACAAGACTCCAATGATGCATGCCAATAGCGCTCTCCCGTGGAGTGATCACATCCACTCCTCTAGGCCTGATGGGGCCCCGGGGGTCTCATCTGGAGCCTGGCCGACCTGCGGGGGTTCGGCAGGGGGATCTGGGCCTGCAACACCAAAAACAACTGTGAATACGAAGATTCAGCAAAGTATAAACCATAGCAAGTTAACACACGCTGTATCTAACAGAATAAAGAACATCATGTGATTAAAGAAGGCATTTTCGTATACTAGGCTGTCATGCAAGAAAGAATTATGCTATGTGAATCAATGAATACATACTGTGTACACGACTAGTGGCTACTACATTACCATATGCTCCCAAAAGAGGGATCTTGTAACATGCAAAGAACACCATTGTCCGGGCCAGGGTACAATGGGTCTCGGTTTCCTGGGGTCCGGTTCCCCAAGACAAAAATCCATACTGCAGCAGGCCATATAACTATACCGAATTCACCCCGTCGGGATCCTAAGGCTGAGGCTAAGTAGTGCCTGACCATACGGAGTCAATCATGAAAATCCTGAGTAGATCGTGATAACATATCATACGTGCAGATCTGTGAGTGAGCATATCATACATGCATACTCAGGGTAAACAACCCAAAATGTGAAAGCAACGAAACATACGTAATCATGTAGAGTGTTGAGATCAATGATCGAATGCAATATGTTATGCAACAATTCATGTGAAATAGAATCATCTTGCTTTACAAACCAATTCTAATCTAATTATCCGGTGTTTCTAACCGTGCATGATGATGTAGCTTTAAGTTATTCGATACACCGTTGTCTAGTGTTGCCTTGAATCGGGCGGTGCACGAAGTCCCTTAAACCAACACCCATGGGGAGGTGCTTAACATCCAGATAACGAACATGAATGATTCGCAGCCCTCGAGATCATTCACGCGTAGTATCACATTCCGTTGGGCAAGTCTAGGTGCTCTACATTCTATTATGAAGGTCATATCGGTCTTTTCTTTACACCTATCCTTGTTTTTCTTTCCTTAGTCTAAGGTGAATACGGCTTAGCCGTGTGTGTGCTACGGCTTAGCCGTGTGTGGTCTACGGCTTAGCCGTGGCTGGGCCGTAGAAGGTCTGTCAGTTGCTGACTCTCAGTTATTCCAGAAAATGCACCCTGTATTGTTCTACGGCTGGGCCACGGCTGAGCTTCGGCTTAGCCGTAGGGCATTCCACGGCTTAGCCGTGCCCTAGCCGTAGAGGAAAACTGGGTTTTTCTCCTCTCTGGACTGTGAGTCGTAGGTGCTATACGGCTTAGCCGTACCTGCACGAATTCACTTTCCTGAAACCTGTACAGAATGTCTGGGAAGCATCCAAATTTCAATTTATCAAGGGAGATAGACCAAGTAGTAATCAAATGAGTATCAATGGGCTGTAAACACATGTTTTCCATACACATTAATGTGAGCTAACCAAAATCAAAGCATACCAACATGGGTTCTCACAACTATGGTTATACTTGCCTCAATTGGAAATTCAAATGCACAATGGTAGCCCTTGGATCCAAACACAACCTAACACAAGCAAAACCACATGCATGCATGAGAGATGGAGAGAAATCCACAACACACAGACACACCATGCAAAGAAGCAAGAAGGAGAAGAGATAGAGAACGGAGATGAGAAGAATGGAAGACTTCCACTCACCTCAATTGCACATGCAAGAACCACAAGCTTGATCGATGGAGAGAAATCAAGTGAAGGAGGGAGAACTCCACGTGCAGTGGAAGAAACTTGAGAGAAAATGAGAGAAAACAAGAGAGAGAGCATGAGTTGGTCGATGGATGCACTTATACAAGTCAATGGGTTGTCCAAATTGCAATGAAGGCCAAGTGAAAAGTGTATCTTCAGTTTGAGTCAAACTCGGGTCCAATCGAATCACACGACCTCGGTTGCAAATGACGTAGTTACGAAAGTTAACGAGCTCAACGAAAGACACGTGTTGACATCAAGATGATGCAAAAATGACCATGCCTAAGGAAAGCTAAAATTACGAAAAAGGGCTTGGTCTACTTAATCCAAGTCAAACTCAACCCAACTACCTATCCATGACCCGTAACGAAAAATAAAACACAAACAAAACACGATTAACAACGAAAACAAGATTAACTAACCGCTAAACGAGGTCAAGCTGGGTCGGAGTGTTACATCCTCCCCTACTTGAGAATCATTCCGTCCTCGGAATGCACGCTAACTCACTCATACCTAGGAAAACAAATCGGGGTACTGACGTGCCATCTGCTCTTCTAACTCCCAAGTAGCCTCATCGGGACTGTGATGCTCCCAAAGCACTTTGACCCATCGAATTGTCCTGGTGCGAAGTATCTGCTCTCGGGTCCCCACGATACGGAGCGGTCGCTCAACGTATGCAGCACTCGGCTGAATCTGAATCTCGTCATAGCGAATGACATGGGAGGGATCATGAACATATTTCCGAAGCATCGAAACGTGAAAAACGTTGTGCACTCCTGCAAACATCTCGGGAAGCTCTAATCGATAGGCTAAATCACCAATCCGGCTCTTGATCTCGAACGGTCCAACATAGCGTGGAGCTAACTTGCCTTTCTGGCCGAAACGGATCGTACCCTTCATCGGTGAGACCTTCAGAAAAACCCACTCGCCAACCTGAAACTCTAAGGGTCGTCTGCGGGTGTCTGCATAACTCTTCTGTCTCGACCGAGCAACTTTCAAGTTCTCAATGGATTTCTGTACCTTCTCCGTAGTCTCGGCAATGATCGTCGGTCCGTGAAAACTGCGGGTTCCAACTTCTTCCCAACAAACCGGACTTCTACATTTCTTCCCGTACAATGCTTCATATGGTGCCATCCCAATGCTCTCGTGGAAACTGTTGTTGTAGGCGAACTCGCACAACGATAGATGAAGATCCCATTCTTTCTCGTAGCTCAACACACTGGCTCGCAACATATCCTCCAAAGTCTGAATCGTCCGCTCTGATTGCCCATCCGTCTGTGGGTGGTATGCCGTGCTGAAACTCAACTTCGTACCCAAAGCCTCTTGGAATGCTCTCCAGAAAGAGAAAACAAAACGGCTGTCACGATCGGATACAATCGACACGGGGGTACCATGGAGTCTGACGATCTCATCCACGAACTTCTTTGCCATCTCTGAAAATGTCATACCCTTCCGAAAAGGAATGAAATGGGCTGACTTCGTCAATCGATCTACAATCACCCAAATGGCGTTGTTCTTCCTGCTCGTCGGCGGTAATCCGGAAACGAAGTCCATGGTGATGTTTTCCCACTTCCACTGCGGTATGTGCAAAGGATGCAACGAGCCTGGCGGTCTCTGATGATCGGCCTTCACCTTCTGACAAGTCAAACAGCGAGCAACAAATCCTGCGACTTCTCTCTTCATATTGTTCCACCAGAAGCGATCTTTGAGATTCCGAAACATCTTCGTGCTGCCTGGATGCATCGCGTAGCGAGCGTAATGCGCTTCGTTCATCAGCTTCTCCTTGAAATCATCAACTGCTGGCACGCACAACCTACTCCGAAAATAAAGTACACCATCCTCGAGTCTGAAATCGGGTCTGTCTCCAATGTGGTCTCGAATGCGCTTCAAGGTTAGATCTTCAAACTGCCTGTCCTTTATCTGCTGAATCATCTCAGGCTGAAACACTAGCGTACTAGCCAAAGTCATGCATTCATCCACTAGTTTAACTTCAACAGGGAGACCATGGAACTCTAAGAGGAAACTGCTCAAAAGCTGCACTGACTCTGCTTTCCTGCTGAGCGCATCTGCCACCACATTCCCCTTGCCTGGCTGATATTTGATCGGGAAGTCATAATCCTTAATAAGCTCAAGCCATCTCCGCTGTCTCATGTTCAGCTCCTGCTGTGTGAATAAATACTGCAAACTGTGGTGGTCAGAACGAACCTCAAACTGCACACCATATAGATAATGTCTCCACAGCTTCAACGCAAACACGATGGCTGCCAATTCCAAATCATGGGTGGCGTAATTCTTCTCATGCTCCCGCAACTGTCGCGATCCATAAGCAATAACCTTCTCCTGCTGCATCAACACACAGCCTAGACCAACTCGAGAAGCGTCTGAATAAACCACGAACCCTTCACTACCATCTGGCAAGGCTAACACTGGGACCGTAGTCAACTTCTCTTTCAGAGTCCGGAAACGGGCTTCACACTCCTCAGTCCAAACAAATGGTACATTTTTCCTGGTCAACTTCGTCAAAGGAGAAGAGATCTTAGCAAAGTCCTGGACAAATCGGCGATAGTAACCTGCTAGACCAAGGAAACTGCGAACCTCTGTCACTGTCTTGGGGCTAGGCCAATTCACCACTGCCTCTACTTTAGATGGATCAACTGCCAATCCCTCTCGTGAAATGATATGACCTAAAAATGCCACCTGCTCAAGCCAAAAATCACACTTCGACAACTTAGCAAACAATCGATGTTCTCTCAACAACGACAAGGCTTTTCTCAAATGCTCCCTATGCTCCTCTGCTGACTTAGAATAGATCAGTATATCATCAATAAACACAACTACGAACTGGTCCAAGAAAGGAGCAAAGATCTGGTTCATCAATGCCATAAAAGCTGCAGGTGCGTTGGTTAGTCCAAAAGGCATCACGAGGAATTCATAATGTCCATAACGAGTCCTGAAGGCAGTCTTAGGAATGTCATCTTCTTTGACTCTCAACTGGTGATATCCAGATCTCAAATCAATCTTCGAAAAATAGGCTGCACCCTGAAGTTGATCGAATAGCTCATCAATCCTGGGTAGGGGGTACTTGTTCTTGATCGTCACTTTGTTCAGCTGGCGGTAGTCTATGCACATCCGAAAAGTACCATCCTTCTTCTTGACAAACAAGACTGGCGCTCCCCAAGGTGAAACGCTCGGGCGAATGAAACCCTTATCCAAAAGCTCCTGCAATTGCTTCTTCAACTCTGACAACTCTGCTGGAGCCATGCGATACGGAGCCTTGCTGATCGGTGCCGTGCCGGGAACAAGCTCAATGGCAAACTCCACATCTCGAACCGGGGGGTAAGCCTGGCACTTCGTCTGGGAAGATATCGGGAAAGTCACAGACCACCTGGATCTCGTCTAGCTGCTTCGACTCCTTCTTCGCTGAGACAAAGGCAATGAAGCCTTCACACCCTCGGCGGATCAAGCGATCTGCCTTACACGCCGAGATCACACGTCTGGGGCATCTCTGCTGACTGCCCTCGAAACGGAAGCCCTTGCCTAAATCGAAGAAGATCGTCCTGTTGTAACAGTTAACACAGGCACGATATCGAGCGAGCCAATCCATACCAAGGATCACGTCGAAGTCCAACATCGACAACAGGATCAAATCAACAGGTAACTGATGACCTGCAATCTGCACGTCGCAATGGGGGTAGTACATACTACACTCCACTCGCTTGCCAACTGGGGTGGATACAACCAACACATATGGCAACGGTTTAGACGGCTGAGGTAACCGCTCGGCAAAACGAGGTGCTACATAAGACCGTGTAGACCCCGAATCGAACAAAGCTAAAGCCTCGACGCGCGAAATCAAAACAGTACCTTCAACCACCTGTGGATCCTCGGCACTCTCGTGGGTAGCAGCGTAAGCACGGGCTGTCTGGCGAGGCTGTCTCGAGCCTGGACGAGCTGACTGTGGCTTGCTCGGAGCGGTAGGTGCACTGGGTCTGCTAGGAATTGCACCGGAAGTAGGACCAGATGGAGCTGCACCGGAGGCTCTCTGTCGAGGACAATTGGCGATCATATGCTCTCTCGAACCGCAAATAAAACAAGCACCGGCCTTCCTCCAACAAGCTTCGGTCGTGTGGCTCTTGCCGCAATATCCACAAGTCACTCCAGTAGAACTAGAAGTACTCTGCTGGCCTTTGGTCTTCTTCTGTACTTGTCCTCGTGCACTGAAAGGCGGCTGTCGCTTAGGCTCAACGGCTCTCGCAGCTTGGTGGATGGCCTCGGCAGAATAGGCCCTGTCTACTGCATCGTCGAACGTAGCCGGACGCTGAAACGCTGTCACGTGGTGCATGTACCGGGGATGCAAACCTTCAACAAACCTGTTCACCTTTCTCTCTTCGGTACTGATCATGTCCGGAGCAAAATGCGACAACTGCATAAACTTGTTCACGTATTCTGCTACTGTCATCTGCTGCTGACGGAGAGCTAGGAACTCAACCTCCTTGGCTCGAAACACATGAGCCGGGATGAACTTCCTCCTGAACTGTTGCTTGAACATCTCCCACACCGTAGCACTAGGAATATCTCTGAAGGAGTCTTTCACGCTCTTCCACCAAGTTTTTGCGACGTCCCTAAACATAGAAGTTGCTAGTCCGACCTTCTGCCGGTTCGTGCACACGACGGTTTCAAAGACATCCTCCGTCTGTTCCAACCACTGTTCTGCCTTCAATGGCTCTTCTGTCCCATAGAACTCAATGGCTCCTCGCTTGCGGAATTTACCGTAGAGGGCATTCGGGTCACTCTCTCGAGGCTGCAAGATCACCTGCTGGTCTACATGCGACTGAACCGGGGCTTGGCTTTGTCGGTCTAACATAGTGGTAACTTGGGCTTGCAAGTTCTGCATCGATTGCGATTGTGCCTGAAGGGACTGGAATAGCATAAGGATGCGTTCATCTGTATTCGGTGTCTGCGGTGACGGGGCAGATCCGCTCTCGTTATTTCCGGCGTTCTGCTGCGAACCAGAACCTGATGCCATCCTGTAAAATGGAAAGAGTCAGACACAAACACAAAACAATAGCGCCCAACAAACCCCAAAGTCTAGAAAGAGCACAAAGAAATAATCGTATCCTCACCACGATCCTATACATGCCTACATGCTTATCATCTAGAACAAGGAAGGAGCAAGGAATGCTTTGATACCATACAATACGTATGTCACAACCCGAGCCCAGGGTTCGGGGGTTAGCAAAAGCAAAACCTAATGACACACGTACTCCCGTGCCTGCACACGTAGACCGAGTCTAAATGCACACGCACAAGGGAACATTCACACGTGCCAAGCAAGTACGCGGAAGCTGTAAATATCAGAAACATTAAACTAACAATGCAAGAAAAGGATACAAAGGACGAACTGACATAATTACACATGAAAATCTTACAAAAAGAACAGAAGAATATATACAATAATGACATGTCATGACCAATACAAGTCTGAAAATCCACACAAAACAAGACTCCAATGATGCATGCCAATAGCGCTCTCCCGTGGAGTGATCACATCCACTCCTCTAGGCCTGATGGGGCCCCGGGGGTCTCATCTGGAGCCTGGCCGACCTGCGGGGGTTCGGCAGGGGGATCTGGGCCTGCAACACCAAAAACAACTGTGAATACGAAGATTCAGCAAAGTATAAACCATAGCAAGTTAACACACGCTGTATCTAACAGAATAAAGAACATCATGTGATTAAAGAAGGCATTTTCGTATACTAGGCTGTCATGCAAGAAAGAATTATGCTATGTGAATCAATGAATACATACTGTGTACACGACTAGTGGCTACTACATTACCATATGCTCCCAAAAGAGGGATCTTGTAACATGCAAAGAACACCATTGTCCGGGCCAGGGTACAATGGGTCTCGGTTTCCTGGGGTCCGGTTCCCCAAGACAAAAATCCATACTGCAGCAGGCCATATAACTATACCGAATTCACCCCGTCGGGATCCTAAGGCTGAGGCTAAGTAGTGCCTGACCATACGGAGTCAATCATGAAAATCCTGAGTAGATCGTGATAACATATCATACGTGCAGATCTGTGAGTGAGCATATCATACATGCATACTCAGGGTAAACAACCCAAAATGTGAAAGCAACGAAACATACGTAATCATGTAGAGTGTTGAGATCAATGATCGAATGCAATATGTTATGCAACAATTCATGTGAAATAGAATCATCTTGCTTTACAAACCAATTCTAATCTAATTATCCGGTGTTTCTAACCGTGCATGATGATGTAGCTTTAAGTTATTCGATACACCGTTGTCTAGTGTTGCCTTGAATCGGGCGGTGCACGAAGTCCCTTAAACCAACACCCATGGGGAGGTGCTTAACATCCAGATAACGAACATGAATGATTCGCAGCCCTCGAGATCATTCACGCGTAGTATCACATTCCGTTGGGCAAGTCTAGGTGCTCTACATTCTATTATGAAGGTCATATCGGTCTTTTCTTTACACCTATCCTTGTTTTTCTTTCCTTAGTCTAGGGTGAATACGGCTTAGCCGTGTGTGTGCTACGGCTTAGCCGTGTGTGGTCTACGGCTTAGCCGTGGCTGGGCCGTAGAAGGTCTGTCAGTTGCTGACTCTCAGTTATTCCAGAAAATGCACCCTGTATTGTTCTACGGCTGGGCCACGGCTAAGCTTCGGTTTAGCCGTAGGGCATTCCACGGCTTAGCCGTGCCCTAGCCGTAGAGGAAAACTGGGTTTTTCTCCTCTCTGGACTGTGAGCCGTAGGTGCTATACGGCTTAGCCGTACCTGCACGAATTCACTTTCCTGAAACCTGTACAGAATGTCTGGGAAGCATCCAAATTTCAATTTATCAAGGGAGATAGACCAAGTAGTAATCAAATGAGTATCAATGGGCTGTAAACACATGTTTTCCATACACATTAATGTGAGCTAACCAAAATCAAAACATACCAACATGGGTTCTCACAACTATGGTTATACTTGCCTCAATTGGAAATTCAAATGCACAATGGTAGCCCTTGGATCCAAACACAACCTAACACAAGCAAAACCACATGCATGCATGAGAGATGGAGAGAAATCCACAACACACAGACACACCATGCAAAGAAGCAAGAAGGAGAAGAGATAGAGAACGGAGATGAGAAGAATGGAAGACTTCCACTCACCTCAATTGCACATGCAAGAACCACAAGCTTGATCGATGGAGAGAAATCAAGTGAAGGAGGGAGAACTCCACGTGCAGTGGAAGAAACTTGAGAGAAAATGAGAGAAAACAAGAGAGAGAGCATGAGTTGGTCGATGGATGCACTTATACAAGTCAATGGGTTGTCCAAATTGCAATGAAGGCCAAGTGAAAAGTGTATCTTCAGTTTGAGTCAAACTCGGGTCCAATCGAATCACACGACCTCGGTTGCAAATGACGTAGTTACGAAAGTTAACGAGCTCAACGAAAGACACGTGTTGACATCAAGATGATGCAAAAATGACCATGCCTAAGGAAAGCTAAAATTACGAAAAAGGGCTTGGTCTACTTAATCCAGGTCAAACTCAACCCAACTACCTATCCATGACCCGTAACGAAAAATAAAACACAAACAAAACACGATTAACAACGAAAACAAGATTAACTAACCGCTAAACGAGGTCAAGCTGGGTCGGAGTGTTACAATATTCTAGTATATTCATAGTCTGTTGATGAGCATACCAAGCATTTGAGGTCATCCCTTCAGCTTCTGAGGAATAAATAATTGTATGCCAAGTTAGAAAAGTGTAACTTCTGGTTGGAGCAAGTAGCGGTTTTGGGTCATATCATATCTAAAGGAGGACTTGCAGTTGATTCGGTTAAGATTGAGGCTATTACAATTTGCAAAATCCCAAAAAATTTGCAGAGATTCGGAGCTTTCATGGTCTTGGAGGTTATTAGCATAGATTTGTTATTTACTTTTTGAAAATCTAAGCTCCATTGCTGAAGTTGACTCGAAAGAATGTGCCTTTTATAAAGATAGATGAGTGTGAGTTTAGTTTCTAGTTGCTTAAAGATAAACTGAACACAGCCCCAAACCTATCATTACTTGAAAGTAGTGATTTGTAATATATTCAGATGCTTCTCGAGTTGGTCTAGGCTACGTATGTTGAATGGTAGAGTGATAGCGTATGATTCCTGATAGTTAAATGAGCACGAGAAAAATTATGCCATCCATGATCTTGAATTGGCAGCTATCATGTTTACATTGAAAGTTTGGAGATATTATATATACAGAGAGAGATTTGACGTTCATTCTAATTGTTGAGTTTGTAGTATCTATTTTCCCAACAAGATTAAAATATGAGACAACGTCGATGGTTTGAGCTTATTAAATACTATAATTTTCCAATTAAGTATTTTTCAGGTAAAGGAAATGTGGTGGCAGATGCTTTCATTAGGAAATATTTTGAGCTTGCAACCATATTTGGTGAGTGGTCCCTAGTTGGGGAGTTTTGAGATTTGGATGTTGAGATCGAGTTCATCAGTGATAGGTTATAATTGCAACAATGCTTATCTTTGAGCTAGTGTTGATTCAGTAGATTATGGACACATAGTTTGAGGACCCATAGTTGATTAGAGCTCATGATCATATTGTAGATAGGATAGATTTTAGGATTGTTTAGGGTGTTTTGTATTTTGAAGACCGATTATGTGTGCTAGCTATTGATAAGACGAATAATTTGATCATATCTAAGGCACATCATACTAGATATTCTATGCATCCTGAGAGTATCAAGACCTACCAAAATCTTAATTGTTGGTTTCGGCAAAAGAATATGATGAGGGAGATAGCAAGCTTTGTATCTAGATGTCTCACCTACTAGCATATTAAGACCGAACATAGAAAGCCTCCCAATATATCGCATCCTTTGTAGATACCAAAGTGGAAATGGGGGAATATCACCGTGGACTTTGTTTTAGGGCTACTTTTGACAAGTAAACATTATGATTCAAATTGGCTGATTATAAATCATTTGACAAAATTAGCCCATTTTATTCCCTATAGGAAAGGCATGAAGTTCAGTGAGATGGCAGAGGTCTTGGTGCAAGAGGTTACTAGGCTCCATGGTACTCCAGTTTTGATTGTGTCTGATCGGGATGCAGATACGTCTCACAATGGTGGTAGATGTTTCAGCAGTCTATGGGAACTAAAGTCAACTTCAGCACAACGTACTAGTCATAGACAGATAGCTAACACCATTTGAATTCTTGAGGATATCCTTTGTTCCAGCATGCCTGACTTGGCAGAGGTCTTGGTGCAAGAGGTTACTAGGCTCCATGGTACTCCAGTTTTGATTGTGTCTGATCGGGATGCAGATACGTCTCACAATAGTGGTAGATGTTTTAGCAGTCTATGAGAACTAAAGTCAACTTCAGCACAACGTACTAGTCATAGACAGATAGCTAACACCATTTGAATTCTTGAGGATATCCTTTGTTCCAGCATGCTTGACTTCAAGAAGGAATGGGATTGTGATCTAGCGATGTGTGAGTTCGCCTAAGATAAAAGTTATCATGTTAGTGATGAGTCTTTAAAAATTCATATTTTCAAACACATTCTGACTCATTTTAAGAACTTATTGAGTCAAAAGAGCCGCATTTAGTGTGATCTAGTGGTTTCAAGCATTTTAAATTCATTGTAGTGCATTCTTGCATAATTTGCTTCAAAATCATACTTTTTGCATATATTCATGAAACGTGTCATTTTTTAGAAGTCCATTTTTGGAAAATTTTGTGAAAATTTATATTGTCATGATATAAATTGAATTTCATCATCAATAGTTTATTCACATATAATCATGAAGAGCGGTGTGTATTTTTATTGTCATTTCACGAGAGATGGGCCTACAGTCATGCATTTATGATCTTAGAGTTAAAATTGTCTTTTCACATGAATTCACATTTGTTTTGTAGGAAATTGATGATATGAGTCTTATTTTCAAAGAATTGAGGGAAAGAAATGATTTTCAAAAGAAAAGAGAGAAGACTTAAGAGAAAAAAAAGAAAGAATAAAAATTTGTAAAGTTGGCTTCATGGTCTCACGCACATAGTCACATGTGTGGGGACACAATTGTGGAATGCTCAAGAAAGGGGTCCCACTCTCCAACTATTACAAGAATTCAAAATTAATGTAAAAAAAGAAAGCCAAAGTGGAGAGAATTCAGAATTCAAAGAAAAAAAAGTCAAAGTAGGAGAATTCAAAAATATAAAGTCAATCCCTTTTTTCTTTTTTGGACATCATACATTAAAATGGTCATAACTCTTAAACTGAGTGTCGGATTTGGACAATCTACCACTGTTAGAAAGCTCTTTTCGAGTAGATATCTATAGGATCCAAGATTGCACCAATTGGAGTTAAAACGATAAAGGTATGATCCTAAGAAGATGGCTATAATTTTTCTACTCGGAATTGAGATTGTCTTATCAAAGGTGGGCCCTATCCTTTTGCAAGTGTTAGCTACGGAAGATGGATACACTTAGAAATCCAGCAAGAGAAGAAATCTTATCTCATCTCAAACTTAGAAGACTTGTTGGCTAAGAAGAGGACTTACTAAAAAAAAAAAGTCACATATGAGACCTTCTTTGAAAAGGAGTAGAAGAAAAAAAATATAAATAGGAAACCCATCTCCCATAATCTTCATGGAAGAATTACACACCTCTCACCTCTAGAATTTCTATACTCCATCTCTCCCTCTCATGTATCTCCATCTTAAGTCATCAAGGAGGATTAGCCCTAAAGCCACACCACCAACCTTGAAGATCAACTAAAAGGAGGAATTCTTTTCCGTCCTAGTATGTGTAATCTTTTGTTTTAATTTTATTTTATACTGTGTAATGAATTCTCATACTAATTCAATAATATTCATCTTCATACTCTTCTTATTCTTATGATTGCATGATTGCTTAATTTTTGTTTTTCTTGTTTGGATTGATGACCCAAATAAAAGAGCATATTTTTAGGAATTGCTAGGCCTAGATTAAGGGAGAATTTTGAATGAATATACTGCCTTTGACTTCTTGTTATTACTGCCTTTGACTTCAGTTGTTTTCTGCCTTTGACTTTCTATTTTACCACCTTTGACTTTAGTTGTTTACTACCTTTGACTTCCTGCACTTTTTATTTATTTTCTTGCTCTTTTCTTTTTATTTCCTGCACTTTTATTTTAAATTTTTGCATTATTTATGTTTATGGGCATCACCCATCATTCTCATGCATCATATCATACATGCCTCCTTCATTCATGCACTAAAGCATTCTTTGCATTAGTCGAGTTCACATGTTTCATTCATCTTGTAATTTTATTATTATTATTTTTGGATTGTCATACATCATAGATTAATTTAGGAAAGTTTAGTTTTAGATTTTTGTTTTTATTTTTAGAAAGATTCTCATGCATGATAGTTTAGGATAAATTTATGCTTAATTTAGAAAGTTGTTTTGTTTAGTTGCATTGTATTGTTTTTAAAAAGTGTAGATTCTTAACTTAACTTTTAATTTAGGAAAGTTTTTGTTTTCTTTTAATTTTGTTTAATTTGTTTCTAACTTTGTTTAGTTTTTATTTTTAGTAAGTTTCTAATTTTAGTTTTTGTTTTATTGGAAGGTCTAATGTGTATTTTTTTTTGCAGTAAATTTAATTTTATTTTTAGTAACTTTTAGATTTAGGATTTACTTTCATTATTTGAATTGTGATTGTAATTATTTTTTAAGAAATTTTTGTATTTGTTAGTTTTTAAATTAGGCTAGTTTTAGATTTTATTTAGGATAGGTTACAAGTTGAAAACTTCTTTAAACATAGCTCTTTGTGGATCGACCTGCTGTCACCAGTTTATTACTATATCGTGGTTTTGCACTTGGAACTCACAATTAAGTTTTTGGTACCGTTGCCGGGGAGTGCTATAAAAGGTAGCTTTTTTAACTTTCCATATTTACATTGTGGGTGTGATTTAAATTTGACATCTTTCTAAAAATAGGAGGACTTGCATGGAATGGTGAACTGCCCTCAACTAGAATAGGAAAGTGCATGGAATGTTAGAAAGTTAATATCACTCTTATTTGTAGAAACTTTCTAAAATTGGAAAAAGTTACTATTTTCAACTTTTCATAACTTCTTTTGGAATAAAATACACCTAAAGCGATCTAATTGTTGTCCTTAATCTTTTCGGTGTCCAAGAAAGCCTTTGCCCCTGTAATGTGTGACAACTTGTCTGTTCTAGAAATTGGTCCTTTAAATGGGTCCATCTGTGACTCTACCACTTCCTGATGGCTAACCTAGCCGAGTTGGTTTTATAAGACCGATTTGGAGCATTTAAGAAAACTTTTCGATCTTAGGGAGTTATTTATTTGCTTGCATAATTTTGATTTTTCTCATTAAAAAAAATGAGAAAAAGTGATTCCAAAAATGGATTGGTGGGAATCCACAAACATAAGGGGACATAACAATAGGCAAACAAATGGGAATGGAATCAATGTTGATAGCTCATCAAAGTCCTGGCGTGCCTTGTGCGAACAAGATAAAATTACAAAGTTACATCGAAGAAATTGTTCAGTTGGATTTTATGAACAGAAGTGGGCCAATCACTATGATCATCATTACAATGAGGATTCTGAGGAGGATTTTAATGGAATGATTAGCCCATATCATCAAACAATAATGGTCCCGCATGATTACCCATACCCCACACAATCATTCACTCCTATGGATGTGGGAATTCAATGGCAAGCTAAATCAAATTCAAATTAATGACATTACCACAATGAAATGAATAACATGTGTGGTCCAAATTGGGATAATCAATCACTCAACAATTGGTGAAATGGGCCCGATATGGATCATGTCTCTTATCCCCAATAATTTAATCTGAACCGGTCGTTTGACTATCCCTCACAGGATACATCATATGCATCCCCTTCTTTTCCCTAGTCATATGCACCTCATACTCTCTCTCCGCCTGAATGGTCATATGAACCACCACTATCCTGAAGAATTCTTTGGAGGCTACTTTAGCCAAATTGGTTGAGTTCACACAAAACACTATGCAAACCATACAAAATAATGAACAACACATGAAAAGCCTAATGACTTCAATTAATCAAATAGGGCTTGAAATGTAAAAATGAAATGTTACCCTTAGAATTGAAGATGATCCTACATTCAATGAAGATTTAAAATATATGGATCATGTAAACACATAGTGGATATCCAAGGTTACACATGAGAACATGGATGATGGTGTGATGCATGAACCAATTGATGAATCACTTGAGCCCGTGTGCCTTACTTTTCCTCAGTGTCACCCATTCCACTTCGTTAAAAAGGAATCTATGCCGTTTTACATAAATCCTTTCTATGATTCAGATTCTTCTGATGAATTTGGCATTGTGGTCTTTTTCAAATTTGGTTTTCCTATGATTGAGGAAATCATAAATGAACCTAATGAGCCTTAAAAGAAATATTACAATTGGGAGGATGCTATTTTTTAGATTTCTGAGTCGAATAATCTAGAATCCTGGGAATCATGTACTGAATTCTTCATGAAATATGATGATCGAATCCTTAGAGAAATTGCCCTCGCACTTCTTGGCCCTCAATGTTATTTAAAAAAATTTGTAGAATTGGAGAATAGTGATCCCGTTCAGACACCCGAGTCCGACAATTTGGTATCCTTTGAGCTCATGCCTAAACTGACCGTGGAAATCAATTCAAAAGAATTTATGACACGGGAGAACCTAGGACCACCCAGTTGCTTATTACATCCTCTCCTATCTTTCAAAGATCCATTTTTAAGGGAGGAGGAAGAAATTTTCTTTGTAGTCCTTTCTTCACAAAGTGTACAAGAACATGTAGTCCTCATGTTCATTGAACCCACTACCAAAATGGTTTCATCTCTTTCTCTGCTTCTTGTAAACTATGCATTGGAAAACTTCATTTGAGATCCGGGTGAACTCATGGTTTCGAATCTAGTAATGTAGGTTTTTTTTTTCTTTTTAGCATAGATATTTCCTTTTAGAAGTAGCTTCTTGTCTTTTTGTTCTTGTTTTTTTATTTTGTCTAACCTTGGATAGGAAGCAGCTTAGACATATCTTCAAGTGACTTCTTCTCTTTACCCTCCTTTACATTTATGTTTCCTCATGTTACTTTTATAGTTCTACAGTACATGCATAAACATCAAGAACGATGTTCATCTTAGGTTGGGGGGTGGGAACAAGCACGTGTATCCAATTTTAAATAAAATTTTTTTTATTTTTCTGTCACTTTTATCATTTTAGTTAGTTTTTTTAAAAAAATTTAAGACCTTTATTTATTTTTTTCGGCCTTTATTTATTTTATTTTATTTTAGAAAAAAAGTTTTCAAAGGAATTAAAGCAATTTGAAGATATGTTGAAATCCAGAATTTTCATAGCAATTTGAAGATATATAGAAATATGGAATGTTCATACTTTTTCAAAAGAAGTAAAAAAGAAAGTTTGCATTTTCTAAAGGTGGAAACCTATTAGAAAATTATCAAAACTTGCTTTTCACATACACACTCATATACATTTTTCAACATTTTAGATAAGAAGCTTTAATGCTGGTTTTGGAATTTTTCTGGAGAATACAATGAGAACTTGAAATTTAGTTTGTAGAATTTTTTGTTTCCTAGTTCATTATTAGTGAATTGTATATATTAGAACCAAGATGAATTAATTCGAGTGAAATGAGAACTGCTACTTAGGGTTTACTTTCAATTTGAAAAAAAAAAAGTGAAGAAAAAAAAAACATATAACGAGAAGTTTATGACTTGTTTGGGTTCGTAGCCTTTTTAACTCGAGCTAGTAAGCTCGTAAGAGTATTTTCATACCTAGTGGCCCTAAAGCCATTTGGTTTGGGAGTCATTGGCCTAACGCTCACTACATGGGTTAAGTAAAAAGCTTAAGAAACATAAACACTGCACAATCATAAGAAAAGAAAGAAAGAAAGAAAATGATGAATTATGGCTCAAAGAGTGTCCATAGAGCAAGGAAGTATGTATGGGGAAAGATAAGGACTTGATTTACTCTCTGGATTCTAACTTTTCTTATATCATATGAATTTGGAAACTCTTACGTCGAAAAAAGAAAGTGAAGGGAAAAGAGGCCTATTGAAGTAAATAGTAATGTGGCAGCTATCTTAGTAACTTTGGGAGGAAATTTTTTTTTTTTGCTAAATTTCAGGGGATCAGACTATTTGAAGGTAGAATTCTATTTTTACAGCATTATTGTGGAATACTTAAAATCAGTTTTTGATCGATACAATTTTCTACCATGCACGCAAGTTGGTTATGAATTTGCAAAAATTTCAGAAAAAAGAATTGTGGACCAGACTTTGAAAAGTATGAAAATATATTTATTCCAGATTTCGAAAATATCTAATATGAGTGAATTTTCTTTTTGGAAATTTCATTTTTTTTTGTCTTTTACTTTTTTTATTTTATTTATTCTTCTTTAAAAAAAATAAAAGATTTTATGGGATATTCACTGCAAAGCCTCAGAGGCACAACTCATCTACTAAGGGGAACCTAGGGGTTTAAGAGATTGCTGCATATGCTACCTACAATTGAGAGTGATGGTGAAAGTGGTATTGCATTCTGTTTATTTTTCTTGCATTGCATTAGTTTTAGGTTAGATTAGGTTAGGATGGAAGCCTCACAATTTTCGCATTTTTTGTTAGGGACTAGCAAAACACTAGTTGTGGGGTGTGATGAGTCTTTAAAAATTTATATTTTCATACACATTTTGACCCATTTTAAGGACTTATTAAGTCAGAAGAGCCTTATTTTGTGTGATCTAGTGGTTCCAAGTATTTTAAATTCATTATAGTGTATTCTTGCATAATTTGCTTCAAAATCACACTTTTTGCATACATTCATGAAATTTGCCATTCTTGAAAAGTCTATTATAGAAAAGTTTGTAAAAATTTATATTCTTATAAAATAAATTAAATTTTCATTATCATTAGTTCATTCACATACAATCATGAAGAATGGTGTGCATTTTTTTTTTTTTTGTCATTTCATGAGAGATGGGCCCATCCATAGTCATGCATTTGTGATCTTAGGGTTAAAAATGTCTTCTTACATGAACTCACATTTGTTTTATAGGAAATTGATAATATAAGTCCCATTTTCAAAGAATTGAGGGAAAGAAATGATTTTCAGAAAAAAGGAGAGAAGACTTGAGAGAAAAAGAAGAAAGAATAAAAATTTGCAAAGTTAACTTCATAGTCCGACGCACATATTCACATGCGTGGAGACACAGTTGTAGAATGTTCAAGAAAAGGGTCCCACGCTCCAATTGTTGTAATAATTTAAAATTAATGTAACCAAGGTGGAGAGAATTCAAAGAAAAAAAAGTCAAAGAAGGAGAATTCAAAAATAGAAAGTCAATCCCCCCTTTTTTTTTTTTGGACATCATACATTAAAATGGTCATAACTCTCAAATCGAGAGTCGGATTTGGACAATCTACCACTGTTAAAAAGCTATTTTCGAGTAGATATATGTAGGATCTAAGAGTGCACCAATCGGAGTTATAACAATAAAGTTATGACCCTAAGAAGATGGCTATAATTTTTCTACTCGGGATTGAGATTGTCTCATCAAAGGTGGGCCCTATCCTTCGGCAAGTGTCGCAACGAAAGAAGGATACACTTAGAATTCCAGCAAGAGAAGGAATCTTATCTCATCTCAAACTTGGAAGAATTGTCGGCCAAGAAGAGGGCTTACTAAAAGAAGAAATGCCACATATGAGACCTTCTTTGAAAAGGAGTAAAAGAAAAAAAAAGTTTAAAAAGGGAACCCCTTTCCTATACTCTTCATGGAAGAATTACTCACCTCCCACCTCACTCCATCTCTCCCTTTCTTATTCTTCATCTTAAGTCATCAAGGAGGCTTAACCCTAAAGCCACACCGCCAACCTTGAAGATCAACTAGAAGGAAGAATTCTTTTCTGTCCTAGTATGTGTAATCTTTTATTTTAATTTTATTTTATATTGTGTAATGAATTCTCATACTCGTTCAATAACATTCATCTTGATATTCTTCTTATTCTTATGGTTGCATGATTGCTTAATTTGTGTTTTTCTTGTTTGGATTGATGACCCAAATAAAAGAGCATATTTTTAGGAATTGTTGGCCTAGATTATGGGAGAATTTTGAATGAATATACCGCCTTTGACTTCAGTTGTTTATCGCCTTTGACTTTTTATTTGACCGCCTTTGACTTTAGTTGCTTACCGCCTTTGACCTCCCGCACTTTTTACTTATTTTCTTGCGCTTTTCTTTTTATTTCCTGCACTTTTATTTAAAGTTTTTGTATTATTTATGTTTATTGGCATCACCCATCATTCTCATGCATCATATCATACATGCCTCATTCATTCATGCATTAAAGCATTTTTTGCATTAGTCCAGTTCACATGTTTCATTCATCTTTCAATTTTATTATTATTATTTTTTGGATTGTCATACATCATAGATTAATTTAGGAAAGTTTTGTTTTAGATTTTTGTTTTTATTTTTAGAAAGATTCTCATGCATGTTAGTTTAGGATAAATTCATTCTTAATTTAGAAAGTTGTTTTGTTTAGTTGCATTGTATTATTTTTAAAAAGTGTAGATTCTTAACTTAACTTTTAATTTAGGAAAGTTTTTGTTTTCTTTTAATTTAGTTTAATTTGTTTCTAACTTTGTTTATTTTTTTATTTTTAGTAAGTTTCTAATTTTATTTTTTGTTTTATTGGAAGGTCTAATGTATATTTTGTTTTGCAGTAAATTTAATTTTATTTTTAGGAACTTTTAGATTTAGGATTTACTTTCTTTATTTAAACTGTGTTTGTAATTACTTTTTTAGGAATGTTTGTATTCGTTAGTTTTTAAATTATGCTAGTTTTAGATTTTATTTAGGATAGGTTACAAATTGAAAACTTCTTTAAACATAGCACCCTATGGATCGACTTGGCCTCACCAGTTTATTACTAAATTGCGGTTTTGCACTTGGAACTCACGATCATCTAGTATTGGGATGGATCCGTTTGAGGCATTGTGTGGTTGGAAGAGGTCAGCGTAACAAGCTTTTATGGGCCTTTGGTTATTGAAGATACAGTAGAGAAAGTCTAGAAAGTCCAATAGAAATTGAAGATTGCTCATTCTTGCTAGAAGAGCTACGCTGGCAACCGTTGACAAGATGTTTAGTTCTAGATTGGAGATATGGTGTTCTTTAAAGTTTCTTCAATGAAAGACACCATTAGGTTCTAGTAGAAGGGCAAGTTGGCTCCGAGATACGTGGGATCGTTCGAGAGTAAGAGCAAAGTGAGTAACTTACTTATAAGCAGATTCTTCTACCAGAGTTGGTTGGAGTGCACGATGTTTTCCACGTTTTCATTGTTCAAAAGTATATTCCAAATTCATCTCATGTCATCGAGCACAAGGAGATTCAAGTACAACTAGATGCAACTTATGTGGAGCGCCCTTTTCATGTCATCAATAAGAAGGAGTAGGTGTTGAAAACTTGAGCGATTCATTGGGTCAAGATTCTTTGGGAGCACCATAGTCCAGAAAAGGTCACTTGGGAGCTCGAAGAGCAAGTTTAGGATAAGTATCTAGGACTTCTTCAGGATATTTGATAAGTATGTTTCATTCAGAGGACAGAATGGTCCTCAGCGGGGAGGACGTTTTCATGCCCTAAACGCGAGAATTGGGGATTAGAATAGATCCCGAGGTGTGGCACACGTAATCCCATAGCAAACTGTGCTATGTGAAGACACGCACGAACCGCTACAACGAAGATTCACCTATAATAATCATAAGCAATAATAATGACATTAATGCATTATCATATGTAGAAGTCCATAAATTATAAAACTGTGCACATGCACACAATACTACAATGTTAACATACAAATCCAAAACACATGTCCATCAAATCTCAGGCTCCAAAACAACATGATATAGATGGTATGTTTAGCCACAAGTCCAAACATGTTTAAACTTAAACAATCCAAAGTGAAAAGGCAAAACCCATTGACGTTCTTCGTAGGATGACTAATAGAAAATATTGCCTTCATTCTACTCATCTACACCTCAAGGTACTGTTGAGGTTCCTTTCGGAGGTGCATCCATTGCCAAACTGGCGTTGGGTTCAGTACCAGTAACACCAAGGGTAGTACTGTTAACGTGACAATTAAACAAATGTAAAGATGTATAAGACTATCATATTGTATTAATTGAGTTAGAGAATATATTGATTAAAATAAAACAATAGCAAAAGCTAGGCATGTTGTGCATGAAATTGGCATGAATAACGAATCATAAACAGAAATATCATAACATATTGATTGGCATCTACATAGCTATTTTCTCTCTAAGGAAAGCATATCATACTATAGGAAATCACTAGTGGTCGGGCCAAGATCGTTTAGCTACCCTAAGAGCGCCAACCAACTCTTCATATAACTACTGCAGTAGGAACATAAATAATACCCTCATTCGGTCCCGTCGAACCTTCTATGGGAACAAGCTAAGTGGTGCCAACTCAATGTATCAAGAGTGATCAGAATTCTTACATTCTTATTTATCAAACGTAGCGATCACCACTTTCTTATATAAAAACATATACCGGTCTGGAGTATTTTTTAGTCATAAGAATTAGAATTGAGTGAAACAAATAACATTCAAACAATGCATACTTAATGAGCTATTGGAGCTCAAACCCTCTCAACCCTATTTACCCCTATATTTGGCTCATATGCTTACACTCAATAGAAGCTTTGTCTCCGATTTTCCCTCAAAGTTCACCGAGAAGAATGGGTACATAATTAGATCATGTTGAGGGTAATGATTTCTTAGTGATATGAATGTATTTAGGTTGAGTGATTATCAAAGATATTTCTTAACCAACCATATGCTAGATAATCTGTATTTTTAAGGTCATTCAATACGATGTATTCATAAAACTAGTGTCGTTGTGTTACTGAAAATCTTGGTGTTACATTGTGTAAGCAAATGGTATCTCTTATTATGCCAACACCCATGATGTGGCGTCATGAAGGGGGTGAGTGACAACTCTTCACTCTTCATCTGTATAATTTGATCACCATTGGGCTAATTTAATTGGGGTAAAAATACCATATCCAAAGCCTTACAAAGTTTTGAAAATTCCTAATTTCCTAAGTTCACTATATTCCTATGGCTTAGCCGTGTATAGGTCACAGCTTAGCCATGTAGCATAAGTTTTCCCTTAAATTCACCCACAATTATAGTTCAGCCATATGTTGGGGTCCGACTTAGCCATATAAAGCCTACGGCTAGGCCACGGCTGAGCTAGGCTTAGCTGTAATACAATCCACGGCTTAGCTGTGGGGTCTGGCAAAGAGGAAAAGCTGTATTTGGGTTCTCTAGAAAGCTAACCATAAAATAGTTTACAGGTTGTTCATGGGGTGGTTATGACTTAGCTGTAATGCACTTCACAGCTTAGCCATAGAAGAAACATCAAATTTTTCGGCTATATGGATTCTGAGCCGTAGTACACTTACGGATTAGCCATGAATTACGCCGTATGCTTCAGAATTTCTGAAGCTATTTCAGTGTAGAGCTTAGTTCCTTACAGAACTTCTTCAAATTTGGTTCCATCATGGTTTTCCTGTTTAGCACTATTATAATACATTTTCAAAAGCTACATTTGATCATTGTTTCATAAACATACTCATCATTATTCAAACCACCACTATTCTTAAATCAAATGAGTAAAGGAGCTGTACATGGATATTTAGAGAGAGTCCATTAACACTTTAACCATGCATGTAGTGAATATACACTCTTATACTTACCTCAGTTTAGTGCTACTCCCAAAACTAGCCTCTTCTTTGGTTTGATGATGGAGAAAGCCTCAATAGAAGGAAATCTTACTACATGTGAAGACTTGGAATGGGTAATTCGAATGCATGCATGTTGCTCATTTGAGTCTTCTTGACTCTTTAATACTCAAAGGAATGAAATGGTGGTGGTTCCTTATCTTAAAAGAGTTGTAGATTGAAGAAGAGAATGAAAAGGAGATGGAATGGTTAGCTCCAAAGCTAGAAGATGGGTAAAGAGATGATGGGGAAGAAGAAGAGTGTCTTGGTTCTTACGTGCACAGCCTCAAGACCTGATTTCTAACTCTAGCTTGAAGAGGAGATGAGAGAAGAGTGAGGATGGAGCTCCAACAGAGAGAGAGAGACTTGATGGTAAGGAACAAGGAACGATGGCTATTTCTTTTTAACTCAAATTTTCTGGAGTTTGCATGCGAGTCCACTTTCTTTGAAAAAAATTACAGTTTAAGTCAAATGATATTCAATTGGGCCAAGATGGGTCCCAATCGAGTTAGGCCAAATATAAAAGATGATTTGCAAAATAAGATACACATGATGCAACTAATGTGGTGCCAAAATGATGCAAGCCATGTGGCTCTAAATTATAACAAAGGTCCTTGACCAGCTAAGTAAGGTTCGAACCCGACCCAATTACCTATCCATGACCTAAACCCAAGGGGTTTTGAGTTAAATTAGTTTAAACGAGCATTAATTAGCATAAAAAGGATTAATTATTATAAATCAAGATTAGTTCGGGTTTTATTACTAATTAATAATTTTTTATAATTATTAATGGTGTAATAGTCTAATTTGATGATTATATGTTGTTTGGGTCTTGGTTAGGTAGTTGGGTTGGACCTTAACTTGATTATGTAGTTAGATGAACTCTTGTATTTTTCGTTCATGGTCTTGTATCATTTCATCATTTTCTCATTTCATTCGAAGCATTTCATTAGCCTAATTAGCCAACATAACCTAAACTATTTTTATATCAAGAAACCCCCAAGTGTCCCAATTTTTAATTTGCCTAAAGAAATGGACTTGCTTGCAAAAGTTGAAAAAACCCTAAGTATAAAAGCAGCACTTATCACAATGCAACAACTGCTCTTGCGACTTGAGTAGAAACCCTAGCCCCTTAGCATCTTCTCCACCTTCCCTTCTCTTCCCAATCCAAGAGAGTATGAGAGAGACACTCTTAACCTCCATTAAGGAGTCCCACCATCATCTTCTCCACCTTTCCTCTCCCCCTTCATGTGTTTGGTTAGAGTGAATGAGCTTGTGTCCCACTTTCACAACTTTCCAAGGTAATAAACTCAATTGGTCTTGGATATCATGTCATTTAAAAAAAGGAGAACTAGTTTTATGCCATAACATCTCATCATTTCATTATTTTATTTCATTTCTTATGATTAGGGTTTTGGGTAAGCTTGTAAGTTGGGGATTTTCACTCATTTGGCATGGATTTAGTGTTAATCACCAAGAGAAGGCAAGTGTAAGCAAGTTTTTGATTGTTTGTATGTTATTGTTCTTGATTCCACAATTATTTCCATGATTAATGCACATGTGTAGCTCATTTACTTGATTTATAATGTTGTGGATGGATTAAATTGATAGATTTATGATACTGACGGTGGTTTGCTGAACCTAATTGATGAGAGGTGAATTGGGGGTTAAATATGATTGATGTTCATTTTATATTATGGAGTATTACAGGTGGAAATAAGGGAAATGAATGAATGGAAAGAATGAAAATAGAGAATTCTGCTTGTAGAATTCATCAGGCTCGGTGGAGAATACCTAGGTGTCGACTTTAGCCTGGCAGCAATAATTGCAAGTTTTTCTGTTGGCTCGAGGCGACTTGGAGCACGCGCTCAAGCGGGCAAGGTTCTATGAGCACCCATCGGGCAAACGTCAACGCATGGGATGAACCTTGTTTCTTCAATTAATTGCTCTTGATCCAACTTCTACCTGACCTTCTTTTAGGCAACCTTGGGCTTGGCCATGAAGTCAAGCGATATCTTAGGATATTAAGTGAACCCATAGGACCATGTAGGACCTTAACTCATGAAATCCTTTACCTCAACAATTGTCCAATGGAATCAAAGGAATAACAAGGAAAATATGAGTTGTCATTCATCCTTGTTGGAGGTTCCGGTTAGTTTTGATGTCATGCCATTGTGCATGGGTATAAGGGCCATGATATCCGGTTCATACACAATGCAACAACAAAATTTGGTAGCACATTGACATTTGATGCCTTTCGGTCATGCCAATTGGAAGACTAGGGACAATGGGACATCATAGATTAGGATTGCCTAGTAAATATCCTTTGCTTCCCATAATTGTATTGCATGCAAATTGCCACGATTATCTCTATGCCCTCCATATACTCTTATCAAGTTGTCACAAGTTTTGATATCTACTGTTTCCTTATATTGCTATTGTTTACTGTTATTCGTCAATTGACACTATTATGCTTCAAGGTACAAATGTAATGAGACAAATGTAAGTCATGCCAAGGAAACAAGTATGACATGCACAAATGTAAGTCTTTTATCCATTGACTCATGGAGTCAGCACCGCTGAACTTCTACTTGAAAAGGCTAAGTATGAGTTCAAATTACTTTTTATATACACCCTAACTGCATTGTTTATGTTGGAGTAAGCCGACACTCCTTGGATAACCAGATTAGATATATGATTCCCATTACGCCCTTGTACATTCTTTTTGGAGACAATCTAGTGACGTGGTTACCAATTAGTAAGTATGTTTCATGTCACATTGATTCCTTATATTATGCTTTTTCATATGCTAAGAAGAATAGCACGCAATGAATGATCTCCTTTAATTATCATATCATTAATTCCACTTGATATAGCATGCTATGTTCTATTACTTGCTTATTCTTGTTGAATCATTGTATTCATGGTTATATCCTTTCAGTTGCAGGACCTGACCAAGATACTGATTCGGCTATCGACTTAGTCATGAAGGAGACTCTGCCAGTTTCTTCCAGAATAGATAAGTGGGCTCCCAGTGATGTCTTCTATTAGATGTCTACCGTGGCGTGTAATTGGTTTTTGGGAATATTGGGCTTCAGCCTACACCTGGCTTATTTTATGCATCATCCTCACGAACTTCTTAAACTTATGCTTTATATGCTATTGGCATGTATTATCTGGTTTTTTGACCATTGAGTTATGTTATGTACTTAAACACTTGAGCACATGTCGCAGGCAAAATTCCCTTTAGTTATGCATATTGGGCATTTAGACTATGCATGGTTTATGATATTAGGAGACTTTATTTAAATTGGTTTTTATTGTGAATTGATTAAGTAGGTAATTATTTATGCTCAATACTATCACAAGTTACACAGTATGTATGAGATGCACTTAGCTTCCATTAATTGTTTAAAATTACACGTGTTTATAAATCTTTCTCACATGTGATCCTTGTGGATTTCCTTGTGGCGGTTCATATGTGCTGTGGTTTAGCACAAATCACAACGAGATACATGTGCCATGTCACGGGCCTAGCCTAATTGCCCTAGTCTTGAGCCGGAGGCGTGACAAAGTTCGAGTTTGACAAGTTTGATTAACTAATTAATTTGTATGCGTCAATGCTATAAATCCAATCCTCAGAGCCAACGTAAAAATCCAAACTTCTAGATAAAATGGCCATATAAATCCACCATTTAATTTATCACATTTATATAGCATTTGATTAACCAAAGTCCCACATGTTACAGGTGATCGATCTGAACATGAGGGCCAACTACATCTGATTAAAATCACAAACCAAAGTAAAACTCCAAAACTCCGTAACTTAAAACTGACAGCTGTTAAGGAGAGGGCCGGCTACAATTTTTATGCTTAAAGTAATTTATGAAATATATGGGTTTCTTTCACACTACTAATGTCACATAAATTGCCACTGATCCTAATTTAACACTTAACGTGATTTACTCACACCACTGAATTGAATTTTATTAAAAAAAAAATCTGTAACTTAAGAAACCTTTAAACATCAAGGCTCCTAAATCACTGGTTGTGGTGTGTTGATTAAGACTATCTTTGTCAAAAGCCACATCTAAATTAAATGACCTTTCCATCACACGATTCTCCATAGCAAGCACCGAATTGGGTCCTATAGGGAGCTTCTCCGCATAAAAAACTCGTGCAAACCATGATCGAGAGGTACCTCTAAGTAGAATGTGGTGTGCCCAGGGGAGGGTGGCACGCCATGTATTAAAGATATTTGAAACAGATTGACAGACATAACAAAGATGCTAAGATGATGATCTTATTGGTAAACTCATTTTGATAACAAGCCAGCACCTCTGTTTTCTTAATGATATAAAGGAAAGCTGAGACAAGGTGAGTTTATTCAAGGCACGAAGCATTGAGAGGGTTCAACCCATCTTTCGAGGCGGCGGACACCCACAATGTCCACTCCAACACCCACAGATGCACTTGTTGTCATGACAAAACCCACATCCGTTGCAGTCGGGTAGACATTCCTTGTCGTTGTTACAATCACCCCATCCATGCAAGTTTGCTTGAACACCGGTCAGAGTTGAAAATGCCATGCCTGCCCATGATATCAAAATGCATAGTCCACATGAGTGACTCAGAAATGATCCCAGCAGTCAAACAAACACCAAAGTCTCATTAATATTATTATTTTAGTATTGCTCTAGTAAATCCACATTTATGAAATCTCACAGAGTCTATAAGTCCCTAACCAAGGGTGTAATAACTTGGGATTGGTCCCAAGTAGCTAGGAGGAAAAGGAGAGACCTTCCCATTGAATCAACTGAAACATTGGCGGTTGGCAAAGTCACACAAAGAATAGAAAATTGAACGTATGCCTAGGACCCCATGGGGGTGGCATCATTCATCACTCAATCAACCAAATTAGCCCATGGTTCACGAATTGTCACAGATGTTGTAATATAATTTTGAAAATATTTCAATAATATTGTGATATTTAGGACCTATTCTTTTACTAGATACATTTAAGTTAATATCTTTAGGATTTCTATAAAAAGATGAAGCTTATAGTCCAATTCTACAGTTATATGAGGAAAAACATAAAAAAAATTGCATGAGGATGTCCTATATTTTCTAGCAAAAATGCCCTCTATGTCAACCTTGGTGATATTGCTAGTTGCTGGAAATACTGTCAACCCTTTCTTCTTTTTATGAACAGCCACTAATCTTAGTGGTAAGAGGCGTTAATTCTTACCTGGTTGCCTAGAGTTTAAATCATGTGTATGCCAACTTTTCCACTTGTGTTGGCTCCCTTTCCACTTTTGTGGGCTTTTATCCTAGTGTGCACGCTACTTTTCCACATGAGTGGGCTTTCTCTTCATGTGACGGGCTCTCTATTGGGTCTTAGTCCGCTTGCCTAGGTTACCAAAAAAGAAAAAAAAAAAAAAACCTTTCTTCTTCTTTGGAAACTCACTAAAACTCCATAGTCACCAATGGAGAAGATGGGGAGGCTGCTCAGGTGAGATGTTCTATTTTGGATTATTAAGAAAAGTTCTTGGGCCATGTTCTAAAAGTTTATTCCACTCCTTAATCCAATCCATCAGTAGCAGTCCCCTTGGTTTAGTGTTTGGCTGCTGCGCCTTTTGATATTTTCAAGAGAAATTGGCATGTGGGAGAATTCTCAATTAAGAGTTATGCGTGGGAAGCTACGGAAATCGGCCTTGAAGAAATAGGAGAGCTTCTTTCTATACAATCCATTAGAATAGGCCCATGAGGCTCACAATGCTTTCTATGAGGTGGGTTCTCACCTAGACTCTACAGGATTGAATGGGGGAGGGACCTAGGGGTTGATGGGTTAGGACGAAGATCACCTTGGAGTAGTAGGTTTCCACAAAAAAGGGGAAATGGATGACAAAATTGCCAGTTGAGTTATTTTTGTTTTTTTTTTAAATGTACGACACCCTCTACTGATATTTTTATGGTTTCCTTCGTACATCTACAGAAATTGAGTTTAAGCTTAATTTTCATAAAAATCCCAAAAATCAACATAGAGTATCAGTGTGATAATTGATTCAACATATATTTTCACACAACCAATATTGGGGGCTGATGCAATCGGATACAGCAGGCCATTTTGGATCATTTTTTCAAAGTAAAAAAGCAAAAAAAGGAAGAAAGGAGAAAAAGGTTAGAAAAAAAAAATAGTGGCTTATGTTATTTTTCACTAGTTAGAACTAGAAATGAAAAGAAACAAACCAGATGCGATGACCAAGAAGACCAAGAAAGCCAGCTTCAGAGAAGTCTTCTCCATTGTGTTTTGGGTAGCGTATGAGTTGGTATTGGGGTCATGCAATGAGGCCCTTTTATAAGCAAGTTGTGCTTAATACATGCTTACATTTGATTTTTGTTGGTTGTTGGGTTTCAAATATAGTGGACATCAATTGTTAAAACTAATGGTTGAGATAAGTTTTATTTTTGAAAGTTACTGTAAATAGTTTGGTTTGGATAAGTCATTATTTACTACATTAGAGAATCAGTAGCACACCTGTCCTTCGGTGAGCTCTAGATTTGCCCTTTTGACTTTGCCCTGTCACTTAAGTCACACTTATCATGTAACTGCAATTTTGGTATTATTATTTATTGAAGAGTGATCCCGTGCTAGCTTTCTTATGGACAAATTATGACCACCCATCTAACATAAAGATCCAACGGCTGGTAGCGATCCCCACTGAAACTCATCTCACTATCTTCAAGCCCCGAAAACCAAAGAAGCCATACCCACTCTCCCTGTTTTTCTCTTCATTGCTTTCCTCCTTTGACCATAAAAAAAAGAGATAAAAGAAGGGACAGAGCTAGAGTCCCTAAGCTGCAACTCAGCTAGTAAGGGATGTGGGCACTATGTAAGAGTGCAACTTTGACTATTCAATGTAGAAAAATAAAATAAAAAAGGAAATAATATTGCTTTTTTCTAATTTCTTTTGCGATGTTGGCTTACTGATTTGGGAGTGATACTTATACTTCAGGGCCCAAGGATTGATTCCTGAATATTTGTGAGAGACAAAGGTGCTAACGCTAACACTCAACGATGAGTGTGTTGCATTATGAATTTATGTGGGTATACTTTTTTGGAAAGGTAAAATTCATTTCAGTTTTTATTTCTTTGTTTCTAGATATGTGCTAATTTGAATTTTAATGCAGTAATGAATTTTTTGTTAAACATTTATGGCAAGATTATGAAGTATTGTAAAGAGGTGTTCGTTAGACTTTGTGACTTTTTGTCAAAAAAAGAAAAAACTTACTAAGTGAACCACCAGGGGTTTAGGTCCCATCAAATACCTAGTATGAAGTTCAGAAAAATTAATCAGTAATTAAAAGAACTAAATCAAATCACAAACTATGAAGGAAGACACTAAATTTTTTATGTGGACACCCTAGAAGGAAAAAAAACTACGAGACCGATGCTCTAATTTAAAGGAAAACCAAGCGCTATAAAAAATTGAATAGTTGTAAGATTTACTCACTAAGCCTTCCCATTGAACTCAACCTAAGGACTGTAGTCCACCGTTCACCATTTGCCCATCCTTGAATCAACTCACCTTGATGCCTTTCAAGACGCAAAAATCTCCTACAAGAGAGTAGAAGAAGAAAACTCTATATCTAGTAGCTTAGAACTCTAGGACCCTTTCAAGACAGTTATAGAGAAAGAAGAGATCTCTAATAGGATTTTAGGTTTAGAATAGGGAGATTCAATCTTTAGGGTTCACAAGAGATGGATTTAAATAGCCTAAGGTTCGTGGCTTAGATGGATTATTTCAATGGGACTAAAACAAGTAGCTTGAGTAGAAACAAGAAAGGCAATCTAACAAAGTTGGCAGTAAAAATTGCCGAGGTTTGGTCGACTGGGAATGGTGTTAGGTCAACCAAGATGGCCTTTTTGTCTTTAGAACTTCAAGTCTGGGCAATCTCGATTGACCGAGGTCATCCTTAGGTTGACCGAATTGCAATTCTATCCACTAGTGCTCTAGATCGCGTTTATTCTTTGATTTCTTCCCTTCAATTGATCCAATGAAGAATGTTGTAGACCAAAACTAACAATATAAAATTACAACCCAATTTAAACTTGAGTTTTTGTTCGTAACCCAAGAATTATCAATACTCGAAGTCTAAAAATCTCCCCCTTGGCCAATTCATGGACAAAGCACCCTAAGTTTACAAAGAATCTAATCCCATAAAGAAAACTAAAAAAAAAATTATATGGACCTTAACCTTTCCAATGAGAAAGTGTACAGATAAAAATATACGTGCACAAACCATGCTTTGACCAAGATCATATTAGTAACAAATATGAAAATGTATGCTACTCCCCCTTTTTGTTAAAAATTGACAAAGGGAAGCAATGAGAATGAAAATGGAAGAGACAAAGCATAGATCAATATGTACAAGTTCATGAGGAAAATAGACAAGTTTATCAAAAGCTAAATTGAGACAAGTTCAGACATCATTAAAGCATTTGCAAATTTAAGGCAACATCAATAAATAATAGCCATGGGGTGGAATCAAAGACAACGCTTCCGGTCAATGACACAATCAAGCTTAATGTTCACTTGTTGAAAGTCCTCTTGAACCTGTTGAAAACCTTCATCAACTCTCAGCACCAGATCTTCAATTTGCATAGCTTGATCATAAATCGCACTCTCCAAATTTTACAAGCACCCAGAAAATGATGACTCCCACTCAAATTCTTCCTCTTCTCCTTCAAGCATTTCTTTGTATTGTTTCTGGCGTCTCACATGAAAAGTAGACTATTCCATTGTCTTCTTGTTAATTTTCACGTTTGGATGGGTAGTCTCTTCATTATCTTCAACATAAACACCCTTATCAATGAGAAACTAGCAAATGGTCACTGCAAAGGGTAGAGACACACGGAGTGGAGCAGTCTTAATCCTCGCATGGCACAATAGATGCCAATAACATAAAGTAGGAATCCCTGCTCGTGATTGGCATTTGATTTATGGACGGGGGGTTCCACGTTTAAGGTAATGACAATATTCAACAAACAATTGGGGAATAGTTAACTCATTTTGATAGAGAAGACCAAGTTCCCACTCACGTTCCTCCCCACACAGAATACCGGTCACATGGTCATAAGCAATTTCACCATCATCATCTTCACAAATTGGACAAACTACATCAGAAGGACGAGGCAGACGAAGGAAGGTGCCTAACACATTGAGGGTAATATAGTAATGTGATTTCCATGCACATAGGTTTGGATTGCAACATCCGAGACATCATTCATATTTTCATAAAACTCTTTTCACCAAATTTACAAAGATTTCTTCTTTGTTTGCATGTAAATTTTCATTTCACATTTGCATGTTCCTTTTTCTTCTTCTCATCCCTGACCAGATTGTCAACCTTGTGGATAGTCTTCACTTGGGCATGGTCATCCCTGGACAAGTTGTAAAGAGAAAACACTTGATAGAACACTACCCGAAACTCCTCTGAGCAGCTACTGAAATGATCATAGGAGAGAATAACCTCCTTATAAAGTTCTCCCAGGACGGACAATCCAAATACATCCTCAAACTCTGGCAAAGCAAACCCTAACTTTGCATTTGGAGTAACGAAGGGATTGGTAACTGGGCAGAAGTGCTCTATGATGGCCCAGCATATGTCTTTGCTGAGGCAACTCACTGTGTCCCTTGTCACAAGAACAGCCTCGTACACTCCCGCCACCTAAAGGACGTCTTCACAGTCTTTCAAAACTGCCTCTGTCTAAGATAACCAGTTATTGAAAGGGATAAATCAATCCCTGGGCATGTGATGATCTCCAATCCAACTGCTGTCACCAATAGGTTTAAGTTGCGAAGTTGAAGGGACATCATCGGGTAATTGAGGATGACTAGGCACCAACAACTCTATGGAAATGACGGGACAACCGTAGAAGTGTTAGGTTTATGTCTTGTATTCCGGTTTAGCCGGATCGGTCGTCTGGTTTAGCCAGAACCGAGGCTCAGGGTTAGGGGTATTTTAGTCATTGTGTATGGGTTTTCTTGGTGGCCAAGAAAGCAGGAACTATATATATTGATGTATTGTAACCCTAGATCCTGAGGGGATTGAGATGGGATCATAGTAGATAAGTTCTCTCCTCCCGTGGACGTAGGCATGGTTGCCGAACCACGTAAATCTCGGTGTCTCTTCTTGTGTGTGGTTGATTGTTTGATCTTATGATTCCGTGGATGCGCACAACGGGTGATGTTCAGAAAATCACAACAATTGGTATCAGAGCCACAACAATTGGTATCAGAGCTTGAGGTTGGTATTCCTTGGGTTTATGAGCGAGGTGGAGATCGCTCAGTGGCTTGGAGGTTGTGCGCATGAAGATTAACTGAGATCAGGTTCATAATTTCTGGTTGGGCCACCATTGCAGAAGAAGAAGACGAGATTGGGTTCTCCGGTCTCGCTGAGAACGGAGGAAAAAGGATTCACATGTTTCGTTCAGATCTTGGAGTTGACCGCTGTGGATGTGATCGGATCTTGTTGGGTTCGGATCTGTTTTCGTCGTGGCAACAGGAGATCTGGTTTTCCAGATCTGATAGGAGAAGACCGGTAGGTGGGCCACACGTCAATCGGAGATCTCTGTTGGAAGACAGAGAAACCGATTCGGGAAGAAGAAGAAGTGAAACGGTTCCAGTCGCTGCAATCTTCTTGGAATATCACCGGATTTTTCGGATCTGAGGACCTGATGCTGCGAAGAGAGAGAAATTGCAGAGAATCCGGAAGCAGAGAAGAGAAAAACCGGGAAGAAGAAAAAAAAAAAAAAGTTCGAACTCACCGGGTTTTTCGCCGGGCTTCTCGCCGTCTACGTCGTGTTCGCCGGAATTCTCGATGAAGAAGAGGAAGAGCCGAGGTCGCTGCTGCTCTCGCCGCTGCCGGAGAAGACGACCGCTTGCAGCTGCTGCCGCTGCATCGCCGCTGCCAGCCCCCGATCGCCGACGTCGTCGCACGTTGCAGCCGCCAGTCGCCGTGCCGTCGCCGCCTCACGTCGATGGTCGCCGAGGCCGCAGAACACCTCGGCGTGTCGACCGTCTGCAACCGGGTTGCAGAGAACCCACGCGCACAACAGGCGGCTGTTGGAAGGAGACGACCCAGTTCTGGGATTTTCGAGTTTGGGTCGGGTCAGTTCGACCTGACCCGCCGTGGAGAACAAGCCCAGGACAGAAGGTTCCGGGTTCTGGTTTCGGGTTGGGTCGTTTCGACCCAACCCATGGTGCAGCCCAGTCCAGCAGCGATTGCAAATCGGGCCGGGTCAGGTCCGACCCGACCCATTGTTTGCAGACGGTCCAGCCCAGCCAGTAAGTTCAGGCCGGGTCAGTTCAAGTTCGACCTGACCCATGTGCGCAGAGCCCAGCGAGAAGAGTTCATATCAGTTCCGGGTCAGGTGAACCCGACCCGGGTCCGCTCCAGAAGCCCAGCAGACAGCGCAGAGTGACATCAGCAGTGATGTCAGCATCGGTCAAAGGCCAGATTTGACCAGTTTCAACGGCTGAAATTGTTTCTGCGATATCTTGATCGTCCGATGTCCGATCGGAGATCCGTTTGCGCCTACGGACTCGTTTCGAGCAGATCTACGCAGTGGAAGAGGTTGATTGGCTGTTGGATAGTCAAGGAGGAGGTTTGATCGATTGGAGCGTAGAAACTTGTTTCTACGTTATCGGAGCCATCCTGAGGCGGATTTCAGATCCGTTTCTTCCAGCGTGCTCGTGGTGACGAGATCTATAGTTTGATGCAGAAATCTGGAGGAGATCTGAACAGATGTGGATTGAGGCTAGAATCGGGTCTACTCGACCTGGTTGTTGTTGCAAACCCAATAATAGGAGTCGCCGGCCTAGTTGCAAAGGGTTTGCTGATCACATGATCGCATGTGATGTTATTCATCTTGCCAGAGCCAAGCCGGAAAAGCAGCAAGGAGGAGCTGATGTATCAGCAGTTGATCGGAGGCCCGGTCAAATGGAGTTTTTGACCGCTCGGAGGCAGAGGTTGTTCTGCAATGGAGTCATCTGGACTTGTATTCCCGATCTGTTTGCTTCCATGCTTGTGGCGATTGGATCTTCACAGTGATGTTGAAGATGGGGCAAGATGGTGAGTGATTCAGATATCACTCAGATTCGTCAATGGTTTCGAGCTTCTAGTTCGAGGTGGAGTTTGACGAGGATATGAACTTTGCTCAAAGTTCATGTGCTGGTTCAACATGTCAAAGTGTTGAAGAAGACTGCATCCCTGGTGCAGTGACGTGCCATTCAGCAGGGTACGTGGAGACATTGCCGGTTTTATCTCCTAGTAGCTCGAGTTGTACGGAGTTGTACGGAATTCAAGCCAAGGTGGAGATTGTTAGGTTTATGTCTTGTATTCCGGTTTAGCCGGATCGGTCGTCTGGTTTAGCCAGAACCGAGGCTCAGGGTTAGGGGTATTTTAGTCATTGTGTATGGGTTTTCTTGGTGGCCAAGAAAGCGGGAACTATATATATTGATGTATTGTAACCCTAGATCCTGAGGGGATTGAGATGGGATCATAGTAGATAAGTTCTCTCCTCCCGTGGACGTAGGCATGGTTGCCGAACCACGTAAATCTCGGTGTCTCTTCTTGTGTGTGGTTGATTGTTTGATCTTATGATTCCGTGGATGCGCACAACGGGTGATGTTCAGAAAATCACAACAATTAGTATCAGAGCCACAACAAGAAGTATGGCTCTCGATGAGTGAAGAGACCGCACAGGAAAGAATGGTCCTACGCCCAGGTTATGACTCTATCATCCCGAGAGGAATACTTGGCTCAAAATCAATTATGATAAGGGATCCTCTCTTATACTGCCATTGAGTGGAGAACTCAATACGATGACCTTCGTTTGTGTAGAGGAAAGTTGCAAGTTCATTGCCCTTTTTGTAGCCAATTGGTAAGACATCATCTCTACAAATGTACTTTGGTTTGATCAAAGGGGCCTGTGTTTGATCCACCCACGGCTAGCTCTCAAGAATCCCATGATACACAAGGAGGGTCCTGCACGCAAGAAGTTGAGAACGAATTGGGATTGGGGCTGATGAGACAGGATAGCTTTCTTGGCAGCAGCTGAAGAGGAGGAAACGACTTTCTTTCCCCCGTCTGTGTCGGTCAAACACCAACTTTAAGAACCCATTATATAAATGTCTCTCTCTCTCTCATTATCAAATTTTCCAGAGAAGTCCAAACTGACTTGAAAACCATCTAGAAACTAATATGACCATTCCAGAAAGGTCATGGCGCCAATTTTTTTGAATAATGCATCTAGAATCCGACTGTGGTTATGGAAACATGGAACCATTCAGCACCACTTGCTCCACCGACCTAGCCCCCTTTGCAAACTATAAATAGAGGAGCCATTGGATCATTTACACACAAGTGAAGTAAGTTGAGCTCAAGTAAAGTGAAGAAAGTATTGAGTGATGTGTAGTGAGAAGTCCTTTGAAGAGAGTGGATGCTAGAAGTGAAAGTATAGTGTGTCTTCTCTTGTAAGAGTCTGAGGGCTAAGGTGTCATAGTGTAATTTGTATGTGGCTAGTAAGCCTTAGAATAATGTATTAGTGAGTATTGCTTGTAAGCACTGTAATAGTGTAATTGTGTAAAATTTATAGAGTGTATTCTTCTCATTCTCCTTGCAATTTATATTTGTAGAAGTAATAATTAAGTGGGTAATAGAGTCATTTTTTCCCAACAAAGTGGTATCAAAGCCAAGTTCCATCTACAAGCAGAGATGGCATCAAGTTTGGTTCAGCCGCAGATCTCGAAGTTGATGAAGGAGAACTATGAGAACTCTAGTATCCAAATGAAGGCACTATTTGGATCGCAAGATTTATGGGAGATAGTCACTGATGGATATGTAGAACCCACTGCCAAGCAAGAAGTTGCCTATACCGCAGAGCAGAAAACCTCACTCAAAGATCAAAGGAAGAAAGACAAGAAGACTTTGTTCCTACTCTATCAAGGGGTAGATGAAACAACCTTTGAGAAGATCACAGAAGCAACATCAAGCAAAAAGGCATGGGAGACTCTTAGCACGATCTTCAAAGGAGTTGAACGGGTTAAGAGAGTTCGTTTGCAAACTCTCCGGGCAGAGTTTGAAGCTGCTCATATGAAAGAAGGTGAGAGTATCTCTGACTATTTCTCCCGATTGATAGTAATAGTTAATCAATTAAAGAAAAATGGGGAAAAGATAGAAGATATCAGAGTTGTAGAAAAAGCCTTGCGATCCCTCACAACCAAGTTTGAACATGTGGTTGTGGCTATTGAGGAGTCAAAAGATTTGGAAACTCTCTCAATTGAAGAATTAATGGGATCACTCCAAGTCCATGAGCAGCGTATGCAAAAGATTGGTAACTCTATGGTCTTGGAGCAAGCATTAGAGTCAAAATTGACTCTAAGTGAGAGAAAGCCCGGATCCAAAAACTGGAAGAGGGGCGGTAGCTCAAACAATAACCGCGGAAGAGGTAGAGGGGGAGCAGATCCTCAGAGTAAAGTGCAAAATCAATCAAGGAGCACCATTGATCATGGAAGAGGAGCTGGCCGAGGAAGATTCTCACGCGGTCGGAAGTATTCAAGAAGTATCCAATGCTATAACTATAACAAGTTCGGACACTATACTGCAGATTACTGGAGCAAACCCTCAGATCAAGAGGAGCACTCCAACTTTGCAGAAGCAAGAGATTAAGAAAGAGCATTCTCCACAGTTCTTCTAGCACAAGAAGAAGGGCATGACCAAGAGAACGTGTGGTACCTAGACTCTGGAGTGAGCAACCACATGTGTGGAAAGAAAGAACTCTTTGAATGGCTACCAGAAAATATCAGTGGCAAAGTAAGTCTTGGAGACTCATCAAAGCTTTCCGTACAAGGTAAGGGAAAAATTAAAATTTATCAAAAGGATGGAATACCTGCATATATCTCTAATGTGTATTATGTGCCCAACATGAAAAGTAACATCCTCAGTATTGGGCAACTCCTAGAAAAGGGGTATGTAATACATATGGGGAATCTCTCTCTAACTTTGAGAGATATATATGGGAGGCATATAGCTAAAATCCAAATGGCGAAGAATCGCATGTTCCCACTCCATCTCAACACAAAACTAGAGAAGTGCTTCCATGGACTTGTAAACAATGAATCATGGAAGTGGCATCTTCGATATGGGCATCTCCACTTTAATGGGCTCAGGCTATTATCCACTGCAAATATGGTGCATGGCTTGCCAACCATCGAAAAGCCCAAGCATGTGTGTGAGGCATGCACACTTGGTAAGCAACAAAAAAACTCATTCCCAGTAGGAAAATCATGGAGCGCTAAGGCACCGTTGCAGTTGGTTCACACAGATATTTGTGGACCATTGGAGACACCTTCCCTTGGAGGAAACAGATATTTGATCACTTTTATTGATGATTACAGTAGAAAGCTTTGGATTTTTTTATAAAAGAAAAATCGGCTGCATTCCCAACCTTCAAGAATTTTAAAGCCCGGGTGGAAGTAGAAAGTGGCTATAAGATTAAAACACTCAGATCTAACAGAGGTAAAGAATACACCTCAAAAGAATTTCTAGAATAATGTAAGTAGCAGGGCATTAGATAGCAGTTTACAACTGCTTACACACCGCAGCAGAATGGTATAGTGGAAAGGAAAAACCGCACCATCCTCGATATAACGAGGACTTTACTTAAAGAAAAAGGTTTGCCAAAAGAATTCTAGGCAGAAGCAGCTGCATGTACTGCTTACTTGCTCAACAGATGCCCTACAAAAAGTGTTAGGAACAAAACACCACAAAAGGCGAGGAGCGGCAATAAACCGAGTGTGGCACACCTAAGAATCTTTGAGTGTGTTGCATATGCCCAAGTGCCAGAGGCTAAGAGGAAGAAGCTCGATGATCGTGGAGAAAAGTGTATCTTCACTGGGTACAGCGAGGAGTCTAAAGCCTACAAACTCTATAATCCACTTACTAAGAAGATGGTGGTAAGTAGAGATGTAGTCTTTAGTGAAGAAGAAGCTTGGAAATGAAAAGAAGAAGGCACAGTTCAAGATAAGCCTCTTGAATAGAGGAACAAGACACACATCACATCCTCAAACTCTTGAAGAACCACAGCAAAATGTAGTAACACCTCCATGTACATCATCATCCAGTCAAAGAAGTCCAGAAGGGCAAGAATCATTATCCTCAAGTAGTTCATCTGCTTAAAGCTCTTCCTCATCTATAACCCCAATTAAAATGAGAAGCCTCAGAGATATCTACAAAGAAACCGAAGAGACAAACCTTTTATGTCTCTATGCCGATCATGAGCCTCTTGATTTCAGAGAAGCAATTAAAGAAGATCACTGGAAAAGAGCCATGGAAGAAGAGATTCACGCCACCAAGAAGAATGACACGTGGGAACTTACTACACTCCCTCCAGGCCAAAAAGCTATTGGAGTCAAGTGGGTATACAAAATCAAGTGCACAGCTGATGGAGAACTCAATCGATACAAAGTGCGGCTCGTAGCTAGAGGTTACAAACAAAAGTATGGCATAGATTATGAAGAAGTTTTTGCTCCTATGGCTCGACTTGATACAGTAAGAATGCTAATTTCTCTAACAGCGCATCATAGTTGGAAAATCTATCAACTAGATGTTAAATCAGCATCCTTAAATGGCATACTTGATGAAGAAGTATATGTAGAACAACCTGAAGGCTTCATAGTTGAAGGAGAGGAGCAAAAAGTATACCACTTAAAGAAAGCATTATATGGGCTAAAACAAGCCCCACGAGCATGGAATGCTCGTATAGATAGTTATCTACAAGATAATGGCTTCTCCAAGTGCCCATATGAGCATGCAGTCTATATAAAGAGAAATGCTTATGGAGAAATACTCATAGCATGCCTTTATGTTGATGATCTTCTGTTCACTGGGAACTGTCCACAAATGTTCGAAGAATTCAAGCATGCTATGTTCAAGGAATTTGAGATGACCGACTGTGGACTAATGACCTTCTTTCTGGGAATAGAGATCAAGCAACAGTCGGATGGCATTCTCATCTCACAGAAAAAATATGCAAAAGAAGTCCTTGAGAAATTTAGAATGAGCAACTGCAATGCTGTAAGTACGCCTATAGTAACGGGCTTGAGATTGACAAAAGAAGGAGAAGGAAAAGACATCAATCCGACACTATTCAAAAGCTTGATCGAAAGCCTAAGGTATCTTACAATCACAAGGCCAGACATTGTCTATAGTGTCGGACTTTTAAGTAGATATATGGAAAGACCAAAGGAGTCTCATTGGGCTGCAGCCAAAAGAATTCTCAGGTACCTCAAAGGTACTATAGACATGGGTCTTTTCTATGGTTATGGCAGCGAAGCAAAGTTATATGGATATTCAGATAGTGACTGGGGAGGTGATCAAGACGAAAGGAAGAGCACTACAGGATATGGGTTTTATCTTGGAACGACAGCTTTCACATGGGTATCTAAAAAGCAAAGTATTGTGGCCTTATCTACATGTGAGGCTGAGTATGTCGCAGCATCAGCAGCAGTCTGTGAAGCAATATGGTTGAGAAACCTCCTTAATGAATTCGATCATCCGCAAGATGAATCCACACACATATATGTTGATAACAAGTCTGCCATCAAACTCGCTAAGAATCGAGCAAGCACATTAATATTAGATTCCATTTTATAAGAGATCATGTAAAGCAAAAGACAATAAAGCTGGAGTACTATAGTACTATAGAACAAGTGGCAGATATCTTCACTAAGGCTTTGCCTACAGACACATTTACAAAACTAAGAAAAAAGCTTGGCATGAAGATAGTTTCAGCATAAGGAAAATAAAGTCAATGTTTGAGGGGGAGTAATGTCGGTCAAACACCAACTTTAAGAACCCATTATATAAATGTCTCTCTCTCTCTCATTATCAAGTTTTCCAAAGAAGTCCAAACCAACTTGAAAACCATCTAGAAACTAATATGACCATTCCAGAAAGGTCATGGCGCCAATTTTTTTGAATAATGCATCTAGAATCCGACTGTGGTTATGGAAACATGGAACCATTCAGCACCATTTGCTCCACCGACCTAGCCCCCTTTGCAAACTATAAATAGAGGAGCCATTGGATCATTTACACACAAGTGAAGTAAGTTGAGCTCAAGTGAAGTGAAGAAAGTATTGAGTGATGTGTAGTGAGAAGTCCTTTGAAGAGAGTGGATGCTAGAATTGAAAGTATAGTGTGTCTTCTCTTGTAAGAGTGTGAGGGCTAAGGTGTCATAGTGTAATTTGTATGTGGCTAGTAAGCCTTAGAGTAGTGTATTAGTGAGTATTGCTTGTAAGCACTGTAACAGTGTAATTGTGTAAAATTTATAGAGTATGTTCTTCTCATTCTCCTTGCAATTTATATTTATAGAAGTAATAATTAAGTGGGTAATAGAGTCTTTTTTTTTTCCAACAGTCTGAACAAAACAGAGAAGAAAAAGGGAAGAAAGAAAAACAAGTCATTAGCCTCCACATCAAATCAGCATCTCCTCGACTCAGGGTCGTACAACAGATACCCCATCCCGAGTCCAACCAATGCAGTGGTGCGCCTGTAAAACAAGTTCAGGATTACTATCCCTAGTTAAATGGGGCAGCAAAGTGCTTGCTAAGACTATTGCGGGACATGAAGTATGACCAAAATTATCCTGGTAATTGTTTGATGAAAAGACTCTTAGAAAAGTCTCAAAAGACAGTGTAATCACCTCAAGCAAAACATCCTCGGAAACAATTGTTCTTCGGAGGCAATGGACAAAAAAAAGGTGATTTTTTTAAGGGCCCTCAGGACAATCTTGTCTCAGATAAGCCCTATGACAAAGCCTTAGTTTCCGCTGGACTACGACATTGATGGCCTTTCGCCACCGAGATATGAGATCGTCTCTAAACCCTATTGATGACTCAGAGCCAAGAGGACATCATTCCTTTCAGAGGAAAAAAAAAAAGGAAAAAGAGAAAAGAGAAAGTTCTTTACCAGAGTAACCATAGAGACACATCAAAAAACAGGAGAAAAGAAGGCTGAAACTTGAACAATCTCAAGAAACAGTGAAATCTCAAAAGAACTCTGGAGACTGAAGCATCGGGTGGAAAGAAAACAACAAAAGTAAACAAGGCTTTATAGCCTAGCATTTACGGAGGAGTCTAATGCACATCCCTCCATCAGAAGCAACGTTTGAGTCCCAAATAAATAGCAGCCTACACGCATTACTCGTTTGAACTGAAGCAATGCTTGAGCCCCAAACATGTCAATGACCAACGCGTCACTCGTTTGAACTGCCCTTGCAACGGGTAGTATTTGCTAGGAGCGACGGTTTGCGTTTTTAGATATTTCTTGCACTTAGTCCGTAATGGACCATTCCCAGCTGAAATTAAATGTTGACGGGAAATGGCCTGGGTGCACCATTATAAATTCGGGTTAGTCCCTCTGTGTAGCCAGCAAACCATTCATACCCATGGACGACTTAAATCCTGAGACAAGGAACATGACATTTTCCTTTGGTACATCCCCTGCCACACACAAACTTGCCTTTATGCTCAAACCAAAACCTAGATTATAGAAACTTGCCCTAATGGCCCCATGGCATTTGTCCCTCCTGTATGAGCCCATCTTCAATGGCCAGTGACTACCTCGGTGCGGTTACATCTCTTACGGTCCTCTGCTTGCCTAAAGAGCGAAGATACTTCGAGGTAAAATGGGCATCTCTAGTAGTAGGCACATGGTAGATGGGTCTCTCTAAAGACATCTTAGCACTGGCAATAGATTAGAAGTGCTCGGACTTGGTGGAAGCCCAATCTGTCGTATAGATGCCACAAGTGCCTTTTTCTTTCTTTAGGGTGTGATGGTTCAGAAAGTGAAAACTCCCTTTTACCATTGCACTTCGAAGGGAGACACTTGTTGGCATGTAAATTTTCATTCCCTCTTTTTGGGATCAATAAGTTTGTGAGGGAGACAGAACTGCCAAGACACCCTCTTCGGCTATCACCACACAGGCCCACTCTTTGAGGAGAAGGGAATCGATGGCCGCAACAAGGCCCTTCCCTGGAACTTCTGAAAAGGGTGGAGGATGATATCTAAGAAGGTACCCGGACATTCTCCCTTTCAAGAAGCTAGCATCATTGCTCCTCTCCGGCTGAGTTACCTTGAGTGCTGACGTTAATATTGTAGCAACATTGCTCACTTGGATAGCCCCTCTCAAGTGCTAACGTCAAGCAACTCAAGCCATCTTCAGCAAAAATGCTTCCGGGTGGACTCTACAAACTTCAACTGCACAGACATGCATGTGCAACAACCACTGAGGGGAGGTTTGCACCATGGCTGCATGATCTAAAGCTGTTACATGATGTGAAAAGAACTCGTGACACATGGAATCCTTTAGACAAAGCTCACAGGATGTGGGAAACCCATCTGCGCCCCACCCGCCCAAACGATCTCCATTTCTTCGCAAACAACCACTTTCTGACCAAGGCAATACCCTCATCTCTCTGAGGAAACTGTAAATACAACCCCATGGAGCTCTGTACAACGGACCAAAAATCCGAAGGCTGAGATCAGGCAAACTGTTCCAAATCTCCAAGCACTGTCATCTGCAGAATAAGCAAGAGAAAGAAGCAGTATCTAAACTCTTGAGAGTGACAAGGTATTGTCCTCGGTTATGCCCCGGGGACTTAAACAACAACGGTCTATGAGTGCTTGTGCTCTGTTCTTTTGTTCCTCATGTTGTACCCTGTATTTTAAATTTCTTTTTGACTTCAAATATCTAATACCAGACAAGGGGGGTTCCAAATCTATATATATATATATATATGGATATATATAATTATATAAAGAAACAAATGTAGGTTGTTAGGCAGAGGCGTGCCACAATGCCGCTCCTTACGACCGCTTTAAAAATAGACCCGCGGGTGCGATGTCGAATGCCTTAAAACATTGAGTTGTACCTCTATTATCACCAATTGGTTTTGGTAGGAATGGTAGCTCAATGGGTGCATGAGATCCTACAAATGATATCAAAGCTCCAGGTTAAGGGTTTGAGTCGCGAGAGCGCCCCCGTAAGGGGGGGATTGTTAGGCGAGGCGTGCTACAATGCCGCTCCCTACGACCGCTTTAAAAACAGACTCGCGGGTGCGATGTCGAATGCCTTAAAACATTGAGTTGTACCTTTACTATCACCAATTGGTTTTGGTAGGAATGGTAGCTCACTGGGTGCATAAGATCCTATATAAGCAACTTGCATTTGAAGGGCAATCAAAGAGATCCCACTATAATAAATTGAGGATGGAAATGAAATTACAATTATTACGTGATTTATTCTATTCTATGTATTCTTGGGTAGTTGTTGACTTATAGATCAATTCCGATCATAAATTCAATTTTTTACTGCAACATCCTTTAAATTGGAAAATTTTATGCCAATCCCTATTTATCAACCATGTGCTAAACTACATTCCCATGAAGTCTACTCTTAGCACATTTCCCACCAAAATTAAGCTCCTTGCTTTGAAGCAATTATCAAATCGCCCTTCCCTTTCCTCGTTCATAAAGTGATGAGTATCAAACGAGGAAGAAGAAGCACGTTGAGCGGATTTCTTCCTTAGTTGGAAGTCTTTAGAGCCATGGAAGAGATTGAAATTAACAAAAGATGCTCTAAAGATCTAACTACCCCAAATCTTGAAGAAACTAGCAATAATGAAGAAAATGAATGAAAGAGATGGAGTATGGAGATTACTGATCGCAAAACTCCAAGTGCAGAGTTGTTCAATACAGTTATATCCCGGTAAGTACAAGGTTGAATCCACAGGGGGCAAATTTGATTAGGCTCTTTCCAACTTAACAAAAGGCTAAACTAATGAAATAAATGATTTCTAATTCTAAAATCAATCCTAAACCTATTCCTACACTCTAATCAATGCAACGATGCATGATATGCATGAATGACTCAATCCTATAAAAGCAAAATACTAAGATGCATGCTGAAATTCTTCTAAGTGTGAAATTACTTGTATTCAGCCGTTTTTTCAAGGCTCTGTACAATTGACCTAAAATGATTTAAACCTAAACTTAATAGATGGAATTTAAACCTTGATTATGCATATTTCAAACAAAGCAAAAGAAATAAAAAAGAATATAAAACGGAGAAAATATGCATGAATGAAGATGACCAATAATACAATCTCAAACTGCAAAATTTCTGCACATAGGTAGTTTGTCCACTTTGTATTCTAGCCCTTTGTTTTCAAACTTTTCGAATTTATTTTCACTTGAAACTTAGGGACTTGAAAATAAACCTTTCAAAGTTCAATTCTACCAATTTTCACATAAAAATTGAATGACTTGATCTGCTAATCAATTTTAAATTTTCGAATAAAAACCTGCCCTACTGCAAAAATCTGTATGCAGACTATTTTACTAGTATGTGTTTAAGCCACTAAAAATCTAACTTCTCAAAATCTTTTTTCTCTGAAATTTTTATGGTTTAAGTTTATTTCATTAATCAACAATTTCTTCAAATTTCAAGGAAAAATAGTCTCAATGAGTAGAGTTTTAAAGTGCCAAGATTTGGACTAAAAACACCAGTGTATGTTGTCTTTTTATGCAGTCTCTTTTTTCATGCTAATTTCAACTTTTTATTTTTGTTTAAAACTCATAAATTTCAGATCTGAAAATTAAATTTTCAGAAACTAAAACTCATCATAAATCTCTTGTAATGATTATGCATGATTTTAAACCTAATTCTATCCATAAAAAGAAATGCATGAAAACAAGGAATTTAAATGTGGAGATTTTGCAAGAATTTAAATATAGTAAACTTGAATGTAAATGTAGTAGACAAGAATTTAAATGTAGTAAATGTAGTTCACGTAGTTCAAGTAGTAGTTTGCTATCTTAAGATCTAATCATTGACAAAATTCATCCATCAACTAGAACATAATCCCAAAGACTTTGGGGTTGTCAATCTAAGCATAACCATGAGCATTATAATCAAAGTATAGAGACAAACCATGCAAAAGAAAGCCCTACTGGAAAGCATAACTTTACTAATGAAGTAGCCTCTTACAAAAGATACATAAATTGAAATAAAAGATGCTACTTATACTAGGATGAAGAGATGACCCCATAAAACACCCAAAAAGTACTGGTTTTGCAGCTAGGTGAGATAAAAAAAAGTTTAGAATTTTACCCTAATCCCTATGGAAAATGAGCTTTAGTGATTCCGTCGTTGGATTGACGATTCTCCTTTTTTATACTAGATGTAAACCCATATCCATAAGCATCAGTACTAGATCCTATTGATCCATAAGTGTCATTAACAACAGCAGGAAGGAAATAAGCCTATATCTAAATTCCTTTTCCAAAGCGAGATCCAGTTGCTGGACCATCAGTAGCATATTGACCAGTTTCATGAATAGGCCTAAGTAGGAGTCATTTCCTGACCCCTGAGCGTGTTGGAGTAGAACCCGGAATTGCGTATTAAATTGCACGAAAAGACAAAGATTTCAATCGTGAACCTCAAGGTTCTTCTTGTTTGCCTCTTCTAGATGAAAAAAACCCAAGGGTGTAGTATAATTTCCAGGCCAAATCTCCTTGAAGACTTCAATAGAGGGAGAGAGAGTTGAAGAAGATGAAGTGTAGTAGTAATTCTAGAGGGAGGTGATCTATCTTTCCATGAATAGTATGGGAGGCCAATGCTTTTAATTTATAGGAGTTGGGGCCCCTTATTTCTCTCCATAAATCATACTTTGTAGCAAAGATCTCCTTCAATTAGTAAGTCCTCTTCTTGGCTAACAAGTCTTCCAAAGTTGGGCAAGATATGTGAGAGATTCTTGACTATTTCCTTGCTTAAAAATTCTCTACACAAGCTTTCTAAAAATGATTTTATCAAATCTTCACAATTTGGCCCACCCAAAGATGAAGTTTTTTATTTGCATGGTAGACCCCGTCTTTGGTCTTCATTGTACTTCACTTTGCTTTGAATAGGCCCCACCTAAAAGTGTGTAACATGGAGAAAATTTCCAAACTCTTTGCAATCCTGCCTAAAAATGTCTAGTAAGTTTCCTGAGGTCATATCTTTGTTGATTTAACTTTGATTGGCTCAATCTTGGATCTTATGGATATCTACTCAAAAGTGCTTTCAAACGGTAGGTAGATTGTCCAAATCCGACACTCGGTTTGAGAGTTATGACCATTTTAATGTACGATATTCAAAGAAAAACGGGATTAACTTTCCATTTTTGAATTCTCCTTCTTTGGCTTTTCTTTCTTTGAATTCTCTCCACCTTGGCTTTCTTTTCTTGCATCAATTTTGAATTCTTGCAACAATTGACGAGTGGGACCCCTTTCTTTAATAACCTATAAACAAACAGTGACATTTCATTAAAAAAAAATAATTTTAACCATGAGTCAATAATGCATGAATGTGGGTCCATCTCTCATGAAATGATTGCATGTAAGCATGTCATTGGATATGATTTGACTTAAATTAATTAATGATGATGAAAGATCATATTATTCCATGATAACCATATTTTTATGAAAACTTCCTAAAAATAGAATCCTCAGAATGGCAGGTTTCATGAATATAAGCAAAAATGATTATTTACTAACAAATTATGCATGAATTCACTACAATGATTTAAAAATGTACAAAACCATGATTTCAATCACCAGTTTTTTTTTTTTTTGGAATTTTTAAAAATAGATGAAATAAAAAAAATAACCTAAAAAAAAAGTAGAAACTAAGTTAGCTCTTAAGGTTGGAAGGTTCACCTAAGTTCACTAACCCAATCCTATGAAAACAGCTCAGCCAGATTAGCCACTAGGGAGTGGTAAGGTGCACTTATTTAAAGGACCAATACCCTGAATAAGCAAGTTGTCATGCTACAGGGGTTGGCACCGTGATGATCAAGGACAGCAGTTAGGTCACTTTCAGTTCACGTTCTTACAGAAAAGTTAAAAGCAAGTTGAGAAACAATAACTTTTTTCAATTTCAGAAAGTTTCTTAAAATTAGAGTGATGTGAACTTTCTAACAACCCATGCCCTTTCTTATTCTAATTTAGGGCAGTTTTAACATTCCATACATGTCCTCCTATTTCTGGAAAGATTTCAAAATTAAATCACACCTACAAAGCAACATAAACCAGGAAAGGTTGAAAGGTTACCTTAGATGGCACTTCCCAGTAACGGCGTCAAAAACTTGTTCGTCAGCTCCAAGTACAAAACCGCAATGTAGTAATAAAAACTGGTGAGGCCAGGTCGATTCTTAGGGAGCAATGTATTTTAAGGTTCCTTTTCAACTTATACCTGCCCTAGGTAAAATTCTAAAACTAGCATAATTTAAAAACTAACAAATTCTTACTTTGTAAAAATAAAAATTAACAATTACAATCCAAATAAATAAAAATTCCTAAATTAGAAAACCTAAATCTAAAAATTCCTAAACAAAACTAAAGTTGCTTTAAAACTAAAACACAAGTTAGAACTTTCAAAACTAGAAAGTTACTAAAAATAAAACTAAGAACTAAATTAAAATCTAAACTAAACTAAATTAGAAACAAACCAAAATTAGTAATAACCATTTAATAAAAGTTAGTAACAAACAATCAAAGTTAGAAAACAAACCTACTTTTTAAAATTAAAATCTTAAAGTTAAAAACTTTCCTAAGTTAGAATTTCCAAAACTAGAAAACTTTCTAATTTAAAATCTTCAAATAAAACAAGTTTAGAAAGATATTTTAATTCTGAAAATTATCTAAAACAATTAAAAAAACATAAAACTAGAAACAAATTTAAAATTAGAAAGTTAGTAAAGTTAATAATGCAATGCATTGCATGAGCCGCTGAAAAATTCTAAGTCTGGAAAACTAGTGTGCTAATGCAAACTTCATGCATGATTTTTCCTAATCTAATACATCCTTAAGCTAAGTTTAATGACTGGAATTCAAACTATACTATTGTAGGAAACAAAAAAAAAGGGAAAAAGAATATAAAATGAAAAAGTTATAAATGCATGAACATGATAACTTTGCAAAATTCCATGCAAAAATTCTAATCCAAGTTGACTGACTGGCAAACTTTAAGCCTTTGGTTCACAAACCTTCTGAAATTATTTTAAACTAAAATTCTAGGACATGAAAGACTATATCCTAAACTTTAATTTTCCCAGGTTTTAAAGAAAAATATTATGATTTGACTTGGTTACCCACTTTGAACTTTTTGCTAAAAACTATTTCTGTAGTTTGCTGAAATTGTATTGAGTTATGCTGTTTGTGTGTTTGTCTAAATTTTATCATTAGAACTAGATCTAAAAGCTTAATTTCCAGTAACTTAAATATGCATAAAATCCTATGGTATGAAAATACATACAATGAACTCTAATCCAACCATCAAACTATACATGAAAAAAAAAGCAAAATAAAAACAACAAAAACATGAGAGAAAAATAAAAGTGCAATAATTTAAATATGTGGATTGCAAGAAACCAAATGTGTGGAATAACAAGGAATTTAAATGTGTGGATTGTGCAATAAAAATAAATATGCAGTAGAACAATAATTTAAATGTGTGGTAAGTGTATTATTATTTTTTTTCTAAACTCTTCTATTAAACTAGATTCATGTTTGCTCGAATCATGTTTTTAGGCTCTTTGGGTTGTCAATCCAAGAACAACAAGGTTAAAAACAAAATATCAAGCATTTATTATCAAAGAGTAAAAAGAAGTAAATAAAGAAAATAATCAATACACTTTTACTAGATATGAATTTTTTACATAAAAGATAGAGAATTAAAAAAGACACTACATGATCTAGGATGAAAGATCCTCTTCTAGTGGAAGCTTCAAGTTGGAGAGAGCCTTTTTGAATAAAGAAATTATGAAGAGAGAGATATGGAGAAAGTGGAGAAAGAGAGAGAGAGAGAGCTAGAGAGAGGAGGTCTCTTCTTTCATAGGTTAGAATGCTAAAGGGGTGGGCCCTTTCCTTCCTTTTTTGTTCTCATAATTGTAGCTAGCAAAAATCTTCTTTTGGAAAGACACCTTCCTTCACACCCAAGCTAGCAAAAAGTTAATAATTTGTGTGGGAAAATCTTAGTTTGCAAATCCACTTTCTATACCACTTTTCATTTTATTTGGATTGTTCCACATGTGCAAATGATCTCCATCATTGACCTTCTTTATTTGAAACTTTTGGAGATTTTTTCAAATCTTTGTGATCTTCTTCAGATTATCCAAAATATAGAGAGAAGGTGGACCCACATGGCCATCCCACGTGTGAAGTCACACATGTTCATATGCGGGACCCATGAAACTAATTTTTGTAATTTCTTCAAAATTTCTTCTTCTCTCTTTTTTTTATTTCTTTTCTTCCAAAATATTTTCTTTGCATTATTCCTTTGTTGTAGGACACATTTCTCCAATTACCTACAAGCAAAAAGTGAAATTTGTGTGAAAAGATAATTTTTTACCCTTCATTTCCAAATGCATGACTGTGGGCTCATTTCTTATGATATGATAGCATGTGGTGCCATCAGTGTGCATTATTTTAATTAAATAAATTAATGATGAAAAAATTGATTTATTTCATGAGAATATAAATTTTCACAAAACTTTCCAAAAATAAATTCTCAGAAATGGCAGGTTTCATGAATTTAAGCAAAAATGATTATTTGTTAGCAAATTATGTATGAATATACAACAATGATGTATAAATGTACAAAACCATGATTTCAATATAAATGAGGATCTTTTGAATCAATAAGTCCTTAAAAAGATCATAAAGTATCCATGAAAATATGCATTTTTAAAGACTCATTATATAGAGCTCCCTAAGTTCTGAATTAAGATTGCTATTTGAGAGATTATCTAAAGCTTCCAAGAGAGATTGGTTGAAGGCTTCAAGGTTTAGAGTTGATGCTTCTACTTCAACATTGGAGATTTGTGGCTTCTACTTCCTTATGAAAGATTATTCTCTTGTTGAAGAAACTTGTTCGTTGTAGAGATCAAGGCAATGATAGTGGGGCACTGAGGGACTCCATGTTGTGGAGATCTATCGAGAATAACTACATCACCTTGTGTCATAGGATTAGCTATAGGGTTGTGAGTATATCTTTTACCGTGAAAGTTAGTGATTGATTTTGTTCACTTTGGACTTGTGGGTTTTTCCTGTTGGGTTCCACATTAAACTGTGTGCTGTCTTCTTTGTGTAGTTAATTGCTTTTATTTTTCCGTTATATAAAAGCAGTAATCGAATTACATTCTAGAATAAATCCTAGGCGTTATAAACCTTTCAATTGATATCAGAGTGGGTTACACTAGGTTATTATTCATTGATATAAAAGGAATTTCTTAAATGGAAAGCACATCTACAACAAAGCCTTATGTTCTAAAAGATAAGAAATTTGGCTTAAAAAAGAAACTCAAATCTGAGTATGAGAAGAGAAACCCTAGATATATTTGATGCTTTGAATGCAAAGGATTTGGCCACAGAGCATCTAAATGTACAAATAGGAAAAAGTAGAGATGTAGTAAAGTTGATGACTCTGAAGATGGAGAAAATTCTCTTCTTGACACTCCTAGTGCCAAGTATGTCGATTTCATGGTTAGATCTTCTCTATTTGAAAATGATTCCATTGATAATATTGATGAGAAAGTAGTATCTCATGAAAACGTAGACTGAGAACCTCAGTATAAATTTCTATATAGTCAAAATAAAAAAATAGGCAAGCATGCAGCAAAACTTATAAAATAAGTTGAAGATTATGATGCTAAAAATCTATCTCATAAGAAGAATTTAGAAGAAGCACATGCACAGATCATTCACATTAAAGGTCATCAAGGTTCTCTGCTTGAGAGTTAACTATTGAAAAACAGAAGAATGAGTCTTTGAGAACAGAGGTGTTGAAGAACTGGGCTAATATTAAAGATCTGAATGGAAAGCTAAAGACGGCTTTGACAGAGTTAAATATTTCAAAAGCCATTGTAAACTAGATACATGCAAGTTCGAATGTACTTGACCACATCCTGAATGTTCATGAGCTATATACTAATAAGACTAGTCTTGGATACACTAATGGTGCTTCAAGATCAAAATCTACAGATAGCACTGTCTTTGTTAATAACATTGTACATGCTTTCACTACACAACATACTATATAGAAAAAACATGTTGATTGTGCATCAAAGAGTAAGTTATGTCCTAAATCTGCATGAGCACCCACATGTCACCATTCTGGACTACAAGGATACATCCGTCCCCATTGCAACAAGTTGAAAGCTATTCCTAAAAGTCGGCACCAAAATCTAGTGCAATCTTAGTTAAGTAAGACGAGTTGCCATTTATTTTGGTTCAATGCTAAAATTCTTTAATGCACAAGTGTGGGTACCAAAATTCAAGAGCCCCTAATCAAGAAGATGGTGATACAAATATATTATTGAGGGAAAGTCACAAATGATGGGGAGCTACTGCTAGATCTTGATTGACAAACATGCTGCATGTTTACATCATAAATTTGTTAATTATGAACAAAAAAAAGGGGAGAATGAGGCATTAAGGGGGGAGTTTTAAAGATTAAAGATGTGATTCAACAAGCTGAAGATCTATTCTGATAGTAAGGTTATTCCTCAATTGGTTGCTAAGCTGAAGATACAAAATATATATATATTTTGTAATTTCAATTTACTCATTAGTTTTTGGTTTTATTTTGGGTAGATTGATTGTATAAAAAGTTTTGTCCACGAATTGCCAAAGAAGTAAATTGTTAGTATTTTTGTATTCACTAATTCATGAGTTGGACAAGACGTAGGTCCATTGAGTTGTATTTTAAATTTAGAATGGATTGTGGTTGCAAGCCGAATAAGATGAATTGAAGATAATACAAATTAAAGTGTTTTTTTAGGACAATACGTATTAAACAGGTCATTTCTAAAAAAAACCGACTGTCGGATATGAGTAAGCTACGTACCATTGGAAATCTTGTTTCAAGTATATATTTGTAGAGCCTAAGATTGCTTAAATCGAAGTTAAAACAATAAAGTTATAACCTCGGGAAATTTACTGATGCTTGCAAAAAATTCAAGTGTGCTCGAGCATACGTTTGACCGGGCTTTAACACCCAAGATAGTGGCGAGCATGCTTGAGAGCCCATTTGACCGCACTTTAAGCATATGGATGATAAAAGCCGACGATTTGCATGGATTTCTTACCTATTTGTACCAGAACTTCTTGTTTCACTTGGATTTGGTTTCTAACCTTAAGGTACGAATTATGGGCTATAAAAAGAGGGTTTTTGTAACAATTAGAATATTCCATTGGCCCAATAACTTGATAGGCCTATCACATAGCCCAAAATGTTTAAGCCCAAGTTATTAGTAGTAACCTGCATAGTTCATTTTATACCAAACTCATATTTCATTCATAAGCGATGTGGGATGGGATGTTACAATCTACCCCCCTTAAGGCCACATGTCCCCGTGTGGATCTATCTAACTTCACCAGGCGATGTAGGCTTGAAGCATTTCTCACTTATGTCCCCTACGGATTCCCCTATCTTAACTCACAAGCTTGCGCACCCTAGCTCTGTTTTGATCTTGCCTTAAGGGCTTTCCCAATGGTATTGGGAGTCCCACATTTCCAGCTAGTGATAGACTCTAATACCATTTGTAATGACTCGAGTAACCCACTAGCCCAATAACTTAGTAAGCTTGTCACGTTGCTCAAAATGCTTAAGCCCAAGTTATTAGTAATAACCTACATAGTTCATGATATACCATACTTATATTTCATTCATAAGCAATGTAGGATAGGGTGTTACAGTTTCTCTCAACCCTAAATACAATACAACACAACACAAAGAGCTCTCCAAGTCCTAAATTGAGATTGTTATTTAAGAGATTATCTAGAGTCTCATGAGAGATTTGGTTGAAAGCTTTAAGTTCTAGAATTATTGCTTTCACTTCATTACAGGAGATTTGTGGCTTCTATTTCCTTGTAAAATATTGTTCTCTTATTGAAGAGACTTGTCCATTGTGGAGCTCAAGGTATCAATAGTAGAGCACCAAGAGACTGCATGCTGTGGAGAACTATATATCGAGAATAACTATAACGGCTTGTGTTGAAGGATTGGTTTTAGGGTTGTGAGTATATCTTGTACCATAGAAGTTAGTGATTGATTTTGTCCACTTTGGACTTGTGGTTCTTTTCTGTTTGGGTTTCCACGTTTTAAATTATGTGTTATCTTCTTCTTTGTGTGGTTGATTACTTTTATTTTTCTGCTGCATAAAAGCAGTAATCGAATCACAATAAAAAATAAAACCCAAGCATTATAAATCTTTCAAATGTACAACACCCGCTACTGATATTTTTTGGTTTTCTTTGTACATCTATAGAATATAGTTTAAGCTTAATCTTTTCATTAAAATCCCAAAAATCAACGTAGAGTATCAGCTTGATAATTAATTGAATGTATATTATCACACAACCAATATTAGGCTGATGCAATAGGATACAATAGGCCATTTTGGTTCTTTTTTTCAAAGTAAAAAAGAAAAAAAAGAAGAAAAAAATGGTAAGAAAAAAAAGTAGTCACTTAGATTATTTTTCACTAGTTAGAGCAAGAAATGAAAAGAAACAAACTAGATGCCATGACCAAGAAGACCAAGAAAGCTAGCTTCAAAGAAGTCTTGTCCATTTTGTTTTGGGTAGTGTATGAGTTGGTATTGGGGTCATGCAACGGGGGCCTTTTATAGACAAGTTGTGTTTAATACATTCTTATCTTTGATTTTTGTTGGTTATTGGATTTCAATTATATGCCCTTTTATAAACAAGTTCTGTTTAATACATTCTTATCTTTGATTTTTGTTGGTTGTTGGATTTCAATTATAGTGGATATCAATTGTTAAAACTAATGGTTGAGATCATTTTTATTTTTAAAAGTTACTGTAAATAGGTTGGTTTAGATAAGTCATTATTTACTACATAAAAGAATCAATGCACACCTATCCTTTGGTATGCTCCAGATTTGCCCTTTTGAGTTTGCCCGGTTACTTAAATATCACTTATCATGTAACTAAAATTTTAGTGCTATTATTTATTGATGAGTGATCCCATGCTAGCTTTCATATGGGAAAATCAGGACCGCCCATCTAGCATAAAGATCCAACGGAGCAGCGACCCCCACTGAAACTCATCTCACAATCTTCAAGCCTTGAAAACTAAAGAAGCCCCAACCAGTCTCCCTCTTTTTCTCTTCGTTGCTATCCTCCTTTTTTCTATTTAACCATAGAAAAAAGGGATAAAAGAAAGGATAGAGCTAGAGTCCCCACGCTGCAGCTCAGCTAGTAAGGGATGTGTGCGCTAAGTAAGAGTATGCAACATTGATTACTCAATGTAGCAAAATAAAATTAAAATGGAAATAAATTTGCTTTTTTTTCTTTTGCTATGTTGGCTTACTAATTTTGAAGTGATACTCAAGGATTGATCCCTAGACATTTGTGTGAGACAAAGGTACTAGTAGTACCACTCAATAATGAGTGTGTTGGCATTATGAATTTAAGTGGATATACTTTTTTGGAAAGGTAAAAGTCTTTTAACTTTTTCTTTCTTTGTTTCTAGATATGTGATAATTCAAATTTTAATGCAATAATGAATTTTTTGTAAAATATTTATGGCAAGATTTTGAAGTCTTGTGGAGAGGTGTTTGTTAGACTTTGTGACATTTTGTCAAAAAGGAAAAAACTTCCCGAGTGAACGTCTAGGGGTTCATGTCCTGTCAAATATCTAGTATGAAGTTTAGATAAATTAATCTATAATTGAAACGACTAAATCAATCACAAACTACGCAGGAAGGCACTAGAATTTTTATGTGGAAGCCCTAGAAGGAAAAAAAATACAAGACCGAAACCTCGATTTAAAGGAAAACCAAATGCTATAAGAAATTGAATAGTTATAAGATTTACTCACAAACCCTTCCTGTTGAACTCAACCTAAGGGCTGTAGTCCACCATTCACCGCTTGCTATTCACCCGTGCTTGAATCAACTCACCTTGATGACTTTCAAAATGCAAAAATCTCCTACGAGAGAGTAGAAGAAGAAAACCCTATATCTAGTAGCTTAGAACTCAAGGACCCTTTTAAGACAATTCTAGAAAGAGAAGAGATCTCCAAATAGAATTCTAGGTTTAAAATAGGGAGATTCAATCCTTATGGTTGATAAGAGATGGATATAAATAGCCTTAGGTTTGTGGCTTACACGGATTGTTTCATTGGGACTAAAACAAGTAGCTTGGGTTGAAATAAGAAGGGTAATCTCACAATGTTGGCAAAAAAAATTTGCGAGGTTCGATCGACTGAGAATGATGTTGGGTCAACCAAGATGGCCTTTTGTCTTTAGAACTTCAAGCTTGGGTAGTATCGGTTGACTGAGATCATCCTTAGGTCAACCGAATTGCAATTCTATCCACTAGTGCTCTAGATTGCGTTCATTCTTTGATTTCTTCACTTCGACTGATCCAATGTCAAATGCTATAGTCCAAAATTAAAATTTTAAAATTACAACTCAATTTAAACTTGAGTTTTTGTCTGTAACCCACAAATTGCCAATATTCAAAATCTTAAAATCTCCCTCTTGGCAATTAATGGACAAAACTCCTTAAGTTTACAAAGAATCTAATCCCGTCAAGAAAACCCAAAATAAATTACATAGACCTTAACCTTTCCAATGAGAAAGTGTACCTAATAAAAATATACCTGCACAAACCATGCTTTGACCAAGATCATATTAGTAACAAATATTAAAATGTATGCTACTCCCCCTTTTTGTTAAAAATTGACAAAGAGAAGCAATACGAATAAAAATGGAAAAGAGTAAGCATAGATCAAGATAGACAAGTTCATTAAGAAAATAGACAAGTTTATCAAAAGCTAAATTGAAACAAGTTCAAACATGATCAAAGCATTTGCAAATTTAAGACAACATCAGTTAATCATAGCCATGGGGTGGAATCAAAGACAACACATCCAGTCAATGATAACCAAGCCTATTGTTCACTTGTTGAAAGTCTTCTTCAACCTGTTGAAAGCCTTCATCAACTCTTAGCTCCAGATCTTTAATTTGCATAGCTTGATCATAAATCGCATACTCCAAATTTGACAAAGTGTCCAAAAAACAATGACTCCCAGTCAAATTCTTCCTCTTCTCCTTCAAGCATTTCTTTGTATTGTTTCTGGCGCCCCACATGAAAAGTAGACTATTCCATTGTCCTCTTGTTATTTATCTTTGGAGGGGTAGTCTCTTCTTTATCTTCGGCATACACACCTTTCTCAATCAGAAACTTACAAATGGTCACTGCAAAGGGTAGTGACGCACGGAGTGGAGCAGTCTTAATCCTCGCAGAGCATGATAGATACATAATGGGATATCCACCAGAAGTCCAATGTTAATAACATAAAGTAGGAATCCTTGCTCCTGATTGGGATTTGATTTGTGGACGTGGGGTTCCACACTGCAAGTAATGTAAATATTCAACAAACAATAGAGGAATAGTTAACACGTTATGATAACACATTATGATATAGGAGACCAAGTTCCCACCCACGTTCCTCCCCACACAGAAAGCTTGGTCACATGGTCACAAGCAATTTCACCACCATCATCTTCACGAATTGTACAAACTACGTTGGAAGGACAAGGCAGACGAAAGGAAGGTGCCCAACACATCTGGGGTAATAGTAATGTGATTTCCCCGCACATAGGTTTCGAATGCAACATCCGAGACATCATACATATTTGAATAAAACTCTTTCACCCTATTTACAATGATTTCTTCTTTGTTTGCATGTAAATTTTCATTCCACATTTGCATGTTCCTTTTTCTTCTTCTCATTCCCAACCAAGTTGTCAACCTGGTGGATTGTCTTCGCATGGGTATGGTCATCCCCAGACAAGTTGTAAAGAGAAACTACTTGATAGAACACTGCCAAAAACTCCTCTGAGTAGCTATTCAAATGACCATTGGAGTGAATAACCTCCTCAAAAAGTCCTCCGAGGATGCACAATCCAAATACGTCCTCAAACGCTGGGAAAGTAAGCCCTAACTCTGCATTTGGTGTAATGAGGGTATTGGTAACTGGGCAGAAGTGTTTTATGATGGCCCGACTTATGTCTTTGCTAAGGCAACTAACTTTGTCCCTTGTCACAAGAACAGCCTCGTACACTCCCACCACTCGAAGGATTCCTGCGTCCGTCCAAGATAACCAATTATTGGAAGGGATAAACCAACCCCTGGGCATTTGATCGTCTTTGTTCCTACTGCTGTCATGCATCACCAGATAAAAGTCCCAAACCAATAGGTTTAAGTTGCGAAGTTGGAGGCACATCGGGCAATTGAGGATGACTAGGCAATACTACATGAAAACAATGGGACAACTGTAGAAGTATGGCTCTCGATGAGTGAAGTGACAGATCTAGGAAGAATGGTTCTACGGCCAGATAATTACTCTATCATCTCGATGAGGAATAGTTGGCTCAAAATACCCTATGATAAGGGATCCTCTCTTATACTGCCATTTAGTGGAGACCTCAATACGACGACCTTCTTTGTTTGTGGAGAGGAAAGTTACAGGTTCATTGCCCTTTTTTGCAGCCAATGGGGAAGACGTCATCTCCGAAAATGTACCTTGGTTTCCTCAAAGGGGCTTGTGTCTGATCCATCAGTGGCTACCTTTCAAGAATCCCATGATACACAAGGAGGGTCCGGCACACAAGAAGTTGAGATCCTCTTTAAACTTTATTGATGACTCAGAGCTAGGAGGACTTCATTCCTTTCAAAAAAAAAAAAAAAGGAAAAAGAGAAAAGAAAATTTTCTTTATCAGCAGCCGTTGAGACAGATGGAAAAGCAAGAGAAAGGAAGACTAGCACTTGAAAGATCTCAAGAAACTGCGAAATCTCAGAAGAAATCAATACACTAAGGCATCAGGTGAAAAGAAATCAACAGAAGTAAAGAAGGCTTTATAGCCTAGTGTTTACGGAGGAGTCTAATACATATCCCTCCATCAAAAGGAACGTTTGAGTCCCAAATAAATCAGCGGCCTACACTGTTACTCATTTGAATTGAAGCAATGCTTGAGCCCCAAACAAATCAATGACCAACACGTGTCACTCGTTTGAATTGCCCTCACAACAAGTAGTAACTGCTAGGAGTGATGCTTTGCGTTTGAGGTATTACTTGCACTGAGTCCATAATGAACCTTTCCCATCTAAAATTAAATGTTAACGGGAAATAGCATGGGTGCAATAACTACTAACCCATTATAAAAACGGGTTATTCCTACTGCGTAGCAGCAAACCATTCACACCCATGGACGACCTAAATCCTAAGTCATGGAACTTAACATTTTCCTTTGATATTTGATAAGTCCTTAAAAATGCATATTTTCATATACATTTTGGACCATTTTAAGGAGTTATTGACTTGAAAGAGTCTCATTTAGTGTTATACAATGGTTTCATGTATTTTAAATTCATTTTAGTATTTTTCTACATAATTTTCTTAAAAATTACACTTTTGCTTACATTCATGAAATCTGCTATTTTTGGAAATATATTTTTGGAAAGTTTTGTGAAAACTATTTTTCTTATGGAATAAATCAAAGTTTAATCATCATTAGATCATTGACATAAAATCATGAAAAATGGTGTGCATTTTCATTATCATTTCATGAGAGATGGGCCTGTATTCATGCACTTGTGATCTTACGGTTACAATTGTATTTTCACATGATTTCACATTCGTTTTGTGGGAAGTTGAAAACATAGGTCCCATTTTCAAGAATTGAGGCAAGAAATTTATTTTTAAAAGAAAAGAGAGAAGAATTGAAAAGAGGAAAAGAAATTAGAAGAAAAAATGCAAAAATTGGCTTGATGGTCCCACATATGTACATGTGCGAGAATACACTTGTAGGATGTCCAAGAAGGAGTCCACCATCTTTTACTGCATCATCCAAATTATCTTTTGATAGTTCAAAGATAATTTCAAGAGATCTCAAGATATTTCATAGAAGAAAGCCACATAAGAGACCTTCTTTGCAAAGGAGTAGAAATTGAAAAAAAAAAAAGAGTTCTATCAGAAGAAGAAAAGTTAATCTCACTTTATTCAGAACAGCCTGGATTAAAATGATCATATCTCTTAAACCATAGATTGGATTGAGCCAAACTTTGTATCATTGGAAAGCTCTTTCAGAGTAGATATCCACCGAACCCAAGATTGTACAATTTGAAGCTGAAATGAGAAAGTTATGACCCCAAGAAAATGGCTGTGATTTTTCTACCCGGGATTAAGATTGTCTCATCAAAGGTAAGCCCTATCCTTTGACAAGTGTTAGCTAAAAAGGTGGATACACTTAGAATTCCTACAAGAGAAGGAATCTTATCTCATCTCAAACTTTGAAGACTTGTTGGCCAAGAAGAGGACTTGCCAATTTAAGGAGATCTTTGCTACAAAGTAGGATCTATGGGGAGAAACAAGGGGCTCTCAACTCCTATAAATTAAAGGCATTGGCCTCCCATGCTCTTCATGGAAAGAGCTCCCTCTAGATCTCTACACGCCATCTTCTTCATCTCTCCCTCTTCCTTCATCATATTCCTCAAGGAGGCTTAGCCCTAAAGCCATACTACACCTTTGGGAGTTTCATTAGAAGAAGTTCTTCTTTTCCATCCTAGCATGTATTTTTCTTGATTTTTGTCAATCTCTTATAAAGATTTTTACATATTAGTATAATGTTATTCTTCTTAAACTTTTTTTCTTTTCTTATGGTTTGTGTGGATATGTTATGAATGTTTCTTGTGCTTGGAATGACGACCCAAGGTATTAGAATCATACTTGAAGTAATCATGAACCTGGGTAAAAGAAAATTTTAAGAAGATAACTTTACTACATTTACTTTCCTGTTCACTATATTTAAATTCAGCACTACTACATTTACTTTTCCTGCAATATTACATTTAAATTCTTGTCATTACTACATTTAAATTCTTGCAATTACTAAATTTAAATTTCTACAATTTTGTTGTTCTTTATGTTTTAATGTTTTGTTGTATGCATAATTTAATAGCTGAAAGTTTTGTCATAGCATGCATTACTTATTGGTGAGTTTCTTCACATGTGTAAGGTGCCAAAGTAATCATGTTTTAGAGATGTTTTGACTGAATTTAAAATTTAGATTTGAATGTACGTGTAGTAGAGTATCCAAATCTGTCTAAAAATAGTCCATATTTGTAGAAATTTTGATGCAACAATCAGTTCATATTTTAGAGTGTTCAGCTAGGGAACTTGTGAATCAGATTTGAGGACTTAAAAGATCTGAAATTTCATGATTTGGAGAAGGATTTTTAATATGTTTCAAATAAAAAATCTGAGTTTCAGCACATGTAATTCAGAATTTCTGCAACATTGTATTGGTGCCTATACATGTCAAGTTCTCATGCATTCTTACATTGTTTAAAATAGGCAGTTTGTGGATAATAAATATTGCTGAAAACACCTTCAAAAACTGAGATTTTCATCTCAGGTAAGCCCAAAAATCATGATGTTTCAGACATGAAAAAAAAATGCAAGAACAGTCCATATATGCTGTAAAATTCTACACTGTAGAATTTGTATAACTTGTTCATTCATTCATGTATATTTTCTTTGTTTTCCAATCTTTTTCCGTGCTATTTTTTTTTCTTTTTGAATTCATGCATTCCTTGAGTGTGTTTTTTCAGCCATTAGATTTAGATTAGGTTTGCATTAGATTAGGATCATAGTTTATTCAAATTTTGCATCTCATATTAAGAAAGTTTGCATTAGTTGTTTTCATGGCATGCATTACATTGTTAATTTGTTTTCTAACTTTCTAATTTTAAAATTACTTGATAACTTTAATTTAGGAACTTGATTTGGAAAAATTTTCAATTTAGGATTTTAATTTTAGTAAATAAAGTTATTGGTTTGGTTTAGTTTGTTTCTTAAATTAATATAATTCTAACTTAGGAAAGTTTTAACCTTTGTTCAATTAGTTTCTAACTTTGTTTAGTTTTTATTTTAGTAAGTTTCTAATTTTAGCTTTATTTTATTGGAAGTTCTAATGTGTGTTTTATTTCGCAGCAACTTTAGTTTTTTTGTTTTAGGAAGTTTTAGATTTAGAATTTCTAATTTAAGAATTTTTATTTATTTGGATTATATTTAATTTTTATTTTTACAAACTAGGAATGGTTGTATTTGTTAGTTTTTAAATTAGGCTAGTTTTAGGTTTTTATTTAGGGCAAGTACAAGTTGAAAAAGGAACCTTAAAACACATTGCTTTTTGAGAATCGGCCTAATCTCACCAATTTATATTACTACTTCGCGATTCTGCACTTGGAACTCACAATCAAGTTTTTGGCACCATTACCGGGAGCGCCATTTAAGGTAACTTTTCTAATTTTCCTTATTTATATTGCTTTGTGTGTGTGATTTAATTTTGTCATTTTTCTAGAAATAGGAGGACATGCATGGAATGTTAACTACCCTAAATTGGAATAGGAAAATGCATGGATTGTTAGAAAGTATACATGATTATTATTTTTAGAAACTTTCTAAAATTGGAAAAAGTTACTATTTTCAACTTGTCATAGCTCCTTTGGAAAAAAAGAACCTCAAAAGTGATATAATCACTATCCTTAATCTTCTCTATGCCTAAGAAAGCGTTTGCCCCTGTAGCGTGCAATAGCTAGTCTGTTCAGGATATTGGTCCTTTAAATAAGTCCATATGTAACTCTACCACTTCCTGGTGACTAACTTGGCCGAGTTGGTTTCATAAGACCGGATTGGAGAACTAGGGGAAACTTTTTAACTTTAGGGAGTTACTTAGTTGCTGCTAATCTAGGTTTTTCTTATTCTCAAAAAAAAAAAAAAAGGAAAAGAAAAAACAAAGTGATTCCAAAAATGAATTTGTGGGAATCCACAAACATGAGGGGACTTAACAATGGGCAAACCAATGGGAATGGAATCAATGTTGATGGCTGACCGAAGTCCTATCGTGCCTTGTGCGAATAAGAAAAAATTGCAAAGTTACATCAAACAAAATGTTCGGTTGAATCTTATGATTGGAAGTGGGCCAATCACTATGATCACTGTTATAATGAGGAATGTGTGGAGGATTTTAGTAAAATGATTAAGTCAGATAATCAACTAATAAGGGTCCCGCATGAGTTCTCATACCCCACACAATTAGTCATTCCTTTTAACACATACGTGGGATTTCCCTGGTGAGCTAAATCAAATTCAAATCAATGGCATTGCCACAATGACATAGGTAGCATGTGTGGTCCAAATAAGGATGATCAGTCACTGGACAATTGGCGAAATTTGTCCGATATGGATCATATCTCTTATCCCCAAGAATTTACTCCGGACGGTTTGTATAACTATCCTTCACAGGATACATCATATGTACCCCTTCTTCTCCTTGGTCATATGCACCTCATGATCCCCTCTCTGCCCGAATGGTCATATGAACCACCACCAACCCCGAAGAATTCTTTAGAGGATACTTTAGCAAAATTCATTGAGTCCACACAAAACACCATGCCATCCATTCAAGATTATGCATAATGCATGGAAAGCCTAATGACTTCGATTAGTTAAACAGTGCTTGAAATGAGAAAAAGAATTGACACCCTTGGAATTGAAGATGATATTACATTCATTGAAGATCTTGTACATATGGATCATACAAACACACTGTAGATATCCAAAGGTGCACATGAGAACATGGATGATGGTGTGATGCATGAACCAGTTGATGAATCACATGAGCCCGTGTGCCCTACCTTTGCTCATTATCGCCCATTCTACTTCACTAAAAAGGAATCTATACCCTTTTACAATAATCCCTTCTATGATTTAGATTCCTCTACTGAACTTGGCATTGTTGTCTTTCACAAATTCGATGTGCCCATGATTGATGAAACAGTAAATGAACCTAATGAGCCAAACAAAAAAAATTACAATTGGGAGGATGACCCCATGTTTCAGATTTCTGAGTCAGACAATTTGAAACCCTTGGAATCTTGTACTAAATTCTTTATGGAATCTGATGATCCAACCCTTAGAGAAGCTGTCCTTGCATTTCTTGGCCCTTAATGTTATTTAGAAAAACTTGAGGAATTGGAGAACAGTGGTCCCATTCAGACCCTGAGTCTGATGGTTTAGAATCCTTTGAGCTCGTGCCTAAATAGACTGTGGAAATCAATTCAAAAGAATTTATGGCATATGAGAACCTAGGGCCACCTGATGGCTTATTACATTCTTCTTTTCTATTTTTCAAAGATCCATTTTTAAGGGAAGAGGAAGAAATTTTCTTTGTGGTCCATTCTTCACACAGTCTATAGGAACATGCAGTCTTTATGTTCATTGAGCCCACTACCAACATGTTTTCATCTCTTTTTATGTTTCTTGTAAACTATGTGGAGGAAATTTTCATTTAGGATCTAGGTGGACTCATGGTTTTGAATCTAGTAGTATAGGGTTTTGTCTTTTCTTTTTAACATAGATATTTCCTTTTTGAGTAGCTTCTTGTCTTTTTATTACTGCTTTTCTGTTTGTCTAACCGTGAACAAGGAGCAGTTTAGACATATCTTCAAGTGACTTCTTTTTTTTACCCTTCTTTACATTTATGTTTTCTCATGTTACTTTTACAATTCCGCATTGCATGCATAAACATCGAGGATGATGTTCATCTTATGTTGGGGGGTTGAGAACAAGTACTCTTATCCAATTTTAGACAAAATTTTTTTTCAATTTTCCTATCACTTTTATCATTTTAGTCGGTTTTTAATCATTTTTGTTAGTTTTTAGAAAAAAATTTTTAGGACCTTTATTTATTTTTTTTCAGCATTTATTTTTCAAAAGAAAGTTTTCAAAAGAATTGAAGCAACTTGAAGATATGTAGAAATCTGGATTCTTCATATTTTCGAAAGGAAATAAAAAGAAAATGCGCATTTTCTAAAGGAGGAAACATATCGAAAGATTACCGAAACTTTCTTTCCACATACACACGTATTCATTTTTTTTCAACATTTTGGATAAGAAGCTTTAATGCTATTTTTGGAATTTTTTTGGGGAGAATACGATGTGAACTTGAGATTTCATTTGTATAATATTTTTGTTTCTTAGTTCATTTTGGTGAATTGTATATATTAGAACCAACATGAATTAATTCGAGCGAAATGAGAAATGCCACCTAATGTTTACTGTTAATTCGAGGAAAGGAAAAAAAAAGAGCATATAATGAGAAGTTTGTGACTAGTTTAGGTTTGTAGCCATTTTAACTCGAGCTAGTAAGCCTAAAGGGATATATTTATATCTAGTGCCTTAAAACCATCTGGTTTAGGAGTCATTAGCCTAACACTCGTTACATGGGTTAATTAGAAAGCTTAAAGGACCTAGACATTGCATAGTCACAAAAATGATTTGTTAGGAAAAAAAAAGAATGATGATGAATTATGGCCCAATGAGTATCCGTAGAAATTTTTAAGGGATATGTACGGAAATGCATAAGGACTAAGTTTTCCCAACTTTTGTTATATCATATGAACTTGGAAATTTTTATGTTGGAAAAAGTAAGTGAGTGAAAAGTGTTCGCAAGAGTTTGTGAGGGAATATGTGCGGGGACGAACAAGGACTAGATTTAGTCTCTGGATTCCAATTTTTCTTATACCATATGAACTTGGGAACCCTTGTGTAGGAGAAAGACAGTGAGAGAAAAGAGGCCAATCGAAGTAAACAGTAAAGTGGCAGCTATCTCAGTAGCTTTGAAAAGAAATTTATTTTTGCTAAATTTCAGGAGATCAAACTATTTGAAGGAAAAATGTTTTTTACAACATTATTGTGGAATATTGGAAATAAAATTTTGATGCATACATTTTTTTTCACCATGCACATAAGTTGGTTTGAATTTGAGAAAGTTTTGAAAATAGAACTGTGGACTAGACTTTGAAAAGTCTAAAAGTTTGATTATTCCAGATTTTGAAAAATCCGATATGAGTGGATTTTCTTTTGGGAGATTTATTTACTTTTGTTTATTTTTCTTGTAAAAAAATAATTTTGTAGGTATATTCACTGCAAACCCTCACGAGGTACAACTCTTCCACTAAGAGAAACCTAGGGGTTTAAGGGATTGCTACATATGCTACATGCAGTCAAGAGTGCCAGCGAAAGTGGCGTTGCATTCATGTTTAGTTTTATTGCATTGCATTAGTTTTAGGATAGTGTAGCTCATGATGGAAGCCTCATATTTTTTGCAATTTTGCTAGGGACTAGCAAAACATTGGTTGGTATGCGATAAGTTCTTAAAAATGTATATCTTCATACATTTTGGACCATTTTGAAGACTTACTGACTTAAAAGAGCCTCATTTAGTGTGATATAATGGTTTCATGTATTTTAAATTCATCTAGTATTTATCTGCATAATTTGCTTAAAAATCACACTTTTGCTTATATTCATGAAACCTGTATTTTTAAAAATCTATTTTTGGAAATTTTTGTGAAAATTATTTTTCTTATGAAATAAATCAAATTTTAATCATCATTGGATCATTCACATAAAATCATGAAAAATGGTGTGCATTTTCACTGTCATTTCATGAGAGATGGGCCTACATTTATGCAATTGTGATCTTAGGGTTACAATTGTCTTTTCATATAAATTCACATTTGTTTTGTAGGAAATTGATGACATAAGTCCAATTTTCAAGAATTGAGGCAAGAAATTTATTTTCAAAAGAATGGAGAGTAGAATTGAAGAGAGGAAAAGAAATTAGAAGAAAAAAATGTAAAAATTGGCTTCATTGCCCCCACAAACATGCACATGTGTGAGGAAACACTTGTGGGATGTCCAAGAAGGGGTCCACCATCTTTTACTACATCATCCAAATTATCTTTTAATAGTTCAAAGATAATTTCAAGAGATCTCATGATATTTTATGGAAAGAAAGCCACATGAGAAACCTTATTTACAAAGGAGTAGAAATTGGAAAAAAAAAGAAAAAAAGAAGAGTCCTATCAGAAGAAGGGAAGTCAATCTCATTTTATTTAGAACAGCTTGGATTAAAATGATCATATCTCTCAAACCATAGATTGGATTGAGCCAATCTTGGTGTTATTGAAAAGCTCCTTCAGAGTAAATATCCACAGAGCCCAAGATTGTACAATTTGGAGTTGAAATGAGATAGTTATGACCCTAAAAAGTTGGCCGTGAGTTTTTTACTCGGGATTGAAGTTGTCTCATCAAAGGTGGGCCTTATCCTTTGGTAAGTGTTAGGTAAAAAGGTGGATACACTTAGAATTCCAGCAAGAGAAGGAATCTTATCTTATTTCAAACTTGGAACACTTGTTGGCCAAGAGGAGGATTTGCCAATTTAAGGAGATCTTTACTACAAAGTAGAATATATGGAGAGAAACAAAGGGCTCTCAACTCCTATAAATTAAAGGCATTGGCCTCCCACACTCTTCATGGAAAGAGCTCTCCTCTAGATCTTACACTTTATCTTCTTCATCTCTCTCTCCCTTCATCATATTCCTTAAGGAGACTTAGCCCTAAAGCCACACTACACCTTTGGGAGTTTCATTAAAAGAGGTCCTTCTTTTCCATCCTAACATGTATTTTTCTTGATTTTATTTGTCAATCTCTTGTAAAGATTTTTACATGTTAGTATAATGTTCTTCTTAAATTTTTCTTCTTTTTTTATGGTTTATGTGGATATGTTATGAATGTTTCTTGTGCCTAGATTGACGACCCAAGATACTAGAATTATATTTGAAGTAATCATGAAACCGGTTAAAAGAAAATTCTTAAAAGATAACTTTGCTACATTTACTTTCCTATTTACTACATTTAAATTCAGCACTACTACATTTACTTTTTTGTCATCACTACATTTAATTTTTAGCGCTACTACATTTACTTTTCTTGCAATACTACATATAAATTCCTGTCAAAACTACATTTCAACTCTTACAATTACTACATTTAAATTTCCGCAATTTTGATGTTCTTTATGTTTAATGTTTTGTTGTATGCATGATTTAATGGCTAAAAGTTTTGTCATAGCATGCATCACTTATTGGTGAGTTTCTTCACATGTGTATGGTGCCAAAGTAATCATGTTTTAGAGATGTTTCAACTGAATTTAAAATTCAGATCTGAATGTGTACTAGGGTCTCCAAATCTGTCCAAAAACAATCTGTATTTGTAGAAATTTTGATGCAACAATCAGTTCATATTTTAAAGTGTTCAGTTGGGTAAATTGTGAATCAGATTTGAGGACTTAAAAGATCTGAAATTTCATGATTTGGAGAAGCATTGTTAATATGTATCATATCTGAAATCTGAGTTTCAGCACATTTAATTCAGAATTTCTGCAGCATTGTATTGGTGCCGACACATGTCAAGTTCTCATGTATTCTTGCATTGTTTAAAATAGAAAGTTTGTGGACAATAAATATTGTTGAAAACACCTTCAAAAACTGAGATTTTCATATTAGGTAAGCCCAAAAATCATGATGTTTCAGACATTAAAAGAATGCAAGAACAGTCCATATATGCTGTAAAATTCTGCGCTGTAGAATTTGTATAACTAGTTCATTCATTCATGCATATTTTCTTTGTTTTTCAATCTTTTTCCGTGCTGTTTTTTTTGTTTTTGAATTCATGCATTCATTGACTGTGTTTTTCAGCCATTAAATTTAGATTAGGTTTGCATTAGATTAGGATAATATTTTGTTCAAATTTTGCATTTCATATTAGGAAAGTTTGCATTATTTGTTTTCATGGCATGCATTACATTGTTAAATTGTTTTCTAACTTTCTAATTTTAGAATTAGTTGTTAACTTTAATTTAAGAACTTGACTTGGAAAATTTTCTAATTTAGGATTTTAATTTTAGTAAGTAAAGTGATTGGTTTGGTTTAGATTGTTTCTTAAATTAATTTGATTCTAACTTAGGAAAGTTTTTAACTTTTGTTCAATTAGTTTCTAACTTTGTTTAGTTTTTATTTTAGTAAGTTTTTTATTTTAGTTTTATTTTATTGGAAGCTCTAATGTATTTTTTATTTTGCAGCAACTTTAGTTTTTTTCTTTAGGAAGTTTTGGATTTAGGATTTCTAATTTAGGAATTTTTATTTATTTGGATTGTAAGTTTTTTAATTTTTAATTTTACAAAATAGGAATGGTTGTATTTGTTAGTTTTTAAATTAGGTTAGTTTTAGATTTTTATTTTGGGCAGGTACAAGTTGAAAAAGGAACCTTAAAACACATTGCTCTTTGAGGATCAACCGGGTCTCACTAGTTTATATTACCACATCATGGTTCTGTAGTTGGAACTTACGATCAATATTATCCCCTCCAACACACAAACCGTGACACCTTATCATGATTTAATCCTGATTACTATTAATTAATTATAGATTATATTAAATAATTTTTTTAAGGTGAAATTATGCCAATTAATTGTAGCTTGTCTTATTATGCTTATTTGGGTTAAGTTCGGGTCATGAATGGGTAATCTCAGGCCGGTTTGACCTTAGTCAAATGAAGAAAAGTCCCTTTTGTGATTATCAATTTTTTTTGAGTTGACATTTTGTGTACACTACCTTGGCATTTCCCTTTAAGCAAATCAACTTTAGTATTGGATTCTACTTCACTAGGCATCACTTAGGTCAAATGGGTATTGAAGTGACTCAAACTAAAATTTCCTAGAGGAATTTAGACTTCCTTGTAAATACAGGAAAACCTGTTATAAAAAAGGAACCAACCCCACTCCAGTAATTCTCTTCCTCTCTGCTATAGTTTTTCCTTTCTCACTCCCTTCTTTCACTAGTCCCTTCATCAAATCAAACAAGAAGATGTTGCATGTCCTAATGAAGGTGAAAGCCATCTTCTTCATCCCTCCCTCATTTTCTTATTGTCTAGAACACCAAGATCTCTCTCTTCTCTAACCTTCTAAGAGCTACGATAGGTAAGATCTTTTATCCATTTAAATTTTTGGGTTTAAGGGAGTCAAGGAGACTCATTCTCACCACATGCATCCATGTTTATCACTATTCCTACACTCTTTATTGTTAGGATTATAAAAGTAGATTTTCTCTACACTTGAGCTCAAAAGGAAACCATTGGAGAGCTTAGCACTCATCAAAGGCAAGTATAAGTAGAAGTTTGTGAATACATGTTATTAATATGATGATTTGGATGAATTATATTCTTTTTGTGGTTACATTCGGCCCTTCTTATATATTTGATTTGTCATATTGAATAGATATGCTATTAATGAATTGATGAATGAGGATAGAATGGAGTAGAATTATAGTAATAAGATGATTATAAAAGTATTGGAAACTAGTAATCAATACAAGATGGGGAGGATATTTCAAAGGAAGATGAAGTTCCTTGCAGGTACAAAGGGGAGGAACGGGGAATGGACTTTAGAAAAACTAAAGTCAATCCGTGCTAGGCCCGATAGATCGGACCTAAGACCGACCAATCGAACCACCCTTTTAGACCAAATCCAACCGATCGTATCTTAATCTAACCGGTCAGCTGGTCTTCTGGGCTTGGGGTCCTGTTTCGGGTCCTGAAGCTTGTTGAACCCATTTTCCCTGCCAAAGACCTCCTATAATTAACCTAGAAGTTAAATATAGTGTAACCTTTAACCAATTAGGATCAGTAGGTGTGCAGGACCTTAGAGGCCTCTAGTAATGGAACCATAACCTTATCATGGACTAAATGGGATTGTATAAACACATGACCAATCTCGAAGATTTGAGAAACCTTATGAGCGTCACCTAATCATTCTAACATCTAACCATTGGTATGAGTTTAGGGCACATTAATGTACAACTCATATACACAAAATAACATCAAGAATGCCTGTACATTGGGCGACTTAAACCATTTCCAAAATGGACGATTAGAGACGATGGGTGAATAGACTAGAATTGGTTAGTAAACTTCCTTAAGTAACCGATCACGATATGGAACTATCTTCCTTTTTATTTCTAATATGATGAAAATATTGATACTTCTTGCTTGTTTATGATGAATTAAGATGATTGTGAACATAAGGGTCTATGAATTGGCAACTATAATAGTATGAAATTGAACTGAATTAAGTAAGAAATAAGAACTAAAGATTAAGTTTGGCTACTGTAACGGATAATAGGAGTGTCTGGAACTCCAATTAGGAAATCAATTGTACCTGGGCCTGGGACACTGAGTATATCCCACATGATTTGTTTAAACTCTGATGGAAGAGTATAATTAACTCACTTAATGAGTTTCCAGCCATAAGCATCACCTGAGGTATGATTTGAATTATGGTGGTATCTATGAATAGTTTTCTTAAAAGTATGTTCTTAATTGTTCAAAGATGCGATGGACATTACTCTACTTTTGCTTGTACTTGGCCGAATCATCGTATTCACAGCTATTCAATTGATGCTACAAGCTTAAAAGTCAATGCCAGTCCAGTAGAGACCGAGAAGACTCAGAAAGAGACCCCAAAGGTTCCTTAGGATTAGAAGAATGGTCCACTGAGGACATCCTCTGATCACTCGCATGGAGAGCATTTCCATGAGTCGTATTTTGGAAATCTTTTGTAATAGTGCTTGTAACATACCATGTTATCCATTTCAGTTGGTCATGTATTAGGATAGTATTCTTGTAATCCGTACTTGTGCTGATAATGTACATGAATTTTGTAGTCAAGTAGCTCAAAGTTCTTCACTATGTGTATAAAACTTATGTTAATGTTTAAAGGTTTAAATTCTATAAACTGTTCAACTATGATACCTCATGGTTAATGAATTATACAGGTGATAACTACGAACTTCCATTAGAGACATTCATTGACAAGTGTCAATTGAGGAGTCCTTAACCACACTAAGATTGTAAGTATCCCTTGTGGATTTTACCATGACACGGAGTTAGGTGGAATTTCATAAGAGTACACGTGTCACACCTTGCAAATTACCCTAATTAAGAGAAGCCCGGGATGGGGTTGTGACACAAACTTGCCTTTGTACTTAAACTAAAACTAGATTATAGAAACTTGCCCTAATCGGCCCATGGCATTTGTCCCTCCTTTGTTGGCCTATCTTCAATGGCCAGTGACTATCTCGTTGCAGGTACATCTCTTACAGTCCTCTACTTGGTTAAAGAGCGTAGATACTTGAAGGTAAAATGGGCATCTCTAATAATAAGCATTAAGGTAGATGGGTCTTTCCAAAGACATCCAAGCACTGTCAATCGATTAGAATTGCTCAGACTTGGTGGAAGCCCAATTTGTCATACAGATGCCACCATTGTTTTTTTCTTTCTTGGGGTGTGATGGTTCAAAAAGTGAAAGCTCCTTTTCACCATTTCATTTCGAAGTGGGGCACTTGTTGGCATGTAAATTTTCATTCCCTTTTCCTGGGATCAATAAGTTTGCAGGAGGGAGCAAGTACTGCCAGGACACCTCCTTCGTCTATCACGACACATGCCAACTCTCTTAGGAGAAAAGAATCAATGGCCTCAACAAGGGTCTTCCCTAGAACTTCAGAGAAGTGAGGAGTATGATATACAAAAAGGTACCGAGACATTCTCCCTTTCAAGAAGCCGGCGTCATTGCTTTGGCTAAGTTAGCTTGGGTGCTGATATTAGTATCGCAGCAACCTCGCTCACTTGGATTGTCACAACCCGAGCCCAGAAATCGGTGGTTAGAGAAAACCTAACCAATGACACACGTACTCCCGTGCATGTACACGTAGACCTCGCCCAAATGTACACACACAAGGGATCAATCACACGTGCAACCAAGTGTACGCGGAAGCTGTACGTATCAAGGCATACCACAAGATAACAAAAGACATAATGGATTACAAAAGATTAGACTAATTACAACAATGTACAACAAAATAGAGGGACTAGTCCACAAAATCAAAATACAGATATCAATCAAGCCCAAGATACAATCTACAGAAAAATCCCCCAAATAGGCTCAAATACAAAGGGATGGGGAGAACAAAATGATGCAAACCACTCTCCAGAAGAATGGATCAAGTCCACTCTTCTAGGCCTGAGGGGGCCTCGGGCACCTCCCCTGAAGTCGGGTCGACCGACGCAAGATCGGGAGAGGGATTTGAGCCTGCAACACCAATAACAACTATAAGTACGACGACTTAGCAAAATATAAGCCACAAGAAAATAACACAAATTGCATCTAGCAATGAGCAAAAGTAGTAATGCAGGAATCCATAGTGAGCATGTTCGTATACGAGGCAAATCATGCATATGAATAAATATGTTGTCAGAATCATAAATAGATAACGGTCAAAGTGGCTACTACATTGGCCATATTCTCCCTTTCAAGAGCAATCGGAATGAGAACACCATCGTCCGGGCCAGGGTACGCGTGGGTCTCTAATTCCCGGGGTCTGGAATCCCAGGACAAGAGCACTCTGCAGAGGCAAACACACAAACTAAGCCAAAGTCAACCCCGTCGGGTATCCTGAGGATGAGGCTCAGTAGCGCCATATATAAACAATCTCAATCAAATCATATGATGCACCTCAATCAATATCACATACAGCTCTCACATATCACAATCTATCACACTAAACGAGCAATAGGAAGTGCATCACAAACTGAACGCAATACGAATGCAAATACGAATAACCAATACGAAAGTAACTCCACAGGAGCAATGATAGTACATAATAGTGGAATGTGCCGCCCGGGCTTCGCTTTGGGGATGCTGCGGTTCCCACAGACTCGAGTGGTCCAGCGCAGAACACAAAAGATGGCAAAACCGAAATCAAGATGCTGTGCAAATCAGATTTATTTTGGTGAATCAAGGTCATTTACAAGCTAATCCTAACCTATTTATCCAGTGTTTCTAACCGTGCATGCTGATGTAGTTTTAAGGTATTCGATACACAGTTGTTCAATCGAGGAGTGTTGCATCTTATTACGAAAATGTACCAAAGTCCCTTAAATCAACACCCATGGGAAGGTGCTAAACAACTAGATAACATACATGAATGATACGCAACCCTCGAGATCATTCATGTCATTCGGACATTCCATTGGGCATGTTCGGGTTGTCTACATTCTAGCATGAGAGTCATATCAGTCTCTTCCTTAATCCTACTCTTTATGCATTTCTCAGGGTTGTACAGTGTAGCTGTAGGTGAACATACGGCTTAGGCGTAGGCATCTTACGGCGTGGCCTTAATTTGCACTGTGGCGGAGCCGAGGTTCCCTAAACTGCTCATCCGCATTTACGGCTCAACCGTAATTTGCTCTATGGCGCAGCCGTATCCGGTTCCACGGCTTAGCCGTAGTACAATGTACGGCTTAAATTAGGCTGGGCCATAGAAGAGCAGCAATTTGCGAACTCTCAGTTATTTCAGATGTCACCCTGTATTGATCTACGGTTAGGGTCACGGCTGGGTCACGGTTTAGCCGTAAGGCATTTCACGGTGCAGCCATAGCACAATTCACGGTTTAGCCATGACTACGCTGAATCCATTTCCTGAAATAGTTACAGAAATACAGAAATGGCTAACTCTCGACTGAAAACAGAAAGATAAGAACAGAGCTTACTCAATAGGGCTGGATAAAAATAATGCATACAATAAGAGTAAGAAGACATACAATTAAAGCATTACTAATAAGTGTTCAAGCTACTTGTGCTTATACTTGCCTTACAAGCGGAAATCACACACACCAGTCATTGCCTTGGCTCAATCCACTGGAAACACACACAACTGACGCCCTGCTTCCTTCCTCACGAGACAGAAACGAAAAAAATTGAAAGAGAAAGAGAACTGGATGAGAGAGAGACAAGCAGAGCTAAAGATCGTTGAGAAAACGATGGTAGGTAGGATATTTATAAGCTCAGGATGTCCAAATTATAAACAAGTCCAAACATGTTACACAATTTCCAGTTTGAGTCAATTAACGATCCAACGAGAGCAAATGAAGTCATTTGGATTCAGAACAGTTACAAAGATTGACTAGCTCAACGAAATACACGCGTTGACATCAAGATAACACAAAACTAACAAGGTCCAACAAAAAGAGAAATTACGAAAAAGGGCTCGAACTACCTAAACCAGGTCAAACTCAACCAAACTACCTATCCATGACTCAAAGCCAAAGAAAAGCAAAACCAAAACACACTTAACAACAAAATCGCACGTCATTAACCACTAATCCGGATTAAGTTCGGTCGGAGTGTTACATGGATAGTGCCTCTTAGATGCTAACATTAGGCAGCTCGAGGCATCTTCAACGGAAATGCTTCGGGGTGGACTCTACAAACTTCAACTGCACAAATGCGCACATGCAATAACCACTTAGTAGTGGTTTTGGCCATGGCTGCACAATCTAAACTTGTTACAAGAAATTAAAAAAACTCATAGCACGTGAAATCCTTTGGACATAGCTCACAAGACGTGGGAAAACCCATCTCCCCCCCTCCCCCACCCCCAACAATCTCCACTTCCTCACAAACAACCACTTTCTCATAATGGCAACACCCTCATCTCTTTAAGGAAACTATAAAAACAACCCATGGAGCCTTATACAATGGATTGGAAACTCAAGATCCAAAAATCCAAAGGCTAAGATTAGGAAAACTCTTCTAATTCTCCAGGCACTATCATCTGCAAATAAGCAAGAGAAAGAAGCATTATCTAAGCACTTGAGAACAACAAGGTATTGTCCTGGGTTATGCCCCGAGGACTGAACTACGAGTGCTTGTTCAATGTTCTTTTTTGTTCCTCATTATGTACCTTGTATTTTAAATTTCTTCTTGACTTCAGATATCTAAGACCAGACAAGGGGGTTCCAAATCTATATATATATATATATATATAAAGAAACAAATGTAAGTAACCTGCACTTGTGAGACCATCAAAGCATAACCCACTGTAATAAACTCGGGATGGAACTGAAATTACAGTTATTATATGATTTCTTATATTCTATGTATTCTTGTGTAGTTGTTCAATTATAGATCAATCCTGATCTTAAATTTAATTTTTTACTGCAACATCCTTCAAATTGGAAAATTTTATGCCAATCCCTACTTATCAACCATGTGCCAAACTACATTCCCATGAAGTCTACTATCAGCACATTTCCCTCCAAAATCAAGCTCCACTTTGAAGCAATTATCGCCTTTCCCCTTCCTTGTTCATAAAGAGATGAGTATCAAAGGAGGAAGAAAAAGCACGTTGCGCGGATTCTTCCTAACCAGAAGCACGTTGAGGAGATTTCTTCCTTGATTGGGAAGTCTTGGAGCCATGGAAGAGATTGAAAATAACAAAAGATACTCTAAAGAGATCATCTATCTACCCCAAATCTTGAAGAAACTAGCAATAATGAAGAAAAGGAATAAAAGAGATGGAATATGGAGATTACCTTGTGGAGAAGACATTGGCGCAACTAGGGTTTGGAGATGGAGAAGATAAGAGTTCACTGAGCATATTTTATAGAATCTTGTCGTTGGCTCCATGAGTCCAAGGTTTAGTCGACCAAACACAGGCTCTGCTAGCACGCAGAGTTGAGGCTTTTTCAACATATTTTTTGTAAGATCAAGGGTATTTCACGGCATATTTTTCAAGGCTAATGTGGGTGGATCAAAAGGTAATAACTTGAAACCTTAAAAAAATAAAAAAAAAAAACACCACACACATGTAAAAAAATTATCAAGACCATATATGAGAATTTTCATGAATGCTTAGAAATTTCAAATTTTAAGAAAGCAAATCATCAAAGTGACATGTTTTTCAGGGTTTCACCATGTGAGTGAGTGTGTGAAAGGTAGCCCACATGGAATATTACAATGAGATCAATGAGCCACCAAAGTTGATATTCATCAAACTTTATGCACAAATTTAATGGGATGCCCCCCCTTAATGCCACAATCCTTTTTTATATTATTTTTTTATTTAACAATGAGCCTTCGTTGGTTATCTTTCACACAAAAGTGTATGATAGCCCTCTCCATGTATTTTCACTTGGAAGCTATCAAACATACTCCTAGGTAGTCTTTTCCTCCACATTCATTTTTATTTCGAACATTAGAGGAAGGAGTGTAAGGGAAGTAGGGAAGATGCAATAAATTAAGATCACATCAACTTCAATTTTTCAATAAACAAAGTAAATATCCCTAGCAGTTAGTGAAAAAATAAACATGATCAATAATCCTTAAAACATGAGTCAAGAAAGTTGATTGAATTAATGAGCAAATTCCTTAAATCACATGCTTAAATTTTCATATAAAGTAGTTGCAAAAGAAAGGATGTGTATATAATTTCATGAACTAAGGAAAAATCAATGGAGAAGACAAGTGCCTCCAAGCAGTCTCTTGGTGGTAACTTATTCTACTTTCTTACGTGATGATCTTACTTGCCTATGAATTTGACATGGGCCATAAACACTATTGACGAGTCTAGAAAACTGCATTATTTCTACTTCATTTCATGTCATTTATGGACTTATTTAAGTTTAATTCATCTCTTTTAATGCAAAATCATGTTTTGTGCTCTTAAAATCCATTTTAGTGTTTTAGTGTATAATTTCCTAACAAATCATCATTTTTAGAATAAAATCATGAAATTGTAATTTCTTAAAAACTTTAATTTCTGAAAATCTTTGGCAACTGATTTGTCATAAAATGATCTGAACTTTAATCATCATTAATTTATATAAGTCTTGTCATTCACAATGATGTCATTTTATGTTGTCATTTTATGTGAAATAGAGCTACATTCATTCATTTGTGACTTCAGGGGTAAAATTATCATTTCACATAAAATGTCATAGTTTTCTACATGAAAGCAATGTAATCATTATGGATCACTTCTTAAAATCTGGAGGAGTCCTAGTTAGATTAGGGCTCTTCCTGAAGAGTCCAAATTGAACTAGAACTCTTTTGACAATCAACTTTTGAGCCTTTGTTTAGGTAACATAAAAACTGGGACCCATTGAACTCACTTGGATGAAGAGTCCTACTGGCATCAGGACTCTTGACCTGGACTCACTCTCAAGTACTGAAGATCACCTTAGGACCTGCAATGAAGAAATGAAATGGAAATAGAAAGAATTGAAGAAAAAGAATAAAAACTGAAGCAAGTGGACCCCATACTCACATTGTGCTCTTACACACATGGGACGACCTAGAGGGATCCACCTTCTTCCTGCATAAAGTTCAAATTATCCCTTGAATACATGAAATTTCCACAAAATTGCCATGAAATACAAAAGTGAAGAATTTTCATCAAAGTATGAAACTTGAATCTGCAAGAGGTACCCACATCCAATGGGGGATGTCCCTCACCCGTTGGCTACTATTCAAAATATTTCTACAAGCTTCAGGATAAATCTCTGTATGCTATCTCTCAAGTGTTTGAAGCTAAGATGGAATTTGAAGACTTCTCAAAAGAAGGAGATGTAGCTTGGAAGAAGCTAATTCAAGATTGAGTCCACCACCATAGAAATATCAACGTCATCCATCTTTTTTAAAATGTGTGCCAACCACTTGAGATAATGCTATCTTAATTCTCTTTCAAAATTTTAGAAAATCCAAGTGAAGACGAGTCCTATTGTATGAAGGAAAGACAATCCCATTTTTCTTAGGATAGCATGTAGTAAAACGGTCATAACTCTCAAACTGAGGGTTTGGTTGGGACAATCTAGGTCCGGTTAGAAAGATTTTTTTTAGTAGATATCTGCGGAGGTCTAAGATTGTGCCAATCGAAGCTTAAATGATAATGTTATGGCCTCGGGAAGTTGGCTATAAATTTTCTACTCGGGATTGAAAGTTTCTTATCAAAGGTGGGCTCAATTCCTTAGAAGTCTTTGCTCAAATTCGAATTCAAGAAAGGATTTGAAAGAGGTTTTCAGCAACAAACCTCTCCCTCATCTTATCTCAATCCAAGTCAAGCTAGGTATCCAAGGAAAGAAATCTCTCCAAATTAAAATAGACTCAATCCATTCAAAGGAGATAATCTCAATCCAACCAAAAGAAATTCAAATCAATGAATCTAGAGGTGAAAAAAACTACAAAAGTAGCCAAGAGGGACGTCCAAGGCTAAGGAGGAAATACCCCTCCTAGCTCTTTTTTAATGCCATCTCCTTCCCTCTCTCATCTCTCCCATCAAGAAGGCTAGGTTGTGGCCACACCACCAACTTGAGATCATCATCTAGTAGAGGTTCTTCCATTCTAATGTGTATGTGCTTTTGATTTTATTTTTTATATCTCATGTAAAAAGGCATTCATATTAGTAAAGATCTAATTTCAAGTTGTTTTTCTCTTTTTGTTCTTCTTTGTGCTTTTTATGGTTCTTGAATTTTAGATCTATAAGTTTAACTATGTGATTGGTAAGGTTAGTATAGGGATGATTCCTCACTACTAACATCCTGATTTAGTATCCTCAGATCCATAATCTGAATGTTATATTATTTTCTGTGGATAAGGGTAATGCAAATCAAAGGTGAACATATCTTGAGTCTATTATTGTTTATGAGCCCTACCCTAAATTTTTGTGGATAAAGGTAATGCAAATCAAAGGTGAACATATTTTGAGTCTATTATTGTTTATGAGCCCTACCCTAAAACATAGTTGATGAGTCTAAAAAACTACATTATTTTAAAGCTATTTCTTAGAATTTTTGGACTCATTTAAAGTTAATTCTTTGCTTTTAGTACAAAATCATGTTTTATGCTTTCAACATCTACTCGTGTGTATTATTGCTTAATGTCATAAAAATTCATCACTTTTTGTCATAAAATCATGAAATCTCATTTTTTTTAGAAACCCTAGCTTTGGGAATGCTCCATAAAATCTTATTTTCACAGAAAATGACATGGTTTTCATCATCATTAGTCAAAACCCATCCAATTTTGTCATTTTATGCTATCATTTCGTGTAAAACGGAGCTACATTATTGCATTAGTGTCTTTAGGGGTTAAATTATCATTTCATATAAAATATCACCATTTCATGCATGAAATTACTAAATAATCCATCATTCACTACATATTTCCTCTCATATTTTATGTCACGCCCCAAACCCAAGAATTAGGGATTAGGGTGGATCTCGAGGCGCGTCAAACGTAACCCATGGCACTCTGTGCCATGTCAAGATATATATAAACTACCACAAGGGTGATTCCATAGGTACATGTGAGGAAGATCCGTATACACGTAATAATCATTTTTCATAATTAAGCGGAAACCTGGAGAATTCACCTGTACATATCATCGACACTAATAAAATCACAAAATTTAATAATTAATCCAAGTGTGTAAATTAAGCCATCCACATGCACATGATACTAAGAAACATGAGACATCCAAATCCAAAAACACATGTCTATTAATCAATGGCTTCAAAAACAACATGATAAAGATGGCATGATCTATTCACAAATCCAAGCATGACTACTCCTAAGTAACCCAAAATGAAACCCTTCGATGAACTATATAGCATGATTAGTAAAAGACAGCATCCTCATTCCACTCTTCTACACCCCGAGGTACCGTTGGGGTTCCTTCCGGGGCCACGTCAACAACCGTGCTGGAATTGGGTTTTGTATCGTAATACCAAGGGTAGCATTGTTAATACAACTGTTAAGCAAATATAAAGCATATAAGGCTATCATGATGTATCAATTGAATTAGAAAATATATTGATTAAAAGAGAGTAATAACGGAAGCATGGCAAGTTTTGCATGTGAAGAAGAATGAGTAATGAATCATAAACGAAAATACAATAACATACTAGTTGACATCCACATGGCTATCTTCTTTCTAGAAAGAGAGCATATTATACAGTGAGAAATCACTAGCGGTTGGGCCAAGACCATATAGTTACCCTAAGAGTGTGGACCTACTCTTCATAAAACTACTGCACTGGGTAATATATTAAATGCTTTCATTTATTCCTGCCGAACCTCCTATAGGTACAAGCTAAGTGGTGTTGACTCAATGGCCTTAAGTCCTATCAGAATTCATACTTCCACACTTATCATACGTAGTGATCGATCATTCTTATACAAAAACATATATTGGTCTTAATATTGTTTTTAATCATAAAAATCAAAATTAACGAAGTAACCATTATTCAAGCAATGCATACTTAAATGAGCAGTTAGAACTTGAGCCCTCTCAACCTTAGTTACCCCTATTTTGGATGACAGGCTCACGCTTAATAGAAGCTTCGTCTCCGATCTGGCTCGAGGTTCACAAGGAAGAATGGGTACATAATTAAATCATGTTGAGGGCAAGGTTTACTTGAACAATATGAATGCATTTAGATGAGTGGTTGACAAGGATATTTACTAGCCAATCCTAGCTAAGATAATATGTGTTTCCATAGTCATTCAATATGGTGTATTCATAAAACGTTCGATGTCAATGTGTTACCAGAAATCTTGGTGTCATATTGTATAGGCAAAGGGCACTACTTCTTATGCCAATACCCATGACGTGACATCAGAAAACAACTGAAAAAATCATGAGGGAATGAGTGACAGCTCAACACTATTCCATCTTAGATTTTAATTTCAAATGGGTTAAATGTTTAATGTAAGGGTGTTATTGCTAAAGTCCTACATGGTCCTTGAGTGTTCTTACATACCTAGGTTTTTTGTGCTCCCATGGCTTAGCCATGGATAGGCCACAACTTAGCCTTGATTCACTAAATTTTCACAAAATTCTCCTACAGTTATGGCTCAGCTGTGATTTGGCTTACGACTTTGCCGTGGGTAACCTACGACTTTGCTACTGCTTAACCGTAGTGCATTTTATGGTTTAGCCGTGAGGTTAGCCATAAAAAAAATATTAGATTTTGGTTCTCTGGATTCCTTGCCATAGTGTACTTACTGCTTAGCCGTAGGCTTCACAATTTTTGAAGCTGTTTCTAAAATAGAAGTTCAATACAGAACTTCTCCAATCTGGATTCTATTATTGTCTTCTCTGCTTGAATCTATCATTTTACGTTTCAAAACCCGTATTTCATCATTCATGCATAAGCATATTCATCATCCTTCAAACCAACATATATTCTTCAATTAAGAAAAGTTAAAGAGCGATAAATTGGCATTTACAAAAGAGTCCCTTATGAATCAACAAAATTAGACATACATGTAGTAATATACACTCTAATATGTGCTAATTCAATGCTTTACCTAAATCAAACTCTTCCTTTGGTTTGATGGTGGAGAAGCCTCAATAGAAGATGATCCTATTGCGTGCAAAGATATGCAATTGAGGAAATGGGTATGAGATGCATGCATGTTGCTTATTTGAGTCTCCTTGACTCTTGAAAACTCAAAGAAATGGAATGGTGATGGAATCCTCATCTTGGAGAGTGTAGAGAATACGAGGGATAGCAATTAGAGGTTCCAAAGGAAGCAGATTAACAAGAAGATGGTGGAAAAGACAATAGGAGCTTTGGCTCCAACATGCAACAGCTCCAAACTTCAACTTTGATGAGAAAGAGAGTGAGAAAGAAGGAAAAGATGAAGCTCCAGCAAAGACTTAGTGCAAATGGAGAAAATAAACAGTTAAGTTGGTTTAAATCCAACTTTTTGGAAATTACAGGCAGGCCCACTCAGTTTTATGGGATTTACAACTTGAGTCAATTTGACTTCAATTGGGCCAAGATGAATCCAAGTTGGGCTACACCAAATATGAAAGATGACATACAAAATAAAATGCACATGCTGCAACTAATATGGTGCCAAGATGATGCAAGCCATATAACTCTAAAGGACAAAAAGGCCCTTAACTACTTAAGTAATATTCGAACCTAAGCCAACTACCTATCCATGACCCAAACCCAATGGGATTTGAGTTAAATTAGTCTAAATAAGAATTAATTAAGGTAAAATAAGATTAATTATCATAAATCGAGATTAGTTCGGGTTTGGACTTTACATTTTCTATTTCTCAAATTTTAGAGGAATCCTAATTGAATTAGGACTTTTCGTGAAGAGTCCCAGTTAGACTTGAAATCTACTAAAAAAATTATCTTTTGAACATTTATTATGGCCACTGTGAAAACTATGACTTGCTGAACTCATTTGGAAGCTGAAAACCAACTTAGGAGAGGTTATACAGGCATCAAGACTCTTTCTTGGGACCCACCTGCAAGCACAAAATCCATCCTAGGCCCTACATTTTAGGAAGGGAGCAGTTTGGTACAAAAAGAAAGAAGAGGAAGAATAACTAAATTCACTGGACCCTGCACACATTCACAAATGTGGCGCAACCATAGGAGGGGTTCACTCATTATCCATTTTTAACTAAATTATCTTCTGAGACAAGTTTAACTAAGCTTTCAAGAAAGTCAATAAAATGTTAGAGAAATTCATGACATGTAGAATTATTATGCAACAAGGAATCCATGTAGCAAGGATGGGACCCACACACTAACGGACATCCCACACATTCTCTCCTTCTTTCATGAAAATTCCAGAAGGCTCTAGGAGATTGCTCTGCACAAGTTCTATCCAAAGTAGAAGACAATCAAAGAAGATAAAGAGATGAATTTTAAAGTAAAAATGATAATGGCTGGCCCCACCTTTACCATGGATGTCCCATGTTGTTTCTATCTCCACTCAAGTTTGTTTCGTGTGATTCTATCCACCTTCATCTCCTTTTCTCTCTTAAAGTGCGAGGTGATAAGATTTAGTAAGCAAGAAGGAGAAAGGAGATAGGGAGATAGAGTCCCAAAAGGAGTCCCCACCATGGAACGTCCCACACCTTGTCTTTCTCATGCCTTAGATGATCAGCCACAGTAATAGGCCCCACCTTTCATGCATTGAAGAATTAATTGAAGATTTAAAGGCCCCACATCATGCAACAATTGTTTCTCTCAAAGTGGGCCTCATTTTAGAAGAAGATCTTATAAGGTCCAATCCCGAACTAATCTTAATTTATAATAATTAATCTTGTTTTATACTAATTAATGCTCATTTACACTAATTTAACTCTGAACCCCTTGGGTTTGGGTCATGGATAAGTAGTTTGGTCGGATTTGAACTTTACTTAGGTAGTTGAGGACCTTCTTATAATTTAGAATCACATGGTTTGTATCATATTGACACCTCATTAGTTGCAACCCATGTATTTCATCTTATAAATTATCTTTCATATTTCACCTACCTTAATTTAGGTCCATCTTGGCAAAATTGAAGTTCATTTGACTCAAACTTTAATTTTCTCAATGATTATGGACTTGCATGCAAAACTATAAAAAATTTGAGTTAAAAGAGGTAGCCATCATCCCTCTTCATTCTATCAAGTCTTCCTCTTGCTGAAGCTCCATCTTCTTCACACTCCTCTCACTCTCCACTTTAGATTTGAGCTAGAAATTGAATCCTAAAAGCTTGCATGTGTTCTTATAAGTTCTATTTCCCTCCTACATCCTTTTGTGTATCTTCTTCATAGGAACTCACAATTTTATCTTCCTTCTTACAATCTACTGCTCTTTAAGGTAAGAAATCACTCACATTTCATTCCTTTGAGTGCAAAAGAGTCAAGGAGACTCCAATGAGCAATATGCATGCATATTACATTAGATTCACCCATTGCATGTCTTCGCATGTGATTGGATTTCCTTCTATTAAGGTTTTATCCATCTGCAAACTGAAGCAAAGGCTAGCTTTAGGTCAAGCACTGATACAAGGCAAGTATAAGAGTATATTTACTACATCCATGTTTAAATTTGTTGATTCTTGAAGTAATCACTCTAAATACAAGTTAACAGCTCTTTCACCCCTTGATTAAGTACATATATATGTTGGATTAAGAGATAACGAGTGTGACTACGTAACACTGATGAAATGAGGGTATTATAAGACCTATTATGATAATTTGGAACAAAAGAAATCTCATCGTGACCAAATTTCGGGAGTTTTGTACTAAACTAGTGCTTCAAAAACAATTTCTAGAAATTCTAAAGCCTACGGTGAAGATCACGGTTAAACCGTAAATGTTCTACGGCTCAGAATCTAGAGAGCTCATATTCCGCATTTGAACCACGAATAACCCACAGCCAAGCCATGAAATGAACTATGGCCAAGCCGTAACTACCCCGTGACCAAGCTATATGCCATTTTATGGCTAGCTTTCCCAAGAACACCCAAAACCAATATTCGTTCACGGCTAAGCCTTGGCTAAGGTGTAGCCAAACTGTAGCCTAGCCGTAGGTTTGATACAGCTAAGCCATAGGCCAACATATGGCTGAGCTATAAATGCATGTGAAATTAAAAGGAAACTATGCCACTTGATTAAGCCATAACCTATACATGGCTAAGCCGTAAGAACACTGTAAACTTAGGAAATTAGGAATTTCCAAAACTTTGTAAGGCTCTAGATATAGTACCTTTACCTCAATTAAATTAGCCTAATGGTGATCAAATGATAAGGAGGAAGAGTGAAGAGCTGTTACTCATCCCCTTCGATTTTCCAGATGGTTTTCTGATGTTACGTTATGGGTGTTGGCATAAGAAGTGCCTTTTGCATATACAATGTAATACCAAGATTTTGGTAACACAACAACACTGGACGTTTTATGAATATATCTATTGAATGACCCCAAAAACATAGATTATATAGCATAAGGTTGGCTAGTAACTATTCTTGGTAATTGCTTAATCTAATTGCATTCATATTGTTAAGTAACCTTACCCTCAACATGATCTAATCATGTATCCATTCTTCCTGGTGAACCTTGAGGCAAAATCGGAGTAGAAGTTTCTATTGAGTGTGTGCCTATGAGCCAAAATGGGTGTAGCTAAGGTTGAGAGGGTTTGAGGTATATTAGCTCATTTAAAAATATACATTGTTGGTTATCAGTTACTTGTCCAATTTCGATTTTTATGACTGAATGTGATCTCAAGACTGATACTCTCTTTTATGTATGAATATGAGATGATTCCTATGATCAATGATAAGTATGAATAACTATGTATGATATGAATTTAGGATGGTTTGATATGTTGAGTCAGCACCACTTAGCTTGTACCTCTATTAGGTTCGACAAGACCAATTTAGGTATCGCTTATGTCACTGCTGCAGTAATTTATGAAGGAGTAGGTCAGTGCTCTTTGGGTTAGACTAATCCCCTAACAATATTCCCTCTATATGTTATACGCTCTCCTTAAAGAGAATATAGCCACGTGGATGACAGCTAGTATATTACGATATTCTGTTCATGATTCATATTCATGCTTATTTCTTGTACAACATGCCCAGCTTATGATTATTGCTTTCTTGTAATCAATATGGTCTCTAATTCTATTGATGCATCATAATAGTCTTATATATCTCTATATTTGCTTAATTATCGTATTAACAGTACTATCCTTTGTGTTACAAGTATCGAACCCAATACTAGTTCGATAAACGACGCGCCCCCGGAAGGAACCTCAACTATACCTCGGGGAGTAAATGAGTGGAACGAAGATGACGTATTCTGCTAGTTGTCCTATGTAGAGTGTCAATAGATTTTCTTTTGGGATTGTTAAGTTTAGACATACTTGGACTTATGGTTATTTGGAGTCAAGGATGGATGGATATGTCATTTGGATTATCTATATGTTTTTGTATTTTGTTGTCATATAGATATGGATGGTTAAGTAACTAACTTCAGACTTATTTATGAATGGATGATGTTTCTTTTATTATTGCTTATGATCATTACAATTGTATTTCACATACTTCTGTTTTATTGTTGAAACTTAATATACGTGTTTGTAGAACTTCCTCACACGCTCCTGTGGAATCTCCCTTGTAGTGATTCGTGCATGTCTTTACATGTCATAGATTTCTATAGGATTACATATGCACACCCAAGGGCCCATTCTAATCCCTATTCCCGGGATTGGGGCATGACAGATCTCTCTACACTAAGGGGTGTGCAAAGAAATTTGGTTTACTATCTCTCCCCTCTTCTTATTGTACCTCATCTCAACTTGGAACCTAAGCATGACTAATTCTCTCTCAGTTGATAAAAACTCTATCTTAGAGTCAAAAGAGAAATTATGTGGTTGAAAAATTATAAAAGCGAAAGGAATCAAGGAACTTGGGTGGTTGGGGGTGGGGAGGGGGGGTGTGGAATGTCCACTTCATGGAGAAAATTCCCTCTCTCCCTCTGGGAGTTCTTCATCCTAGTATGTAGTTTGTTGATAGTATTACTTTATGTTATTTTTTGTAATCAGCAACTTCATATTAGTAAAGATTCATTTTCTAGTATTTTCTTGTTCTGTTTGTGTTTATTCTTCTAGTTGATCTTTCTTTGAGTTAATGTACATGTGGATTGTAAGGTTAGTAGAGGGATGCCATCTCACTACTAGAATCATGATTTTGTATCCTTGATCCCACAGATCTGAGATCTTAATCCCTCTTCTGTGATGCCAAGCCAATGAAAGTAAGAGATTAAGAGTCTTTTGTGTCACTAATGTTTATGAGCCCTACCCTAAAACCCCTTGATGTTTGCCTGTTGTTTGCACTCTAGATCTGGTTTGATGATCCATGATCGAAGCTCGAGACTCTTAGATTAGACTGCTAGTTGTCATTAGGCCTAAGTTGAGAAAAGGATTTCGAATTTCAAATCTCACCGCCTTTACTTTTCTGCATCCGCCTTTATGCTTTCTACATTACCAACTTTATTTTTTTGCACAATTATCACCTTTGCTTTCCTTGAAAATTACCAACTTTCATTTCAGCAAGTACAACCGTTCCTTTTAGCAAATACAAACTTTCCTTTCAGTACTGGTGCCATTCAATTTTTTCAATTTTAAGTTTTCCTGTTACTTTATGTGTCCTGCATAGTTTAATGGCTGGACAGTGTTCATGGCGTGTATTGGTTGCTAAAATTTTTATTAATTACTTATCAATATTTTTAGAATTGGTTTTTCTCATGTTTAATCTTAGAATTGACAAATATTTAAAGGGTTCCCATGATTGGTTGTGTTTGATGAATGTTTAAGTTAAGAACATGTGCACATATGGTAAAATGTTTTATCATTTTAGGAAAAATAATTGGAATGGTTTGGAAAATTGTTGTTCATTTAAGTTAAGTTAAGAACATGTATAACATTCATGCTTTCTTCGAGTTTATTCAGAGTCGTTTAACCCACTGTTCCTCCATTGAAATTCGGTCGGCAAAACCAAATTGGGTCAAACCCAAAAAATAGGTCAAAATCTAAACTTTCCAAACCATGCCAATATTAGGCTCATTAGAAAAATAATTTTATTTTACGAACTTTTGTCTCTTGCAACACCACGATCCAACCTATGGACCTCAAGTTATAAGTCCCCATTAATGGGCCCCACCATTCCTTGTATATAAGGCCATACACCTAATTTCCCTCTCCCTCTCGTCATTTCTTCCTCCCCTTTCAATGGAGATGATGCCCAACTACATTAACTCATCTTCCTCTTATCTCCTCCTCTCTCTTCTCCATTTCTTCATTCAACTTCACCAAAATCAAGAAGCAACTCTACCTCCTTGTTCCTCTTGTTCTTCTTTTTCCATTGCTACTAATTTCAAGCAAATTCATCAAGGGCAGCCCCTTTAATTGAAAATTCCTTGGTGGTTAGGGCTGTTAGCGGTAAGAACCTTCGCTCTTTCCTTAAAAGATAAGGCAAAGCGTTCCCCAAGGTCATTCCAACATGCAAAGGTTTCACCAACTCTTTTTTGATTTTTCCAATTTCCATGTATTTCTGGGTTTTCTTGGTGGGTTTTCATGCTTAGGTGGAATTAAGTTGTAGAGAAAGTATTAAAGTCTTGGATTAGACCTATCTTGATTGAGGCAAGTGGTTCAACTCACTATTCCATAGATTGCATTTTCTATGGATTGATTATTGCCTACCAGTCTCTTATTTCTTAGTGTTTCTTTTCATTTGAATTGATGATTAGGAATGATTAAATGAGGTGAATTAATGGATAAATAAGGCTCAAGAGACCCCCAAACCTTGGTACTCAAGTGCCTCAAAGAATCCTCAAAATTTGGTGCAAATTCAAACTCAAATGGGTGCCAAACCAAGGGACCTGCACCGCCAACAGTGTTGTGACAGATAGCCAATGGTCATAGCACTTTGGTAGTGATCGGTCATGGTACAGGGGCCTATGATCGATCCCCATTGGTCACAGCCTCTTGTGCCACCTTGGCATCCCTTTTTCAAGTGTTTTTTCTCCTATTTCTTGCCTAATTTTTTCCGTAACTTTGAGGGTATATTGTTGGTATAACTAGGATTTTATTTAGGCCATCATAGGCCTCATCCAATCTGCCAATTGGGGGTTAAATGAGTGTGGTTTTTCATGAAGAATCACGTAACTTAGGGATGTTTTTTAGTTACTTGACCCGGACTCGCCCGGACCAAACTCTGAGCTTCGAATTGAGAAGCTTAAAATTGTGTAACACCCATGAGTATTTTTGGGGGCATGTGTCTGATGTTCATGAATCATATGTAGACCATTTAAGGCCCAAGGATGTACCCCACATGATTGGACACTAAGGTGAACTTAGACCCAACATCCGGACCTTAAATGTGTGTAATGGTGCTTTGTGAAAACTCTACCTTGCCAAAGACAACTTATTGACCTAAAATAAATGTTAGGTACTATTCTACTGTTTATTTATACTTGTTTCATCCATCTTCACTGTACTACACTCATGTCACTCAGTACATGCTAGCTAACCCTTACCCTCTTTGTACCCAAACTTAGATGGGGTGGTTAGGTTTAGAAGTCACATCTGGGGAAGACATCCGCAACGAGAGACCCTTGTTCGACTTAATCGTAAGTTAGGGTGTTTCAAAGATCGTCAGGGATGCCTTGATGCACTTCGTCCACGCTCGGATCCACTTTGTACCTTTTTACCCATTTGGGGTATGCAATTCCACGCCTGAATGTTGTCCAGTGATTTTTCTAAACTAGGATTTCTTTCGATACTTTTTTCCACTTACACTAAGGTAATGGACCGTTTTCAATTAAAAAGGATCAATTTCACCTGTTTAGCCTGGAAATCGTGCGATAACTTTCCTGACCTGACAAGCACCGTATTGCTACTGTTTCATACTGTACCATCATTGTTAACCCTAAGGACTATTTAAATATGCATTGTGGGTTCTATTATGAACATTTCTTTGTGAATATATCCTTACTTTAGTACTGCTCCCTGACAAGTCCGGTACACTAATTCACTTTGACCCCTTAATTCGGCACCACTTGGCTTTGACCCCGGCTTGGTTTGGCCAAACTGAGTCCTAGGTTTAGACTGTTATCACACCTGTAGATGGTTCTCTATTCGTTCCTCAGGCTTCAACGGGGAAGGATTACTTTTATCGCCCTATCTTGGGTTCGCAATAATGGCCGGAGTGTACTGTGTTGGGCTTCTACTACACTGTTATTGTTCTTTTTATGCCATTGTCATGCAAGTGTACTGTGATGGAGAGTATATCTAATGTGGCTTGCAAAAGTTATTGTTAACAAACTCCAATCCCACTAGGAAAGCCCTTGAGGCAAGAGTGGGTTTTGCTACTCCCATGAGCCAAGATAGGGGAATCCATAGGGGTGGTAAGGGTGGATGCATCAGTCATGCTTACATTCCCATCATGATTTTTATATGCTTATTGCTTTACAATTATACACAATATGCCTAGTTTATCTTGTTCATTGCCCTCTTATGATCTTTTTACTTTATCACATGCTCTATATTACTGCACTGTATTGGATATTATCTTTAATCTCTTACCAAATCGTCATATCTAACCTAATCACCTTATGTTTAGGTATCGATACCCATGCCTTCAGCTGGAGTGCAATGAGGCTATGGAGCCACAAGCATTCTCAAGTCTGTTATTGCCATGGAAATCACCTAGATGTCAAGTTGGGCACCAAAGCTACGTCACTTCTTAGAGAGAGTAGTTGTATTTAGCTTGTTGTTCGTTTTAGCTTTTGTTAGCCATTTTTCTTTGAGGAATTGTAATCAATAAGCTTTCTTATTGTAATTAATGTATCCCCTTGTAATTGTAATTGGAATATTTTGGGTAATGGAATATCCCGGTTGCTTGTCTTACTCTATATTGGTGAGATTTTGATCTTCAGTCTGTTGTTTCAAGATTGGTAAGTATGAAATAAGTGTTTGGTTGTGGCATGGAATCAGAGGGCCGCAGACTTCGGGTTGCAACACCAGTTAGCCTCTGCGATTGGTTGATGCAAGCGAAGGGACTCGTCCTCACTCAGAATCAATCGTAGGGATTCAAAGACACCAACAGTTCATTATTAAATTCTAATTTGACGCCTCGGTTTGGGGGCATGACAATATGAGAATGGGATGATGTAGACTTTTCCTTTTGACATTAACATGATTTTGCATATATAGAACCTATCCTTACTTGATCCAGTTCATTCATGTTACACAGTTACCCACGTATGGACTTCAACAAAAATTTGAGTTCAATCATAGCATTATATAGCATTAGATTGGTCATCATCCAAAGTATTTTTTAACATAAGTGATTTATCTTTTTCTATTTCTCTTAAAATTAAAGGATGAATGTATTAAAGCTTTTTAAAAAAAGAAATTCTTGCCCACCTCACAAAGATTTAAATTATGAAATACAAATATTCTAAATTATGTTTCATTACTTGTTTTTCACTTCTAGCTTATTTTAATCATTATTTTATGCTGCTATTTATAATCTCCAAATAGTTTTTTTTGTTTAAGATTTTTTTTGTTTTGAAAGTTCATTTACATTCTATTTTTAGAATTTTTATATTTTTTTTCTTTTTCTTTTTTTACTTAAAGGTAAGGGGATTGTATTAAAAGAGGGAGAAAATATAAACCAGTAAAAACTACCCTCCTAACGAAAGGCAAGAAACAGCCTAAAAGCTTCTATATTGTATGAAATTACGCTGGAGCAAATTAATAATAATAATAATAGTGGATTTTTACTAATAAATTCATCTTAAATATGCAATAAATGATTTGATTATGAGAAACACATTTATAACAAATTAGGGTGTGGTACATTTTTTCTTTTTTGGGATCAAATTTTAGTGTCATTTATTGTGTTTATTCAATTTAGTATAAAGATATTATGAATTGGATATTGGAAACAAAAAATGGGCATAGAATCTACAAAGAATGGCACGATATCGTTACCAGCAAATTATATACTTATGGAAAAAAATATTTCTAGGTCAAATTATAGTGTCATTTCAATGTTTATGCACCTCAGTAAAAATATCTTACAAATCGAATATGAGAGGCCAAATATGGGAGTAAAATTTAAAAAGAACGATAACAATATCATTACATGAAAATTATATAGTTGTGGGGATGATTTTTATTCTAGGTCAAATTCTATCGTCGCTTAAATTTGTGATTCTTGGAATTCTAATTTTAAATCATCAACCATCAAAATCATAAATATTTTGCTTTTTTTAGTGGTGAATTAATTATGAACTTTGTTTAGCAAGTTGCTGATGAATAATTGCATGTTAAAACAACATTATGTGTGATTAAATGCAAGTCTAAGGTTAAGAGTATATTGTGAGATTAATGTTTACGAGCCCTACCTGAAAATCCAAAACCATTTGTATGTAGTTTGTGGTCTAGATCTAGATTAACAACCTACGATTGAAGTTCGAGGCTCTTGACTTTAGATCTAGTTCTCATTAGATCTAAAAGGAAAAGGAGATTTAAAATATGAATCTCACCGCATTTATTTTTCTTACAGTTACCACCTTTACTTTCTATAAATGAGGAAATTATGGGCCTGAAAGTTTCAAGTATATTTTTAGGCGGATTGCGATTGTATCTATAGTATTGAAGTATAACTGCTACACATCCCTTTGTGGACCCCATTTGAAAATAAGATTAGAATTCCAAAAGCTTCCACCCCATCTTCTCTTCAAGATCTCTCTCATCTAAAGAGATAAACCCAATCAACAAGTAGCAAATCAAGTCTCTCAATCCACCAAGAAGAGGTCTAGTTTTAATGAACTTGAGGAGCCAGAAAACTATAAAAGGAGGCCACCATGAGAGGTTCTTCCTCATTCCAACCAGATTTGGAAGTCCTAGATCTCTCTCGTCCTCTTTCTCTCTTCCTCTATTCTCCACCTCTCTTCCCTATGTTGACCCATCAAAAAATTACAAATATTGCAATGAAGACATTACAGACAAATTTCAACCCAAAGGGACATAAACCTTATGATGGTTGAATGCTGGGTCAAGTGCTGCATACAAATGTTCATAACTAATGCAGATCATTCAAAAGACTTTAGATGGGCTTAAGGTACAACAATTCAAAATTCAGAGTTGATATACTTCATTTGGTCACCCGACTCACCAAACTTCAAATTCAAAGTTCATTGGCTCCAAGTCTAGAGGTCACTGAACACACTCAAGTTTTTAAGTTACCAAAGTGGCTGAAAATCACATTGCAGCTCCAAATTATGCTTAGAAATGATGCTTCAAATTTCAAAAGGAGTTGGACTTCACATCAGTTTAAATTCGAGCTTCAGTGATTGTCTTCCAGCTCCATGGGGTCATAGTGACAACAGACACTTCCACATGTCAGAATCAACTGAAACTCCTGGAGGAAGTTCAAATTATATTCAGACTTTGCAAGATTTCAAGTCAAGTGGATATCATTTGACCCAAGGTCAACAAACATGTCAACTTTAGGTCAGTGACCCCCCAAGCATGGGGTCATTGACCAAAATCCTACTTTCAGGTGACTAAACTTGATGAAATTTAGACACAAAGCTTAAGTCATAATCATAAGTGTTTCTGCAAATTCTTGAGCCAAGAGGATTTCATTTGACCCTATTTCAACTACACGTTAGCTAGGAGTTCATTACCCCCAAATCATAGGGGTCACTAACTCAAAATCATATTTCTAGGAGGCCAAAGCTGATCAAATTTTGATCATAGACTCAAAATGTATTCCAAGTCAATTCCCCAAAGTTTTCATTCAATTGAACATCATTCGGATAGAAAATAAGCTAAGTGCCTGCAACACAAGATTTAGAACATGCAACAAGTAGGTCACTAGTTGAAATCATGCTTCTAAAAATCTAAACCATATGGAATTTGGATGAACACTTCAAAATGCTCCTACAGTAGTCCTCCAAGTTTCAAATCAATCCGAGGTCATCTTGGCCTCAAACAACAGAATAATAACTCATTTTCATGAAAAGTCAACAGGGGGTTGACCAATTTCAGAAAGTCAAAACAGGCTGAAATTTCTATGACACACTCAAAATAGTGTTAGAAAGCAACCCTCCAAGTTTTATGAAGATCAAACATCACTGAGGTCCTAAACAGATGAAAACGGGTCACATTTCCAAAAACCCAAAATTGGGCCTATCTATGACTGTGGCCACGGTCACGAACACCTTTAAAGTGGTTCCTGGAATTTTTTAATGGTTTCTCCACTTTATTTCAAACTTTAACCTCCCATAACTCTCTAAACCACCTCTGAAGTCTATAAAAGGAAGTGTTAGCACTAGGGAGAGGGGTTCTAACAATTTCAAAGGATTCAAAGCACATTCAAACAAGTTCCAAGAGAATTAATCGAGCTTCTCAAGCACTTCAATCACCACAAGTTTACTTCTTCTTCTCTTTCTCACAAACTTAAGGTGAGAAATGGTTTAGAAAAGGAAAAGAAGCATGCATATCACTTAAAGATGATGGTTGTAATGGCCATAAAACATAAAAACTATGAAACCATATTGCTTTGGTTTTCTCACTTGGGAGGGTTTTTAGGCCATCTTGTAAGTTGTGAACAAGCCTCTTTAGGCTTCATTCTGTTCCTTGAGAATTATAAGTTCAGAATGACACAACTTTGGCTTCATTTTACTTTTATAAAGCACCCTTTTTGGATTTGTTCAAAAACAATCCATGACAAAAAAAATTGATGATTTCCAAAGGTTTTAGTCAATTCCATGGCCAAATTAAGCACCCTTGGTGGTCATTCAACACTCCAAAGTTGAAGAACACAAGGTCCAACACTCTAAAGGCATCATAGAAGCGAAACGGAGCAAAAAAAGGATAAACAGTGTCCATTTCAGCCACTGTCCATCAATGACCATGAGCTGGCGAGGGGCGAGTGACTGTGGGCCACGATCACCCCTTTCTACATTTCTTGTTTTTCATTTTCGGCTCCTTTTTCATGTATTTTCTCATAATTTTCAAGTTTGGATCACATTTGAGACTAAAGGGAGGGGTTATAATTTTTTAAAACTTTTAAACAACCTACATCCCTGCAGTTAGAGCATTTAAACCCATGTAAACAAAAGGAAATTTATGATGAACTATAATTATTTTCCATTCTTCTTAATGCTTGAAGTATGTGAATGTTGGATTTGAATCTGTTGAATTTCACATCATGTTTCGAGCGCGATCAGAAAATTGATGATGTTTGTAGGAAAGTTTGCTCTAATTTATGATTTAATTTGGCCAAAAGACATGAAAATTTACTAGAATCCATGAAAAGTGTTGAAAAGAGTATTGAAATGTGCCGCTGTGAGCTAGTGACCATAAGATGCTATGTAAAATGGCCTATGACTACGGGATGCTATGTAAAATAGCCTTTGACCACAGGAGACTATGTAAAAAGTGCCAAAATGTAAAATGGGCAGTGACTATGGGTCTGCGATCACTGACCTATTTTGACTCTAATTTAACTTTTTTGACTTCTGAAGGCTCCCATGCAAGACCTTGATGTCTATCATGGGTTTAGGAGCATTTATCAAGGAACTTTGCACCTTGAAGTGCATCCTTTTGTCACCTAAATGAAGGCAATTAGCACCTCGAAGTGCATACTCTTGCCACTTAAATGAAGGAACCTTACACCTTAAAGTGCATGGACCAAATTAACACCCCTTTATGCAATTGGAGAGTATTGATTTAGTCCAAAAGGCTTTATGTTACTAGTTGTATGACCACCAGTTTGTTTATAAGACCTAAACAAATGTTATATCAAATCAATCATAAGAACAACGACATTGTAGTCATTCAATGTCCGGTGTCTTGCACTATGGATTCTGTGTGATCATTGTGGTAGCCGTGCAGGCTTAATCCTATGGGCCCCATCCCTTTGATTAGATCCAACCCTCTCTTGCTTATAAGTCTAACATAGATAGCCCCAAAATGCCACCAATATTCTTGTAGCTAGGTCTAGTTAGCAAAGCATGCTTTTTAGTCTGAATATATAGTCCCAAAATGCTGTAGAAATTCTGATAGCTAGGACTGTCAACAAAGCACAAGGAGATGGGATTTTTGCCTATTTCTGATCATTTTGGTTCAAAACCATATTGGTTTAGAGGGCAATCATAAACCATTCGGTTTAGCACAAGAGGCAATCGTGTTGATTGTGACACTAATATAGTCCTTTGGGCTTACTATTTTGTGGAAAATATCATGGGTTCTTTGATCATCACCTTCGATGAAGTGAAGGAGAGGCTTCTCAAAATCTCCATGACTCAGAACAACCCATCTGCGAGCACCAAAGACGGCTCGAATTGACTTTGCTACCCTTGCTTCAAAAGTCTCAGTCTTCCAAAGACTCTCCACTCCTATGGGCTTTGTGACTTCTTCAATCTGAACGGGTCATCGGTAACCCTTCAGTCCATCAAGAAGACTGATACTCTTGAACCCTAGGTTTCTAAATATGCCCAGAATCTATTTGGGGTGTTCAACAATGTTCGAGAGGGACTTAATGCAAAATGCAATTAGGAGGTAATAGCCTTCACATCATCAAGCCTCTTTTAGGGGCAAGACAGGTTCTATTCACGGATCACAAGCCATGGCACTTGCCAAGTCACGTTCAATGGCCACCCAAGGCTCAAAATCATCATATACTCGGCCCAAGCAATACGTTGTTAACAATCATGTACCAGAGGACCTTCGACAACTCTTAACTCATAAGAAGGCTGAGAAGCATGCGTCCGTTCCCGAATGCAGTATGTGGTCACCTCAGCCACGTATCTCAAAATCTAACAAGGCTGAGAACAAATGCTTAGCCTCGATTGAAGATAGTACTTCTACCCTTTGACTTAGAAAGAGGGATGAAGGTTTAATAGGAGGCATCTACTCTCTAGCATTGTAGCACCAAACCCTCCATCTTCACCCCAGCATCTATCACATGCCTTAAAGACCAAAAGAAACTTGAATGGTCATCAACAATTTGACCAATCTTTCTCATTTCAAGGATTTGCTCTAAAAAAAGAAGGAGCAAAAGAAAAAGAATAAGAGATGTGCTATTGATAACTTTTCACTTCAAACTTCTGATTCAATGGATTGGGAACGAGTTGCTAGTACTTTGAGGCCACTGGTCACAAGGTTTAAAGATCAAACCTTGGCAGCTAGGTTGGCTAACCAAATAAATAAATAAAGGTTTGGCTTAATACAAGGCTCAAATCCAAGAGCTGTCACAACGTAAAATCACTCCAAATGGGTGATTAAAGAAGATGATCAAGACTTGACTTGTCATGAGTGGTTGGACTAGGAATTAGTCGGAGTATGGCTCGGACTCAATCACAAGAGTCTGACTCAAACTCCCATTCAAGTAGGACTTCTAAAGGTCATGTTGAAATAGACTCTAATGAGGATCCTATCATTATTTTAGACATAAAAGATAGTTAGTCCACACCTCAAACATTAGCATCCTCCTACCCCTGTCAGTACACAGTGTTTATGGCTGAAGGGAGTGGGATTAACAAGGATGGGAATGATGATACTAATAGAAGCAAAGATGCCGGTGAAGAAGATGTTGGTGAAAATCAAGAGGACGACATCAGCGATGTTATCAAGCAACAAAGAGCTAAAATTGACTACATGACTACTGTTGACCCATAAAAAAATTACAAATTTTACAATGAACACATTACAAGCAAACTCCAAACCATGGGAACATATACCTGGGATTGTGGAATGCCAATTTAAGTACTAAATCCAGATGTTTAGAGGTGATGCAATCCACTCAAAAGACTTTAGATGAGCTCAGAGTGCAGCAGTTCAAATTTCAGATGTGATAAACTTCATTTGGTCACTCAACTCACTAAACTTCAAATTCAAGGTTCATTAGCTCAAGGTTTAGGGGCCATTGAACACAGTTAAGCTTTTGGGTTACCAAAGTGGCTGAAAATTATATGGCAACTCGAGAATACAGTTGGGAATGATGCTGCAAAGTTTCAAAACATTTGAACTTCATCTTAACTCAAACTAAGCTTCAGTGACTATCTGCCAGTTCCTTAGGAGTCACTATGGAAATTGATACTTCTACATTTCAAAACAAGTTGAAACTCAGGGGAATGCCTTCAAATACATTCAAAGACTATCCTTCAAGGTTTCAGAGTATTTGAATATCATTTGGACCCAAATTGAATTCAAATGATTATCTACTAAGCTTTGTGGGTTCACTATGCAAAGTGACACCTCATGAAGATCAAATCAACTAAAACTCCTGGAAGAAGCTCAAATTATACTCCAGGGACACTCTGTAAAATTTCAGGTCATACGAACATCATTTGACCCAAAGTCAATAAAAATGTCAACTTTGGGTCAATGACCCCTAAGGCATAGGTCATAGACCAAAGTCCTGCTTTCGAATGACCAAAATTGATGAAATTTGGACACAAAGCTTTTGTCATGCTTAAGATAAATTTCACAAATTTTCAAGTCAAAAGGACTTCTTTTGAGCCACTTCAATGACATGTCAGCTAAAAGTCCATGATTTCCAAGTCATGGGGGTTACTGACCAAAGTCTTACTTCTAGGAGGCCAAAGCTGATGAAATCTGAATCAAATACTCAAAATATGTCAAAGTCAATTAACCAAAGTTTCACATCAATTAAACATCATTCAGGTAGAAAACAAGCTAACTGCCTACATGTAAGAAGAATATTGACTTAGAACATGCAATAAGTGGGTCGCTATTCGAAATCCTACTTTCACAAATCCAAAATGCATGAAATTTAGATGGAGACTTCAAGATGCTGCTGAAATCAATCCCTCCAAGTTTCACACCAAACCAAGGTCATTTAGGCCTCAAACAGTTGAAATAAGGGCCCATTTTTGTGAAAAGTCAATGGGGGGTTGACCTAATTCAAAATATCAAAACGGATTGAAATTTCAATGACAACTCAAAATAGTGTCAAAAAACATCCCTCCATGTTTCATGAAAATCGGACATTGTTTGGGCCCCAAACAGGCGAAAACGGGTAACATACACAAAAAACTCGAAATGGGGTATGTCAGTGGCCGTGGGTATAGTCACTAACACCTGTGAAGCAATTCTTGATAGTTTTTAGCAGCTTCCTCCACTCCATTTCTAATTCCAACTTCTTATAACTCCCTAAACCAACTCCGGAGTCTATAAAAGGAAGGTTTTCTCACTTGGGAAGGGTTCAAAACAAGTTCCAACCAATTAAAGCAAGTTCTAATCAATTTCAACAAGTTAAAAGGCCTAGTTCTAAGCATCCACAAGGCTCCCAAGGCACTTCAAGCACTCCAAGCTTACTTCTTCTTCTTCTTTTTCTCACTAACTTAAGGTGAGAAAAGTTCAAAGAAAGAGAAGAAGCATGCATCTCACTTAGAGAAGACAAATGCAAGAGCCATGAGGATGAAGTCTTTTTCCTTTGATTTTCTCACTTGGGAGGGTTTTAGGCCATCCCAAAAGTTGTGAACAAGCCTTTTTAGGCTTCATTCTGTTCATTGAAAACGATAGGTTCAGAATTACACAACTTTAGCTCCATTTGTGCTTATATAAGCACCCTTTTTAGATTTGTACAAAAACTGTCTGTAATCAAAAGGTGATGATTATCAAAAGTTTTCATCAATTCAATGGCCAAATTAAGCACTCTTGGTGGACATTTAACTCTCCAAAAATTGAAAAAACAAGCCCCAGCACTTTGAAGGCATTATAGAAGTGAAACAAACCGAAAAGGGGAGCAAGCAGTGGCCTTTTCAGCCACTATCTACCAGTGGTCGTGTGCCATGGTCACCACTCACTGTCTCCCTCCTTTTTGCATTTTCCCCATTTTTCATGTATTTTCTTATATTTTCTAAGTTTGAGTCACATCTGAGACTAAAGGGTGGAGTTGTAAATTTCAAAACTTATAAACAACCTACATCCTCACGGTTAGAGCGTTTGAACTCATGTGAACAAAGGGAAAATAATGATAAAATATAATTATTTCTCATTCTTCTTAACGCTTGAAGTGTGTGAATGTTGGACTCGAATATGTTGCATTTCATTTTACTTTTTCAAATGCGATCAACTACCCAGTTGAAAATATTGGTAGATAAGTTAGGTGGTCCGGTTAAAGCTCAAGCAAATCTTCTGTTTACTAACAAAAGAATACAAGCAATGATTAGGAGGAATGCAACTAAAATTGACTTGCTCATAGCTCAAATCAAATCCCTGACAAACAAAGTGATAGCTGCAGGTTCTTCTGGTGGTCATTCGTCAATCTTGGGCCTTCATACAAATCCTGAAAAACATGCAACCTTCAAGGAAGTTGAAGAGATACTAACAAACTCAAAAGCGGAGACTAGGATGAAAAAGAATGGTATCACACCCAAGTATCCTCCGGAATTTAATTTGGTTCCATTTCCACCATATTTTAAGCTTTCAACTTTCTAGCCATACCTTGGGAAGGCATCCGCATAATAGCTATGGGTATAACAGTTTCATTTACTGTACGTTTTGGAAAAACAGTTAACTAAATCTTTTTAGTTTTTAAAAATCATAACCATAACCATATTCTAGAAAACCGATAAAAAATCAGACTGCGATTAACAATATTAGACTGTTCAATTACAGCTAACCGTACTAAGAAAGGATTTGAATATTGGAAAGCTATGGGTGTTCTATGATAAGAGATCAATGATTGAAATTGTTCTAAATTATAACTTAAATGTGTAATGATTTGGTTAACCGCACATGGTTAATCGTACCGTATGTTACAGTTCGATTAACCGTGTGCAATTAACCAAACCGTATATTTCAGTTCGGTTTGATTAATAACCATGAGTCGATATTAAAAACTGAAACCAAACCGTGAAGCACGGTTTTCTAATTTTAATAATTGTAACCATAACTGAACCATGAAACACAGCTATTAATTGCGGTTTGGTTCGGTTAGACGGTTTTTTAGTTTTTTGTTACACCCTTAATATAAGCATATTGTGCATTTCAAATCACCTCTCGAAAGCTTACCATAGTTGGATGCACTAAAGATAAGGCTGTTCGTCGGCACAGTGAAAAGAGTTACCTTTGATTGGTACAAGCAGTTATCAGAACTCACTTTTATGACATGGCCTATCACGGAAGAAAAGTATTTACTCCACTTCCAAGAGGAGAGTCAAACAGTCACCTTTGTTATACTCAACAATACAAGACAAGGAGACAATGAAACCGCATAGTCCTTTATCAACAGTTGAAGAGCATTATCCTATAAATGCTTAGAACAACCATCTCAAAAGATAACCATTGAAATGTGTAAGACCAATTCACGACCGGAGATCAAGGCCATTATACTTAGTCGCAAAACTAGGTCATTATACTTAGTCACAAAACTAAGCCCCGAGCCCGATTGGTTAAGGTGGCCACTAATGTAGAGTTGACCCTCAAGAAGAACAGTCAAAAGAAGGCAAGTTCTCGAAAAATAGAGCCATCTTCATCTTCTGCTCCAAAACCGAAGAAGAAACCAGAGGTATTCAATGTGCAAACCTCCAAACCTCCTCAAAAGCCTTAAAATGAAAAAATTGATCAAACCAAGAAAGAGGAGTATGAGAAAAGGAAAAAAACGAAATATACTTTTGATGGATATACTGAAGTAATCTTCCAGCCATTGATGGATAATAACAAGATTGGACTTCCACCAATGAAAAAACCTGAATAAGCAGGTTGTGTCAATGACCCAAACTACTATGCATACCATCGGATGGTGTCGCATCCTCTCAAAGATTGCTTAATTCTGAAAGAGAAGGTTAATGAGATGTGGAAAAATGGAGTTATAACTTTTGATTGGAAGTATGATTCTACTCCAGTCAACATGATCTCCTTTGGACAATTCGCATCTCTAATAATATCTGCTCCACCAAATCCAATGATGGTTGAACTCTGTGTCGTCAATGCAGTACATGACGAACAAGGTCTAATACCGGTCAAAACTTCATCAAGGGAAGAAATGCGGGTTTACCCAGACCTAGTGAATGATGAAGGCTGGGAGAAGGTAAAAACCAAACCCTCACCTGTAGAAAGGAGGAATATGAAAAGGCGACTTAAGAGCCTTCAAAGAGCTACCTAGTACCATTTGATCAAATAAGAAAAATAGGCTAAAAAGAAGAAGGAAAAGGTGGTCAAAGCTTCAATTTCAGAAGAACCTTTTAAGCTAGTTAGAGGTCATTTTACTTTGGCTAACTTCATTATTCCAATTCCAAAGGAGGAAGAATGGCGAACCATTGTAAAATAGAAAAGGCTCTTATGTTTAGCAAATGTGATTTCCTTGGTTGGTAACTCAGTTCGGATTTGGTTCTAGCTGGGTGATCTAAATTTAGAAGCCACTTTGCACGTGGAAAAGATATGTGCTTACTACAATATCCTCTTGGGAAGGCGATGGCTTCATGATTGCTCCATAGTACCTTCTACTCTCCACCAATGCCTCAAATATATTGATGATGAAGGTAAGGTGCATCGAGTCTTTGCAGATGAAAAGCCATTCAAAGGCAAGGAGGTCTACTTCACTGATACAGCCATGTATCAAGAAAGACTTCTAAAGTCTAAAGCAAATGCAAACAGCTCTCCCATGGATGATAATCCTGCAGAACCCTTCACCATCTCAGCAAAAAAGAACATCTACCCAGAGTTCGAAGATACCAAAGCTCCTTTGATGATCAAGGTTAAATCTGAAATCAAACAATCAGATTAACCTTTGGTCATATCTGTTAGTTTTTGTGGACTCAATCCATCAGTTGATGTAATAAATTGATTAATTTCTTTATTTATCAATAAAATCATGCTTTACTTTCATGAGATGAATGTTATTTTACTACTTCATGCACATGACCAATACGTATGACATAATGGTTCATGAGTTGAACCGGGACCCATTAGTATATTAGATGTGATATATGTGCATGGATGAGATCCACACGCGGGAGATATATGTCACAAATCTTATACTTAAATAGCTTCACAACCAGTAATGAGACTGGGCATCTCATTTGATAAGGTTGCAGCACTTTGATCACTATGAGATAGTGTGATTTGTCTCGATCATCAGAATGTAAGATTCTGGATCAATAGTGCCGGTACATTGGATGTATTGAAGGACCATGAGATGCACCTTATGGTATTCCGTCTCAATAATAAGGTATGCTCTCATAATTCCCTAGCAATAGGCTCTCAATCCTGAGACATTGACGAACTCAAGTTTCTATCTATTCATTTGCTTTGAGTCACCAATGAGTGAGGCCGACTATAGGTTAACATCTCGGTGTCTTGGGTATATGGTAGTAAAGCTGTGGGAACGTTGAATGATCAAGATGGAATCTATCTCTATTATCCCCTTGTGCCAATTAATGGATTTGTCATTAGTAAGTGCGCACCCATCTCAATTAAGAGTTAATTGGATGGTACTGATGATTACTGTGATTAATTGGGGCTCAAGGATAATAAGATGTGGAACTTAGATTGGAAAAGACGGATTTATTCCAATTGATCCACGGATATTGATAGAGGGGCCTACTTGTGGTAATTGGGAAGTTTAGGGTCTTCATTGTAATTTATTCCTAAGACTGGAGTGCAATTGCATTTATATAGTGGTGTTATTTGCAATTAACTGTGGGCCCGAATTGCACATGAGATGTGGGGTCGCGGTGTTCCAGTTGGAGCCAACTTTCTAAGGAATCCCTAGTGGTCCCCACGCTAGCCCAAGGTATTGGAAAACACTAATCCGACTTGGACTCTAGAAATAAGAGTTAAGAAAGGAGAAACTTGCTAATTGCTTTGGAAGTAAGACTTCTATTTCAATTAGACAAGGGAGAGATTTGGAAGTCTATAAAATATCCTTGGACATCCAAAAGAGTCCCCCTCACGCCAAAACCCTTTCGTGCAAGAGTTACGCGAGTTACTCTCCTCTCCTTTCTTCTAGTTCCTTGTAGTCTCGAGTTGGGATTTTCTCCTGAAGATTCCACCGTTCTTCTTGAGAAAAGAAATCCAATTCGGGGGTCATAGCGTGGAAGGCTAAGAGGTCTTGAAGAAGTCCATTAGAGCACTGCGGGTCTCCAAAGGTATGATCTACTTCTTGCATGTCGTAGGTTATTTTGGATGTTTAGTGCTGGTATAATTTTTTCTGTACATGGTCACGAGATTGAGGGTAACGCATCCTGGATTGGGTTTTGGTCTTATGGATAGTTGATCCCTGTGTCAAGTGGGTCAAAAGTTTTGAAAATCTATCCACGAGACCCACCTACTTCCAACAATTGGTATCAGAGACATACCTCATCTCTAATCATGTTAGATCAGTAATCTTGTTCTAAGCTTCGCATGAGATGCGAAGAGGATAGAGCAAGGGCTATGATAGGATCAGTGTTTATTGGGTTTGCTTGCTTTTGTAGTAGATACATGTTTGGAAAGTCACAAAAGGTTTTAATCATGATAGGAGGATGATAAGATGCCATTAAAACATACTGAGATCATTAGAGGTGATTGGGTACAGCAGGAGCCGAATATGATAAAGAACCCAAATTTTTGGGTTCGTCAGGTCGGTTAGTCAAACGGACCACTATGGCTATAGAGGTCTGTTGGCTAACCGTAGGGACCAGATCGGCTAGCCGAACCTAGGCAGAATCATCTTGTTCTTGGTCTGAGTTGTTTTTTTTTTTTTTTTTTTTCGGGGGCGCTGCCCCTTGGAACCCCGCGAGCTGACCGGGCAGCTCGACCCCCGCCGGGGGCGCTGCCCCCGAACCCCCGTTGCGTAAGGGGTCTTGTATCGTGGTGGCAAAATATTTGGCATCTTGTTTTTCTATTGTGGTTTGGCAACCTGGTTTTGTGAGATGCTTTGTTGTATGAGATACTAACTTGCAGGTGATAATGTCCTCTCCATATGACCCACATGTTTTTCTTTCCTTTTAATTATTGGTTTATTCGTGGCTAAGTGTAAAGGGCATCATGGTCTCCTTGGTTTCCCGTGAAAGGGCAAGGCATGGTGAATTTCCCTATAGCCCTTTTATTTCCATGTTTAGACTACCATGTAAGTCTCATTATAGAGATATAGGAATTTATGTATTTTTAAAATTTGTAAATTCTAGAGATGTCCGAAACAAAGAAGGAAAGAGAAGTTGGACTCCTAATCAAAGAGTTTGAAGATTACCAAAAGGTGTTTTGGAGATGCCCAAAGAGTTTGAGGAATCCCAAAGTTTTGGAAAGTCTAGAAGTCCAAGAAGTCTTTTCCGCCTGGGTCATGTGGAGGAGAGGACTAGTCTTTTGTTATAGCACTTTCTATTTATGGATGAATGCTTATTTTAGAGTATTTCCATATCTGATCCAAACATAGCAAATTCCAAAATTGGTCAAATCAAATTAATTTTTGGAAAGAATTCTAATTAGAGTTGGTGGGCCCATGAGATGGATCTATTGGTAACACTAATTTTAGAAACTGAACTTTCCTTAAAATAACTTGACTTGGAACCAATCATTAGTCTTATCATGAGATGAATATATACCTATATTTGATGGACCCATACACCTATTTCCAACAATACTAAAATATTAAGTGGGAGCGGGGCATTTCTATATATATATATAAATCCCCATGGTTTTCCACCATAGGTCCATTGTAAGGAAAGTATTAGCCTTGCGCTATTTTGAGAATGGCCATTCCCCACGGAGGGCTTGTATTTATCTGGATACTGGATATGGATCTCCTATGGATAGTGTTGATGAGACGGGGTGGGAGCCCACTCCCCAAGGAGGAGCTACCCACAACGGTTGTCATGCAATGCTAGTTGGTGAGTCACACTTAACTAAAATAATGATGTAATATCCCTAAGGATTTGCCTCATGTATTTTAGAAACCAAAGCTAATCGGGAGTCATACATTATTTGGTATGAGATACCTAGATTGTAATGAATGAAGGGGATCATGGATAGTTAGTCTTAATCCAAATTTTGACCAACTTTGATCCCCACCAGTCTAGGAGGTATTTGCACTCCCCAAGGAGGCATACCCCGCAGGATTGGGATTCCGATGTATTCTGAATTTTGTGGTTATGAGGATTCCCACATAAATTTGGTAGAATACTAAACCCTAATGTCATTTAAATTCATTAATTGAATGTATGGTTATGTGCTACAGTATTATAAGCATGAATTCGAATACTTTCAATCCACTTGCGACCATCCTCAACCAGAATAAGTTGGTGGGATCCAACTATGTAGACTGGAAACGGAATCTGGATATTGTCCTGACAGCTTCAGGATATAAATATGTCCTTACCAAAAACCCCCTTGAAGAGCCTGGCCCAGATGCATCAGAAGCAGAAAAGGACCTTTACACCAAATGGGCCAAAGACGATGAGATGGCCCGATGTTACATTCTGGCATCCATGTCTAGTGTGCTGCAACATCAACATCAATCTTATAAGACTGCATATGATATGATATCGAACTTAAAGGAGATGTTTGCAGAACAAGGCAGACCTGCTAGGCAGGCAGCCATGAGGGTGCTCATTAGCACCAAGATGGCTGAAGGTACATCAGTACAGGAACACATGTTGAAAATGATGGACTCATTAAATGAGTTAGATGTACTGGGAGCTGCGATTGATGCAGAATCGCAGATTGACATAATCCTTGAGTCACTACCAGAGTCATTCAACAATTTCAAGGTCAATTATAATATGAATAAAATGAATCTGACTCTAGCTGAGCTATCTAGTCAGCTGGTAGCAACTGAAGGGATTATGAAGAAGAAACCAACTGCCTTAATGACAGAAAAGTCAAATGCCAAGTCCAAGCCGAAAGGCAAAGGGCGGAAAGGCAAAAAGAAATCAGTTCCAAAGGGTCCTAAGGTGGAGAATGGTCCAACTGGTGGCGTGGCTAAAGCTAAGGGTTCAGGGACAAAAGGAAAGTGTTTCCATTGTGGTAAGACAGGACATTGGAAGAGGAATTGTCCAGAATATCTGTCTAAGAAAAAGACCCCAGGTATGATTGAGTCACTTATATCTGAAGTTAGTTTTGCAACTGGTACTTCAGAATCCTGGTGTGTGGATTCCGGGGCAACTAATCACATATGTAATACGTTGCAGGGGTTCAGGGAAACCAGGAGGCTAAGTGATGGAGAAATCATTGTCAACCTAGGATCTGACGCTAAGGCGGAGGCTGTTTCAGTAGGAGTCATTACTTTATGTTTTTCAAATAAGAAATTGGTTTTGTCAGAAACATTATATGTACCGTCTTTAAGGCGGAATTTAATTTCAGTTTCTAGTTTAGTGAATAAAGGTTATTCTATTACTTTTGGTACTGAAGTTGTCATAAAGAGGAATGGTACTTTCATATGTTCTGGCAAGGTAACCAATGGACTTTATTTGTTAACTCCCACGATGTATGAGATACATGATACTGAAACAATTAGTAGATCATCATTAAAGAGAAAGTCACCTTCATCTAATCCAACAAAACTTTGGCACCTGAGGCTAGGTCATATAAACCTTAACAGGATTGAGAGGCTAGTGAAAGATGGTATCTTACCGTCATTGGTGGTAGAACCAATGCCTATCTGTGAGTCCTGTTTGAAAGGTAAAATGACTAAAAGACCCTTTTCAGCTAAGGGTAACAGGGCCAAAGATTTATTGGAATTAGTGCATACTGATGTCTGCGGACCCATTAATGTCAGGGCCAGAGGAGGATATGAGTACTTCATCACTTTCACAGATGATTACTCAAGATATGGTTACATATACCTTATGCACCGCAAGTCCGAAGCCTTTGAAAAGTTCAAAGAATTTCGAGCGGAAGCGGAAAAGCAATTAGGTAAGAGTATCAAGACTCTTCGATCAGATTGAGGAGGGGAATATCTCTCTGCTGATTTTATGGGTTACTTATCAGAAAATGGGATTCTATCCCAGTTGTCTGCTCCTGGTATGCCTCAACAGAATGGAGTAGCAGAAAGAAGGAACCGGACTCTTTTAGATATGATTAGGTCTATGCTGAGTTTCTCAAGATTACCTATATCCTTTTGGGGATATGCTTTGGATACTGCAATGTACATACTAAACCTCGTACCATCTAAGTCTATACCTATGACTCCCCGGGAATTGTGGTCTGGGCGAAAGCCTAGTCTACAACATTTACACATTTGGGGTTGTCCAGCACACGTGCTCAAGGTTAAGACTGATAAGTTGGAAGCGAAGTCGGAAGTATGCACATTTGTAGGATATCCTAAAGGAACTAAAGGTTGGTTATTCTATAATCCCAGAGAGCAGAAAGTGCTGGTTATCACCAATGCGGTTTTTCTGGAGGAAGATTATATGATGGACCGGAAATTTTTAGAAAAGGTGATCTTGGAAGAGATTCAGGAGCAATCAATTCCAAATCCAAGTATGACCGGACTTGAGGAAGAACCACCCTTACCAGACCCAGTAGTTACACCAGTACCTCGTCGTAGTGGGAGGATTGTCAGACCCCCTGACAGGTTCTCATTCTTGGGAGAGTCTTATGAAGCAATCCCAGAAGAGCCAGAACAAGATCCCTCTAACTATGATGAAGCAATAAATGACTTAGACTCGGGACGCTGGCAAGATGCTATGAAAGCTGAGATGGAGTCTATGTACTCAAATCAGGTCTGGACACTTGTGGACTTGCCTGCCAATATTAAACCTATTGGGTGCAAGTGGGTCTACAAGAGAAAAAGAGGACCAGATGGAAGAGTGGAGACCTATAAGGCTAGGCTTATTGCGAAAGGATATACTCAGAAAGAGGGGATCGATTATGAGGAAACCTTCTCGCCAGTAGCCATGCTCAAATCCATCCGGATACTCTTATCCATTGCAGCTCATCTCGATTACGAGATTTGGCAAATGGATGTCAAGACGGCTTTTCTCAACGGCCATCTTGAGGAAGACATCTATATGGTGCAGCCAGACGGTTTTGTAGCTAAAAACCAAGAGCAAAAAGTTTGCAAACTGCAGAAGTCTATTTATGGACTGAAGCAGGCATCCCGAAGCTGGAATATCCGTTTTGACCAGGCAATCAAGTCATTTGGTTTTTGTCAAAATCCGGATGAGTCATGTGTGTACATGAAAAGTGAAGGTGACAGGGTAGTTTTTCTGGTTTTATATGTCGATGACATCCTTCTCCTCGGGAAAGACATAGGAATGTTGTCAACGGTAAAAGTTTGGTTAGCCAAGACTTTTGATATGAAGGACTTGGGAGAAGCTAGTTACATCCTAGGGATCAAACTCTATCGAGACCGGAAAAATAGGATGATTGGCTTATCCCAAGCTGCATACATAGATAAGGTGCTAGTACGATTTGCAATGCAAGACTCCAAGAAGGGTATCACACCTTTCAGGCATGGAGTACACCTTTCCAAGGATCAGTGTCCAAAGACACCCGAGGAAAAGGAGCAAATGAGGTCGATACCATACGCTTCGGCTGTTGGTAGCCTCATGTATGCTATGTTATGTACTAGACCAGATATCTGTTATGTAGTGGGCCTAGTCAGCAGATATCAATCTAATCCAGGACCTGAACATTGGACTGCTGTAAAATGTATTCTCAAATACTTGAGAAGGACTAGAGATTACATGTTGATTTATAGCAGTGATGAGTTGATTCCAGTCGGATACACAGATTCTGACTTTATGTCAGATAAGGATTCTAGGAAATCCACCTCTGGTTATGTATTTATGCTTGGAGGCGGAGCTATCAGCTGGAGGAGTATAAAACAAGAATGTACCGCTGATTCAACCTCGGAAGCTGAATATGTAGCAGCTTGTGAAGCAGCTAAGGAAGCAGTATGGCTTAAAAGATTCCTTTTGGAACTTGGGGTGGTACCTTTGGCACGACAGCCACTCACAGTTTACTGTGACAGCAGCGGGGCAGTCGCTCAGTCAAAGGAACCCAGAAGCCATAAAAGCCAAAAGCATGTACAGAGGAAGTATCACTTAGTCAGAGAGATTGTGCAGAGAGGTGATATTGCTATTACCAAGATAGCCTCTGCAGACAATTTGGCAGATCCCTTTACTAAGCCTTTGACTACCAAAGTCTTTGAGCAACACGTAGAAGGGATGGGCATGAGATGCAACCCTGACTGGCATTGAGCCCAAGTGGGAGATTGTTAGTTTTTGTGGACTCAATCCATCAGTTGATGTAATAAATTGATTAATTTCTTTATTTATCAATAAAATCATGCTTTACTTTCATGAGATGAATGTTATTTTACTACTTCATGCACATGACCAATACGTATGACATAATGGTTCATGAGTTGAACCGGGACCCATTAGTATATTAGATGTGATATATGTGCATGGATGAGATCCACACGCGGGAGATATATGTCACAAATCTTATACTTAAATAGCTTCACAACCAGTAATGAGACTGGGCATCTCATTTGATAAGGTTGCAGCACTTTGATCACTATGAGATAGTGTGATTTGTCTCGATCATCAGAATGTAAGATTCTGGATCAATAGTGCCGGTACATTGGATGTATTGAAGGACCATGAGATGCACCTTATGGTATTCCGTCTCAATAATAAGGTATGCTCTCATAATTCCCTAGCAATAGGCTCTCAATCCTGAGACATTGACGAACTCAAGTTTCTATCTATTCATTTGCTTTGAGTCACCAATGAGTGAGGCCGACTATAGGTTAACATCTCGGTGTCTTGGGTATATGGTAGTAAAGCTGTGGGAACGTTGAATGATCAAGATGGAATCTATCTCTATTATCCCCTTGTGCCAATTAATGGATTTGTCATTAGTAAGTGCGCACCCATCTCAATTAAGAGTTAATTGGATGGTACTGATGATTACTGTGATTAATTGGGGCTCAAGGATAATAAGATGTGGAACTTAGATTGGAAAAGACGGATTTATTCCAATTGATCCACGGATATTGATAGAGGGGCCTACTTGTGGTAATTGGGAAGTTTAGGGTCTTCATTGTAATTTATTCCTAAGACTGGAGTGCAATTGCATTTATATAGTGGTGTTATTTGCAATTAACTGTGGGCCCGAATTGCACATGAGATGTGGGGTCGCGGTGTTCCAGTTGGAGCCAGCTTTCTAAGGAATCCCTAGTGGTCCCCACGCTAGCCCAAGGTATTGGAAAACACTAATCCGACTTGGACTCTAGAAATAAGAGTTAAGAAAGGAGAAACTTGCTAATTGCTTTGGAAGTAAGACTTCTATTTCAATTAGACAAGGGAGAGATTTGGAAGTCTATAAAATATCCTTGGACATCCAAAAGAGTCCCCCTCACGCCAAAACCCTTTCGTGCAAGAGTTACGCGAGTTACTCTCCTCTCCTTTCTTCTAGTTCCTTGTAGTCTCGAGTTGGGATTTTCTCCTGAAGATTCCACCGTTCTTCTTGAGAAAAGAAATCCAATTCGGGGGTCATAGCGTGGAAGGCTAAGAGGTCTTGAAGAAGTCCATTAGAGCACTGCGGGTCTCCAAAGGTATGATCTACTTCTTGCATGTCGTAGGTTATTTTGGATGTTTAGTGCTGGTATAATTTTTTCTGTACATGGTCACGAGATTGAGGGTAACGCATCCTGGATTGGGTTTTGGTCTTATGGATAGTTGATCCCTGTGTCAAGTGGGTCAAAAGTTTTGAAAATCTATCCACGAGACCCACCTACTTCCAACAATATCTACAAAACCGTCAAAGATAAAGCAAACAAGCATTGTTATTCATTCAAGTAAGACATGTAGCCCAGCTATGTATATACCGCCTGCTCCGAACTCAGCAATGTCACTAAGGAATGGCGAACCACCTGTTGTAAGATAGTGAAGGCTCTCATATTCGGCAAATGTGATTTCCTTGGTTGGTAATTCAGATTCTAACCAAGAAAGCAATGATGTACCTACTCTTATTAGAGGAATGTCACCAATGAGGCTTGATTCTCCTATCACTTTTAGTTAACTCATGTTAACATCACAACAAAAAGGTGAGCTGTCTTACAAATCATCGATAGATGGCTTCGTTTGGCTAAAAGATGTTGTAACAACCCGCCCCGCACCATCGAGGTATTGTCCGCTTTGGACTTCCCAGGAGGTCACCCATCCTGAAATTGCTCTGACTCGAGCACGCTTAACTTTATAGTTTTTTATGGAAGTCCTCACGGTTTTGTCCTCAAAAGGCGCCTCCTCATTTTGAGAAGGTATTGTTCCACCTAACTGAACTATCAGAGTACGCAGCGGGGATTTTGTCCCTGGGGGGACTCGAACCTGGACAAGGCCGTACGGCTTCGCCGCTCCTGCTCCTTGCCAGTGAGCCACGCCAAGGCGCCTCGACAGTTTAGGACGGATTCATACTTATATTCTTTACATTCAAGCACTCTTGGGACTGGGTCGTTACAGGCCCACCAGCTTCCGCCGGATATGTCCCCATATCCACATATCTAGCACAACGTCGGATCGAAGACGGCCTCATAAGCGATGTGGGACTTCGTTCCTCCTCCTTCGTTCCCCCCTCCTATTTGTGGAGGGCAGGATTCGAGAGGGAAACAGGATTCGAGCGGTCCCCAAGGGGTCCGGCCTAATGGCCTCACCCTCCACCACTCAGAGGAGAGCCATCCCCTTCTCTGATACCATCTGTAACAACCCGCCCCGCACCATCGAGGTATTGTCCGCTTTGGACTTCCCAGGAGGTCACCCATCCTGAAATTGCTCTGACTCGAGCACGCTTAACTTTATAGTTTTTTATGGAAGTCCTCACGGTTTTGTCCTCAAAAGGCGCCTCCTCATTTTGAGAAGGTATTGTTCCACCTAACTGAACTATCAGAGTACGCAGCGGGGATTTTGTCCCTGAGGGGACTCGAACCTGGACAAGGCCGTACGGCTTCGCCGCTCCTGCTCCTTGCCAGTGAGCCACGCCAAGGCGCCTCGACAGTTTAGGACGGATTCATACTTATATTCTTTACATTCAAGCACTCTTGGGACTGGGTCGTTACAGATGTGATAATCCTCCACTCTACTCAGCATGGATTCATCTGTGTTAGGTAGGCTTCTGGCCGACCGCTCGCAGCTTGACAATGGCAATGGAGTTTCAAACCTTCGATGAGATGTCTCGAATTGTTTTATCTCTAGAAATAGCACTCTATCATCTGCGCAAAAGGTCTAGATAGACTGCCCGTGCATGTTATCTCAATGGTAAGAGATTCAGATTATGAGACGGATTCTGAGGATGCTGAAAAGATAGACACCTCTGTGTACTCTATCGCAAATTGGGATCCTCCGCTTTGTCGTGACCCAGTCCATCCCAAATTTATGATTTTGGAGGTTCTTGCTTTTTTGTGCCTCCATCCAAGTAACATAACCATTCGATAGTTTTCCATTGAGACAAGATGCTTCCACTTCATATCCTATCGACAAGATTACCAATGATGGGAGAATAAGGCTTGACATCTACAATCCTGTGGTCTACAACATGATGAAGAACATAGGGTACAATCTCAAGACGCCCACAGTCCTTAGATTGAGTGCGAATGGGGTTCAGATTCCTTTTGACATCTTCACTTAAAAAATGAAAAAAGATCTCAAAAAGGAATCCAGAATTGAATAACTGCAGCATTGCATAAAATACGTTCCTTGTAGCAATGTTCCTAAGGTAAATCAAAATTTCAAAACAAGCTCTGTGGTCTTCACTGAAGGGTACGACTTTGATGACTCTCAAGAGACCATTGTATTCCAAGATCCTACCAATTGGGCTACTTTTTAGCATCCCGAGGGGGCAAGTGATGACAATGACACAATGATTAGGCCTTGGCTTAAACCCCCAAATGAAACCCCAGAAGGTTTTACGGAGTTGAAAGCTTCCAAAAATGCAATGGAAGAACCTCCTTCTGAACCTCCAACTAAGGACCAAGTATAAGAAATAAACTTGTGAACTCTAGAAAATCATCATCCTACTTTTGTTAGCTCTCAAATCAAAGGAAAAGAATTTGATGTGTATGTGAGTTTCTTGCAAGAGTTCATGAATTGCTTTACATGGACCTCTGTAGAAATGCTAGGTCTAGATCCAAAAGTTTCCGTGTACAAATTGAATATAGTAGACGATGCTAAACCTTTAAAAGATCAAAGAAAGACAAAACCAAAAATCATGGATAAAAGAGAAAAAAAAGTACAAAAACTCAAAGATATTCACTTCATCCGTGAAGAGTAACACCCTGACGGGCTGGCTAACGTAGTGCCAATCACCAAATAGAATGGGCAGATTAGAGTTTGCATCAACTTCAAAGATTTGAATAAAGCTTGTCCTAAAGATGATTTCCCATTACCTATACCAGAAATCATGATTGACATTACTTTTAGATTTGAAAGAATGTCGTTCATGGATAGGTTTTCGGGATACAATCAAATCAAAATATACAAAGAGAATAAGAAGCACACATCCTTTAGAACACCCTTTGGCGAGTATTGATATACCGTCATGCCCTTTGGTCTTAAGAATGCTGAAGCCACATACTAAAGGGCTATGATGAAAATCTTCAAAACCATGCAGCACAAGTCTATCAAATACTATGTTGACGACTTGGTAGTCAAAAACAAATAGAAGTCAGACCATCTACCTGATCTGTGCACAATGTTCGAGGGGTTATTGTCACAACCCGGGCCCAGAAATCGGGGGTTAGCGAAAAGCTAAACCGGTGACACACGTACTCCCGTGCACGTGCATCTAAACCCAGTCCAGATGCACGCACACAAGGGATCTAACACGTGCGAAACAGACGAACGCGGAAGCTGTAGATATCATAGCAAGCAACAAAGGAAAATAGCGGAAGCCAAAACAAATACAAATACGGAAACGACAAAGACAACTACACTGATAGAAAACCGAATACACACCAAAACCAATATATACAAAATATACAGAATACAAGTCCAAAGTCCAAAGTCCAAATACAATTCCCAAAACCAAAACTCGAAATAAAAGCCACTGGTATGCATGCACGCACTTGGCAGAAGTGATCAGGCCCACTCTGCCAGACCGGAGGGTGCCTCTACACTCGCCCCTGCAGCCTCCTCGACCGCCGGGGAGCTGGGCAAGGTATCTGTGCCTGCAACACCACAGACAACACAAATGAATACAACGATCCAGCAAATACAAGTAACAGAGATGAAACACTCATAGTATCAAAGCTGAATAAATGACAGAATAATGATTTCAGAGTTTCATCTTAGTATGCTAAGCAAATCGTGCGTAGAAGTAAAGCATGATATGTGAATCAAACATAGAAATACTGACTAAGTGGCTACTACGTTAACCATGTTCTCTCCAATAGAGAGCAGAGCAGAGGAGAACACCGCTGTCCAGGCCAAAGGTACAAGCGGGTCTCGGTTTCCTGGGTTCCGGGGTCCCAAGACAAAGCAACACTGCAGTTATACAGAGATACAGAGATCTAAGCCAAAGGTAACCCCGTCGGGCATCCTAGGGCTGAGGCTGAGTAGAGCCAGACTAATACCAATCAAATCAAATCCATAGAAAGGGAGATTATCCGCTTTGGACTCACCGATGACAAGGACCGGATCTTATCCTCACGTGTTAATCTCTGGGCAGAGCCACCAGGGAATATCCAAACTCAGAGATAAACAAAGCCAGCAGAGCATAGATATAAATCCAAAGCACAGCATAGATCAAAGCATAGTGCGGAACGAAGCATAGAACAGATATACAGGACGAAAACAAATATGGCTACGGAATGCATAAACATAGATTAACAGAACAGAGGGCAAAACCATAAACAATATGCAATGCATCTCAGATTAATACGGAATCAAGGTTCGTTACGAGCCAACCCTAATCTAATTGTTCACTGTCACTAACCGTGCATGTTGATGTAGTTTTAAGTTATTCGATGCACCGTTGCCATCCTAGTGTTGCAATGAAATCCTTATGTGCATCGAAGTCCCTTAAACCAACACCCATGGGGAGGTGCTTAACAGTGATCAACGTTCACATGAATAAGTCACAGCCTAACAGACTCTTCATGCGATCCAAGGAATCCATTGGGCCGGTTTACATGGGTGATTAACCTGTAATTGAGCCCTACAAGTCTCACCATTATCCTACGTTATAATTCAGAATTGCCATGCCTAACGGTTTAGCCATGAGGGACCTATGGTTGAGCCGGAGACATCTTACGCGCTCGACGTATTATGCACTACAGCTTAACCATGGTTCCATTCAAGACACAGCTAAACTGGTCATCTTTCACCTCTGATCTGATGCCTCTTTCGGCTGAGCTACAGTCAGTATACGGCTTAGCCGTAGCCCAATCCACGGCTTGGCCGTAGCATTTCACGGCTTAGCCGTAGTCCACACCGTAGGAGTCCTGTGTTGGAAAAGTTTCGACTGATCAGAGATTTAATTCACGGCTGGGGTACGGTTTGGGTCACGGCTAGCTTACGGCTCAGCCGTAGAACAAATTACGGCTTAGCCGTAGCCTAGCCGTAGAACAAAACTCAAAATTGAAGTCTCTGGAAATCAAACCGTAGAAGTTCACGGCTTAGCCGTGCAATACAGATCCGAAAATGGGTTGAGTACAGAAACGAAAATTTGATACAGAAACTGCACAAAATGAGTTACAGAGGTTCCATTTTACCAAATGTGGCTGTAAAACATCAGATGCACTAAAGGAGATGGAAATCGAAGCATTCAAATAGAGCACCCATGTGTGTTATAAAAGTCTGTACTTATACTTGCCTCAAATTCTGACAAATCCTCTGAAGCAAGCTCCAAATCCACTAAAATCAAAGCAAATCAAAGCAAATCAAAGGGATAAATCATGCATGAGATGAAGACACAGAAATCAGAGAATGAGAGGTGCAATTGGAGAAGAAGAAAAAAGAGTTGGGAAGGAACCCACTTACCTAAGCAATATACAGAGAGAAAGGGGAAGGAACCCAATCTAAATGGGACTCCAAATCACCAACCGAGCAAGAGAAGGGAAGAGAAGAGAGAACGAGCTGAACATAGAGCTTCTCCTGGAGCTTTCTCTCTTGCATGCAACGTGGAAGACAAAAGAGCAGGGAGAGAGACATCTGGAGTTGCATTGTATATATAGGTTTTGTAGTTTAGGTCAAAGTCCGAAGAGTTTATACTAATTACAGTTCAAGTCACACGAAGGTCCAACTTCTCCAATTGACTCCAAATGAATCTGACACAGTTACGGAAAATAACGAGCTCAACGAAATACGCGTGCTGACACCAAGATGATGCAAAGATGATATGAGCAAAACAAAAGCAAAATTACGAAAAAGGGCTTAGAACTACCTATTCCAGGTCAAAGGTCACTCAACTACCTATCCAAGGCCCAAAACCAAATCCGAAAGAGTTAATCAAAGCAAAACACACTAATGAGCCACTAATCCGGCTCAAAGGGGATCGGAGTGTTACATCCTCCCCCACTAGGAATCATTCCGTCCTCGGAATGACTACCTACCTGCGCAAAGAGCTGGGGGTACTGGCGCGCTAGCTGCTCCTCTAGCTCCCAAGTAGCCTCATCTGGACCGTGATGCTCCCACAACACTTTAACCCATCTGATAGTCCTGGTACGGAGAATCTGCTCTCGTGTGCCAACGATGCGAAGCGGACGCTCAACGTAAGTTACATTAGGTTGAATCTGAATATCATCATAGCGAATCACATGGCTCGGATCTGGCACATACTTACGGAGCATCGACACATGGAAGACATCGTGCACACCGGAGAACTCAACTGGAAGCGTCAACCGATAAGCTAAATCTCCAACTCGGCTCTTGACTTTGAATGGTCCTACATATCTCGGAGCTAACTTACCCTTCTGACCAAATCGAACTGTGCCCTTCATCGGAGAAACTTTAAGAAATACCCAATCTCCAACCTGGAATGTCAAAGGTCTCCTCCGAGTATCCGCATAGCTCTTCTGTCTGGATCGAGCAATCTTCATATTCTCTATCACTTTCTGCACTTTCTCTGTCGTCTCAGCTATGATCGTCGGACCATGGAAACTCCTTGTTCCTACTTCTTCCCAGCACACAGGGGTCCTGCATTTACGCCCGTATAGTGCCTCATATGGTGCCATACCAATGCTCTCATGGAAGCTGTTGTTGTAGGCAAACTCACACAATGCTAGATGCGTATCCCATTCCTTCTCAAAGTTCAGCACACTAGCTCTGAGCATATCCTCCAATGTCTGAATGGTACGCTCCGACTGTCCGTCAGTCTGAGGGTGGTATGCCGTACTAAAACTCAACTTCGTGCCCATAGCTTCCTGAAATGCTCTCCAGAATGAAGACACAAAGCGACTGTCACGATCTGACACAATCGATACTGGGGTGCCATGCAATCTGACTATCTCGTCAACAAATTTCCTGGCCATCTCTGTGAATGTCATCCCCTTCTTGAACGGAAGGAAATGTGCTGACTTGGTCAATCTGTCCACTATAACCCAGATCGCATTGTTCTTTCTACTGGTCGGCGGAATACCGGAGACGAAATCCATCGTAATGTGCTCCCACTTCCACTGCGGAGTATGCAATGGATGCAATGATCCTGGAGGTCGCTGATGGTCAGCTTTTACCCTCTAACAGGTCAAACATCGAGCTACGAACCCTGCGATTTCCCGCTTCATATTGTTCCACCAAAATCTGTCCTTCAAGTTCTGGTACATCTTCGTACTCCCGGGGTGCATCGCATATCGGGCATCGTGCGCCTCTGTCATCAACTTATCTCGCAGCTCATCCACCGCGAGAACACACAATCGATTCCTGAAGTACAAAACTCCATCTACTAGGCTGAAATCCAGTCGATCTGCAATCCGATCTCTGAACTTCACCAGGAGGGGGTCCTCAAACTGGCGATCCTTGATCTGCTGAATCACCTCAGGCTGAAACACGGCGGTAGTAGCTAAAGTCACCAATCCACCTACCATCCGAACCTCAACAGGCTGATCATGCACAAGCATATAAAATCCTGCCAAAACCTGAAGACTGTCTGTCCTCCTGCTAAGTGCATCTGCAACTACATTTCCCTTGCCTGGGTGGTACTTGATCGGAAAGTCGTAGTCCTTGATAAACTCCAACCATCTCCGTTGCCTCATATTCAAGTCATGCTGGTCAAACAAGTACTGCAAACTGTGATGATCGGAATGGACCTCGAACTTTACACCGTACAAGTAATGTCGCCACAATTTCAGTGCAAATACAATGGCTGCTAGCTCCAAGTCATGCGTGGCATAGTTCTTCTCATGCTCTTTCAGCTGTCTGGATCCATAGGCAATCACCTTCTGATTCTGCATCAGTACACAGCCTAATCCAACTCGAGAAGCATCGGAATAAATCACGAATCCCTCACTACCATCCGGGAGAGTCAACACTGGCGCCGTAGTGAGCTTTTCTTTCAACATCTGGAAACTACGCTCACACTTCTCTGTCCACTCATACGGGACCTTCTTCCGAGTCAACTGAGTCAGCGGGGCTGAGATCTTCGAGAAGTCCTGCACAAACCTGCGGTAATATCCCGCCAAACCCAGAAAACTCCGAATCTCTGTCACTGATCTAGGACGGGGCCAATGGACTACTGCCTCAATCTTAACCGGATCCACCATCAATCTTATGACCCAGAAATGTAACTTGCTCGAGCCAAAACTCACACTTGGACAACTTTGCATACAACTTGTGATCTTTAAGCAGCTGCAATGCTTTCCGCAGATGATCTGTATGTTCCTCAGCAGTCTTCGAATAGACCAATATGTCATCTATGAAAACCACAACAAACTGGTCCAAAAAGGAAGTAAACACCCTATTCATCAACGCCATGAAAGCTGCGGGTGCGTTCGTCAAACCAAATGGCATGACAAGAAACTCGTAGTGTCCATACCGAGTCCTGAAAGCTGTCTTCGGAACATCCTCATCCTTCACCCTGAGCTGGTGATATCCTGACCTTAAGTCAATCTTAGAGAAGTAAGCTGCACCCTGAAGTTGATCGAACAACTCATCAATCCTAGGCAATGGATATTTGTTCTTGATAGTCACTTTATTCAACTGCCTGTAGTCAATGCACATCCGGAAACTGCCATCCTTCTTCTTAACAAACAATACAGGAGCTCCCCAAGGTGAAACACTTGGGCGTATGAACCCTTTATCCAACAGATCCTGCAACTGTTTCTTCAATTCCAACAACTCTGCAGGTGCCATACGATATGGAGCTCTACTGATGGGTGCTGTACCTGGCATCAAGTCAATAGCAAATTCTACCTCCCGAACCGGTGGCAACTCTGGCACATCCTCCGGGAAGACATCCGGGAACTCGTTAACTACTGGGATCTCACTGAGCCGTCGCTGATCTTTCTTCTCTGAGATGAATGCGAGAAATCCCTCACATCCCCTACGAAGCATCCTGTCTGCCTTACAAGCAGATATCACACGCCTTGGGCACTTCGTCTGGCTGCCCTCAAATCGGAATCCGCTGCCCAAATCAAAGTAGATAGCCTTGCTGTAGCAATTGATACACGCATGATATCTCGCAAGCCAGTCCATACCAAGGATCACATCAAAATCCAGTGTCGTGAGCAACACGAGGTCTACTGGGAGCTGATGACCAGCTATCCGCACCTCACACTGAGGGTAGAAAACACTGCACTCCACACGCTTACCAACCGGAGTGGATACTAACAACAAATATGGAAGTGGTGTGGGTCGCTGTCGAAGCTGCACAGCAAAATGGGGTGCTACGTACGAACGCGTAGACCCGGAGTCAAATAAAGCTAAAGCTTCAGCATCAGAAATTAAAATTTTACCTTCCACTACCGTGGCCTCCTCCGCGCCCTCGTGCGTAGCAGCATAGGCTCGGGCTGTTTGGCGGTTCTGCTTCTGGGCTGGGCGAGCTGGCTGAGATCTGCCCTGCGCTGTAGATCCTGCCTGTCTCGTCTGTGGAGAGGACTGAAACTTCGGGCATTGGGCCCGCCTGTGATCTGTAGAGCCACACCCGAAACAAGCCCCACTCTTCCTCCAACATCTGTCGGTGGGGTGATCCTTCCCACAGTGACTGCAAATCACCTGAGTATTGCTCGAACTGCCTTGTTTACCCTTGAACTTCTTCTGAAACTGACTTCTGCCACTGAAGCCTGCCGTCCTCTTAGCCTCGGTTCGCTCCTCCTCAAATATGGCCTCTGCATCATAAGCCCTATCAATAGCGTCGTCCAATGTAGCCGGCCACATACAAGCAACCACGTGGCGTTTGTGCCTCGGATTCAGACCGTTGACGAAGCGAGTCACCTTCTTCTGCTCAGTGTTTACCATGTCCTCTGCAAAGTGGGACAGCTCTGTAAACTTGTGTACATAATTTGCGACTGACAGCTGTCTCTGCTGAAGGTTGAAGAATTCCACTTCCTTGGCTCGCTGAATATGGAGAGGCATAAACTTCCGACGAAATTGCTGCTTGAAGGTCTCCCAAACTGTGGCACTGGGCATAGTCTGGAATGAGGTCTTAACACTCCTCCACCATGTCTTGGCTACACTCCGAAGCATAGAAGCTGTGAGCACTACTTTCTGCTTGTTACTGCACACAATCGTATCAAATAGCTCTTCAGTCTGCTCCAACCATTGCTCAGCCTGTAATGCATCCTCTATCCCATGGAACTCAGTCGCCCCTCGCTTACGGAACTTGTCAAAAAGAGCATTAGGATCTGATTCCTTGGGCTGGAAAATCACTTGCTGATCTATACGAGGTGATGCTGACGCCGCAGCCTGACTTTGCCTATCTACCATGGATGCCATTTGTGCCTGTAATGACTGCATAGACTGCATCATCATCATCAAGCGCTCCTCACTGCTGATATGTGGGGGTACCGATCCACTATCACCGTTATGGCCCTGTTGGTTTTCATCCCGAGATCCTGATCCTGATGCCATCCTGCAACTGGAAAAGAAACACAGTACACAAATATAAAATGCCCTGAGTTAGTCCAATCCCAAATCAACCTATGAGACTTCGAGTCAAATAGTTGATAGCGTTATCTCACCACGATCTTAGATGCCTACATGCTTATAACTAGAAAGCTTTGATACCATACAATACGTATGTCACAACCCGGGCCCAGAAATCGGGGGTTAGCGAAAAGCTAAACCGGTGACACACGTACTCCCGTGCACGTGCATCTAAACCCAGTCCAGATGCACGCACACAAGGGATCTAACACGTGCGAAACAGACGAACGCGGAAGCTGTAGATATCATAGCAAGCAACAAAGGAAAATAGCGGAAGCCAAAACAAATACAAATACGGAAACGACAAAGACAACTACACTGATAGAAAACCGAATACACACCAAAACCAATATATACAAAATATACAGAATACAAGTCCAAAGTCCAAAGTCCAAATACAATTCCCAAAACCAAAACTCGAAATAAAAGCCACTGGTATGCATGCACGCACTTGGCAGAAGTGATCAGGCCCACTCTGCCAGACCGGAGGGTGCCTCTACACTCGCCCCTGCAGCCTCCTCGACCGCCGGGGAGCTGGGCAAGGTATCTGTGCCTGCAACACCACAGACAACACAAATGAATACAACGATCCAGCAAATACAAGTAACAGAGATGAAACACTCATAGTATCAAAGCTGAATAAATGGCAGAATAATGATTTCAGAGTTTCATCTTAGTATGCTAAGCAAATCGTGCGTAGAAGTAAAGCATGATATGTGAATCAAACATAGAAATACTGACTAAGTGGCTACTACGTTAACCATGTTCTCTCCAATAGAGAGCAGAGCAGAGGAGAACACCGCTGTCCAGGCCAAAGGTACAAGCGGGTCTCGGTTTCCTGGGTTCCGGGGTCCCAAGACAAAGCAACACTGCAGTTATACAGAGATACAGAGATCTAAGCCAAAGGTAACCCCGTCGGGCATCCTAGGGCTGAGGCTGAGTAGAGCCAGACTAATACCAATCAAATCAAATCCATAGAAAGGGAGATTATCCGCTTTGGACTCACCGATGACAAGGACCGGATCTTATCCTCACGTGTTAATCTCTGGGCAGAGCCACCAGGGAATACCCAAACTCAGAGATAAACAAAGCCAGCAGAGCATAGATATAAATCCAAAGCACAGCATAGATCAAAGCATAGTGCGGAACGAAGCATAGAACAGATATACAGGACGAAAACAAAAATGGCTACGGAATGCATAAACATAGATTAACAGAACAGAGGGCAAAACCATAAACAATATGCAATGCATCTCAGATTAATACGGAATCAAGGTTCGTTACGAGCCAACCCTAATCTAATTGTTCACTGTCACTAACCGTGCATGTTGATGTAGTTTTAAGTTATTCGATGCACCGTTGCCATCCTAGTGTTGCAATGAAATCCTTATGTGCATCGAAGTCCCTTAAACCAACACCCATGGGGAGGTGCTTAACAGTGATCAACGTTCACATGAATAAGTCACAGCCTAACAGACTCTTCATGCGATCCAAGGAATCCATTGGGCCGGTTTACATGGGTGATTAACCTGTAATTGAGCCCTACAAGTCTCACCATTATCCTACGTTATAATTCAGAATTGCCATGCCTAACGGTTTAGCCATGAGGGACCTATGGTTGAGCCGGAGACATCTTACGCGCTCGACGTATTATGCACTACAGCTTAACCATGGTTCCATTCAAGACACAGCTAAACTGGTCATCTTTCACCTCTGATCTGATGCCTCTTTCGGCTGAGCTACAGTCAGTATACGGCTTAGCCGTAGCCCAATCCACGGCTTAGCCGTAGTCCACACCGTAGGAGTCCTGTGTTGGAAAAGTTTCGACTGATCAGAGATTTAATTCATGGCTGGGGTACGGTTTGGGTCACGGCTAGCTTACGGCTCAGCCGTAGAACAAATTACGGCTTAGCCGTAGCCTAGCCGTAGAACAAAACTCAAAATTGAAGTCTCTGGAAATCAAACCGTAGAAGTTCACGGCTTAGCCGTGCAATACAGATCCGAAAATGGGTTGAGTACAGAAACGAAAATTTGATACAGAAACTGCACAAAATGAGTTACAGAGGTTCCATTTTACCAAATGTGGCTGTAAAACATCAGATGCACTAAAGGAGATGGAAATCGAAGCATTCAAATAGAGCACCCATGTGTGTTATAAAAGTCTGTACTTATACTTGCCTCAAATTCTGACAAATCCTCTGAAGCAAGCTCCAAATCCACTAAAATCAAAGCAAATCAAAACAAATCAAAGGGATAAATCATGCATGAGATGAAGACACAGAAATCAGATAATGAGAGGTGCAATTGGAGAAGAAGAAGAAAGAGTTGGGAAGGAACCCACTTACCTAAGCAATATACAGAGAGAAAGGGGAAGGAACCCAATCTAAATGGGACTCCAAATCACCAACCGAGCAAGAGAAGGGAAGAGAAGAGAGAACGAGCTGAACATAGAGCTTCTCCTGGAGCTTTCTCTCTTGCATGCAACGTGGAAGACAAAAGAGCAGGGAGAGAGACATCTGGAGTTGCATTGTATATATAGGTTTTGTAGTTTAGGTCAAAGTCCGAAGAGTTTATACTAATTACAGTTCAAGTCACACGAAGGTCCAACTTCTCCAATTGACTCCAAACGAATCTGACACAGTTACGGAAAATAACGAGCTCAACGAAATACGCGTGCTGACACCAAGATGATGCAAAGATGATATGAGCAAAACAAAAGCAAAATTACGAAAAAGGGCTTAGAACTACCTATTCCAGGTCAAAGGTCACTCAACTACCTATCCAAGGCCCAAAACCAAATCCGAAAGAGTTAATCAAAGCAAAACACACTAATGAGCCACTAATCCGGCTCAAAGAGGATCGGAGTGTTACAGTTATGAAAATTCAACTTTCGAATAAACCCTTTTAAGTGTTTCTTTAGAGTCTCCTCCTGGAAATTCCTAAGATTTGTGATTTGAAAAGGTGGCATTTAATTGGATTTAATCAAAGTCAAAGCTATATTGGAGATAGCATCTCCACAAACTCTCAAAGAACTCAAAGGATTGCAAGGCAAACTTGCCTACTTCCATAGGTTAATCTCAAATTTATCCAGAGAGTGCAAAGCATTCTCTAGACTCATGAAGAAAGGAGTAGACTTTGTATGGGATAAAACTTACAAAAAATGCCTTTCAAATATCAAGTGGTATCTCACAAACCCACCAGTTCTTTAAGCTTGATTCCTCCTCTATATTCGAGCTCTTAATCACTCTCTGGGGGCCCTATTGGCCAAAAGAATAACGAGGGTAAGGAGGTGGCTCTTTATTAATTCTCACAAATGCTGGTTGGGGCTGAGCATAAATGTCATCCAGTGGGGAAAGAATGTCTTGCACTGATTTTGTAATACAAAAATTACATCACTACATCTTCTCTAATGTGGTATACTCAGTTTCCAACAGCAACCCACTAAAGACACTTGTGACAAAAGCCAGAGCATTGAGTGATTGTTTAGCTAAATGGTCTATTCTTCTTTCTCAATATGACATCAGATACACCCTTGTAAAAGTGGTAAAAGGACAGGCTCTCATTGATTTTCTAGCATAACACCCACATTCAAAAGATTCAAAATTCAAAGACAATATCCTTAACAAGCCAATTTTCTTCATTGAACAACTATGGAAACCCACCATTGATCCAATCTTACATTGAATCATGCATTTTGATGGAGTTTCTAGAACTAATGAGCTAGGAGAACCAATTTTTTGGGTTGGAATCTTTTTTTGCAGCCCACAAATATTCTATGTGCCTTACTCCTTCTCATTGATCAAGCCATGTTCAAACAATGTGGCGGAATACACAGCATTAATTATGGGTCTCAAACTAGCCTTGGAATCAGGCATCAATATGCTTGGAGTCTATGGAGATTCGCAACTTGTAATCAAACAAATTAATCTTGAATATGAAGTGAAGAAACCAAACTTGCTTCCCTTCTTCAACAAAGCTTCTGAATTCAAGGAAAGATTTATCCGAATTGAGTTTCACCATATTCCAAGACATCAAAACGTCAAAGCAGATGCACTGGCAGGATTGGCAGCTTCAATGTCAATCCCTAAAAATGACAAAATGGTTGTGGAAATAGTCGAAAGAAGGTTTCTACCTCCACTCAATACCCATAAAGTAGTAGCAGATTACTTCGATGTGATCAATAATCGGATTTCATCTTTCCAAAATTTATTTAAAGATTTTAGAGACCTTTTTATTAATTACATTCTTCATGAAGTCTTGCCAGAGAATGTTAAAAGCAGAACTAGTTTTCAAAAACGAGTTCTAAATTTCCACTTTGATTTGGCTTCGAAAACTCTTTATTACAAATCATATGATGGAGTTCTTCTCCATTGCTTGTCACCAAAAGAAGCAAATCAAGTATTCAAAGAAGTTCATTCTAGTCTATGTGGTGCTCACCAAGCTGGATCAAAACTTCAAGGTCAGATTCGAAGGTTAGGTTGCTATTGGCCTACCATGGTGTCTAACACTTTATGTTTCACGAAAAGATGCATTGAATGCCAAATCCAAGGTGATTACATTCATCAACCGCCTGAATATCTACATCCTACATCCACCTCTTGGCCATTTGAGTCTTAGGGAATAGATATAGTTAGAAAAATCAATCCACCATCAGAATATGAACATCAATTTCTTTTGGCTACAATGGATTACTTCTCTAAATGTGCAGAAGTAGTGCCCCTTGTAGAAGTCAAAACAAATATGGTCCTCAATTTCTTAAAGACTCATAGTATCTATCGTTTTGGGGTACCTAAACGTCTACATCATGACAATAGTCCTTAGTTTAACAACGACAAGTTCTACATATTATGTGAAAAGTACAGAATCCAATGCCATCTTTCCACAGCATACATCCCTACAGATAATGGACTTACTGAAGTTTTCAACAATACCATTTGCAAAATTAAGATCATTTGCAAGATTCTAAAGAAAATGGTCTCTGACAATAAAAAAAGTTGGAGTACCAAACTTCTTGAAGCTTTATGGGCTTATAGAAGTAAAGTTCGAAGTCCAACAAAATCAACACCATATTCATTGGTTTATGGTTATGAAACTATGATACCCTTGGAAACTCGACTTCCTTCTCTTTGTGTAGCTATGATAAACAAATACACTAAAGAAAAGAATGCCAAGCTCAGACTTCAAGAGTTGGAAAACCTTGAGGAAAAGAGACTTACTGCTTGGCAGTGCATTGAGTTATATCGAGCTTACATGGCTATGTCTTTCGATAAAAAGGTCATATAAAGAGCTTACAAGAAAGGAGATTTAGTCCTTGCAGTCAAAAGGCCTATGTTTTCCACACACTTGTCAAAAGGCAAATTTGAATCCAAATGGAAAGGACCTTTCGTCATTGACAAGGTCTACTACAACGGCGCCTACGCACTCCACACACTTGAAGAGACAGATGCATAATGCATATCAATGGAAAACTTCTAAAGAAATACTATGCTTGAATGTCAATGGCATACCCAAACCATGTACAATGTACATTCTCACCCCTAAAACCTTTGGTTTAGAGCCTCACAATCTAAGACTCCTAACCAAATCCCTCAGACCTATATAAAACGACTATAAGGCAAAGCCCATCGACTCCCCTGGTCAACTTTCATTACTTAGATAATGTCCCTATAAGACCCTTGTAACATCCTGCTATATAAACCAAGTCCTTTTGTGAACCCTATATAGCAAAACTTAGCTACATGGAATAAGTCTTTTTATAGACCCCACATGGCTAACTTTCAGCTATATAGAACAAGTTTTTTTGTAGACCCATAGCTACCTTCTATTATATGGAATATGTCTTTTTGTAGACCCCATATAACCAAAACCCAAACAAAACCCAAAACAAATTTCTTTCCAAAAGGATCAAGTCATGGACCCTAGAGAAAGCCTCACATATGGGCACCAGAGAATGTCTACCTAGATGACTCGTTTTTATTATTGATTTGTAGATCAAAAGATTTCAAGTCACACCCCATACAAGTCAGAGAAAACAAACCAAAATAAGCCATCCAAACCATACATACATCAAACATCCATATAAAAACAAACCAAACATTCCATGCCAATAACAAAATGGAGCAAAAGGGAAATAGAATTTCCATTGATATTAATTTGAGTTCCAATACAATAAATGAAGTCAATGTATACATGGCCACTAGGGTTAATCATAATTAAAAGAGCTAAACAAAAGCTACAGTAGAGAGTTCTAGTTTAGGAATTTCTCCAGTTGCCTTCTTGCATTCAGAACACTTTCCATCAAGACGCATCTTTTATATCGTACATAAGCAGGTACGGCTGTATTGATGTTAGTCTCACCCAGTTTTATGTTCATTTCATTCTCCAAAGACTGAACAAAATCATCCAAAGCTATCTGCTTCGCCTCCACATACGCAAGTGGATCACTTCTTTGCTGATTGTCCTCTGAGACGAATTCCTTCAAGTCCTCAATACTATTCTCCAAAGAAGAGAGTTGTCGCGCAACATGTTGATTAGCTGTTGTATATGTTCACGCTCAATCATATGCACAACTATCTCATGTGTCTTCTTGGCATTTACTGCATTTGCCACCCATATCTCTTAGTCGGTGCTCTCAATCTTTGCGGCCAACTGGGTTCCATGCCTTAGCACTTCATCTTGAAAAGCTTGGCATGATCAACACTTTTGTCCCAAATATCCTTCACTTCAAGCCTACTGAAGAAGATGACAAAAGCATCGTGAAGACCACTTAAATCAGTTCTAGCACCAGAAGGTATCAACATATCAATTAATGCTTTGGCACCCTAGATCTCATTAGGGGTGAGATCTCCCTAGAAGAGTGTGGTCAAGATGCTATGAATCGCCATTCTCATGGCAAAGTTTATAGCATATTAGGGCTTTGGAGCATCAACAAACAAAATGGGCTCCTTAGGGACAGAAAAATTTGACTCTCACTCTTATGAATTAGACTGAGTTTGAGAGCCTGAGCAATCATCTCCTTCCTACTCAATATTCACACCATCACCCCCATGAGCAGCCAACACTTCTTCGCAAACAAAAGGTGACCCTTGCGAGGACAAAGTGGTGGAAGGATCCCTATTTGCGTGTGTTGTTATTGTAACATTTAATAATGCTTTCCGGGATCCTCCACCTTCAGTAGCAAAAGCTTCATCTGATATTTTTTGCATAGCTAGATTTTCAGTTACTTTTACAGGTGATCACTGATCAGCCTTGAAATGAACTCTTAAAGGTGTCATAGCCTTACAGCTTCCTTTTTTACTATGCCAACGGGTTCAACGCTTGGTTCTATCTGAGCATCCAAAGTTGCATCAATCCTTAGCACTTCAACCGTCCTTGGCATATCATCAGCTGCTAGCATATCACCAACCATAGAAGGTTCACTAGCATGAGATCCTGAGTTTGAATCCAGACTTAATAAGGGGGTCACATTTGGTATGAATGTAAGCATAATGCTAATGGGCAGTACAATGAGTGCTAATGATAACTCCGGATCATTGTTAATACTCTTGGTAGGCGAGTCTAAAGAAGAGAAACCTTCCATGAGCCTTAGTAAATCGCTCCTCAGAGTACTGGTCATAGATGCTTCAAAGTATCCGCTATGGATGGAAATGTTATCCAAATCAATCAGAGCTTTGAGACCCTTTCTCCCTATTGGCTCTTTAATTGGTGACCCAAAAAGGCTTTCTCACTGAAGTGGGAGGCACAACAAGAGCACTCTCAACCACTCAGGTACCTAAAAAGGAACAAAAAATCAAAGAACAAAAAAATGAATGGGATCAAATTACAATGTTGGAATAAAAATTTCAATTTCCAAATATTCAAGTCAAAAGTTACCCTCTGGAGTTTGATCTATCATGATTCCTTCGGCAACATTGGAAATCTCTTCCTCTTCCATCGAGACTTCGATAATAGGTCCCTAAAAAATTTTAAGAGGAATCTCTTGTTGTTCTGTTTAATGGATAACACCTCTTTCAAAAGTAGTAGCAGCATCAATTTGAACTCTGTCACAACTCATTCCCTCCAAAACTGGCTCCATGGGTACATTGTTACTAGTTGCTTTGTCAACAGTAGTAGTAACACCCACATCATCACCAGATCTCTCCATAGCAATGAATTTCACCGATATATCCACTGCAACTCTTCTCCTAGACTCAGGCGCCATTGCCTTGTCAGACATGCCTTTTTCAAAATCGAACTCAATATTAATATCACTACAAGTTTATTCTTCAATAATGGGAGTATCAAAGCTGCTCCTTCTCTCATCACCTTCATTAGGGGCATATTCTTCAACAAACTCAGCCACCTTTTGTGTGACTTCTCCAATGGTCTAGGTTTAAGATGATGAAGTTACAAGATAAAATGTAAACATCAAAACAAGAGAGAAAGAAAATCAAATGATAATGTCATAAAAAGAAATGAAGATATGTTACCAGCTTTTAGCCTTTGGGAATGATGACTTTTAGGGCTTTTAGCCTTTTTCTTCTTTGAAGAAGCTCCTTTGCCACTAGGGGATCTGGTTACATGTTTTAAGCGTATTGTTCGAAGCTTCTTATGAAGAATCGGACCTGCTGGAGGTTTTGTTTGACAATGTAACTGGTGGCCTCAATCAAGTAGTTGCCTATGTCGACTAGGTCACTTCTACTAAACTTGGAATTGTACATGCCTCTGTTGGTAATAAAGCAATAGTAGTAGTCTTTGGCAAATTTTGGCGAGCAAGTCTACCTCAGCGGCACATGCATAATGGCCTTCTTTTCTTCAAAGTTCCTTGTCTGCTCACTAACCAAAACTTTGGTTCTAGTATAGCAAGAAGCAAATCTAAAGTCTAGTGTAGCTTTACTAGCTCACCTAGCCTTAGCAAGACTCTCCCACTCTTGTAGATTCACATTCGCAGCCCACTACATCCTTGTTGTCATCACATTGGGAGGAAAGAAGTATTCCTCGCCTTCTTCACCTCTCAAGAAGTAGTGAGCTTTGTAGATATCAAACCTATCCACTAAGCCAATTAGACATTTATTTCCATCATATAAACAATTTTCAATGTTGGCAGGGATGAAATGCTCTTTTTCCACCTTCTCTCCATTCTTGGATGCTATTAAAGTGCACCATTTAACATGAGGATTGCTTGTATATGTGTCAGCAATAGCATGGTACTTTTTGCATACAAATGTGCAAAACCACTCATGTATCTAGGATTTGGAAAATGAGGATAGCCAAAACAAGCCCTAATGCCAAGTGCTTGATAGAATTTCCAAGCATTTCTAGCATCTTATAAGGAACCAAGAGTGCCTTGAATTCAGCAAGGTGCTCTCACAACGACTTGATGAAAGTCAAATTACCTGTAGAATCTAGCGGGTATGTAAGGTTGAATGTTAATATATGAATTCTTCCTATGCACCAAATCTGATGGTCTCAAGTTAAAGAACCAACTCTTCTATTCATCTAACAAGCCAACATCCTGACCACCCTTTCTAACTATGTCAATCGGTGGCTCACGGCATTTCTCATGCGAGTTGGAACTTCAATGTTTGGCACAGTATCATGGGAAGTGGCATAATTATTGAAATTATGCAAGTGTTAGTGTAATTCAGTCATGGAATGGGTATTGATTAAACAACTGCCGCCTACCACACCTTCCATATAGATGCTCCCTCATGCACCGCTGTGTGAATGAAGCCCATTGCAATGGTATGTGAACCAGGTGTACAACAAGTGCTCAGCTAATAACAATTGAAAGCTTTTCCTTCTCTGACAGTGAAAATAGACAGCTTCAATTCAATTAACATATATGCTATAAAAGCAGGGCCCAGGGCAAGACTGTGTCCAAATGCCATTCTGAGCATAGGGTATATGAAACTAGGCATACGGTCACCTCCGGCACTTGCAAAAAGAACATTTGACAACTATGCTACCAAAAATGTAGCAAGCTAGCACTTCCTCTTCAAATCTAGGTACTTAGCAAAAATATATGGCATGAAGTCTAGCTTCTCATGATGAATAATTGCCGGCTCCTTCTTGGGTTCTTCATTAAGGATAGCCTCTTTCCACTTAAAATATCCATCATCATTCACAAAGAAAAAGCTGGTGATGGTCTTTACTCAACTCATCCATTGGACAACTTTGCCTCAACTTTGGTTGGTCGTTTGGATTGAATCTTCAAGAGCGAAGAGGAGATAATAGGCAGTTTGAAACTCATCATCCATGGTAGCCAACACTTAATTAGGTGGAATAGTTTCAACATAAATCTCACTGTATGGTGCTAAACAAAATATTTTCTCCACTTCCTACAAAGAAAACCCCAGCTCCATGTTCGGAGTAATGAAGGTACTGGTTGTCGAGCAAAACAATTCCAAAATAGCCCTGCATATGTTCTTGCTTTCGCAAGGGACTTTCTGTGTGGTGGCATTTATAGCATCAAAGATACCAATTGCTCTCAAATCCTCTTCAAAGTGGTGCTTGATCAGAGTTGCCCAACCTTGCCAGTCCCTAATGTAGTTAAACCATCCACGAGACTAGTGTCTTTCGCCAAACGAGGCACTCCCATCTTCAGTATAGATACCAAGCCCAATCGTCCTTAGTTGTGAGATCACGGTACCTATTACAAGGTTTAGGGTACACAGTTCTATCACCTCTATCTCAAACCTTGGGATCTCCGTGAAGCAATATGGATGCTGGCCCATGAATTTACCAGTTTTAAACTGTGTATAACACTTTATCCATGGAAATAGATCATTCCTTGTTAGGATAGATGTAGCCATTTGATGAGTCTTTAAAAATACATATTTTCATATACATTTTAGACCATTTTGAGGACTAATTAATTTTAAAAAGCCTCATTTAGTGTGATCTAGTGGTATCAAGTCTTTTAAATTCATTCGAGTATTTCTCTACACAATTTGCTTCAAAATCATACTTTTTGCATACAATCATGAAACCTGCCATTTTTATAAAATCTATTTTTGGAAAGTTTTGTGAAAATTTATGTTTTCATGAATTAAATTCAATTTTTATCATCATTAGTTCATTCATATAAATTTATGAAAAATGGTGTGCATTTTTATTGTCATTTCATGAAAGATGGGCCCACACTCACACATTCGTGATCTTAATGGTAAAATTGTCTTTTCGCATGAACTCACATTTGTTTTGTAGGAAATTGAAGATATGGATCTCATTTATAAAGAATTGAAGCAAAGAAATGATTTTCAAAAGAAAGGAGAGAAGACTTGAAAGGAGAGAAGACTTGAAAAGAAAAAAGAAATTGGAAGAAAATGCAAAAGTTGGCTTCATGGTCCCACACGCATATGCATATGTGTGGGGTATACTTGTAAAACATCCAAGATGGGGTCTATTTATTTGTGGCATATTTTGAATAGATTTTGAAAATAATTTGAAGAATATCTCATCGAAGATGAAAAAGGAAAGCCACATAGGGGTTTTTTTTAGAAAAGGAGAAGATTTAATTAAAAAAAATAAAAAAATCTCCAAGTAATAATTTCGTCCAACATATGTTTTGGATCAGATTTTGGCCCGAAAAAATAAAGGAGAAAATCAAGGGAGAATTATTTTCAAAGATTTCTTCAAGTTTGGAGCCATCAAGGAGAACTTTCCAAAAAAGGAAAGTTGACAATGCAAACATATAAAAGGAGAAGTTATACACCTCATGTGGGCCAATTTTAATTCCAAGAGAGGATTCTTATCCCTAAATTATCTCTACAAAAATTTCAATGGTGGTAAAAGACAAAAAAAGAAAAAAGCATCCAAGAGAGACTTTCAAACAAATCAAGCAAGGAAAGAAAAGAAAATTAAAAGGAGAAAAAATCCCAAAAGTAGATCTCATGCCCTAGCCATTGTATGGGGTCCTTTTTCTTTCAATTTTTTTATTATTTTTCAGATTTTAAAGTTTGAAAAGGAGTAGGACTTGAAAAAGGTATAAATAGGGCACCCCTTTCCTATATTCTGCATGGAAAAAGAGCTCCTTCTCTAGATCTCTACACTTCATCTTCTTCATCTCTCTCTCCCTTCATCTTAGTCCTCAAGAAGGCTTAGACCTAATGCCACATTACACCCTTGGGAGTTTCAACTAGAAGAGGTTCTTTCTTTCCACCTTAGCATGTATTGTTCTTAATTTTATTTAACAATCTCTTATAAAGAATTTTTACATGTTAATATAATGTTATTCTTCTTAAGATTTTTCTTCTTTTCCTATGGTTTGTGTGGATATTTTTATTGATGTTTTTTGGGCTTGAATTGACAACCCAAGATACTAGGATCATATTTGAAGAAATCATGAGAAGATAACTTTGTAGCCTTTGCTGCCTTTACTACATTTACATTCCTATTTTACTACATCTAATTTTCTGCACTTTTGAATTTTTTTTCTGCACTTTTGTTTTATTTTTTGGACTTTTGTTATTTTTCTTGTTATGTTCATGTTGATTTTAAGTTTTGTTTTTGCATATTTTGATGGTTAGATTAGGAATCATTGCATGTATTTTCACATCATAGGATTTGTTTATATTTAAGTTGCTGAAAATTATGCTTTTAAGATCTGAATTGAATGATAAAATTCGAACTCCATATACAAACAGAATAACTTAACAGTTTCAGTAAACTGCAGAAACAGCTTTTAGCAAAAAGTTCGAAGTGGGTAGACTAGTCAAATCATAATACTTTCTTTGAAACTTGGGAATACTAAAGTTTAGGATGTGGTCTTTCATTCCCCAGAATTTCAGATCAAAATAATTTTGGTAGGTTTTTGAGCCAAAGGCTTAAACTTTGCTAATCAGTTAACTCAGATCAAAATTTTTGCATAGAATTTTGCAAAGTTGTCAAATTCATGCATTCATAACTTTTTCATTTTAGATCCTTTTTCTCTTTTGTTTTGTTTTGTTTTTTTTTTTTTTTTGTTTGTTAGTTTCTTACATCGGTAGAGCATAAATTCCTGCCATTAAACTGAGATTTAAGATGCATTAGAAGAGTTCAAATCATGTATAAAATTTCCATCAACATACTAGTTTTCCAGACTTGAATTTTTCAGCATCTCATGGCATACATTGCATTACTAATTTTACTAACTTTATAACTTAATTTTGTTTCTAATTTTATGTCTTTTATTGTTTTAGATAATTTCCAGAATTAAAATATATTTTTAAACTTGTTTTAGTTGAAGATTTTAAATTGGAAAGTTTTCTAGTTTTGGAATTTCTAACTTAGGAAAGTTTTTGACTTGAAGGTTTTAATTTTAGAAAGTAGGTTTTTTTTCTAATTTTTTTTATTTGATTGTTTATTACTAACTTTGCTTGATTGGTTTTACTAATTTTGATTTTTTTCTAATTTAATTTAGTTTTTAATTTTATTTTTAGTAACTTTCTACTTTTGGAAGTTCTAACTTGTGTTTTAGTTTTGCAGCAACTTTAGTTTTATTTTAGGAATTTTTAGATTTAGGTTTTCTAGATTTAGGAAAGTTTCTTTTCTTTTCATTGGTTTGTAATTAATTTAATTTTGGCAAGTAGCAAGGGTTGTATTTGTTAGTTTTTAAATTAGGCTAGTTTTAGATTTTCACTTAGGGCAGGTATAAGTTGAAAAAGGAACTTTAAAATACATTGCTCTCTGTGGATCGACCTAGTCTCACCAGTTTTTATTACTACATCGTGGCTCTGCACTTGGAGCTCACAAACACCATTGTTGTTATTCTTTGGTATCGCTTGATAGATTGAATGGTGGTCACCACATGAGAAATTCCCATTGTGTTTACACAGCAGTACTGTATGCTTTTAGCAGGTTATTTCATGGTCTCCTTTGTGGCGTCTCCGAATATGTAGTGAGGCTTGTCAAAGCCCACTTTGTCATTATTCTCCAAAGTGGTGTTATTAGCCAAACACTAATATGTGTACCAGTTCCTCTTTGTTAGGGCTTTAGCTCTTTGATTTCTCAAAATAACGGCAAATATTTCATTTGGATCTTTCGGATCAGGATCACTTGCAGTCTTGCCCTTTGCATAGCTCTTGGGTGCCTGAGAAGTTGAAGTCATAGGTACTTTGCCTTTTCTGTCTACAAAACAAAACAAAAAAAAAGAAGAAGAAAATATCAGTAATAGTAAAAATGACTACAGCGTGGAGGCATGGAATTCTACTGAAATTTCGGCAACATCTCCCCCTAGCAAAAAGCCAAAAGGAGAAAATAATACTCAGTTTAGAGACCAAAAATTGGCATCAAGGCACACTTAAGTCCTAGAACTAAGGCTCTTGGTCCAAACAGGTGTTCGAGTACCTTAAGACCTTTCAGGGGGCAATTTGATTCATGTTTAAGCACGAAGGTTGCAGTATCTAATGCAAGAAATGCATGCATAATATAAGTAAAGCATGGTAACAGCTATATACAACACAAAGCATAAACAAACTGAAACATGTATGAAAGTACAACATGTGAATGTATATGGAATGTTTTCAACAAAGAGCAATATCAATTTTTAAGCATTGAAGACGAAAGTACATGCTATTGGTCCACTGGCAACCACTTTCGGTCACTTTCAGTGGTTTCATTAGACTTGCCTGCAACTATTAGAGACTATTTTACTCTCCACACTCAAATCTAAAGCTGACCACAGGTTCACTACAGTCCCAAGACGGCATCTCTAATAAATCCCGACAAACAAAGTTTCGTGTGGTGATTTGCTATGATGGGACCATTATACATTTTTATGGGATCTCGAAAGTGCACTATTCTCAGTGTATATGGAGCTAATGAAGGAAATCTTACTCTGCAAAGTTTATTTCAAAATAAAATCATCAACTATCATTAACGATTAAATGGTGATATTGTGTCTGTTAGCTTCCCACAAAAACAATCAGCATCACTTAAATTGACTCGAAGAGTATACCTCTAGTCAACATCGAAAAAGACAAGGAAGAGTGAATTAGCCTTGGAAGTTGTAGTTGAGAAAGACAATGTAAATGGCTCATTTAAAACTACATGTGACCACTTAACCAAAGGTTCACCTTATCTTCAATGGTTTCTCTAATCTGCCACTCATATTCGGGTGGTTCATATGTCTCATGTTTATTGAGATTTAAAGGTAGTAACCTTCTCATTAAAAGCAAAAAAAAGTGTGTCATGGGCATACTCAGTCTATTGGCCATGAAAGAATCCCACATAAGCTACAGTGGTCAAGTCTATGTTCACATCTAATTGCACTCAAGACGTGATGTGAAATGCAAAGAATTCATGTCCAACATTCACACACTTCAAGCATTAAGAAGAATGAAAAACAACTATAGTTCATCATTATATTCCCTTTATTTACATGGGTTCAAATGCTCTGACCGTGGGATGCAAGTTGATTACAAGCTTTGAACATTTACAACTTCTCCTTCTAGTCTCAGATGTGATCCAAGCTCAGAAAGTATAAAAAAATACATGAAAAATGGAAAAAAATGCAAAAATTGGAAAGATAGGGAGTGGTAACCGTGGGCTATGGTCACTCGCAGATAATGGCAGAAAAGGCCACTGTTTGCTCCTTTTTTCACTCTGTTTCTCTTCTGTGACACTTTCAGAGTGTTGGAACGTGCCTCCTTTGATTTTTGAAGTGTTGAATGACCACCAAGAGTGCTTAATTTGGCCATGGAATTGACTAAAACCTTTGATAATCATTACCTTTTTGTTATAGACTGTTTTTGTACAAATCTGAAAAAGGTGCTTATGCAAGCCAAAATGGAGCCAAAGTTATGTAATTTTGAACCTATAACTTTCAAGGAATAGAATGAAGCCTAAAAAGGTTTTCTCACAACTTCCAAGATGGCCCAAAACCCTTCCCAACTGAGAAAATTAAAGAAAGAAGACTGATCGCGCTTAAAAATGGCGTGGAAATGTGTAATGGATTCAATGTCCAACATTCACGCACTTCAAGCGTTAAGAAGAATGGGAATTAATTACAGTTCATCATTAATTTCCCTTTGTTTATATGGGCTCTAATGCCCTGACCGCGGGGATGCAGGTTATTTATATGAGTTTACAAAGTTTACAACTCCTCCCTCAAGTCTTAGATGTGATCTCAATTTGGAAAATACAAGAAAATGTACATAAAGTAGGAAAAAAAAGAAAAAAGAGGGAAAAATTGGGGTTACTGTGACCCGCAGTCACTGCGCCAAGCTAATGACCGTGGATCACTGTCATTGGCACTTGCCGGTCACCGTGACTCACAGTCACTGGCACCTGCCTGTGACCGTGGGCCACGGTCACTGGCAGACAGAGACTGTGAAGTCACTGTTTGCCTCCGTTTTTTGTGCTGTTTATACTGGTTCTTCCTCCAAACTTTTTTCAAGTGCTGAGACTCCGTTTTTATGACTTTTGGGGTGTTGAACAACCGTTGAGAAGATCGAATTCAACAATGGAATCGATTGAAAACTTTGGAATTCATCATTCATGTTTACGGACTATCTTTTGTTCAAGTCCGAAGAGGGTATCACAAGAAGCCAAAGTTGTGTTATTCTGAACCTATGGCTTTCAAGGAACAAAATGAGGCCCAAAGGGCCTTGTTCACAACCTTTGTGATGGCCAAGAAATCCTCCCGAATGAGAAAAACAAAGATGACAATGTCATCCTTCGAATAGTCGTTACTGCATGAACATGGTTTGTTCTTTAGTCACCCTCTCCATTCCTCCTCCTCTGAACCTTCTTGCTCACCTTCGTAATTGAGAAAAGGAGAGGAAAAATGACATGGAATGCTACTGTCCTTGCTTGAATGCTCTTGTGTTTTTTGAATTCTCTGTATGTTTACCCTGTGCGTTCACCCCTTCTCCTTCCATCAAACACTCCCCCTTTTATAGAGCCTTTAGGTGGTTTTTGGCAGTTCCAAGGAGTTGAGGGGAGTTGTGGAAAGTTACACTTCAAAGGGAAGTGGAGAAAAACCATCCAAAACCGTAGGAAACGTCCTTTGGGGGTCCGTGACCACAACCGCGGTCACGGACAAAGCCCAATTTTGAGCTTTTGCATTTGCGACCCGTTTTCACCTGTTTGGGGTCGAAATGGAGTCCCATCGCCACAAAACTTGGAGGGATGCTTATTGACACTATTTTGAGAGTGTCATAGAAGTTTTAGCTCATTTTGACCACCTGAAGTTGGTCAACTCCCTTGATGAACAAGCATGGTCACTCCCAAGGCCCATTTTTGGACTTTTGCATTTGTGAACCATTTTCACTTGTTTGAGGTCCGAACGAAGTCCAATCTCGAGGAAACTTGGACGGATGCTTCTTGACACTATTTTGTGTGTGTCATAGAAGTTTCAGCTGGTTTTAACCACCTGAAGTTGGTCAACTCCCTTGATGAACAGGCCGCGGTCACGGACAAGGCCCATTTTTGGACTTTTGCATTTGTGACCCATTTTCACCTGTTTGGGGTCCGAACGAAGTCCAATCCTCACAAAACTTGGAAGGATGCCTCATGACACTATTTTGAGTGTGTCATAGAAGTTTCATCTCACTTTGATCATCTGAAGTCGGTCAACTCCTTCATTGAATTGGCCGCGGTCACGGACAAGGCCCGTTTTCGGACTTTTGTATATGTGACCCGTTTTCGCCAATTTAGGGCCCGAACAATGTCTGATCGCCACAAAACTTGGAGGGTTGCTTCTTGACACTATTTTGAGCATGTCACAGAAGTGTTGACCTGTTTTGACTTTTAAAAGTTGGTCAACTCTCCAGTTGACTTTTTATGAAAGTGGGCCCTTGTCTCAGCTGTTTGAGGCCCAAATGACTTCGGTTTGGTTCGAAACTTAGAGGAACTGACATCAGGGATATCTTGGAGTATTCACCCAAATTTCATCAATTTTGGATATCAGAAAGCAGGACTTTGGTCAGTGACCCCATGGCTTGGGGGGGACCGACCCCAAGTTGACATGCTTGTGGCTTTTGGGTTCGATGATGTCTGTTCAACCCGAAATTTTGTAGGGCCTGTCTTGGGCATCATTTGAGCTTCCTCTGAGAGTTTCAGCTAATTTGATCTTCATGGGATGTCACTCTGCACAGGGGCCCACAGAGCATAGTATATGATCATCTGGACCAAATTTGGATCCAAAGATGTCCAACTGCTCTGAATCCTTGAGGAGTAGTCTTTAAATGTACTTGAAAGTATTTCGTTGAATAGGAGCTTGCTTCAACATGTGGAAGTGCCAAGTCCCGCAGTGATTCCCAAGGAGCTAGCAAAGAGTCTCTGAAGCTGATTTCAGCTGAGATGAGGTCCAAGTGCTTTGAAAACTTTGGAATTTTATTTTCCAAAGCTTGTAATGCCTTCGCTGCATTATTTGCAAAATTTTATGGGTCAACAAGTGCCCCCTCGAGGTACAATGATTATAGTGTGATAATCATTGTGCCTCGAAATAGCCAATCTGTGGGAATAATGAATGACCTGATGAAAAGACAGTTTGTCAAGGCAGGTTGTAGACCTAAACTTGGGATTTGAAATTTTTGATAAAAACCATGAAGGGTTTGATGATGGAATTTTGAAAAAAAAAATAAGAATTCTGAATTTCTTTGCCCTATTTTCATAGATATCAAAAGTAGCATCTCCATGGGGACTATGGGAACACCCACAAAGGAATCCCTTAGGTATTTAGAAGATTCAGAAGTTTATGAATTTTGTTTGGATTTTAGAAATGAAGTTGATTTTCTTTTGACCTATTTTTCACAGATATCCAGAGTGGCATCTCTGTGGGGATGTGGGGAACACCCACAAAAAAGAATCTTTGAGGTTTTAAGAAAATCAAAGGTTTTAGTTTAAAATAGATTTGGGTTCGGATTTTCATGGATTTTTGGTTCATTTTTAAAAATCAAAGTTTGGGTTTTGACTTGGCTTGACATGATTCAAAATGAGATGCAATTTTGAAAGAGATTGGCTTTTGGCTTTTGTAGATCTTGATCTAAAGCAATTTGAAATGACAAATTTGGCTCAAGATTGGGTTTGCCGCAAGATGAACTTAAAATTTGGATTAGGTTGGCTTTCAAGAAAACACAAATTTTTGTTTAGAGCAAAATGCCCAAAGTGGGTCCACTATGTTGTGTCTTGAGATAGAACTAGAACTTTGGCTGTGAAGACTATTACAACCATAGATCATCACATTGTAGCAACAGTTTTCATCCTTGAAAGATGATGTTCTGAAGCTTCGAGGCACCGTAGATGGCTTAAAAAAGTCTAGTTCAAAGAACCAGGCCTACGAAGAGTGCATTTTCGCCAAAGTAAAGGCGAAGCAAACAACCTTGAATAACTTCGTTTAATTCCTTGAAAGTGAAATGAGTATCAAATTGAATGAGATTGACGTTGATGTTGTTATCCTAGCTTATCCAAACTATAAAGGGCACGTTCTGAGGGAGGAGACTTGAGAAGTTCTTGGACTAGATTTTATCGCCGTAGCCTCTTGTATGACTTTTTTATCTTGATCAGCCTAGGTGGCCATGTATACATTGACTTCATTCTTTGTACTTAAACATCAAATGAATATCAACGGAAAAACTTCCTTTTTCTCCATTTTGTCATTGGTATGGGTGTTTGGTTTGATTTTTTGTGGATGTTTGATGTGGTTTATGTGGATGGTTTGTTTGGTTTGGTTTTCTCAGACTTGTATGAGGGTGGAATTTGCGATCTTTTGGATCCACAAATCGAAAATAAGGGAGTCATATAGGTGGACGTTATCTGGTGCCCATGTGTGAGGCTTTCTCCAGGGTCCATGACTCGATCATTTTGGTGTCGAAAGGGGTCAAAGAAAGTGGATGTTATCCGGTGCCCATGTGTGAGGCTTTCCCCGGGATCCTTGACTTATTCCTTAGGACAAAGATTTGGTTATGGTTTTTGTTTAGATTTTGGTTATACAGGGTCTGCAAAAAGAAATATAACCAAAGGTAGTCATATAGGGTCTACAAAAAGACTTGTTCTATACAACTAAGGATTAGCTATATGGGGTCTGTAAAAAGACTTATTCCACATAGCTGAGTTTTGATATATAGGGTCTGCAAAAAGACTTAATCTATATAGCAGGATGTTACAAGGGGTCTTGTAAGGACATTATCCAAGTAACAAAGGTTTGACTAGAAGGGTCAAAGGACTTGATCCTCGCAGTCATTTTATACAAATCTAAGGGATTTTGGTTACGAGTCATAGGTTATGAGGCTCGAAACCAGAGGATTTTGATTTTGGTTAGGGGTGAGAATGTACACTGTAACACTCCGATCCCCTTTGAGCCGGATTAGTGGCTCATTAGTATGTTTTTCTGTTATTTTATTCTTTCGGACTTGGTTTTGGGTTTTGGATAGGTAGTTGAGTAACCTTTGACCTGAGATAGGTAGTTCTAAGCCCTTTTTTCGTAATTTTGCTTTTGTTTTGAGTGCATCATCTTTGCATCATCTTGGTGTCAGCACACGTATTTTGTTGAGCTCGTTAGTTTCCGTAACTGTTTCAGACCCATTTGGAGCCAATTAGAGAAGCTGGACCCCGTGTGACTTGATTTGTAAATAACCAACTTCTTTGGGACTGTGTTTTAAACTTCCAGAAACTATATAATCAGTCAGCTCCCAGATGTCCAACTCCCTGCTCATTTGGCTTCAACGTGCATGCAAGACAACGCCAGAAGAAGCCACGTTCATTTCTCTCTTCTCTTCTCTTCACCACTTCTCTGAAATCTCTGGGTTAGTGTTGGATGCCCATCGATTGGGTTCTCTCCCTCTCATCTCTGTATGTGCTGTGATAATTCTTTGTCCTTGTTTGGGTAAGTGGGTTCTTCCTTCTTCTTCTCCAATTGCATCTCTCCTTCTCTGATTTCGGTGTCCTCATCTCATGCATGTGTTGTTTCTTTGATTTGCTTTGATTTTAGTTGATTTGGAGCTTGATTCAGTGGATTGACAGAGTTTTGAGGCAAGTAAAAGTACAGGATTGTTTAACACATATGGGTGTTTTGTTTGACTGCTTTGATTCATCCTTATTCTCTGTATAAAATGTTCTACAACCAATTTCTAAGATGTTAGGATCAGATGAGCTTGTTTGGGAGACATTTCTGTACTAAATTCCCGTTTCTGTACTCAACCCGATTCGTTTCTGTATTGTACGGCTAAGCCGTAACTTTGTACGGCTAAGCCGTAACTTTGTACGGCTCAAACTCCAGAGACTTGAAATTTACCTTTTGTTCTACGGCTAGGCTACGGCTGAGCCGTAGATTGTCCTACAGCTGAGCCGTAAGCTAGCCGTGACCTAACCGTAACTAAGCCGTGAATTAAATCTTTGATCAGTCAAAACTTTTCCGATACAGTACTCCTACGGTGGGGCTACGGCTAAGCCGTGGATTGCTACGGCCAAGCCGTGGATTGGTCTACGGCTAAGCCGTATACTGAACCGTAGCTCAGCCGTAAAAGGTATCAGATCAGAGGTGGAAGATGACCAGTTTAGCTGTGTTTTGAAGGGAACCGCGGTTGAGCCGTAGTGCATGCTATGGCTAGCCCATATGATGTCTTCGGCTAAGCCGTAGGTCACCCATGGCTAAACCATAAGGCATGGCAAATCTGAAATAAAACTTAGGATAATGGTGTGACTTTGTAGGGCTTATATACAAGGAACCACACACGTAAACCGGCCCAATGGATTCTTTGGACCACATGAATAGTCTGTTAGGCTGTGACTTATTCATGTGAGCGTTGATTCACTGTTAAGCACCTCCCCATGGGTGTTGGTTTAAGGGACTTCGGTGCACGTGAAGATTACATTGCAACACTAGGATGGCAACGGTGCATTGAATAACTTAAAACTACATCAACATGCACGGTTAGTGACAGTGAACAACTAGATTAGGGTTGGCTTGTAATTGACCTTGGTTCCGTCTTGATCCAAGATGCATTGCTTATAGTTTTGCCCTCTATTCTGTTAATCTATGTTCATGCATTTCAAGATTCTTCTGTTTTCGTCTTGTACATCTGTTTAGACTTCGTTCTGTATTATGCTCTATGCTCGGTGCTTTGACTCAGTCTATGCTATGCTCTGTATATTTCTGGCTTTGTATATCTCTGATTTAGTTGGGTATTCCCTGGTGGCTCTGCCCAGAGATTAAAACGTGAGGATAAGATCCGGTCCTTGTCATCGGTGAGTCCAAAGCGGATAATCTCCCTTTTTTTGGATTTGATTTCATTGGTATTAGTCTGGCTCTACTCAGCCTCAGCCCTAGGATGCCCGACGGGGTTACCTCTGGCTTAGATCTCTGTATCTCTGTATCACTGCAGTGTTGCTTTGTCTTGGGACCCCGGAACCCAGGAAACTGAGACCCACTTGTACCCTGGCCCAGTCAGTGGTGTTCTCCTCTGCTCTGCTTTGCTTTGCTTTCTATTGGAGAGAATATGGTTAACATAGTAGCCACTTAGTTCAGTATTTCTATGCTTTGATTCACATATCATGCTTTACTTCTATGCACGATTTGCTTAGCATACTAATATGAAACTCTGTATTTAATCTTCTGTCATTATTCGATTTGCTACTTGAGTGTTTCATCCCTGTTACTTGTATTTGCTGGATCGTTGTATTCATTTGTGTTGTCTGTGGTGTTGCAAGCACAGATCCCTTGCCCAGCTCCCTGGCGGTCGAGGAGGCTGCAGGGCCGAGTTTAGAGGCACCCTCCGATTTGGCAGAGTGGGCCTGATCACCTCTGCCGAGTGCGTACATGCATATCATCAGGGGCCTAGTTGTTTGGTTTTTGAGATTTTGTATTTTGGCACTTTGGACTTTGTACTCTGTATTATTTGTACATCTTGATTTTGTCGTGTACCCAGACTTGTCTCTGGTTTTTCCCGTATCCAGTATTGTATTTAGCTTTATCTTTTCCGTTCCACATTTGTTTTGGCTTCCGCTTTTCCTTTGTTGCTTGCTATGATATGTACAGCTTCCGCGTACGCTTAGTTCGCACATGTTAGATCCCTTGTGTGTGTGCATCTGGACTGGGTGTGGATGCATGTGCACGGGAGTACGTGTGTCACTGGTTTAGCTTTTCGCTAACCCCCGATTTCTGGGCTCGGGTCGTGACATACGTATTGTATGGTATCAGAGCATGCTAGTTATAAGCATGTAGGCATCTAAGATCGTGGGGAGATAACGCTATCAACTATTTGACTCGAAGTCTAATATGTTGACTCTTGGGATTTGACTAACTCAGGGCATTTTATATTTGTGTGCTGTGTTTCTTTTCCTTTTACAGGATGGCATCAGGATCAGGATCTCGGGATGAGAATCAACAGGGCCATAACGGTGATAGTGGATCGTTACCCCCACATATAAGTAGTGAGGAGCGTATGATGATGATAATGCAGTCTATGCAGTCATTGCAGGCCCAGATGGCATCCATGGTGGATAGGCAGAGTCAGGCTGCTGCGTCAACATCACCTCGTGTGGACTAGCAAGTGATCTTCCAGCCCAAGGAAGCAGATCCAAATGCTCTTTTTGATAAGTTCCGTAAGCGAGGGGCGACTGAGTTCCATGGGATAGAGGATGCATTGCAGGCTGAGCAATGGTTGGAACAGACTGAAGAGCTATTTGATACAATTGTGTGTAGCAACAAACAGAAAGTAATACTCACAGCCTCTATGCTTCGGAGTGTAGCCAAGACATGGTGGAGGAGTGTCAAGAGCTCATTCCAGACTATGCCCAGTGCCACAGTTTGGGAGACCTTCAAGCAGCAATTCCGTCGGAAGTTCATGCCTCTCCATATTCAGCGAGCCAAGGAAGTGGAATTCTTCAACCTTCAGCAGAGACAGACATCAGTTGCAGATTATGTACACAAGTTTACAGAGCTGTCTCACTTTGCAGAGGACATGGTGAACACTGAGCATAAGAAGGTGACTCGCTTCGTCAACGACCTGAACCCGAGGCATAAACGCCACGTGGTTGCCTGTATGTGGCCGGCTACCTTGGATGACGTTATTGACAGGGCCTATGATGCAGAGGCCATATTTGAGGAGGAGCGAACTGAGGCTAAGAGGGCGGCAGGTTCCAGTGGCAGAAGTCAGTTCCAGAAGAAGTTCAAGGGTAAGCAGGGTAGTTCGAGCAGTACTCAGGTGGTTTGTGGTCACTGTGGGAAGGATCACCCAACAGACAGATGTTGGAGGAAGAGTGGGGCTTGTTTCGGTTGTGGCTCCACGGACCACAAGTGGGCCCAATGCCCGAAGTTTCAGTCCTCTCCTCAGACGAGATCTGCAGGATCTACAGTGCAGGGCAAATCTCAGCCAGCTCGCCCAGCCCAGAAGCAGAACCGCCAGACAGCCCAAGCCTATGCTGCTACGCATGAGGGCGCGGAGGAGGCTACGGTCGTGGAAGGTAAAATTTTAATTTCTGATGCTGAAGCTTTAGCCTTATTTGACTCCGGGTCTATGCGTTCGTACGTAGCACCCCATTTTGCTGTGCAGCTTCGACAGCGACCCACGCCGCTCCCATACTTGTTGCTAGTATCCACTCCGGTTGGTAAGCGGGTGGAGTGCAGTGTTTTCTACCCTCAGTGTGATGTGCGGATAGCTGGTCATCAGCTCCCGGTAGACCTCGTGTTGCTCACGACACTGGATTTTGATGTGATTCTTGGTATGGACTGGCTTACGAGATATCATGCTTGTATCAATTGTTACAGCAAAGCTATCTATTTTGATCTGGGCAGCGGATTTCGATTTGAGGGCAGCCAGACGAAGTGCCCAAGGCGTGTGATATCTGCTTGTAAAGCAGACAGGATGCTTCGTAGGGGATGTGAGGGATTTCTTGCATTCATTTCAGAGAAGAAGGATCAGCGACAACTCAGTGAGATCCCAGTAGTCAGCGAGTTTCCGGATGTCTTTCCGGAGGAGGTGCCAGAGTTGCCACCCGTTCGAGAGGTAGAGTTCTCGATCGACATGATGCCAGGAACAGCACCCATCAGTAGAGCTCCATATCGTATGGCACCTGCAGAGTTGTTGGAATTGAAGAAACAGTTGCAGGATCTGTTGGATAAAGGGTTCATACGCCCAAGTGTTTCACCTTGGGGAGCTCATGTATTGTTTGTTAAGAAGAAGGATGGCAGTTTCCGGATGTACATTGACTACAGACAGTTGAACAAAGTGACCATCAAGAACAAATATCCATTGCCTAGGATCGATGAGTTGTTCGATCAGCTTCAGGGTGCAGCTTACTTCTCGAAGATTGACTTGAGGTCAGGGTATCACCAGCTCCGAGTGAAGGATGAGGATGTTCCTAAGACAGCTTTCAGGACTCGGTATGGACACTACGAGTTCCTTGTCATGCCATTTGGTTTGACGAATGCACCCGCAGCTTTTATGGCATTGATGAATAGGGTGTTTACTTCCTTTTTGGACCAGTTTGTTGTGGTCTTCATCGATGATATATTGGTATATTCAAAGACTACTGAGGAGCACTCAGACCATCTGAGGAAAGTATTGCAGCTGCTTAAAGATCACAAGTTGTATGCAAAGTTGTCTAAGTATGATTTCTGGCTAGAGCAAGTTGCATTTCTGGGTCATAAGATATCTAGAGAGGGATTGATGGTGGATCCGACTAAGATTGAGGCAGTAGTCCATTGGCCCTGTCCTAGATCAGTGACAGAGATTCGGAGCTTTCTGGGATTGGCGGGATATTACCGCAGGTTCGTGCAGGACTTCTCGAAGATCTCAGCCCCGCTGACTCAGTTGACTCGGAAGAAGGTCCCATATGAGTGGACAGAGAAGTGTGAGCGTAGTTTTCAGATGTTGAAAGAAAAGCTCACTACAACGCCAGTGTTGACTCTCCCGGATGGTAGTGAGGGATTCGTGATTTATTCCGATGCCTCTCGAGTTGGACTAGGCTGTGTACTGATGCAGAATCAAAAAGTGATTGCCTATGGATCCAGACAGCTGAAAGAGCATGAGAAGAACTATGCCACACATGACTTGGAGCTAGCAGCCATTGTATTTGCACTAAAGTTGTGGCGGCATTACCTGTACGGTGTGAAGTTCGAGGTCCATCCCGATCATCACAGTCTGCAGTATTTGTTCGACCAGCATGACTTGAATATGAGGCAGCGAAGGTAGTTGGAGTTCATCAAGGATTACGACTTTCCGATCAAGTACCACCCAGGCAAGGGGAATGTGGTTGCAGATGCGCTCAGCAGGAGAACAGACAGTCTTCAGGTGTTGGCAGGATTCTATATGCTGGTACATGATCAGCCTGTTGAGGTTCGGATGGTAGATGAATTGGTGGCATTAGCTACTACTGTCGTGTTTCAGCCTGAGGTGATTCAGCAGATCAAGGATCGCCAGTTTGAGGACCCCCTTTTGGTGACTTTCAGAGATCGGATTGCAGAACGACCAGATTTCAACTTGGTAGACGGAGTTTTGTACTTCAGGAATAGATTGTGTGTTCCCGCTGTGGATGAGCTGAAAGAAAAGTTGATGACAGATGCGCATGAAGCCCGTTATGCAATGCACCCAGGGAGTACGAAGATGTACCGGAACTTGAAAGATAGATTTTGGTGGAACAATATGAAGCGGGAGATCGCAGGGTTCGTAGCTCGATGTTTGACCTGTCAGAGGGTGAAAGCTGATCATCAGTGACCTCCAGGATCATTACATCCCTTGCACACTCCGCAGTGGAAGTGGGAGCACATTACCATGGATTTCGTCTCCGGTTTTCCACCGACCAGTCGAAAGAATAATGCGATCTGGGTAATAGTGGACAGACTGACGAAGTCAGCACATTTCCTTCCGTTCAAGAAAGGGATGACATTCACAGAGATGGCCAGGAAGTTTGTTGACGAGATAGTCAAATTGCATGGCACCCCAATATCGATTGTGTCTAATCGCGACAGTCGTTTTGTGTCTTCGTTCTGGAGAGCATTTCAGGAAGCTATGGGCACGAAGTTAAGCTTTAGTACGGCATACCACCCTCAGACTGATGGGCAGTCGGAGCGTACCATTCAGACGTTGGAGGATATGCTCAGAGCGAGCGTGCTGAACTTTGAGAAGGAATGGGATATGCATCTGGCATTGTGTGAGTTTGCCTACAACAACAGCTTCCACGAAAGCATTGGTATGGCACCATATGAGGCTCTATACGGACGCAAGTGCAGAACCCCTATGTGCTGGGAAGAGGTAGGAACAAGAAGTTTTCATGGTCCGACAATCATTGCTGAGACGACAGAGAAAGTGCAGAAAGTGATAGAGAATTTGAAGATTGCTCGATCCAGGCAGAATAGCTACGCGGATACTCGGAGGAGACCGTTGGCATTCCAAGTCGGAGATTGGGTATTTCTTAAAGTTTCTCCGATGAAGGGCACGGTACAGTTTGGTCAGAAGGGCAAGTTAGCTCTGAGATATGTGGGACCGTTCGAAGTCAAGAGCCGAGTTGGAGATTTAGCTTATCACTTGACGCTTCCAGTTGAGTTCTCCGGTGTTCACGATGTATTCCATGTGTCGATGCTCCATAAGTACGTGCCAGATCCGAGCCATGTGATTCGCTACGATGATATTCAGATTCAGCCTAATGCAACTTACGTTGAGCGTCCGCTTTGCATCGTTGGCACACGAGAGCAGATTCTCCATACCAGGACTATCAGAGGGGTTAAAGTGTTGTGGGAGCATCATGGTCCAGATGAGGCTACATGGGAGCTAGAGGAGCAGCTAACGCGCCAGTACCCACAGCTATTTGCGCAGGTAGTGGTCATTCCGAGGACGGAATGATTCCTAGTGGGGGAGGATGTAACACTCCGATCCCCTTTGAGCCGGATTAGTGGCTCATTAGTGTGTTTTTCTGTTGTTTTATTCTTTCGGACTTGGTTTTGGGTCTTGGATAGGTAGTTGAGTAACCTTTGACCTGAGATAGGTAGTTCTAACCCTTTTTTCGTAATTTTGCTTTTGTTTTGAGTGCATCATCTTTGCATCATCTTGGTGTCAGCACGCATATTTTGTTGAGCTCGTTAGTTTCCGTAACTCTTTCAGACTCATTTGGAGCCAATTGGAGAAGCTGGACCCCGTGTGACTTGATTTGTAAATAACCAACTTCTTTGGGACTGTGTTTTAAACTTCCAGAAACTATATAATGAGTTAGCTCCTAGATGTCCAACTCCCTGCTCATTTGGCTTCAACGTGCATGCAAGACAACGCCAGAAGAAGCCATGTTCATTTCTCTCTTCTCTTCTCTTCACCACTTCTCTGAAATCTCTGGGTTAGTGTTGGATGCCCATCGATTGGGTTCTCTCCCTCTCATCTCTGTCTGTACTGTGATAATTCTTTGTCCTTGTTTGGGTAAGTGGGTTCTTCCTTCTTCTTCTCCAATTGCATCTCTCCTTATCTGATTTCGGTGTCCTCATCTCATGCATGTGTTGTTTCTTTGATTTGCTTTGATTTTAGTTGATTTGGAGCTTGATTCAGTGGATTGACAGAGTTTTGAGGCAAGTAAAAGTACAGGATTGTTTAACACATATGGGTGTTTTATTTGACTGCTTTGATTCATCTTTATTCTCTGTATAAAATGTTCTACAGCCAATTTCTAAGATGTTAGGATCAGATGAGCTTGTTTGGGAGACATTTCTGTACTAAATTCCCGTTTCTGTACTCAACCCGATTCGTTTCTGTATTGTACGGCTAAGCCGTAACTTTGTACGGCTCAAACTCCAGAGACTTGAAATTCACCTTTTGTTCTACGGCTAGGCTACGGCTGAGCCGTAGATTGTCCTACGGCTGAATCGATTTCTGTACTAATATGAAACTCTGTATTTAATCTTCTGTCATTATTCAATTTGCTACTATGAGTGTTTCATCCCTGTTACTTGTATTTGCTGGATCGTTGTATTCATTTGTGTTGTCTGTGGTGTTGCAAGCACAGATCCCTTGCCCAGCTCCCTGGCGGTCGAGGAGGCTGCAGGGCCGAGTTTAGAGGCACCCTCCGATTTGGCAGAGTGGGCCTGATCACCTCTGCCGAGTGCGTACATGCATATCATCAGGGGCCTAGTTGTTTGGTTTTTGAGATTTTGTATTTTGGCACTTTGGACTTTGTACTCTGTATTATTTGTACATCTTGATTTTGTCGTGTACCCAGACTTGTCTTTGGTTTTTCCCGTATCCAGTATTGTATTTAGCTTTATCTTTTCCGTTCCGCATTTGTTTTGGCTTCCGCTTTTCCTTTGTTGCTTGCTATGATATGTACAGCTTCCGCGTACGCTTAGTTCGCACGTGTTAGATCCCTTGTGTGTGTGCATCTGGACTGGGTGTGGATGCACGTGCACGGGAGTACGTGTGTCACTGGTTTAGCTTTTCGCTAACCCCCGATTTCTGGGCTCGGGTCGTGACATACACTGTACATGGTTTGGGTACATTGTACATGGTTTGGGTGTACCAATGACATTCAAATATAGTATTTCTTGAAAAGTTTTCCATTGATAAACATCATGCATCTGTCTCCTTCGAGTGTGAGGAGTGCGTGTGCACCATTGGAGTAAACCTTGTAGACAATAAAAGGTCCTTCCCATTTGACTTCAAATTTGCCTTTTGACATGTGTGTGGAGAACATCTGCCTTTTGACTGCAAGGACTAAGTCTCCTTTCTTGTAAACTCTGTATTTGACCTTCTTGTCGAAAGATCCGACCATACGAGTTTGATACAATTCGATGCTTTGTCGAGCAGCAAGCCTTTTCTCATCAAGGCTCTCTAGCTCTTGGAGTCCGAGCTTGGTATTCTTTTCTCCAGTGTATTTGTTCATCATAGCTACCCGAAGAGAAGGAAGTTGAATTTATAAGAGTATCACGGCTTCATAGCCATAAACCAAGGAATATGATGTTGATTTGGTCGGACCACGAACAGTAGTTCTATATGCCCACAATGCTTCAGGAAGTTTGGTACTCCAACTTTTTTGTTGCCAGAGACCATTTTCTTCAAAATTTTGCAAATAGTTTTGTTGAAGGCTTCAGCAAGTCCATTAGCTACAGTGTTATATGCCTTGGAGGGACAGCATTGGATTTTGCATTTGTCACAGAATCTGTAGAACTTATCTTTGTTGAACTGAGGACCATTATCATGGTGTAGATGTTTAGGTACCCCAAAACGACAAATGATGTGAGTCTTCAAGAAGTAGAGGATTGTATCTGTTTTGACATTTTGATGTCTTGGAATGTGGTGAAATTCGATTAGCACAAATCTCTCCTTTATTTCATAAGCTTTGTTGAAGAAAGGAAGCATGTCCGGTTTCTTCACTTTATATTCGAGATTCATTTATTTGATTGCAAGTTGTGAATCTCCATATAGTGATACCAAATTCCAAGGTTAGCTCGAGACCCATTATCAATGTCGTATACTCCACCACATTATTTGAACATGACTTGATTGATGAGAAGGAGTGAGGGACGTGGAATCTTTCTGGGCTACATAAAAGGATCCCAACCCTGGAAACTAGATCTTCAAATTCATTTGTCCTGGAAGCTCCATCAAAGTGTGTGATCTAATGTAAGTTTAGATCAATAGTGGGTTTCCATATTTGTTCAATGAAGAAAACTGGTTCATCAAGAAGATTGTCTCTGAATTCAGAATTCTCTGAAAGTATGTGTTCTACTAGGAAGTCAGCAAGAGCTTGTCCTTTCAGTACCTTTATAGCAGTATATCTAACGTCATATTGAGAGAAAATAATAGATCATTTTGATAGACGATCACCCACTGCACCAGCCTTTGTCACAAATGCCTTCAGTGGATTGGAAATAATATAGTGGTGTAGTTTCCTCGTTTTTCTTTTAACTTGGCAATGCCCCCAGAGAGTGATCAAGAGCTCGAATGTAGAGGATGAGAGGTTTGCCTGGAATTGAGGCTGAAAGGATTTATTGGTTTATGAGACACCATTTGATATTTTCACAAGCTTTATCCTACACAAATGCAATTCCTATCTTCATGAGTCTGGATAATGCTCTACGCTTCTCAGATAAGTTTGAGATGAACCGACAAATGTAGGTAAGTCTGCCCTGCAATCCTTTGAGTTATTTAAGAGTTCTCAAAGAAGGCATCTTCAACATAGCTTTGACTTTGACTGATTTCTTTGAGGGTCAGTTCTGCATCAGTGGCAACTTCAACCAATCAGGCCAGAGACTTAGTTTTATGACTAAGTATGATAGCCTTGATTTCTGGTCGCAAATTGGTTTTGCACATTTCGGTTGTTACCCTTTGAGATGGTTGCTCCAAGCATTTATAGGATAATGCTCTCCATCTATTGATAAAGGCCTGTGCAGTTTCGTTATCTCCCTGCCTTGTGCTACTGAGCATAACAAAGGTGACTGTTTGATCCTCCTCCTGAAAATGGAGTAAGAACTTCTCTTATGTGATGGGCCATGTCATGAAGGAGAGTTCTGGTAACTGCTTGTACCAATCGAAGGCGACTCTTTTCAATGTGCCGACGAATAGTCTTATTTTTAGTGCATCTAACTCTAGTAGGCTTCCTAGGAGTGATTTGAAATGCACAATATGCTGATATGCTGACCCCTTCCCAAGGTATGGTTGGAAAGTCGGAAGTTTATAATCTGGTGGAAATGGAACCAGATCAAATTTTGGAGGATACTTAGGTGTAATACCTTTCTTTTTCATCCTGGTCTCCACTTTTGATTTTGTCAGTATCTCTTCAACTTCTTTAAAGGTTACATGTTTTTCAAGATCTGCATGATGACCAAGGATTGATGAATAATGACCACTAGTAAAACCTGCAGCTATTACCTTGTTTGTCAGGGACTTAAATTGAGCTGTGAGAAGGTCAATTTTAGTGGCATTCTTCATAATCATTGCTTGTTCTCTTCTGTTGGCAAAAAGAAGATTTATTTGAGCTTCAACCGGACCACCTAGCTTATCTGTTAAGATTTTCAATTGGGCAGTTAAGTGGTCGATCATAGCTCCTTGTTGTTTGACAATATCACTGATATTGTCATTTTCATTTTTACCAGCATATTCTTCGTCAGCATCTTTACTTCCACTAGCATCGTCATTTCCATCTTTGCCAGTTCCACTCCCTTCAGCCATAAACACAGTGTACTGACGGGGATAGGATGATGCTAATGCCTGAGGAGTGGATTGACTATCTTTTATATTCAAGATAATGATAGGATCATCATCAGAATTAGTTTCGACATGACCTTTAGAAGTACTGCTTGAATGGGAGTCTGAATCAGACCCCTATGATTGAGTCCGAGTCATACTCTGAGTAATTCTTCGAATTGAACTTGGCACGACCATGTAAGACGAGGTCAAGTCCGGTTCATCTTTTTTAATCACCCATTTCCGAGTGATCTTGCGCTGCGATAGCTTCGGAGTTTGGTTATTGCAGTGGGCTAAAGCTTTCTTCTTGATTTGGTTAGCCATCCGGACTGCCAAGGCTTGATCTTTAAACCTGACAACCAGTGGCCTAGAAGTACTAGCAACTCGTTCCCAATCCATGGAATCGGAAATAGAAAGTGAAAGGATGTTAATAGCACCCCTCTTATTCTTTTTCTTTTGCTCCTTCTTTTGTTGGAGCGAATCCTTAAAACGAGCGAGATCAGTCAAGTTATTGATGACCAATCGCTCAGCTTGCTTTTTGTCTTTAGCGCCATGTGATAAGCCCTGGGGTGAAGATGGCAGGGATGGTGCCACAATGATAGAGGGTAGACACCTCCTGCCAAACCTCCGTCCTTTTTTTTGAGTTAGAAGGTAAAAGGTATTCCCTTCAAGTGTGGCAAAGGGTTTGTTCTCAGCCTTATTGGATTTTGGAGTGTGTGCTTGAGGTAACCACGTGATGTATCTTGGGATGGATGCACCTTTCTGGGCCTTTTTACGAGTCAGGAACTGCCGGAGGTCCTTTGGTGTTTGCTTGGTAACGACCCGTTGTTTGGGCCGAGTAGGTGATGACTTTAAGCATTGAGAAGTAACTGAATGTGACTTGCCAAGTGTCACCGACTTATGATCCGTGAACCGAACCTATCTTGCCCCCAGATGAGGCTTGGTGATATGAAGCTTACATCCTTCTGACTTCAGCTTGTGATTTGGTTCCTCCTGAATCTTGTTGAAAACTCCAAATGGGTTCTGGGTATATTTGGAAACCCAGGATTTAGGAGTTTCAGTCTTCTTGATGGATTTAGGGGTCACTAATGACCCATTTGGATCAGCCGAAGTCATGGTGCCCATTGGAGTAGAGAGTCCTTGGAGGACTCAGACTCTCGACGTAGGGGCAGTCGAGTCCATTCGAGCCTTTTTCGGTGCTCTTGCAGTTGGTTTGTTTTGGGTCATGGAGATTTCAAAGAGCCTCTCCTTGGCCTCATCAAAAGTGATGGTTAGGAAACCCATGATATCTCTGCAAAAAGAAGTCCAGTGGACTATATTAGTGGTACAACCTAACATGGCTACCTCTTGGGCTAGCCGGAATGGTTTATAGATGCCATCTGAACCAACATGGTTTTGAACCGAAATGGTTAGATATAGGCATAAATCCCATCTCATTGTGCTATGCTGACTGTCCTAACTGTTAGAATTTTGGCAGCATTTTGGGACCATATAGTCAGGCTTAAAAGCATGCTAAGCTGACTAGACCTGGCTACTGCAATGTTAGCAGTATGTCCGGGCCATCTGTGTCAGTCTTATAAGCAAGAGAGGGTTGGATTTAATCAAAGGGATAGGGCCTACAAGATCGAGCCTGCACCACTACCACAATGATCAAACAGGATCCATCAGTGCATGACGCTGGACAGTGCATAATTGCAATGTCGTTGGTCTAATCACTGATTTAATAAAACATTTATTTGGGTCAAAGCCCCATGGACTGAATCATCACTTTTCTAAAGCATGAAAGGGTGTGATTTGGTCCATGCACATCAAGGTGCAAGTTCCCTCAACTAAATCTTCTAATTAATTGGCAAAAGTATGCACTTCGAGGTGCCTAATGCCTTCATTTGAATGATAAAAGAATGCACTTCAAGGTGCAAAATTTCTTCATTAATGTTTCTAAACCCATCGTAGACATCAAGGTCTTGCATGGGTGTCTTCAAAGGCCAAACAAGCCATTTTTAGCAATAAAATAGGTCAGTGACCGTGACCCACGGTCACTGCCCATTTTCCATTGATTCCCTCGGTCACAGCACATTTTACACGCTTTCCCGCGGTCACAGCACTTTTCAGCACAACAGCAGCACTTTTCAGTGCAACAGGAGCACTTTTCAGCAATTTTCAGCACTTTTCATGCATTTTTTAACCAAATTAATCACAAATTAGGGCAAGAAATCCCCACAGACGGCGCCAATCTTCTAATCGCTCTTAAAAATGGCGTGGAAATGTGTAATGGATTCAATGTCCAACATTCACGCACTTCAAGCGTTAAGAAGAATGGGAATTAATTACAGTTCATCATTAATTTCCCTTTATTTACATGGGTTCTAATGCCCTGACCGCGGGGATGCAAGTTGTTTACATGAGTTTTCAAAGTTTACAACCCCTCCTTTAAGTCTTAGATGTGATCCCAATTTGGAAAATACAAGAAAATGTACATAAAGTAGGAAAAAATGCAAAAAAGAGGGAAAAAATGGGGTAATCGTGACCCGCGGTCACTGCCCCAGGCCAATGACCGAGGGTCACGGTCACTGGCAGACAGTGGCCGTGAAGTCACTGTTCGCCTTCGTTTTTTATGCTATTTGTGCTGACAGTGGCCGTGAAGTCACTGTTCGCCTTCGTTTTTTATGCTATTTGTGCTGACTCTTCTTCCAAACTTTTTTCAAGTGCTGAGACTTCGTTTTTATGACTTTTGAGGTGTTGAACAACCATTGAGAAGATCGAATTCAATCATGGAATCGATTGAAAACTTTGTAATTCATCATTCATGTTTACGGACTATCTTTTGTTCAAGTCCGAAGAGGGTATCACAAGAAGCCAAAGTTGTGTCATTCTGAACCTATGGCTTTCAAGGAACAAAATGAGGCCCAAAGGGCCTTGTTTACAACCTTTGTGATGGCCAAGAAACCCTCCCGAATGAGAAAAATAAAAATGACAACGTCATCCTTCGAATAGTCGTTACTGCATGAACATGGTTTGTTCTTTAGTCACCCTCTCCATTCCTCCTCCTCTGAACCTTCTTGCTTACCTTCGTAATTGAGAAAAGGAGAGGAAAAATGACATGGAATGCTACTGTCCTTGCTTAAATGCTCTTGTGTTTTTCAAATTCTCTGTATGTTTACCATGTGCGTTCACCCCTTCTCCTTCCATCAAACACTCCCCCTTTTATAGAGCCTTTAGGTGGTTTTTGGCAATTCCAAGGACTTGAGGGGAGTTGTGGGAAGTTACACTTCAAAAGGAAGTGGAGAAAAACCATCCAAAACCGTAGGAAACGTCCTTTGGGGGTCCATGACCACAGCCGCGGTCACGGACAAAGCCCAATTTTGAGCTTTTGCATTTGCGACCCGTTTTCACCTGTTTCGGGTCGAAACGAAGTCCCATCGCCACAAAACTTGGAGGGATGCTGATTGACACTATTTTCAGAGTGTCATAGAAGTTTTAGCTCATTTTGACCACCTGAAGTTGGTCAACTCCCTTGATGAACAGGCCGCGGTCACTCCCAAGGCCCATTTTTGGACTTTTGCATTTGTGACCCATTTTCACCTGTTTGAGGTCCGAACGAAGTCCAATCTCGAAGAAACTTGGACGGATGCTTCATGACACTATTTTGAGTGTGTCATAAAAGTTTCAGCTGGTTTTAACCACCTGAAGTTGGTCAACTCCCTTGATGAATAGGCCGCGGTCACTCCCATGGCCCATTTTTGGACTTTTGCATTTGCAACACGTTTTCACTTGTTTGGGGCCCAAACGAAGTCCAATTGCCACGAAACTTGGAGGGATACTTTTTGGCACTATTTTGAGTGTGACATAGAAGTTTTGTCTTGTTTTGACCACCTGAAGTTGGTCAACTCCCTTGATGAACAGGCCGTGGTCACTCCCAAGGCCCATTTTTGGACTTTTGCATTTGTGACCCATTTTCACCTGTTTGGGGTCCGAACGAAGTCCAATCTTGACGAAACTTGGAAAGATGCTTCTTGACTCTATTTTGAGTGTGACATAGAAGTTTTGTCTTGTTTTGACCAGCTGAAGTTGGTCAACTCCCTTGATGAACGGGCCGCGGTCACCGACAAGGCCCATTTTTGGACTTTTGCATTTGTGACCCATTTTCACCTGTTTGGGGTCCGAACGGAGTCCAATCCTCATGAAACTTAGAGGGATGCCTCTTGACACTATTTTGACTGTGTCATAGAATTTTCAGCTCACTTTGACCGTCTGAAGTTGGGCAACTCCTTCATTGATTGGGCCACGGTCACAGATAAGGCCCGTTTTCGGACTTTTGTATATGTGACCCGTTTTCGCCAGTTTAGGGCCCGAATAATGTCTGATCGCCACAAAAGTTGGAGGGTTGCTTCTTGACACTATTTTGAGCATGTCACAGAAGTTTTGACCTGTTTTGACTTTCAAAAGTTGGTCAACTCTCCAGTTGACTTGTTATGAAAGTGGGCACTTGTCTCAGCTGTTTGAGGCCCAAATGACTTCGGTTTGGTTCGAAACTTGGAGGAACTAACATCAGGGATATCTTGGAGTATTCACCCAAATTTCATCAATTTTGGATATTAGGAAGCAGGACTTTGGTCAGTGACCCCATGGCTTGGGGGGGACCGACCCCAGGTTGACATGCTTGTGGCTTTTGGGTTCGATGATGTCTGTTCAACCCAAAATTTTGTAGGGCATGTCTTGGGCATCATTTGAGCTTCCTCTGAGAGTTTCAGCTAATTTGATCTTCATGGGATGTCACTCTGCACAGGGACCCACAGAGCATAGGATATAATCATCTGGACCAAGTTTGGATCCAAATGATGTCCAACTGCTCTGAATCCTTGAGGAGTAGTCTTTAAATGTACTTGAAAGTATTTCGTTGAATAGGAGCTTGCTTCAACATGTGGAAGTGCCAGGTCCCGCAGTGATTCTCAAGGAGCTAGTAAAGAATCTTTGAAGCTGATTTCAGCTGAGATGAGGTCCAAGTGCTTTAAAAACTTTGGAACTTTATAATCCAAAGCTTGTAATGCCTTCACTGCATTATTTGCAAAATTTTATGGGTCAACAAAGACTTCATCCAAGTGGCCTTTGCATTTGTCTTCTCTAAGTAAGATGCTTGCTCCTTCTCCTTCTCTGAGTTATTTCTCACCTTGAGTTAGTAAAAAGAAAAAGAAAATGTAGATTTCGAGTGCTTGAAGTGCCTTGAAAGTATGGCAAATACTTAGAACTAGGCCTTTAATGCTTGTAAGTAGTGTGGAAATTGTTTGGAACTTGCTTTGATTACTTGGAACTTGATTCGAACCTTACTTCAACCACTTCTTTGGATCCTAAGTGTGCCTTATACAGGCTTTAAAGGAAGTTGGGATTGTTCCCAGTGGTTGTAAGGGAGTTACACTTTGAAATAAAGTGAAATAACTCCTAGAAACCATCCGGGACCAAATCACAAGTGTCCTTGACCGTGGGTCGCGATCACGGACAAGGCCCAATTTTGGGTTTTTGCATATGTGGCCTATTTTTGCCTATTTGGGGTCCGAATGATGTCCAATCTTCATGAAACTTGGGGGGATACTTTTTGACACTGTTTTGAGTGTGCAATAGAAGCTTCAGCTTGTTTTAATGTTCTAAAGTTAGTCAACTCTCCCGTTTCACTTTTCATGAAAATGGGCCTTTGTTTTAGCTATTCAATATCCAAATGACCTCAGTTTGATTTGAAGATTGGAGGGAATATATCAGGGGCATCTTGAAGTGTCCATCCAAATTTCATACAGTTTGGATTTTTGGAAGCAGGATTTCGAACAATGGCCCACTTGTTGTATGTTCTAAAGTCATTATTCTCCTCACACTATATGTAGTTAGCTTGATTTCTACGCAAATGATGTTCATTTGATTTGAAACTTTAGAGAATTTACTTTGATTATATTTTGAGTCTCTAATCCAAATGTCATCAGCTTTGGCCTCCTAGAAGTAAGTCTTTGGTCGGCAACCCCCATGACTTGTAAATCACGAACTCCTAACTGATATATCATTGAAGTAGGCTTAAACAAAGTCCTTTTGACTTAAAATTTGTAGAATTTCTTTTAAGAATAACTAAAGATTTTTTTCCAAGTTTCATCTATTTTACTCATCTAGAAGCAGGATTTTGGTCAGTGACCCCATGCCTTAGGGATCACCGATCCAAAGTTGATATGTTTGTTGTCTTTGGGTCAAATGATGTCCGTTTGACCTGAAATTTTGCAGAGTGTCCATTGAGCATAATTTAAGCTTCCTCAAAGAGTTTCAACTAATTTGATCTTCATGAGGTATCACTTTGCACAGTGACTCATAGAGCTTAGTAAACAACCATCCGAACTGAGTTTAGGTCCAAATGATATCCAAATGCTCTAAAACTTTGAAAGATAGTCTTTGAATATATTTAAAGGCATTATACTAAGTTTCAGCTTGTTTTGACATGAAAAAGTGCCAATTTGCACAGTGACTCCCAAGGAGCTAGTAGATAGTCACTGAAGCTTAATTTGACCTGAGATGAAGTCCAAATGCTTTAAAATTTTGAAGCATCATTCTTCAACATAATTTGGAGTTGCCATGTGATTTTTCAACCATTTTGGTAATCCAGAAGTTTGACTGTGTTCAATGACCTAACACTTTAAGCCAATGAACCTTGAACTTGAACTTAAAGTTTAGTGAGTCAAGTAACCAAATGAAGTTCACCAGCTCTGAAATTTGAACTGCTGCCCTTTGAGTTCATTTGAAGTCTTTTGAGTGGAATGTATCAGCTCCGAACATCTAGATATAGTACTTGACTTGTCATTCCACAATCCTAGGGTTTATATACCCTTGGTTTGGAATTTGCTTGTAATGTCTTCACTGCAACATTTGTAATTTTTTTTGGGTCAACAAGTGCCCCCTCAAGGTGCAATGATTATTGTATGAAAATCATTGTGCCTCAAAATAGCCAATATGTGGGAATAATGAATGGCTTGATGAAAATGCAATTTTGTCAAGGTAGGTTGTAAGCCTAAACTTGGGATTTTGAAAATTTTAATAAAAACCATGAAGGGTTTGATGATGGAATTTGGTAAAAACATAAGAAATCTGAATTTCTTTACCTTATTTTCACATATATCAAAAGTAGCATCTCTGTGTGGGCTGTGGGAAACACCCACAAAAAGAATCTCTGAGGATTAGGAAAATCCAAAAATTTATGAATTTGGTTTTAGATTTTGGATTTTGGATTTTGGATTTTGGATTTGTGGAAATGGATTTGATTTTCTTTTGACCTTATAGATATCTACTCAAAATTAGCTTTCTAACGATAGGTAGCTTGCCCATATCCAACATTCAATTTAAGAGATGTAACCTTTTTAAACCATGATATTCTTAGAAAAAACACTTCAATTTCTTGCTCTTTCTTTGATTTCTTCACTTTAATGTATCCGGCAACTCATGCCATAGTCCATACTAAAAGATCTATAAAATAAAACACCAATAGACTTAAGCTTTTTCCAACCCATGAATTAGCCAATACAAATATCCTTATAATCTCCCCCTTTGGTAATTTATGAACAAAACTTCCCATACAATCAATCTACCCAAAAATAAACCAAAATAACATTGAGTACATTGAATTGCAAAAACAAATTGAACCATTAGCTCTGCATTAATTTCAAAAAAAAATTTAAAAAATTAGAACCATCTTCACCATCTGCAGAATCTTGAAACCCTTATTCTGTCCTTTTTATCCAAAATTGACAATCTTAATGATGTTAGCATACAACAGATTTGTCAATTAGGATCGAGAAATAACTCCCCATCAAGTGACTCCCCTTTAATGACATCTTTGTAAAAGTTGGGGGTGGTACCTTGATCTTCTTGATGAAAGGATGTTGAATGTTGGTATCAACACCTGCAAATTCAAGAGTTTCAGCACAGTGTATACCAATACATTGGGCAAATCATCTTTCTTAACCTAATTGGCTTTAGTTTTAACCATTGGCTCAGACATCTGCTTCTTCTATTGATTATCCTTTGCTATGGCTTTTCAGCATGTTGCAATGGGTCTAATGTGTACTTTTAATCCACAATGATGACATGTGGGTGTAGATATTGAACTTGACACATTCTTCTTTTTCGCACTACTTCTCATATGACTTATGCTAGTAGTGTGTGCGCAGTTGATGCAAAAGAATTTAAAGAAGAAATTTTGACAAAGATAGTTTTACCTTTACCAGTTAAGGTGCATTCACCTTCATTATATCCAAAACCATACATGTCATTAGCCTGTTTTTGATTGCACAAGATGTCATCAAGTGTTACAGACCCAGCATTTATCTTGTCAAGCAATTCTTTTGAAGTATTCAACTCTAACAGTGTCATCTTCAACTTACCTTTGAAGTCAACATTCTCAAATTGACGAGTGTGAAACTTCTTCTTCAATTCTTTCAACTCTTAAGTAGAATTCTCATGATCAACAATCAGTAATTCATACTTCCGTAATGTATCAGTCAATTTGTCATCTAAATCATTCTTTTGATTATAAAAAAGTTTAACCTTCTTATGAGCTTTAGCCAATTCATCTTTTAGTGAAGTATTCTAGTCTTTTGCAACTTGTCAATTGATTGCAACTTTCTGATTCATCCTTCCCATCTTCATAGACTTGTGAAATAGAATATGATATTTTTCCTTCCAATCTAGTTCTTCTTCTAACTCAATAGTTTCTTCTTTAGAATCAACTTCAGAGGAGATAAGAGAAGACATAGAGTTTAACCTTGCCATTTAAGCAAGACATTTGACCTCAGGTTTTTTTTCATCTTTCTTCTTATCTTCAAAAAATCATCATCACATGTTAAATTCAATGCCTTTTGGTACACCTTCTTTTTCTTTTTTCCACAGTCATTGGCAACATGTCCATAGCCTTTATACTCATAGTACTGAACACCTTTAGAAGACTTCTTGAAAAAAGATTTTGTCACTTTAAAGTCAATGTTCTTCCTCTTCATAATCGCATGAATTGCGTCAAGAACTGAGTAGCTACTTGGGGATCAATCTTTTCAGAATTAGAATATAAATCACTATCAGCAACTTTGATAGATTTTTTAATAGCTTTCAAGGCAAATCCTCTTGACTTAGAATTCCAATTAGTAATGAAACTTTCTTCAAAAGTCTGAAGGTTTCCTACCAAATCATCAACCTTGATAGACTTAACCTTGTAATTTTCAACTATTGCCACCACCTTGGAATGAAAGCTATTTGGAAGTGATCAAAGAATTTTTCTAACGATCCTATCTTCAAAAATTGATTTCCACATATTAAAGCATGAATTTACAATGTCACTTAGCTTGGCAAAAAAGTCATCAAATTTTTCATCATCAATCATTATAAGGGTTTCAAAGCAGTAGTAAGGCTTTGCAACTTAGTCTCTTCAACCAATTTAGTTCCTTCATGAACTCTTTGCAAGATGTCCCATGGCTCGTTTGCAATTGAACAATTGGAGATGATGGAGATACTCCATTGTACAATTAATTAATTGCCTTATTATTGCAATTACAGAGATGTTTTTCCACTTTAGTCCACTCCTTAACCAGTTTTTCACTAGTTACTCCATTAGTAACAACCGTGACTAACGAGTAGCCTCTAAGAATAATGCACCAGACATCTTCATCAATGAATCTAAGAAACTCAATGATTCTAACCTTCAAATAACCATAATTACTAGCTCCATCAAAATAAGGAGGCTTGTTAGTAGATGTACCAACCTGGTTGAATTCCATTCTAGAAATCTCAAAGGATCTAAAACAATAGATTAGTGTAATCCATTCTGATAGCAATTGAAAGTTTAATAGGGTCCTGGATTTCAAGATTGCAAGTCAATCAATATATAGCAAAATAAATAAAGTAAACTTACAAGCAAAAAGCAATTAACCACACAAAAAGAAGACCCACAGATTTTTAGGTGGAAACCCTTATGGAAAAAAATCACAAGCCACACAAGTTAAAGACGAAGCACTCATTTCAAGCAGTTACAAGATATACTTACAACCTTATATAGTCAATCCTTCAACCATAAGATGTAGTTTTCTTTTAAGAATCCACGACGAGTAGTCAATCCTTCAACCATAAGATGTAGTTTTCTTTTAAGAATCCATGACCCGACTCGATTCTACGTGACCTATTCTCCACACTTAATCTACAATACTTTGTCTTCGCAAGATGACCAGTCTCCTACTAGAAAGTAGAAGCAATAAAACTATAGAACTAAAAGCTTTCAGCAAACTCTTCAATGGAAGCTCTAAAGGAAAAGGATGATCTCCAAAAGGTATTCTCAACTTAGAATATGACATATGTGTTTAAGGTTGAAAGAAAACCTCATTTTATAACCCACAATTCGTGCCTTAGAGTTAAAGTCCAAGTAGGAACAAAATAGGCAACTATGGGACAAATAGAAAAGGTTTTCATGCAAGTTGGTGAGTTTTTGCACAGCGCTCGATCGATCGGTCAAAGGTCGGATAGATCGAATTAATGTACTGCCTTAGGTCAATTGATTAGATAAAATTCAGCACACATTTCTACAAAACTTTCCGAGGCCATAACTTTGTCGTTTTAGCTTCGATTGATACAATCTTCGACTTTACGGATATTTACTCGAAACGAGCTTTCTAACGATAGGTTGCTTGCCCATATCCAACATTCAGTTTAAGAGATGTGACCTTTTAAACCATGATATCCTTAGAAAAAAGACACTTCAATTTATCTCTCTTTCTTCGATTTCTTTACTTCAGTACATTAAACGACTCATATCATAGTCCATGCTAAAAGATTTATAAAATGCAACACTAATAGACTCAAGTTTTGTTCAACCCATGACTTTGTAAATACAAAAATCCTTATAGACTCATGTCACAACCATTTGTGTTCCAAATTTGATAATCTTTTTAGATCTTAGTGCCTATAGTAGACTCCACCTAGATGCCACATGTTCCTAAAGTTGATTTCCAAGTTGCTGAATATTGGAAAGATTCATTCATATTAAACTGAATTTTTTCCGATTTCACCATCATAGCTGAGAAATTTTTATAGAGAAAACCCAAGAAAACCCTTATAAGTTTATAAGTTAGCATGACTAAACATAGTCTAATAACATTAAAGTGACCTAGTAAAAGCGAATATCCTCCATTAATGGAATGTTTTAAGCCCTCTTGGCCTCATGTCTAAAATAGTAAAAAGAGCAAAAAGTATTAAAACCAAAACCATTCAACCTCCAACTAAAATGATTAGTCACCAGACATTCCCCTACAATATTGGCGATCTGTTGGGTTCCTAAACAACAATACCCTTTCAAATAACTGATATAAATTCCGGGATTACGAAAGGGCTCTCACCTTCGCAATTCATTTCTAGCTTTGCGGGTCGGGGTTGGGCCACATGGTTAAGGTGAAGACCTAAGACTCACGACAATGGCCTTCAGCTTTAACAATGATGGAATTAGAACTGTTTATTTTCTCTGTTTGATTTTTTACGTGGGAGAGGCCAACTTCATTGATGACTTTCTAGGAAGTTTGGGAAACATAAAGAGTATTGGTTCCATTGACCCAACAAAGTCAACAGCAGGTTCGAAGAGTGCAGCAATAGAGGCCAATTGGAAATGGACTTCCAGTCCTGCACCATCAGCTCCCCCATCTGGCCCTCAAGTTTTTGACGTGACCCACTTTGGAGCCAAGGCGGATGGGAAATCAGAGAGCTCTAAGGTGAGTCTAATCGTATTGGTGGGCTTGGCTTGATCACATCCTGGGTGACTGGGTTGGATTCATATTACTTTGATTTGGTTGAGTCATTTTTTTGTGAATGCAGATTAAATATGAGCAAACCTGTACATGAGTCTTATATTAATTATATACGCTAAAATTTACCCCCAGTAAGAACCGAAAATTGAAAATAGAATTACTATGAATTGTTTAGATATTTTAACATTGAAACAAGAATTACTGAACTTCAAACAGTTATCATATCAAAATGAAAACAAAAGTTGCTAGATTTTTCAAAATACAACAATTTCATTTTTTATTAATTCTCTTTAAATATCTCAATAATTTGCTAATGATTTTTTGGATCTATTTATTATCGGACCTTGTAAAAATTCTGTCAACATGTATTTATGGATGTAAAACAGATGGAAAGATCTATTTATATAATGTTTGCATCATTCATAAATTATGAATAAACGTATTTTTATCCGACCACAATAAATTTTATAACAATCCTAATATAATCACTTGGTCATAAAATACACATTTTAGGAACTTTTTAAAATCAAAACTGTCCAACTATTTACTTTCATAAATTAATTAGTGGTGCACCTTTAGAATCTAAGGCTTGCACATTCACTAACCACCCCATGTTTCATTGTTGAATCACTGGGCCCACTTACAAAATCAAAAGCATTTACAATATTCACCTCACATGTGCTAGTGCCAGGTCCAGGCCCTTAGCTGGGTCACCAAAAATAAATAAATAAATAAATAAATAAAACAATAAGAAGTATGATGGCCTATGGGACCTCCAGACACATGGACTCTATTCCATTCATACAAAAAACTTCGGAATAGACTCAACCCAAGGTCTAAAAGGCCAGCCAAATCCCAAAACAAGACAGACCCCCAAGGGGCTTGATTGGGCTAAGCTTTTGGGCGTGCTGCCTTGACTTGGGCCTATTTCTTTTGGCCCACAGTTGAAGTAGCTGGGCTTGAGACTGTATAACTAAAGGCCTGTACATTTTTGAAATGGGCTAGATGGGGACTAGATACTAGCTCGATAAATAAATGGTAGGAGATTCCCCGAAAGCCATGAAAAATCTCATTATTTGACTTACAAGAATCGTTGTTTCTCTCTCTTGATAATGTGAAATTAAGATTTACATAGACAAAAAAATCACATTCCCTTCTCTTTGCAGGCATTTTTAAATGCTTGGAAAGCTGCATGTTCCTTTCCCGGTAAATCATGGTTTGTGATTCCAAAAGGAGAATTCTTGCTGGGTGAGGTATCTTTTGAAGGCCCTTGCCAAAACAAAATTTCTCCCTCGGTTGTTCTTAAGGGGACATTGAAGGCTGTGAAGGATCTCAATGCATACTCCGACAAGAGCTGGATTACATTCCGGCGCCTCGACGGGCTCAACATAAGTGGTGGAGGAACCCTAGACGGTCAGGGAGCCGACGCCTGGGATCGTGGTGGCTGCAGGAAAAATTGCCGGATGCTGCCCTCTGTAAGTTCTTGCATTTTATCTGACCTCTACTTAAAATTTGGGTGGATGGTTGGGAATCAAACCGAGTGCCTGTTGTTTCGCATTAGAATTCATAGAAATTTAATACATATGATTTATGCCACAAGTGCTCAAAAATGAAGACCAAAGACTAATTTCAAAAAATGTGGATCAATCAAGATTTCTTTTTATGAAAATATAATCAAAGAAATATCTAAAATGAATGCTACGGCATAAATCCTGTAGATACAATTACAATGTATTTTAATGCTAAGACAAAAGGCCCTAAGTCTATCAAATGGTCCGAAAAGATGGCATCGGGTTGCACCATGTTATCTTAAGGCATTTGGGTCTAGCCCGACAACATGGGCTAGAGACTAGACGTGGTAACTAAATAGGCAGGACTTGCTCTTCAATCCCGGTCCTAAGTCCAAAAGCAGGAGAACCATTAGCTTCAAACATGCATTAGCTATAAATAAAATAAAATTTTGTCATATCTCAAGTTACTCAACTTTGAGCTTGTACCCTAGCAAGTTAAAGAGGATTTATGAAGATTTTTGGGGTCCTGGACATCTACATTGTAGTTCGATTTAGTTCGATTTATATATATATATATAGCAGAAAAATAAACGAACTAGCAAACAAAAGTAATCAACCACAGAAATAGAAGACATACAAATTTTAATATGGAAAACCTCAACGGGAAAAACCACAAGCCCTTCTGGACTAGCAAAACTAAGCACAATTTTTGAATATTTACAAGATATACTCACAACCCTTTCCAATCAATCTCTTGACTTAAGGATGTAGTTTTTTTGCACAAATCCAAGCTACAACAATCCTTCACCGTGCTTTCTCTGCAATTGATCCAATCACCTTAAATTCACAAAGTAAATCACCTTCTACGAAGAAGTAGAAGCAGCAAACTCTAGAACTTAAGCTTTAACACAATCTCTTCAATGGAAGCTCTAAAGAAAATAGTGATCTCTATTTAAAATAATTAGATCCGTGTCTTAAGGGTGAACCCTTTAAACAATTTACAATTAGCACCTCATAAGGATAGTCCTTGTATAACTCAACTTACTAATCCTGGCATAAAACGGAAATAATTCCTAAATAGAAATGTGAGTTTCTACTGTCAATGCGCTCAAGCGCAAGTGAGCACCCGCTCAAGCACGTACTTCGCACATCCAATTATTTTTTTATTCGTTTGTCAAGCTTCAACATGATCTTCAAGGGCTTGTGCGCAGTCGCTTCTGTCTAAGCCCGCTCGAGCACATAAACATGCCCACTCAAGCACGATCTCAGTTTTCTTATTTCTTCAATTTGGCTTTTCTAACTACAAAAACCACAGTCTATTCTAAAGAATATAAAATGCAACTTAATAAACCCATTGTGACTCCCCCTTAATGATATTCTCGTAGCAACTAGGAGTGGGAGCTAAATCTTCTTGACCAGGGGCTTTTGAATTTTGATACCCACACTTGCAAGTATAGGAATTTCAATATAATGTGTACCAACACATTTGGAAAATCATTTTCTTGACTCAAATTGCTTTTGTCTTGACTTTTTGCTTAGACATCTGCTTCCTACATTGCATATTCTTTGGCAGAGATCTCAATTTGCAAATCTTTGCATGTGGGTGTAGTTTAAAGAATTGACACATTTTTCTTCTTTAAACTACTCACCATATAATTTGTGCTTACAACATTTGAAACAATTGATACCAAAGGATTTAAAGCAAACTTTTAACAAAAGTACCTTTACCTTTAAATTTTGAAGTAGATACACCATGATCAAAATTGATACCACATTTTCATCAAGCCTTTTCTGAATGCACATGATGTCGTTAAGTGTTATCAAACAAACGTTCATGTTGTCAAATAATTCCTTTGATCCAATCAGCTCTGACATTGCCATCTTCAACTTGCCATTCAAGTCAACATTCTCAGTTTAATAAGTCTATAGCTTTTTCATCAATTATTTTATCTCTTGTGTAGAATTTTCATGATTAACAATCAGCAACTCATACTTTTGTTTTACAGCAGTCAACTTGTTAGTGAAATCATTCTTATAATTATCGAATAGTTTTACCTTATCATGAGCTTTAGCTAATTTAGCCTTTAATGATGACTTCTATAACTTGTCAATTGATTGCAACCTTCTGATTCATCTTGATCATCTTCATAATTTTGTCAAACAAAATATTATATTCTGCCTTCCAATCATGTTCATCCTCTAAATCACTATTATCATCATCAGAATCAGCCATAGAAGAGACAAGTGAAGACACGAAAATGGAGTTAGCCATGATAGCCACAAATTTCTCCTAACTAGGAGTAGGATTTTTAATTTTAGGTTTGTCATCCTCTCCATCAAAAGAATCACCATCCCATGTTAAATTGAAAGGCTTTTTCTCTGTCATTTTTATGTCGCCACAGTCACTAGCAATATGTGCATATCCTTAACATTCAAAACACTGAATTCCATTAGAAAACTTCTTTTTTACATATTTTGGCATCTTAAAATCAATTTTCTTTCCCTTTATAAATCGCATGAATTGTGTCATAAGCTAGACAGCTACTAGGGGATCAATTTTCCCAAAATCAGAATCTAAATTGTTGTCGACAGCTTTATTTGATTTTTTGGTAACTTTTAAGTAATTCCTTTTTACTCTACTTTCCGTTCAAAAATTAAGTTTACCTTAACATATTGAAAGTTTGCTACCAAGTCATCAACTTTGAAAGTCTTCAATCTACTACTTTCAGTAATAGCTACTAACTTGGAATGATAACTATTTGAGAGAAATCAAAAAATTTCCCTAACAACCTTATCTTTAGGAATCGGTTCCCCAAGATTGAAACATGAATTCATAATATCACATAGCTTAGCAAAAAGTCATCAAACTTTTCATTATCAGCCATTCTAAGGGTTTCAAATGTAGTAATTAGACTTTTCAACTTATTCTCTTCAACCAAATCAATGTCCTCACGAACTCTCTACAAAATGTCCCATGCCCCTTTTTACAATCATACAAGTAAAGATCCTATGAAATTCGGATAGTGATACTATTGTGATTTTGACATCACATGTTGTGCATATACATGAATCACAAGATCAACAAAGAAGCAACCACACATAAGAAGAGACACAGAAATTTACGTGGTTCACCCAAATAGAGCTACATCCACGGCACAGAGGCGATCATTTTCACTATTACAAGTAAGGCATACAGAGACTCTCACTATCTCACATCGTCTCTCCTACGTGGTGTGAGAACACCATGAGCAAGAAAGCTCTCACCTCTCTTCAACTACAAGATCTAGGGTTACAGACTATACACATATATAATCCCTTTTGCTTGGCCACCAAGAAAGCCCTGGTCAATTACCAAAATACCCTTGACCTTAAACCGATCACTGGCTAACCCAGTGGACCCATCCAACAAAACTGAAATACAAGACATAAACCTAATAATCTCTACCTTGGCTTGGATTCCATACAACTTGAGCCATCAAAAAATAAAACCGACATTATCTTCACGTACCTTACTGAATGGTACGTCACTACATCAATGATGCAGTTTTCTTCTTTCAACATTTTGACATGTTGAACCAGTACATGAACTTTGAGCAAAGTTCATCTTCTCGTCAAACTTTACCTTGAACTTAAAACTCAAATCCATTGATAAATCTGAGTGATATCGATATTTGAATCACTCATTATACAGCCCTATCTTCAACATCACTATGAACATCCAATCACCACAAGCATACAAGCAGAATAGATCGGGAATACAAGTCCAAATGACACCACAATTGTAAAACAACCTCTGCCTCCGAATGATCAAAAAACTCTATATAACCTAGCCTCCGATCAATTAAAAACATGTTTGACAACTGTTGATGTGAGCATGTATCAGCTCCTCCTTGCTGCTTCTTTATTGGTTTGGCTTTGGCAAGATAAATGGCATCACATGTGATCCAGAAACATGTGAATCTCAAACAAACAACTTTATCTGAATCAATCACGATGAACATATAGCAATCACACCATTAAGCAATCACACACATGAACACAATAATTTTACATGGTTCGGCAACTTTGCCTACGTCCATAAAGGAGATAACTCACCTATCATGATTCCATCTCAATCTCCTGTTATTTGATGTCTCCTCCACTGCTCCACCTGAAAAAGCATCCCCTATCAACTTGCAGAGATTTATGACCATCTCAACCTCCATGATGACCAATGTTCCCTTTTTAACCTTTGTAACTCTACTCACTAAGTGCACTTGCAACCTTTAAAGGGTAAGGCACCCAAAGAAATCCAATTTCTTTGTAAACCCGGAAAATCTATCACATCCATTAGGGCTTGAATAACATCATCATATACCTGGATCTTTACCACTCTTATCTCAAATGCTCATCAATTTGTATTCTCCCCCATAAGAACAGATCCATCAACAATGAGAGTTATTTGCATCAAACCAATCTTTACTCAAATACATGATAGGAAGAATCTAAATCCCAATACCATGAATCATCAACCCGATCCATACCTATAATGACCAAAACTGATTCCTTGTCATTCGAATCCAAGCTTTTTTACACACTGCCTCCTTTCGATTCTGATTCTTTTGCATTTTCTTCCATTTTGGCATGTTGCTTTTTCCCAATCCCTTTAGCGCGAATCTGAGCTTTTCATCAACGTACTCAGAGCAATCTACTATTCATGACATCAAGTAACACTATTCAATCATTACTATGTCACAGAGTCTAACACTCTTTCCGCCAATCCCTGAGTTGTTTCTCTATCAAACACTTCAATTTGGCCCTTGTTGCTTGAACCCATTGTTATCATTGTGAGTCTGTCAGTTTTTTTAGTTCCCTAATTCTTTGCCCATCAAACTGCTAATATCTTTTCTCTGCCTCGTAGATCTCATCATTGCCAGCACGCCGGAAAAAATGAATCGGAAATCCGACTTCGGATGGCTCCGATATCACAAAAACAGTTTTCTACGATTTGATTTGGTCGAACTCCTCATTGACTATGAAACAACTAATATTCTTCAATAAACTTGTAGATCTACTCGAAATGAGTCCATTGGCACAAATGGATCTCCGATCAGATGTTAGATGATCAAGATATTGCGTAAACAAAATTCTGCCGTTGATCCAGTCAAATCTGGCCTTTGACCGTATGATCCACTGATGTATGCTGACATTAGCGCTCTGCTGGTGGGCTGGACTGCTGACAAGTCAGACTGACCTAATCTGGAATAGACCTAACTGGAAGTCTACCTGGGCTTCTATATGACGGGTCAGGTCGAGCTGACCCAACTTGAACCCAACCTAACAAGGTCATCTCATTCCTTACCTTTCGTCTCTAATATAGGAAATGAAACCCCCTGCCACAGATCAGCAACGTCCGGCGGCTTGGTGGGAAATCTGGCAGAATGACCGAGAGTGTAGCAGCACTAAGGGCAGAGAGAACGTCGGCGACAAAGGGCGTACGGATGTAGTCGACGGCAGACAAAGAACGTATGGCAATGGCGACACTGCATGTAGTTAAATTCCTCTTCTCTACCTGCAGTGTCTCCTCTAGTGGTGCAAAGAGAAATCCAGGAGCCCTCTTGCTCCTTCCCCTTCGAATCCGGTGAGATCAAGAAAACTCGAAATCGCATCTTCAGCACCAACCAAACGGAACCCACTTGTGCTTCTTCTTCCAGTGGCCCAATCAGAGATCACCAGTGATCTCTGATTCTTCTCTATTTCGAAAAATAGAGATCCAAACCCTTCGACCAGGATTTGATCCATCGATCTTCATGTGCACAACCTCCAAGCCCTAGGATACCCTAGCCTGGCTTTGATACCACCTATTGTGATTTTGACATCACATGTTGTGCACATACATGAATCACAAGGTCAACAAAAAAGCAACCACACACAAGAAGAGACACAGAGATTTACGTGATTCACCCAAACAGGGTTACATCTATGGCACAGAGACGCTCATCTTCACTATCACAAGAAAAGCATACAGAGACTCACTATCTCACATCATCTCTCCTACGTAGTGTAGTAACACCAAGAGCAAGAGAGTTCTCACCTCTCTTCAACTGCAAGATCTAAGGTTACAGATTATACACATATATAATCTCTACTTTCTTGGCCACCAAGAAAGCCCCGGCATAATTACCAAAATATCCTTAACCTTAAATCGGTCACTAGCTAACCCAGTGAACCCATCCGGCTAAATTGGAATACAAGACATAAACCCAACAGACACTCCACTATAAATTGAATTGATAGCCCCATTATTACAATTGCACGCATGTTTTTCATCTTTAGTCCACTCCCTAATCTGTTTTTCACTAGATCTCCCATCAGCAACAACCATGGGAAAAGAGTAGCTATTAACAAAAATATGCTAAACATCTTCATCTATGGATATAAAAAAACCAATCATTCTGACCTTCCAATATGCATAATTACTTTATCAACCAAAAGAGAAGTCTTGGTCATAGATGTGATTTCCTGGTTGATTTCCGTTCTAAAAATCTCAAAGGATTAACATAGTAAATTAGTGTTCTAAAAATCTCAAAGGATTAACATAGTAAATTAGTGTAACTCTATATATATATTTTTTTTATGAAAGTGTAACTCTCTTCAATACCAATTGAAGATTTGTGGGGTCCCAAATTTCTACATTGCAGTTCGATTTATATATATGCAGTGGAATTATAAAAGAACTAACAAACAAAAGCAATCAACCACTTAAGTAGAAAACACGCAGATTTTTAATATGGAAAACCCCAATGTAAAAACCACGAGTCTTTCCTGACTAGCAAAACCAAGTACTAATTTCAAATAATAACAAGATATACTTATAATCCTTTCCAATCAGTCCTTTGACTTGAAGATGTAGTTCTTTTGCATAAATCCTTGCCATAGTTGTCTCTTGCCATGCACTACTCTTCGTGCCTGATCCAGTCACCTTGAAACCATAAGATCAATAATCTTTTACGCAGAAGTAGAAGTAACAAACTCTAGAACTCAAAGCTTCAACATAATCTATCTAATAGAAACTTTAAAGAAAAGCGTGATCTCCAAAGTATAATCTCTATTTAGAACAATGAGATCTGTATCTTATGAGTGAGAGAGGAACCCTTTAAATAATCCACAAATTTGTGTCTTATAAGGATAGTCCTTGTAGAACTTAACTTACTAATCATGACACAAAAAGGAAACAATTCTTGAATAGGAATGTGAGTTTCTACCATCATTGTGCTCGAGAGGAATGTGAGTTTCTACCATCATTGCGCTCAAGCACAAGTGAGCACCCACTTGAGCGCGTGCTTCGTGCCTCCAATTATTTTTCGATCCGTCTATTAGGCTTGAGTGCAGTTGCTTCTATCTATGCCCACTAGAGTGCGATCTCAGTTTTTTTATTTCTTCAATTCAGCTCTTCTGGTGACACAAACCACAATCTATTCTAAAGAATATAAAACATAACTTAATAGACCAAGAGTTTTGTCCAACCCATAAATTAGCCAATATACAAAAATCCTTACAATTTTTATAATTATATATCAATTTCATGTGATGCTTTTGTGCAGAACTTAAAACTAGTTTCAGTGTCCAATGCCAAAGTTGGTCAGATCTATCTGATGAACAGCAAGGCCTTCCACATGCATGTAACCCGCTGCGAAAACTCTCAAATCTATGATGTCAAAATTACAGCCCCTGAGGAAAGCCCAAACACAGATGGTATTCACATAAGTTCGTCCACCAGTGTCCAAGTCATCGATTCATTCATTGGTGTAGGCGACGACTGCGTCTCCATGGGAGATGGCAACAAAGACCTCTTGGTGTCAAATGTCTTCTGTGGACCAGGCCATGGAATCAGGTAACATATGGATCCCTAGGCCCACAGAGTGCCAATCACCAAGGGAAATGAATGAAACCTTAATGAGTATGATTGTTTGTCTGTAATTTTGTTGTGCAGTGTGGGCAGCCTCGGGAAGGAAAAGAATGAGGAACCTGTTACAGGTATACATGTCAAGAACTGCACTCTCAGTGGCACCACCAATGGTATTAGGATAAAGACATGGCCGGGATCGCCCGCGCTCCTAGCGTCGAACTTCACTTTTGAGGACATTGTCATGGACAATGCTGCTTTCCCTATCATAATAGATCAACACTATTGTCCCAGTAAATCTTGTGATGGAAAGGTAATCAAACACTTCCCTATCATTTAATTAGTGATACACACGAATCGGTTAATAATGGTCTCTTCTCAAGTACCCATTTTGGTAGCTATAATCCATTCATCAGACCATCTTAGGGACAACCTCTACACTTTGGTTTATGGCTTATGCTGATATATTAATTAGAATGCGCTTCGACCATTAACAATTATTCTTACACAATGTTGATTTGTGTTGGCTTCTTGAGCAGCCACCTTCAAAAGTGAAGATTAGAGACGTTGTCTACAAGAAGATCCGGGGTGTTTCATTCTCAAGGCTTGCAGTCAATCTCATGTGCAGTGCAGGCTCCCCATGTGAGAATATACAACTGAGTGACATTGATATAGCATATCAGGACCCAGAAAAGGAAACAGCCTCCCTCTGCACTAATGCCAAAGTCACCAATTCAGGGAAACAAAACCCACCTCCCTGCACTTTGTTATAATGTTGATCATTTCTTGGCAGACCATGCTAGCCCCGTGCTCTAGGGGTTGTAACCACAGAAGCTAGAACATTTGTTCTATGATTTATGAAAATGCAGAAAATCATTTATTTTAGATCCGTCTAGAAGAAAATGAGCAGTTCACTTCATTTTCAATCCATGAACATGTTTTTAATGTGCAAGCTGCTATGCATGTAAGTTGTAGACATTAAGGATGTGTTTAGAAGCGGGATAATTTTTTTGTAGGATTGGATAACTAATACCATCCAAGCCCATCCAATGGTATTATTGCATGGGATGGGATTCTATTTATCTCAAATATGACTCCAATCCCATGTTTGGTTGCATCCGAATAAGTGGGGGACAAGGAATAAAAAGACCTAAAAAAAATAATTCCACCCCCCATTCAAAGCAACCCAAGTTATCCTACATCCCAGGTGGGATTATCTAAGCCTTCATATTAGGTATTAATTTACTGTAGCGTTGAAACTAGGATAATATAATCCAAGGCACCAAAAATGTAAACAAATAAGGGATAAGTAGGATGGGATGCAAAAAGTTGCTTATCCCCTCACTTATCTCTGCACCGCGCCCCCCCCCCCCCCCCCCCCCCCCCCCCCCCCACTATCCTGCTTCCACACACATCTGAGATTCTCGATCACTTTCGAAATAATTCTCCAACTCAAGGGTGAGTTTAAGAGATTTGTTTTTCTATATTTAAAGTGACATTACACATCTCTGCAATATGTATGATTTAGGCAAGATGAGTGAGAGTGAGAAATTACCATGATTACATACCAAAAAAATGGATATTTGCTATCCTATATTTGTATCATAATGTGGTTGACATCTTAGAATGACTGTTCTCTTTGACTACAAGTGGTGAAGACTAAGAAAAATCCGATGGATGATATTTTGGTGCTGAAGAATGAGAATAGTTAGGAGAATGAGCTGGTGATTGATCTTTATCCTTGACTTTGACTGTATTTGAAGATTTGCTCGTTGTTCAACATGGAGCCCTGTTTATGAGAAGATACGTTTACACTCCCTCTCAAAATGGGCTGGGGTGTAGGCTATAGGCCCAGTAATTTGGATTTAAGCATAAGAAACTTCTCTTGTGGAGGTGCCTTCGTAAGAATGTCAATTGCTTGAATGGTTGAGGAAACAAAACTGAGTGATGAGTGAGCCCAAGGGCAACCTTTTCATGAACAAAATGGTAGCTATATCGATGTGTTTCGTACAAGCGTGAACACAGGATTGGCTGTGAGATGAACTGCAGAAATGTGGTCACAAAATACATTTGGAGGTTGATTCAAGTAGACTCCTATATCACAGAGAAGAAAATGGAGCCACGTGATTTCAGTTGTTGTAGAGGCCATTACCCTGTATTTAGCCTTTATGTTAAGCGAGCAATAGTGGGTTGTTTGTTTGCACCCTAAGAAATACAATTTCTTTTGAAATAGGAACAAAACCCTATTGTAGAACGACATGTAGTTGGACATCTAGCCCAATCCGCATCAGAAAAACCATATAACACCAAAGGACTATTGGCAATTAAATGCACCCCATAATCCACAGTTCCTTGAAAATAGAGTAGAATCCGTTCGACAAGCTGAAAGTGAAAATTAGTGGGCTTGTGAATGTTAAATATTAGAGCCCTCCTACAATGCTTCGATAAAATTGGGGATCAACGAAGGGTTCATCACTATTTGGTTGCGGATGAAAGTTGCTCACCATTAGAGTTGAGCTAGATTTGCAACCAGTCATGTGGGCCCATTGTAAGATATTAGAAGCATACTTTGCATGGTTTAGAAAAAGTCCCCCATTTAACTATTGCACTTATATACTAAGGAAATAGTGCAAGTATCTAGGATCTTTCATATCAAATTCTTGACTCAAAAATCCTACCAATTGATTTAAAGAATGTGGGTTGTTACCAATAAGTATGATATCATCAACATAAAATAATAAAAGAATTCTACCAAGACCACTATGACAAAAAGAAAAAGTGATGAGTCAACTATGCTACGACAGAAGCCCAAGGATAGTAAGTGGCTAAATGGATCAAACCATACAAGAGGAGCATGATGAAGTACATATAATGCTCGCTTAAGAAGACAAACGTGATTTGGGTGATCAAGATCCTTGAACCAAGGTGGTTGCTCCATGAAAACTGCTATGGTAAGCCGACCATGTCAAAAGGCATTCTTGACGTCTAATTGACGAATGTCCTAGTTATAAGCAAGCGCAATAGTCAAACTGTTCTGACTGTAGATGGTTTAATCAATGGAGAAAATGTTTCTATGAAATCCACTCCTAGTACTTGATTAAATCTTTTGGTAACCAGGTGAGTCTTTAGACTATCAAGAGTTCTATCCGAGAAGTCTGGTTTTTAAAACCAACTTACAGTTCACTACATTCATGGTTGGTAATCTTGGGACCAGATCCCATGTATCATTTTGATACACGGCAGCAAGCTCATCTTTCATCGTCATGAGCCAACCTGGTATCTTAATGCGGATTTTCTGGACTTAGGCTCATTAGGAATTGCTTCTACTGTATACAGATATTTGGGATTAGGCTCAAAAGTTCCCACTTGAGAACGTGGCACCAATGTATGATTAGAGTAAGCTGAAACTAGATGGGCCTAATTAATGTTTTGAGCAAATGTTTCACTTAGAACATTATCGATTTCCAAATGAACCTGGGCCTAATTATCGATTGTGTGGGTTTCAGCCTGTTGATACTCTTCATGTGTGTCCGTAGTCTTCAAGCAACTCTAACTAGACGAAATATGCTCTTGTAATTTTTCTAAATGGCCTAAGATGATGGAAGAGAAGCTGTAAATTCTCCAGGAGCTTTGATGGCATTATCATGGGCTGGTTGTGAAGTGCCTATAATTGAAGCATCGCCAACATGAATTGGCACACCTTGAGTCAGCAGTTGTTCGTCCATTGTTGTTTTGCGGACTGATGTTCTTTAAGAAGGTTATGTATTTACAACTGGTGCGTGAACATGCAAGGTGTCCTTTGGTAGGGATAAGGCATCTTTTTCTTGAATAGGTGTAGACTGAGAAGCAGGATCAGCTGCTAAGTAGAGACTTGAAAGGGTGGTGATGAGCTTGATGAACTTGGCAAAACATTAGTAGTGTGACATCTTAGAGTCCCACATCTGTAGAAAATCGTGTGGCCCGCATGCCAAGGGTCCCACGTCAGATCAAGCAGGGCAGATGCCAACAGAGATGCAATCCCACTTTAGTGTAAAACTTGATCTGGGCCCCATAATAAGATTCCCAATAGAATCAGCGGATGTGGGCTTCTCGTGGAAATGTCTCTAGTAAGTGTGACTCTTTAGGACTTGTCTATATAAGGATAAGGGAGCCCTAGGGTTTGGGATAATCACTATTCTCTCCATTTTCGTAGGAAAGACAAGAGGCGAAGAGATCTACAGAGCTTTCCATCACCGGAACGCACATAGATCTCCGGCCGTGTGACGGAATCTCCTCATCCGGATCCATTAGTTGGTATCAAAGACTGGTTTGATGTATTCTACCGGTTCAGATTTTGCAGAAGCACCATGGATTAGAGTAGATCTGGATTTCTTCATATCTGTGAGTCTCCAGCTTATTTTGTTTCTGCAACTCGAAGGAGGAAGAAGATGATGAGGGCGCAGTGCACGTGAAGCAAGACACTCAAAGTATTATATATAAGGCACATAATCTTGCTCTTTGGTCGTCTTCTACCAATACAAATGCAAAAAAGGAGATCTGCCCATTTGCGTTCTTTTTAAGGAGCATGTGCTTTACTTACGGATTTCAACGTCTCCTTATTTTTCTATCAAAGCAACAGCAGAGCGATTTTTTTTTTTTAAAGGTAGCGTCCTGCGCCTTTTGGTATTACACGGAACCGGAGGACAACGTTTTTTTTTTTTTTAGTTGTCTTTTCTTAAAGACAACATCAGTGATTCGGCTTCAATAAAAAAAAAAAAAAAAAAAAAAGGAGAAAGCAAGGGCGCCACCACTGCAATAGGGCCAGCAGTCATTGTGCCCCTGCCTTGGGAAGCGCATAGATATCTTCTTCTGCATATTATGAGTTGGGTCAGGTGGACCCAACCCATCTCATATTAGATCCAACCTAGAAGTGCTAACGCAGAAACGCTGGTGTGCGCGTGATGACGGTGACGCTGATGCAAAGATTGTACAGTTGACACAGGCAAGGGCGCGGATCACCGTCAAATTTTTCAATTGTGATATCTTGGCCATCCGGAGTCAGATCGACGATCCGTTTGCACCTACGGAATTCTTGCGAGCAGATCTACACATTGACAACAAAAGGAAGACAATCCAGTGATTCAAATAAAAAGGTGGTATTTTTCCCTATACGATCAATGGTATCCAACTCATTCTTTAATTAAAAATACATAAAAATCATGTCTTCCAAATCAGCCTTGCATGATCTTGCAAAGGCTGATATTTTTAACGGCAAGAACTTAGCCGTGTGGAAGCATCGGATGGAAGCGTTGCTACACTTTGACGGATTAACTTATGTGATTGAATCTAATCCAGTCCCTAAGCCTACTGATGATGCCCTTAAAGAGGACCATGAATTATATGAGCAATGAGTCTTTGATAACAAATCAGCGAGGCATTTATTGATCAGATTCATATCCAGTGAGTTGGTGAAACAGTTTGAGCACTTCACCACAGCAAAAGAAATCTAGGACTATGCCATGGACAAGTATGATGAAACCTCCAAATCTCATCTGATGGAGGCATTTAGCGCATATATCAATGATAATATGCCAGAGGGGTCATCTATAAGAGATCACATTGACAAAATGTCGGTCCAACATAGTAATCTTGCAGCCTTGGGAAAGGAAATGGATAAAGATTTTCAGATCATGTACTTGCTGATGAGTCTGCCACCTTCATGGGAGAATGTGTCTCAAACCTTTAGCCTTCAAAAGGGTGTAACCCTTAGTGAGGTTGAAGCAAAATTACTTGCTGAAGGACAAAGACAAGCTACTCGTGGTATAATACCTATAAATTCTGCTATGGTTGCTAAAACTAAAAGTTATAGCGGTGCGTTAACCACCAACGTGAAAAATAAAAAGAAATTTAAAGGCAATCCAAAGCAGAAAGAGCCTAAAAATGGTGTTTGTTTTAATTGTGGGAAGCCTGGACACTTTAGTTCTCAATGTAAAAAGAAAAAGGGTGAGAATAGCCAGCAAGGTAAAGTGACCAAAGAACACGGAGATTATGTTGAGATGGTCACTGAGTCCATGATGGTGGACAACAATGACAAGAATTGGTGGATTGATTCTGAAGCCACCAGACACATATCAAGGACCAAGGCTGGATTTATCGAATTCAAAGAGATGAAACCCGGAGAACAAAGTATATATATGGGGAATGAAACATTCTGTGATGTGTTGAGGATAGGAAAAGTCAAAATTCCCTTACCAACCGGCAAATCCCTTTATCTCTCCGATGTCTTCTTTGCTCCCATGATGAGGATGACATCATCTCTATGAGCCAGTTGGTAATGAATAGATTCAAAATTGAATTCAAAGATAATGGGGTTACTATTGGAATGCGCAATAAAGTTTTAGTCCATGGTTTTCTTTCTGAAAAATTGTATTTGCTAGATATTCTTCATAATAAAATAAGGTTCACTTCTGATTATTCTGTGTGTGTGAATGTATGTATGAATGGTTTGGAAATGTTATGGCATTTGATATTGGACCACATTAATAAAAACAGAATTAGTAGAATGGTTAAAGACGAACTTTTACCCGACCTAGGTAAAATTAAGTACCCTATATGTGAACCATGCATAAATGGGAAGATGGTCAAGAAACAATTTCCAAAAGGAACTCGAAGTTCTGAAATATTGACCATAATTCATTCAGATATATGTGGACCATTGAATGTACACAATAGAACCAGAGAAGACTATTTCATTACATTCATTGATGATTACAACAGATATGGGTATGTGTATCTCATTAAATATAAACATGAGGCATTAAAAATGTTCCAAACATATGCTGCTGAGGTCCAAAATCAAAAAGGCAAGAAAATTAAAAGGATTAGGTCTGATAGAAGAGGTGAATACACTTCCGAATTGTTTAAAGAATATTGTACGCGTGAGGGTATCATTCGTGAATATTCAATTCCATATACCCCACAGCAAAATAGCATGGTTGAGAGGAGGAATAGGACCTGAATGGATATGATAAGGTCAATGATCAGCCATGCGAGTCTTCCGCTGTATTTGTGGGGAGAAGCATTAAACACTGCACAATATATTTTAAACAGATTACCCTCTAAGAGTGTGCCCAAGACCCCATATGAGTTATGGACTGATACCAAACCAAAATTAGAACATGTGATAGTTTGGGGCTACCATGTACACGTCCTGCTACCACCACAGGAAAGGCATAAACTGCAAGCAAAAACGAAGAAAAATTGTTCTTTCGTTGGCTACCCATTACATTCTAAAGGATATCGTTGGTATGATCACGATAATAGGATAATCATGGAATGCCAAGATGTGTTTTTCTTGAGGATTCGACGGTCAGTCCTAGAGAAAGATCACAGAGTGTGGAATTATATGAAATCTCTATGGGCAAGGGGGTTCAAACAAGTGGAGGTTCTGATGAAGAGGACGTTGGACCTAGAATTCATGGCCAGGGCCCACTTGAGGTGATTGAACAACCCGATGAGCCAGTTGGCAGGCCGAATCGGGCGAGAAAACAACTGGCATATCTAGATGATTATTGCAGTTTATTGGAAACCGTGCAAGATTTGGATCCAACCTCCTACTCTCAAGCGATCAAAGCACAGGATGCGCAGTGTTGGCTAGAGGCTATGAGAGAGGACTTGGAATCAATTAAAAAAAACCAAGTATGGCAATTGGTAGATCTACCTAAAGATCGAAAAGCCATTGGATGTAAATGGGTTCTTAGAAAGAAATTTAAAAAGGATGGATCCTTAGATAAATATAAAGCACGGTTAGTAGCTAAGGGATTTACACAAGTAGAAGAACAAATTACGAGGAGACATTTTCTCCAATTGTAAAATTCCAATCTATACGAACCTTAGTAGCATTGGTAGCATGTCGTGACCTTGAATTGAACCAGATGGATGTGAAAACAGCATTCTTGAACGGCGAACTAGAAGAAGAAATTTATATGAAACAACCTGAGGGTTTTGTGGTGCAAGGTCACGAGGACAAAGTGTACAAACTTAATAGGGCATTATATAGATTAAAATAGGCCTCAAGACAATGGTATAGAAAATTTCATCATGCCATATGTGAAATAGGATTTGTGCCCAATAGTGCAGACACATGTTTCTATATTAAACGTAGTGGGAGTAGTTGTTTATATTTTTCATTATATGTGGATGAAATTTTGATCGCTGGTAATAAATTGAAAGCCATAAATGAAATCAAACAATGGTTAAAGTCAAGATTCGAGATGAAAGACATGGGTGAGGCAGAGTATGTCCTTGGCATTGAAATAACCCATGATCGTCCAAATAGGTTATTGACTTTATCACAGAGATCCTATTTGGAAATTGTGTTAAAAAAGTTTGATATGGCTAAGTGTAAACCAATTGATACTCCCATCTGTAGGAGCACAAAATTGTCAAGCAATTAAAGACCCACAAATGAGCAGGATAGGGAAATGATGAGATCAAAACCTTATGCTTAAATTGTGGGCAGCATCATATATGCGATGCTATGTACAAGACCAGATCTTGCATTCACCATGGGTCTCATAAGTAGATTCCTAAGTAAATCCGGATCCATTAACGTCAACTATAGAGAGGAAAGTAAATGAGTTTATATATAGAGCTTGCACCCTTACCTTGCATGAGACCTTTTGGTGGGTTGAGGCCCACCAAAAACAAAACCGTGAGGCCCATGGGCCAAAGCGGGCAATATCATGCATGTATGAAGAGTAGGGCGTTACAAATAGTATTAGAGCTGACTCTTGACTAGTTCGAGTGTGGGTCCCTGCCGTGCTCTGGTTCAAGTGGGCCGGTTTCCATGTAGGCTAGCCAAGAGAGCTAGCAAGCTACATGAATTGGCAGGCTACTGCACAAGGACGTGCAGCCCTAAGGGGAGTGGATTGTGACATCCTGGAGTCCCACATTGACTATAGAGAGGAAAGTAAATGGGTTTATATAAAGAGCTTGCACCTTTACCTTGCATGAGGCCTTTTGATGGGTTGAGGCCTATGGGCCAAAGCGGACAATATCATGCATATATGAAGAGTGGGGCGTTACAAGTAGCACCTGTAAGCCATTCATTGAAGGATGTAATTCCCACATGTCAATCAAAAGGTGAAAAAAGATCGCTTGGTTCCTTAAAAGGAGACACGATTTCATTAAATACGACATGTCCTGATATGTAAACTCAACCTGTTGAAGGGTACAAGCAGTGATAACCTTTGTGTTGGTGGCTAGCCCATAAAAACACACAGTTATAACTGTGAGTAAAACTTTGTCTTGGCATATTTTACTAGGCAAGGAAAGCGCCTACAGCCAAAAACTCTTAACTGTTATAAGATGCATTATCATAGGTGGATGCCCACATTGGGACCCACATGAAATAAAGGGATTACTAAGGGTTAGGGTTTTTCTTTATTAGGTTGCTTGGGGAGGAAGCAATCTTATTCTATAAATAAGATCCTCCTCCCCCTATTATGTACACAGATCTCATTAATTATAACCTCTCTCCCTCCTCTCTATTCTTTGTTGATCTCTGGATCTCCTTTAGATTTGTAACACGTTATCAGTACGAAGCTCAAGACCAAGCAGCAGGGACTACTGCTCCGTGTTACCATGTTGTGTTTGGTGTACCTCCTCGCCTTCGTCATCCGCCTCTTCAGCGTCCTCCGCTACGAGAGCATGATCCATGAGTTCAACCTGTACTTGGACTACTGTACACCCTGTTCCTGACTCGCCGCGGGTTCTACGAGTTCTGGAACAGGTTTGACTCGGAGAGTTGTTGGTTTCCAGAAGATCTATGGTGGGCGCAAGAAAAATGGCAGGCATCCCCACCACCATGAACGCCCCGGCGGCCTGTGACACTGCTCGCAGCCCCTTCCGATTCAGTAGCATCTCAATCTGGTACATGAGCTTCAGATCCGCGAAGTTGTACACGAACACCCTTTGCTCCAGCACTACCACGATGTGGTAACGCCGCAGCCACACCACCCGCACCTCCGACAGGAATGAAAGCTCACCGATGCACCGGCTCTGGTGGTCGTCCCAGATCATCATCTTGCTCAGCGGGTACTACGGCTCTGCCCAGCTGTCGACGAGCGCGAAGAGGTTACAGCGGAAGATCATCTCCACGGTGCCGACCCCGCCGCTGTAGTCAAAGTCGCGACGGAAAATCTCCCAGAAGGGGTCGTATTTATAGATCCGGAAGCCGTTCTCGGTGCCGGCGGCGAAGCAGCCATGGTCGAAGCACCGGAGACAGAGATGGAAAAAAAAGGGGAGATTTTAATAACAAAAAAAAAAAACTTACCGGAACCGACCATCGCTACCGCTGGTGCAATCACTATCGCCGAGGAAGCCACCACCGTCAGCCGCAGCCGGATCTCTCTGGTCGCCCCCTATCTCGCTGCTGCCGATGGAGTGTAGGTGGGCGCTGGGTTTTGCAATAGAACCCAGTCTTGTAACAAGGGAGAAGAGAGGACAAAGGTTCCAGTCCAGGTCAGGTCGGGCTGACCTGACCTGCTACATGGAGCCCAGCAAATAGACGGGTTGCAGGTTGGATCAAGTCCGGTCAACCTGACCCGTCTGCAAGCCCCGCTTTCAACAAGCAAAGTGCCTGACGTCAGCAGGCTGACATCAGTATTATGTTAGCACACGTACAGTCAAAACAATATTGGCAAAATCGACGCTTGAGACTTGTTTCTGCGATATCTTGATCATCCGGAGTCCGATTTGAGATCCGTTTATACCTACGGAAAGCTCGCAAGCAGATCTACACATTGATACAAAAAAGGAGGATGATTCAAAAGTTAAGTAATTTCTCCTTACTTTATGACCATTTATTAGTTTGATAATCTGCATTTATCTTTATTCCTTTTAAATCTGCAAGTAGTTATAATTTTAATTCTTATGATAAATGATTTATTTTTCTCTTATCAAAAAGAGATTATGAAATCGAAAATCATGGATCATAAATAGAACCAGAAGTTCTATACAAGTCATTGGAACCGGAAGTTCCATACGATATTTAGAACTAGAAGTTCTCTATGGAATCAATAATTCGGACTTGAAGTTCCATAAATAATTTTTAATTTATGGCTCAAAAGTTCTTTCGAATTCGGACCAGAAGATCCGTTGGTTATTTTACTCTGAAATCAGAAGTTTTTGAGGTCCACAATATGTATTCGAAGATTCATATTCCTACTCAAACCTGAAGTTTGATTTTAGATCTAGAAATAAGACCAATATGCCATATTATCAAGCCCGAAGTTTTGATAGAACTTGAAGTTCTATATCAACTGAATAACTTGGACCCGAAGATCCATAAATTATCTGGAACTAGAAGTTCTAAGATTTGAAATATGAACCCGACAATTCATGTTCATAATCAAACTTGGAGCTTTGATTCAAAGTAGTGTAGATCGAAACGAAGGCCATGAAATCAAATCTGAAGTTTTGATAGAACTAGAAGTTGTGATTCAAACCTGAAGTTTTGATAGAACCAGTAGTTCTAACAACCTGAAGTTCTATCACTAGCCTAAAGTCTCGACAAAACTAGAAGTTCTGATTTGTCAGTTAAAAACCTGAAGTTCTAACTTTCTAATTAGCCAATTATTCATTATACTTTGTTATCAGATATTGAGAACCCTAAGTTCTATTTATTTTTTTATTGTTATTGGTAAATCGATCTTTACACACTCTACAAGGCTTAGTAATGCTATCAAAGCCAGAAATAAGATATCCCTGATGGATATGACATATACTCTTATTTTCTGTGCGATTATATCCTCGTTAGACAGGGATGATCATCAGCAGATGGTCATACATGCAATGCTTGAAATAAATGCCAGATTAGTCAATCAAATCCCTCCAAAAGAGGTCGATCTAATATATTCTCCCGAAGAGATGATAACAACCACCCCAGGAGAGGTGATTTAAAAGGCATTTTTGTTTGAAAATTGGGCACACCACCAAGCATGGTCTAGAAAACCTATAACTACTTTTATGAGTTTGAACATTGAGTTCAGTTCTTAGATATGTTGTTGAATGCTAGGACTTATTCGTTAATCCCCCGTATATTATGTTTATACATTATATTTGCTTTGAATGCTGAATTGTTTAGTTATTCTTAATTTTATTTTTGCGATGCGATTACCTAGTTATGTGAGTTTATTATTACTTGCTATATGGATCATGGAATGCATGAAACTGAGGATAATATCTGTCCGGTAGACAGTGCAACAAAACACACTACATTGAAAAACCCAGAAGTTTTTCTCTGAGTTAGTGTTTCATTCGTGCACGACATCGATCATAGCTGTATCCATACAAATACTTGAATGCTCCGGAAGAGTCTACCTTATGGTATTTGTACATTATTACTAGTATTGACAGTCAGAAACTGATACTAGAAAAGCTACGTGCATTCTCATCAGGCCATAGGGCTATATTACAAGACAATCCTTAAAAATCGAACCATATTCGATTATGAGCAAAATGACAAAGTTAAGCCGGAAACTTACAGCGAGCCCTCAACTTAGTGACCATAAGGCTTTAATGCTTTGGTAGGATAGATTAGGTTATCCTAGGCGTACTATGCTCTAGCCAATTATTGATAATTCTATTACGTACTCCTTAAAGTTTCATCTATTGACCATCCTTTTCGCAAAGGATATAGTGTGACATTGTGAACCCATCAAATCCCGCCCATTAGCACAACTTAGTAACACATGGTACACTTTCTTGAGCATGTTTTTACATTTATAAGGCTTGATATAGTAGGTTCGTGACCTACATGAAGCCACAACGTAGATTGGAAATCTATGTTGGTTATTATTCACGCCCATTATTGGATGTCTAGACCAAACGACAGGAGATATATTAATTGTTCGTTTTGCTGATTGTCACCTTGATGAGACAGTCTTCCCGCCGTTAGGGGGAGATATAAGAATTCTTGAAGAACGCCTTGTTCCTGAATAACAATCCATTCCTGAAGAACGACAAGAATTAATGTGGAATACTTCCATTCTGTCTCATCTAGATCGATGTACTTCACAATGTGAAAATGAAGTATGGAGAATTGTGCACTTCATCACAAATGAATTCCCTGATGCTTTTAATGATGCAGCAAAAGTGACTAGGTCACATGTACCGGCTATGAACACACAAGCACAAATTAATGTCCCTGTAGGACAAGTATAGATTGGTGTCCCTGAAGGACAAATTCCAAACATGGCAGTAAATGAATATGTACACACCAGAAGCGTGATAAACCTATAGGTTTCAAGGACTCTTCTCCTCATAAGAGGAGAAATGAGTAATCATATCCCAATCATACTCCAGAAGAGGTATACTCCCGAAAAGTTTATGATAAAATCCACTCTCTCTAAAATTCCTGAATAAATTAATGTCCCAGAAGAGACACGAGGTAATGGGTACCCAATAAATAAAGAGATCTCTATACTTTATAATTATTCAAGAGAGAGAAGTGATAGAAATGAAATTATCATCGATAACTCATTTGCATATGCGATAGCTACTCAAATATCAAGGGAAAATGCGAATGATGATTAGGATACAAAACCACGTTCTATAAATAAATGTCGACAAAGACATATTGGCCAAAATAAAGAGATACCATTAAGGAATTACAATCTCTAAATAGACGTGGTATATATAAACCTATAGTACAAACCCCAAAAGGTGTTAACCCTGTAGGTTACAAATGGGTGTTTGTAAGGAAAATGAATGAAATTATTTAATAGAAGGTAAGACTTGCGATACAAGATTTCCTGCAGAAACTTGGGATTGAAAACATATACAGAAATGTATATATATATATATATGAAAATCCCAGAAGGATTTGCTTTGCCTGAAGCAAAGTCAGAGAGTACGTACTCAATATAAGTAAGATATTCATTGTACAGCCTGAAGCTTTCCAGAAGAATATGGTACAATCGTCTTAGTGGATATTTATCTAAGGAAGGGTATGAAAACAATCCCATCTGCCGTGTATCTTTATAAAATCCTTAAATGGATTTGTAATAGTAGAAGTTTATAAATTTAATCGGGACTCCAGAAGAGCTCGAGAAAACTATTGACTATTTTATCTCAACCCGCAGATCGAGAGAAGTTCTAATGAGATTTTTCATTCTTTATATGATTCCCATATATAGTTTGCACCAAGGTTTTTGATTGGTATTATACAAATGTTATGACATGTTGTATGTTTCTTAATGGCAATGCCATCATTATTTTTGGTATTCTACTAAATTGACTTTGGTAACTACTTATTCTAACTATGTTGAGATTTTAGCCCCCTATGAAACTAGTAAAGATTATATATGGCTAAAATTTTTTAACTCAGCATATTTGTAGTTCTTGTCAATTGCCTCTTAGTACAGGTACCCCGATCATTATTTGCGAAGACAATGTGGCATGTATGCAACAGATTAAAAGAATGATACATCAAAGATGACATGATGAAGCATATTATACCAAAGTTCTTCTTCACTCATAAATTTTAGAAGAATAGCAAGATTGAAGTCAAGCAAGTTCGTTCAAGCAACAACCTAGCTGATCAGTTTACGAAGTTCTTGTCAAAATCAATATTCTAAAGATTTGTATATGAGATGGACATGCCTAACCGTGTACAAGATTGTTATCATCAGGGGGAGTAGTCATCAGGGGAAGGCATCCTGAAGTATGCTACCCAAGACATATGTGCACTGTACTCTTTTTCCTTCTCTAGGTTTTGTCCCACTGGGTTTTCCTAGTTAAGGTTTTAACGAGGCAGCTTATGCACATCCAACACCAAATCAATGATCCTGTCGAAAGTTGTACTCTTTTTCCTTCGCTTTGGTTTTTATCCCACTGGGTTTTTCCTTTGCAAGGTTTTAATGAGACAATTGTTATTGAATGGTGGTCTTCCAAAGGGGAGTGTTATAAGATGTATTATCATAGGTGGATGCCAACATTGGGACCCACATGAGATAAAGGGATTACTAAGGGTTAGGGTTTTTCTCTATTAGGTTGCTTGGGGAGGAAGCAATCTTATTCTATAAATAAGATCCTCCTCCCCCTATTATGTACACAGATCTCATTAATAATAACCTCTCTCCCTCCTCTCTATTCTTCATTGATCTCTGGTTCTCCTTTTGATTTGTAACATTAACAAGGAATAATCTGGTTTCTTCTCAAATAATTTTTCAAAAGGACTCTTCAAATCAAGTACCTGAGAGGGTATTTGATTATTTGATTAATTAATCATACAACTAACCCATATGCTTCAACCCAAAAGCATATTAGCATATGACTGTGAAATAACATAGTGAGGCAAGTTTTGTCACATTCTAGTGTTTTCATTCTACCAATCCATTTTGTTGAAATGACATATGTTAATGAATTCCATATTCTTTTGGACAAGATGAAACATCATTGTTGACAAATTCTCCTCCACCATCAGTTTGGAGAACTTTAATCCTTTTGCCAAACTGGGCATGGATAAATTTGTAGAAGTTTTTGAAACATTAGAAAAAAAAATCAAATTTATGGTGCAACGGAAAAAACCAGGCGTACCATGTACATTCATCAACAAAGATCACATAATACCTAAATCGCTAACATGAGAGAACAGGGGAAGGTCCCTATAAATCACAATGGATTTTAGCTATGGGTTCATTAGAAAAGGTTTCAGAAGATAGAAAAGGTAGTCTACATGACTTACCTAGTTGACAACTACTGCAAAGTACCTCAACCTAATTGCAACTAATGCTGGGGATCGGCATATTTTTACGAAGGAACTCAACAACTCTCATCTATGGATGTCTGAGTCATTGATGCTAGACTTAGTCACTGGTAACTCAAAACCTGGTTGAGAAAATTGCTTCTTGTAGATCAGGTTTCAATGCATAAAGATATCCTCACCTACTTCTCGTTGCTGTTCGGCTTCGTGTGTCCCTGTCCTTTATCACTAATCCATTTGATGAGAACTCAAAGATACAAGGATATTCAGTAGTGATCTTACTTAACAGATAATAAGTTCTATTTAATGTCTAGAATAACAAGAACATTATCTAACTTTATTCTTTTATTTCCAACCCTTGGATCAGTTGACCCAATATGAGAGATGATTAATGTGTCTCCACTGCCTACAATGATTTCCTCAGAACCATAGTAATTTGATAAATTGTGCAACTTACCAGAATCTGTTGTCATATGAACTGATGCGCCAATGTTGGGGTACCAATGGTCGTCCTGCTTATCATGGAGAGTCATGGCCGCTAATGCTTGAGAAATGTGCTCAGGTTGGTAGGTCTGATTAAATCTATGCCAACAATGAAGCACCATGCGATTTAGCTTATTGCAAATCTGACAAAATGCTCCTTTTTATGACTTGAGTGTTGTTTGAATTGCTTGGACTTTCAAATGACCCACCTTTGTTGAAACTAGAACCTTGGGATTGGCCTATCTGTGTGAAGCCACTTCCCTTAGAGGAGAAGTTTTATTTTTCCCCTTGGTTCTTGAAAGTTTTATTTTTCCCCTTGGTTCTTGAAATACATATTCTTGTTGTTGCGTTGCTTCCATTTTATATTTGTTTTTGCCTCCTCGAACTTTCAACTGCTAATCAAGAAAAGCAACATTGTGGTCAAGGCTCTGAGTAGTGTGCAAGGTGTTGGGTTTATGTCTTGTATTCCGAGTTCACCAGATTGGTTCATAGGTCATGGACCGGGCTTTGGGTCAGAGGTATTTTGATCTTTGTACCAGGTTTTCTTAGGGGTTAAGAAAGAGAGAGTTATATATATGATGTAACTTGTAACCCTACATTTAAACAAAAGAGTATAATAAAAGAGTATAGCTCTCTTTCCCCATGGACGTAGACATCTCGCCGAACTACATAAATCTCTTGTGTGTGCTCTTGTGTGCTTGTCTCCTATTGTGTGTAGCTTTAATTGTTAATCATAGGTTACGTGCTTCCGCATGTGCACAACAAGTGGTATCAAAGCCCAGGTTGTGTTGGGTGTGGTCGACGACCTCTGGTAGTTTTTCTTCGTGCTCGTAGCTGTTTTCTCATTGGGAAGAAGATGTGAAGAGGATTTGTTTTGGCCACACATTGGTCACGTGTCCATGATTGATTTGGTTGTTTTCTATTTACAAAAACAAAGATTTGAGATAGTAGATCTTGTCTTTGTTGACAAATGGAGAGAGATTTGAATAAAAAAGTGTTGGGTTCTTAGACTGTTGTCGCCTAAAATTGCCGAGAGGACCATTGCCATACATATCTATATCGCCTCCTTCTTCAGCCGCTCGTCATCGGACTGCATGCGACATCGGCAGAGAAGCCCAAAGTAGAGGGCTGCTCCTTTTGGTCTACACCTTGCCTAAGAAAAAGGGGGGTTTCTGGTTCAAGTTTCCAACCAAAGCAGAAGCCAAAATAAACAGGGAAGAAGGTGTGATTTGGGCTTACGTTCAACACCCAGGTTGAATTCAGGTCAAGTTCTCCTCCAGCCTGACCTGTTGTAGCGAAGCCCACCAGTTCAGGCAAGTAAGCAGGTCGGCTCTGATTGACCTGATCCGTGTGCAGAGCCCGGCCCACCAGCAGGTGCAAAGTTGACATTAGCAAGTACAGTCAAAGCAATTTGACCATGAATCGAGGGCAAAAACTTCTTTTTGTGATATCTTGATCATCCGGTGTCCGATCGGAGATCCATTTTCACCCACGAACTTATTTTGAGTAAATCTACACAATGGCAGAGGGTGATTGGCTGTTTGATGGTCAACGAGGAAGTTTGACTGATCAGAGCGTAGAAACTTGCTTCTGTGAGATTAAAGTCATCTAGACTCAAATTTTAGATCCGTCTCTTCTTGCGTTCTCGTGGTGACGAGATCTACAGTATGGTGCAGAAATTTTGTAGGAATGAAAGCAAAATTTGAAGTTGAAAAATTCAACGGCAGGAATGATTTTAGCTTGTAGTGCATGAAGATAAATGCTTTGTTAGTTCAAAAGTAGCTGCAGAAAGCATTGAAGGGAAAGAATTCCCTTTTTGGGGATGTTAGAAGACAATAAGAAGGATATGCTGGAGAAGGCATATGAAGCGATTTTGTTATGCTTGAGCGATGGAGTGGAACGAACGATTGCTCAAAAGAAAACCACTGCTGGGTAATGGCTGAGATTAGAGAATCTTTAATAACCAAGTCTTTAACAAATCATTTGTATCTAAAGAAACAGTTATGCAATCTCCATATGCAGGAAGGTATGTCCCTTAATACTCATTTTAATGCATTGAATAAAACTATCTTAGATCTAGAAATATTGATGTTTCAATTAGTGATAAAGACCAAGCTGTTATGTTGTTATGTTTTTTTAACACCCTCATATCAGCATTTTGTTGATACCATGATGTATGGTAAAGATACTCTTTCAAAAAAAGATGTAGAGGCAACCTTAAACTCTAACGAATTGAAGAAAAAGGTTATGCCTGAAAACAATGATAACTTGGGTGAGGGTCTGGTTGCAAAAAGAAGAACAAAAGACTCCAATAACAGGGGCAAACATAGATCCAAGTCTAAATCCAACATGAAGAACATTGAATGTTATTCTTGCCACAAGAAAAGGGCACATCCGAAAAAACTATCCTGACAGGCAGAGGAAAAAGAAAGAAATAGAAGATTCATCTTATGATCTGATGATTCAATTAGTGTTGTAGAGGAAGATCAAGTTTTAATATCGATAGTGCATTTTCTGTGATTACAAAAGGTATCCATTGTCAGGATAAATGGATTCTTGATTATGGATGTTCCTACCAAATATGTCCCAATAAGGACTAGTTTACCACTTAGCGCAAGATCAACGGTGGTAGTGTCTTGATGGGCAATAATATTGCTTATAAGACGGGTGGGATTAGAACAATCAGAATAAAGATGTATGATGGAATAGTCAGAACATTGACAGAGGTTCGGCATGTCCCTGATCTGAAAAAGAATCTTATTTATTTGGCTGCCTTGGACTCCAACGATTGTAAGTTCTCAACTGAAGGTGGAGTCATGGAGGTTGTGAAGTGCTCTAGTTTTTATGAGAGGCAATAGAGCTGAAAACTTGTATGTTTTGTTTGGAAATGCTATTTCAAGTGGAGCTGCAATGTCTTCATCGGATGATCATGAATCTGTTTCAATGTGCTTATGGCACTTGCGTATGGGTCACTGTAACACTCCGATCCCCTTTGAGCCGGATTAGTGGCTCATTAGTGTGTTTTGTTTTGTTTTATTCTTTTGGACTTGGTTTTGGGCCTGGATAGGTAGCTGAGTAACCTTTGACCTGGAATAGGTAGTTCTAAGCCCTTTTTCGTAATTTTGCTTTTGTTTTGCTCATATCATCTTTGCATCATCTTGGTGTCAGCACGTGTATTTCATTGAGCTCGACAATTTCCGTAACTGTGTCAGATCCGTTTGGAGTCAATTGGGGAAGATGGACCTTCATGTGACTTGATTTGTAAATAAACCAGACTCTTTGGACTTTGACTTAAACTTCCAAACCTATATAAGTAAGTTAGCTCCAGATGTCTCTCTCTCCTGCTCATTTCATTCCTCAACGTTGCATGCAAGGAGAATTCAGGAGCTCACGTTCTCTCTCTCTCCCTTCTCTTCATCCTCTTCTCGTTCTAAGTTGGGTTGGGAGCTTGCACCCACCGATTGGGTTCTTTTCTTCTCCCCTCTCTGTAATTGCTTAGGTAAGTGGGTTTTGCATTCTTCATCTTCGATTGGATTCCTTCTCCAAGCTATGTGTTTCCCTCATCTCATGCATGTGCTATTGCTTTGATTTGTTTTGATTCTTAGTGGATTGGAGCTTGATTTCAGAGGATTTTTCAGATTTGAGGCAAGTATAAGTACAGACTTTTATAACACACATGGGTGCTCTATTTGAATGCTTTGATTTCCATCTTCTTTAGTGTATTTGATGTTTACAGCCAATGCTTGTGAATTTGGAACCTCTGTAGCTTGTTTGGGGATGTTTCTGTGTCAAATTTCAGTTTCTGTACTCAGCCCGAATTCATCTCTGTATTGTACGGCTAAGCCGTGAACTTCTACGGCTCACTATCCAGAGACTTGAAATTTCACTTTTGTTCTACGGCTAGGCTACGGCTAAGCCGTAATTTGTCCTACGGCTGAGCCGTAAGCTAGCCGTGACCCAACCGTACCCCAGCCGTGAATTAAATCTCTGATCAGTCGAAACTTTTCTGATATCAGTACTCCTACGGTGAGGCTACGGCTAAGCCGTGGAATGCTACGGCCAAGCCGTGGATTGGTCTACGGCTAAGCCGTATACTGACTGTAGCTCAGCCGTAAAAAGGTATTAGATCAGAGATGGAAGGATGATCAGTTTAGCTGTGTTTTGAATGGAACCAAGGTGAAGCCGTAGTGCATAGTACGACAAGCGCGTAAGATGTCTTCGGCTCAACCATAGGTCCCCCATAGCTAAACCGTTAGGCATGGCAATTCTGAAACATAACTTAGGATAATGGTGAGACTGGTAGGACTCAAATACAGGTTAACCACCCATGTAAACCGGCCCAATGGATTCTTGGATCGCATGAATAGTCTGTTAGGCTGTGACTTATTCATGTGAGTGTTGATTTACTGTTAAGCACCTCCCCATGGGTGTTGGTTTAAGGGACGTCGGTGCACGCACAGATTACATTGCAACACTTTGATGGCAACGGTGCATTGACTAACTTAAAACTACATCAACATGCACGGTTAGTGACAGTGAACAACTAGCTTAGGACTGGCTTGTAATGAACCTTGACTCCGTATTAATCTGAGATGCATTGCATATTGTTTATGATTTTGCCCTCTGTTCTGTTAATCTAAGTTTATGCATTCCGTAGTCATTTCTGTTTTCGTCCTGTATCTCTGTTCTATGCTTCGTTCTGCACTATGCTTTGATCTATGCTGTGCTTTGGATTTATATCTATGCTCTGCTGGCTTTGTTTATCTCTGAGTTTGGGTATTCCCGGGTGGCTCTGCCCAGAGGTTAATACGTGAGGATAAGATCCGGTCTTTGTCATCGGTGAGTCCAAAGCGGATAATCTCCCTTTCTATGGATTTGATTTGATTGGTATTAGTCTGGCTCTACTCAGCCTCAGCCCTAGGATGCCCGACGGGGTTACCTTTGGCTTAGATCTCTGTATCTCTGTATAACTGCAGTGTTGCTTTGTCTTGGGACCCCGGAACCCAGGAAACCGAGACCCACTTGTACCCTGGCCCGGTCAGTGGTGTTCTCATCTGCTCTGCTCTGCTCTGCTCTCTATTGGAGAGAACATGGTTAACGTAGTAGCCACTTAGTCAGTATTTCTATGTTTGATTCACATATCATGCTTTACTTCTATGCACGATTTGCTTAGCTTACTAAGATGAAACTCTGAAATCATTATTCTGTCATTTATTCACTTTGATACTATGAGTGTTACACCCCTGTTACTTATATTTGCTGGATCGTTGTATTCATTTGTGTTGTCTGTGGTGTTGCAGGCACAGATACCTTGCCCAGCTCCCCGGCGGTCGAGGAGGCTGCAGGGGCGAGTGTAGAGGCACCCTCAGGTTTGGCAGAGTGGGCCTGATCATCTCTGCCGAGTGCGTTCATGCATACTTCCAGTGGCTTTTCGTTTTGGGATTTTGAGTTTTGGTTTCAGGGGACTTGTATTTGGACTGTGGATCTTTGGACTTTGGACTTGTATTCTGTGTATTTTGTATATATGGTTTTGGTGTGTATTTGGTTTTATATCAGTGTATTTGTCTTTGTCGCTTCCGTATTTGTTTCTGCTTTGGCTTCCGCTATTTTCTTTGTTGCTTGCTATGATATCTACAGCTTCCGCGTTCGTCTGTTTCGCACGTGTTAGATCCCTTGTGTGCGTGCATCTGGACTGGGTTTGGGTGCACGTGCACGGGAGTACGTGTGTCACCGGTTTAGCTTTTCGCTAACCCCCGAATTCTGGGCTCGGGTCGTGACATACGTATTGTATGGTATCAGAGCATGCTAGTTATAAGCATGTAGGCATCTAAGATCGTGGTGAGATAACGATATCAACTATTTGACTCAAAGTCTCATATGTTGATTTGGGATTCGACTAACTCAGGGCATTTTATATTTGTGTGTTGTGTTTCTTTTCCTTTTTGCAGGATGGCATCAGGATCAGGATCTCGGGATGAGAATCAACAGGGCCATAACGGTGATAGTGGATCAGTACCCCCACACATCAGTAGTGAGGAGCGGATGATGATGATGATGCAGTCTATGCAATCATTACAGGCGCAGATGGCATCCATGGTAGATAGACAGAGTCAGGCTGCTGCAGTAGCATCACCTCGCATAGATCAGCAGGTGATTTTCCAGCCTAAGGAATCAGATCCGAATGCTCTTTTCGACAAGTTCCGTAAGCGAGGGGCGACCGAGTTTCATGGGATAGAGGATGCATTGCAGGCGGAGCAATGGTTGGAGCAGACTGAAGAGCTATTTGACACGATTGTGTGCAGTAACAAGCAGAAGGTAGTTCTCACAGCCTCTATGCTTCGGAGTGTAGCCAAGACATGGTGGAGGAGTGTTAAGACTTCATTTCAGACTATGCCCAGTGCCACAGTTTGGGAGACCTTCAAGCAGCAATTCCGTCGGAAGTTCATGCCTCTCCATATTCAGCGAGCCAAGGAAGTGGAATTCTTCAACCTTCAGCAGAGACAGATGTCAGTTGCAGATTATGTACACAAGTTTACAGAGTTGTCTCACTTCGCAGAGGACATGGTGAACACTGAGCATAAGAAGGTGACTCGCTTCGTCAACGGCCTGAATCCGAGGCACAAACGCCATGTGGTTGCTTGTATGTGGCCGGCTACATTGGACGACGCTATTGACAGGGCTTATGATGCAGAGGCCATCTTTGAGGAGGAGCGAACAGAAGCTAAGAGGGCGGCAGGTTCCAGTGGCAGAAGTCAGTTTCAGAAAAGGTTCAAGGGTAAGCAGGGCAGTTCGAGCAGTACTCCGTTGGTATGTGGTCACTGTGGGAAGGATCACCCAACAGACAGATGTTGGAGGAAGATTGGGGCTTGTTTCGGGTGTGGCTCTACGGATCACAGGCGGGCCCAATGCCCGAAGTTTCAGTCCTCTCCACAGACGAGACAGGCAGGATCTACAGCGCAGGGCAGATCTCAGCCAGCTCGCCCAGCTCAGAAGCCGAACCGCCAGACAGCCCGAGCCTATGCTGCTACGCATGAGGGCGCGGAGGAGGCCACGGTAGTGGAAGGTAAAATTTTAATTTCTGATGCAGAAGCTTTAGCTTTATTTGACTCCGGGTCTACGCGTTCGTACGTAGCACCCCATTTTGCTGTGCAGCTTCGACAGCGACCCACACCACTTCCATACTTGTTGCTAGTATCCACTCCGGTTGGTAAGCGGGTGGAGTGCAGTGTGTTTTACCCTCAGTGTGATGTGCGGATAGCTGGTCATCAGCTCCCAGTAGACCTCGTGTTGCTCACGACACTGGATTTTGATGTGATCCTTGGTATGGACTGGCTTGCAAGATATCATGCGTGTATCAATTGCTACAGCAAGGCTATCTACTTTGATTTGGGCAGCGGATTCCGATTTGAGGGCAGCCAGATGAAGTGCCCAAGACGTGTGATCTCTGCTTGTAAGGCAGACAGGATGCTTCGTAGGGGATGTGAGGGATTTCTTGCATTCATTTCAGAAAAGAAAGATCGGCGACAGCTCAGTGAGATTCCAGTAGTCAGCGAGTTTCCGGATGTTTTCCCGGAGGATGTGCCAGAGTTGCCACCAGTTCGGGAGGTAGAATTTGCTATTGACGTGGTACCAGGTACAGCACCTATCAGTAGAGCTCCATATCGTATGGCACCTGCAGAGTTGTTGGAATTGAAGAAACAGTTGCAGGATCTGTTGGATAAAGGGTTCATACGCCCAAGTGTTTCATCTTGGGGAGCTCCTGTATTGTTTGTCAAGAAGAAGGATGGCAGTTTCCGGATGTGCATTGACTACAGGCAGTTGAACAAAGTGACTATCAAGAACAAATATCCATTGCCTAGGATTGATGAGTTGTTCGATCAACTTCAGGGTGCAGCTTACTTCTCTAAGATTGACTTGAGGTCAGGATATCACCAGCTCAGGGTGAAGGATGAGGATGTTCCTAAGACAGCTTTCAGGACTCGGTATGGACACTACGAGTTCCTTGTCATGCCGTTTGGTTTGACGAATGCACCCGCAGCTTTCATGGCCTTGATGAACAGGGTGTTTACTTCCTTCTTGGACCAGTTCGTTGTGGTTTTTATAGATGACATATTGGTCTATTCGAAGACTGCTGAGGAACATACAGACCATTTGAGGAAAGCATTGCAGCTGCTTAAGGATCACAAGTTGTATGCCAAGTTGTCCAAGTGTGATTTCTGGTTAGAGCAAGTTGCATTTCTGGGTCATAAGATTTCTAGAGATGGATTAATGGTGGATCCGGCGAAGATTGAGGCAGTAGTCCATTGGCCCCGTCCCAGATCAGTGACAGAGATTCGGAGTTTTCTGGGTTTGGCGGGATATTACCGCAGGTTTGTGCAGGACTTTTCGAAGATTTCAGCACCGCTGACTCAGTTGACTCGGAAGAAGGTTCCATATGAGTGACAGAGAAGTGTGAGCGTAGTTTCCAGATGTTGAAAGAAAAGCTCACTACGGCGCCAGTGTTGACTCTCCCGGATGGTAGTGAGGGATTCGTGATTTATTCCGATGCTTCTCGAGTTGGATTAGGCTGTGTACTGATGCAGAATCAGAAAGTGATTGCCTATGGATCCAGACAGCTGAAGGAGCATGAGAAGAACTATGCCACTCATGACTTGGAGTTAGCAGCCATTGTATTTGCATTGAAGTTGTGGCGACATTACTTGTACGGTGTAAAGTTCGAGGTCCATTCCGATCATCACAGTCTGCAGTACTTGTTTGATCAGCATGACTTGAATATGAGGCAGCGTAGATGGTTGGAGTTTATCAAAGACTACGACTTTCCGATCAAGTACCACCCTGGCAAGGGGAATGTGGTTGCAGATGCACTTAGCAGGAGGACAGACAGTCTTCAGGCGTTGGCAGGATTCTATATGCTTGTGCATGATCAGCCTGTAGAGGTTCAGATGGTAGGTGAATTGGTGACATTAGCTACTACCGTCGTATTTCAGCCTGAAGTGATTCAGCAGATCAAGGATCGCCAGTTTGAGGACCCCCTCCTGGTGAAGTTCAGAGATCGGATTGCAGATCGACCGGATTTCAGCCTGGTAGATGGAGTTTTGTACTTCAGGAATCGATTGTGTGTTCCCGCTGTGGATGAGCTGAAAGATCAGTTGATGACAGAGGCGCACGATGCCCGATATGCGATGCACCCAGGGAGTACGAAGATGTACCGGAACTTGAAGGACAGATTTTGGTGGAATAATATGAAGCGGGAGATCGCAGGGTTCGTAGCTCGATGTTTGACCTGTCAGAGGGTGAAAGCTGACCATCAGCGACCTCCAGGATCATTGCATCCATTGCACACTCCGCAGTGGAAGTGGGAGCACATTACGATGGATTTCGTCTCCGGTTTTCCGCCGACCAGTAGAAAGAACAATGCGATCTGGGTAATAGTGGACAGATTGACCAAGTCAGCACATTTCCTTCCGTTCAAGAAGGGGATGACATTCACGGAGATGGCTAGGAAGTTTGTTGACGAGGTAGTCAGATTGCATGGCACCCCGGTATCGATTGTGTCGGATCGAGACAGTCGTTTTGTATCTTCATTCTGGAGAGCATTTCAGGAAGCTATGGGCACGAAGCTGAGTTTTAGCACGGCATACCACCCCCAGACTGATGGACAGTCGGAGCGTACCATTCAGACGTTGGAGGATATGCTCAGAGCTAGTGTGCTGAACTTTGAAAAGGAATGGGATATGCATCTGGCATTGTGTGAGTTTGCTTACAACAACAGCTTTCATGAGAGCATTGGTATGGCACCTTATGAGGCTCTATACGGACGAAAGTGCAGGACCCCAGTGTGCTGGGAAGAAGTTGGAACTAGAAGTTTCCATGGTCCGACAATCATTGCTGAGACGACAGAGAAAGTGCAGAAAGTGATAGAGAATTTGAAGATTGCTCGGTCCAGGCAGAAGAGCTATGCTGATACTCGGAGGAGACCTTTGGCATTCCAAGTCGGAGATTGGGTGTTCCTTAAAGTTTCCCCGATGAAGGGCACAGTTCGATTTGGTCAGAAGGGTAAGTTAGCTCCGAGATATGTAGGACCGTTCGAAGTCAAGAGCCGAGTTGGAGATTTAGCTTATCGGTTGACGCTTCCAGTTGAGTTCTCCGGTGTGCACGATGTCTTCCATGTGTCGATGCTCCGTAAGTATGTGCCAGATCCGAGCCATGTGATTCGCTACGATGATATCCAGATTCAGCCTAATGCAACTTACGTTGAGCGTCCGCTTCGCATCGTTGGCACACGAGAGCAGATTCTCCGTACCAGGACTATCAGATGGGTTAAAGTGTTGTGGGAGCATCACGGTCCGGATGAGGCTACTTGGGAGCTAGAGGAGCAGCTAGCGCGCCAGTACCCCCAGCTCTTTGCGCAGGTAGGTAGTCATTCCGAGGACGGAATGATTCCTAGTGGGGGAGGATGTAACACTCCGATCCCCTTTGAGCCGGATTAGTGGCTCATTAGTGTGTTTTGTTTTGTTTTATTCTTTTGGACTTGGTTTTGGGCCTGGATAGGTAGCTGAGTAACCTTTGACCTGGAATAGGTAGTTCTAAGCCCTTTTTCGTAATTTTGCTTTTGTTTTGCTCATATCATCTTTGCATCATCTTGGTGTCAGCACGTGTATTTCATTGAGCTCGACAATTTCCGTAACTGTGTCAGATCCGTTTGGAGTCAATTGGGGAAGATGGACCTTCATGTGACTTGATTTGTAAATAAACCAGACTCTTTGGACTTTGACTTAAACTTCCAAACCTATATAAGTAAGTTAGCTCCAGATGTCTCTCTCTCCTGCTCATTTCATTCCTCAACGTTGCATGCAAGGAGAATTCAGGAGCTCACGTTCTCTCTCTCTCCCTTCTCTTCATCCTCTTCTCGTTCTAAGTTGGGTTGGGAGCTTGCACCCACCGATTGGGTTCTTTTCTTCTCCCCTCTCTGTAATTGCTTAGGTAAGTGGGTTTTGCATTCTTCATCTTCGATTGGATTCCTTCTCCAAGCTATGTGTTTCCCTCATCTCATGCATGTGCTATTGCTTTGATTTGTTTTGATTCTTAGTGGATTGGAGCTTGATTTCAGAGGATTTTTCAGATTTGAGGCAAGTATAAGTACAGACTTTTATAACACACATGGGTGCTCTATTTGAATGCTTTGATTTCCATCTTCTTTAGTGTATTTGATGTTTACAGCCAATGCTTGTGAATTTGGAACCTCTGTAGCTTGTTTGGGGATGTTTCTGTGTCAAATTTCAGTTTCTGTACTCAGCCCGAATTCATCTCTGTATTGTACGGCTAAGCCGTGAACTTCTACGGCTCACTATCCAGAGACTTGAAATTTCACTTTTGTTCTACGGCTAGGCTACGGCTAAGCCGTAATTTGTCCTACGGCTGAGCCGTAAGCTAGCCGTGACCCAACCGTACCCCAGCCGTGAATTAAATCTCTGATCAGTCGAAACTTTTCTGATATCAGTACTCCTACGGTGAAGCTACGGCTAAGCCGTGGAATGCTACGGCCAAGCCGTGGATTGGTCTACGGCTAAGCCGTATACTGACTGTAGCTCAGCCGTAAAAAGGTATTAGATCAGAGATGGAAGGATGATCAGTTTAGCTGTGTTTTGAATGGAACCAAGGTGAAGCCGTAGTGCATAGTACGACAAGCGCGTAAGATGTCTTCGGCTCAACCATAGGTCCCCCATAGCTAAACCGTTAGGCATGGCAATTCTGAAACATAACTTAGGATAATGGTGAGACTGGTAGGACTCAAATACAGGTTAACCACCCATGTAAACCGGCCCAATGGATTCTTGGATCGCATGAATAGTCTGTTAGGCTGTGACTTATTCATGTGAGTGTTGATTTACTGTTAAGCACCTCCCCATGGGTGTTGGTTTAAGGGACGTCGGTGCACGCACAGATTACATTGCAACACTTTGATGGCAACGGTGCATTGACTAACTTAAAACTACATCAACATGCACGGTTAGTGACAGTGAACAACTAGCTTAGGACTGGCTTGTAATGAACCTTGACTCCGTATTAATCTGAGATGCATTGCATATTGTTTATGATTTTGCCCTCTGTTCTGTTAATCTAAGTTTATGCATTCCGTAGTCATTTCTGTTTTCGTCCTGTATCTCTGTTCTATGCTTCGTTCTGCACTATGCTTTGATCTATGCTGTGCTTTGGATTTATATCTATGCTCTGCTGGCTTTGTTTATCTCTGAGTTTGGGTATTCCCGGGTGGCTCTGCCCAGAGGTTAATACGTGAGGATAAGATCCGGTCTTTGTCATCGGTGAGTCCAAAGCGGATAATCTCCCTTTCTATGGATTTGATTTGATTGGTATTAGTCTGGCTCTACTCAGCCTCAGCCCTAGGATGCCCGACGGGGTTACCTTTGGCTTAGATCTCTGTATCTCTGTATAACTGCAGTGTTGCTTTGTCTTGGGACCCCGGAACCCAGGAAACCGAGACCCACTTGTACCCTGGCCCGGTCAGTGGTGTTCTCATCTGCTCTGCTCTGCTCTGCTCTCTATTGGAGAGAACATGGTTAACGTAGTAGCCACTTAGTCAGTATTTCTATGTTTGATTCACATATCATGCTTTACTTCTATGCACGATTTGCTTAGCTTACTAAGATGAAACTCTGAAATCATTATTCTGTCATTTATTCACTTTGATACTATGAGTGTTACACCCCTGTTACTTATATTTGCTGGATCGTTGTATTCATTTGTGTTGTCTGTGGTGTTGCAGGCACAGATACCTTGCCCAGCTCCCCGGCGGTCGAGGAGGCTGCAGGGGCGAGTGTAGAGGCACCCTCAGGTTTGGCAGAGTGGGCCTGATCATCTCTGCCGAGTGCGTTCATGCATACTTCCAGTGGCTTTTCGTTTTGGGATTTTGAGTTTTGGTTTCAGGGGACTTGTATTTGGACTGTGGATCTTTGGACTTTGGACTTGTATTCTGTGTATTTTGTATATATGGTTTTGGTGTGTATTTGGTTTTATATCAGTGTATTTGTCTTTGTCGCTTCCGTATTTGTTTCTGCTTTGGCTTCCGCTATTTTCTTTGTTGCTTGCTATGATATCTACAGCTTCCGCGTTCGTCTGTTTCGCACGTGTTAGATCCCTTGTGTGCGTGCATCTGGACTGGGTTTGGGTGCACGTGCACGGGAGTACGTGTGTCACCGGTTTAGCTTTTCGCTAACCCCCGAATTCTGGGCTCGGGTCGTGACAGTCACATCAGTGAGAAAGGCTTGACAATGCTAAGCAAGTGGAATTTACTATGTGGCACCAAGACAGGCAAGTTGGATTTCTATGAGAAATACATATTCCGTAAACACCGCAAGTCAGTTTCAAAACTGGTGTTTATCGCACGAAAGGTATCTTTGATTACATTCATTCAGATGTATAGGGTCCTTCTAAGGTTTATTCCAAAGGTGGGTCCTAATTTATATTGACTTTCATAGATGATTATTCAAGGAAAGTCTAGGTTTATCACTAAAAACAAAGCATTAGACCTTCGAAACATTCAAGCAATGGAAGGCAATGGTTGAGAAATAGACCATCAAGAAGGTAAGGAAGTTGAGGACAGATAATGGTAAGGAGTACAGATCTAATGAGTTTGAGAACTATTACAAAGATAGAGGCATAGTTTGGCATTACACAACCACAGGAACTCCACAGAAGAATGGAGTTGCAAAGAGAATGAACAGAACGATCTTGGAAATAGCTCATTGTATATTGTCTACTGCAAGATTGTCCAAAGACTTTGGGCTAATGGACTGTAGGCTACTTAGTTAATAGGTCTCCACACCCATGAATTGGTTGCAAAACACATGAAGAAATATGGTCAGGTAATCCAACTGATTATTCGAACTTGAGGGTTTTTTGTTGTCTAGCGTATACTCAAGTGAAAAACGGATAAGTTAGAACCAAGGGTTGTGAAGTACATCTTGGTTGGATATGCTTTTGGGGTGAGAGGATACAATTTGTGGTGTACCGATCAGGGTTCACCCAAATTTATCATCAACAGGGATGTAACATTTCATGAGGATGCTTTACTCGATGCGAGAAAACAAGTGGAGAATACAGAAATAGCTAACAGTAGTGGCACCGTTTAGGTGGAGTCAGACATCTCAATTTGAAAAGAGAGTGTATCCGACTCCTCCCGGGATACTGAAGATAGTCAAACTAAGCAGTACATAGGTAGACCGCTGAGAGAGAAAACTACTAGTTAGATATTGTTTCAAAGATATGTTGGTAACATATGATGTAATTGCATCTACATCGATGGTTGAGCCATCCATGTATCTGGAGTCAATGAAAGGGTAGAAAAGTGGCCAACAAGTAGCAATCATAGATGAAGAGATGGAGTCTAGTTCAAGTCTTGCTTGGACTTGATTCGTGTCACTCATTATTGAAGAATGAAGACTGTGCCTAGTGACAGTGGCACAGGGACGTACCTTTCAGCGAAGTACGTGGAGCTGAAGACATTGCCTATTATTCTTATGGTGGATCGAGTTCTACGGATCCAAGCCCATGTAGAGATTATTGGGTTTATGTCTTGTATTCTAGGTTCACTGGATTGGTCTGTAGGATTAGTCTTGGACTAGGCTTTGGGTCAAGGGTATTTTGATCTTTGTACCGGGCTTTTAGGTGCTAAGAAAAAGAGAGTTATATATATGATATAACTATTAACCCTAGGTCTAAGTAGAAGAGTGCAATAAAAGAATATAGTTCTCTTTTGGACGTGCACATAGGTATCTCGCCAAACCACGTAAATCTCTCATATGTGTTCTTATGTGCTTGTCTCTTTTTGTGTGTAACTTTGATTGTTGATCCCAAGTTTTGCGCTTCCGCACATGCACAACACAAAGTTCTTAGAGTCTCATGACTATAGAGGAGTGGAATCAAGTTAGAATATGAAGGAGTTAGGTGCTTGAGCATTGTTGTGACAAACGACTCATAACCATGAGCAAGTCCTTGAAGTTGGTCAAACACTTTTTTATGATCATCTACCGATTTGCCTATTGCTGCGAGGTTATCACAAATACTCTTGAATGTCTAAACATATTCAAACATTGTAGATGATACTTTATGAAGGAGTTGAAGCTATTGAAGAAAGAAAAATTCCCTCTCTTGGGAATCTTGAGCAAAATGATTCAAAAGAATTGCCTATATAACTTGGATGCAGTGTCAAGTGTAACAACTAATCCGAGCACTTCTTTGGACAAGTTTCCTATGATCCACCCACAGAGAAGTCGATCTAACTGTCTCCAAGCCAGATAGTTAGGATTATCAACCTCGGTTACTTCTTTATCAGTGGAAACAAGATTTTGATGATCTAGTATGACAAGATCTCCAGTAATGAATCCAAGCATGTCCTGGCTCTCAATGAGCCCCATCAGTTGTTTCCTCGGTAAGAAGTTTGTATGGGTGAGTATGATGGAAATGAAGTTCCCAACATTAAGTGCAAATGTGTAGAGCTTAGCAACAATTTGTTGTGACTTTGACATCACCCGTTGTGCGCACACATGAATAAAGAGATCAACACGAACAAGCCACACACAAGAAGAGACACCGAGATTTACGTGGTTCACCCAAACAGGGCTATGTCTACGGGCACAGAGGCGATCATCTTCACTATCACAAGTAAAGTACACAGAAACTCTCGTTCTCTCACATTGTCTCACCTACATGGTGTGGGAACACCACGGGCAAAAGAGCTCTCACCTCTCTTCAGCGTAAGATCTAAGGTTATAGACTATACATATATATAATCTCCGCTTTCTTGGCCACTAAGAAAGCCCCGGTACAATTACCAAAATACCATTGACCTTAAACCAGTCCCTGGCTAACCCAATGACTCATCCGGTTAAACCGGAATACAAGACATATACCCAACAATCTCCACCTTGGCTTGAATTCTGCACAACTCGAATCACCAGAAGATAAAACCGGCAATGTCTTCACGTACCTTGCTGAATGGTACGTCACTGCACCAACGATACAGTCTTCTTCAACATTTTGATTTGTTGAACCAACACATGAACTTTGAGCAAAGTTCATCTCGTCAAACTCCACTTCGAACTTAAAGCTCGAAACCATTGATGAATCTGAGTGATATTGATGAATCACTCACCATCTTGCCTCATCTTCAACATCACTTTGAAGATCAAACCACCACAAGCATGCAAGCAAAACAGATCGGGAATACAAGTCCAGATGACTTCACAATTGCAGAAACCTCTACCTCCGAGCAGTCAAAAAACTCCATTTGACCGGGCCTCCGATCAATCAAACAAATGTTTGACAACTGCTGACACATCAGCTCCTCCTTGCTGCTTTTCCGGCTTTAGCAAGATGAACAACATCACATGCGATCCAGAAAGCATGTGAACCCGAAATGAACAACTTCATTTGAATCAGCAAACCATTTGCAACTAGGCCAGCGACTCCTATTATTGGGTTTGCAACGACAACCAGGTCGAGTAGACCCGATTCTAGCCTGAATCCACATCTGTTCAAATCTTCTCCAGATTTCTGTATCAAATTGTAGATCTCGTCAACACGAGCACGCTGGAAGAAACGGATATAAAATCCAAGTTTTGATGGCTCCGATATCGCAGAAACAAGTTTTTATTCTCCAATCAGTCAAACCTCCTCGTTGACCATCAAATAGCCAATGTTCTTCCACAATCACGTAGATCTGCTCGAAACGAGTCCGTAGGCGCAAACGGATCTCCGATCGGACATCGGACGATCAAGATATCGCAGAAACAATTTCAACCGTTGAGTCTGGTCAAAACTTGACTTTGACCGTACCTTCGCTGACGTCGACTGAGGTCATACTGCATTAATGACGCTGATTGGGCTTCTGCAACCGGTCCAGGTCCACCCGCCCCAAACACGCACCGAACCTGCTTCAGTGCACTGGGCTGGACCCTGAGAACATGGATCAGGTCTTACCCGACCCGAACTAGCTGATCTGCTAGATTAAACTGCTTGGTTGGGCTTCTAGTACACGGACCAGGTCGACCCGACCTGACCCGGCCTGCAACCTCCAAACCACTGAGCGATCTCCACCTCGCTCAGATACCCGAGAAACACCAACCTGTGTTCTAATACTAATTGTTGTGATTTTGACATCACCCCTTGTGCGCACACATGAATAACAAGATCAACATGAAACAAGCTACACACAAGAAGAGACACCGAGATTTACGTGGTTCACCCAAACAGGACTACGTCCACGGGCACAGAGACGATCATCTTCACTATCACAAGTAAAGTACACAGAGACTCTCGTTCTCTCACATCGTCTTACCTACGTGGTGTGGGAACACCACGGGCAAGAGAGCTCTCACCTCTCTTCAGCGCAAGATCTAGAGTTACAGACTATACACATATATAATCTCCGCTTTCTTGACCACAAAGAAAGCCCCGGTACAATTACCAAAATACCCTTGACCTTAAACCAGTCCCTAGCTAACCCAGTGACTCATCCGGTTAAACCGGAATACAAGACATATACCCAATACAATTAAGGAGGAAGAAGATGACATTGATGATGATGAGGTCCCATTCTCTGATACCATAGAGATATTCTCTATCACTTTTGAAATTCTCCAACTAAAGGTGAGTCTGAGAGATTTGTTTTTCTACAGTTAAAGTTACATTACACCTTTCTGCAGTGTGTATGAACAAGGCAAGATGAGCGACTGTGAGAAATTACAATGATTACAAACTAGAAAAATGAATAGTTTCTATCCTATATTTATATCATAATGTGGCTGATATCCTAAAATGATTGTCATCTTTAACTACATATGGCGAAGATTGAGAATGATCTGGTGGATGAATTTTTAGTGCTGGAGAATGAGAATAGTTAGCAGAATAAGCTAGTCATTGATCTCTATTTTTGACTTTGACTGGATTTGAAGATATTGCTTGCTGTGTAGCATGTGGGCTTTGCTACTGAGATGATACGTTTACATACATAATGGGTTCTTTGTTTTCATGAGAGTTTTCACCGGTCAGGAAAATGATTTTCGGGGTGCAAATCCACCGCTAAAAGTCCTTTTTTTTAGTAAAAACGACAAGAAATCAAAATTTCTCACTTCCTTACAAGAAAGAATAACTCAAATTAGTGTTGTAGGTCATTTCTTCAACTCTATATGCAAATTTCATGTCGCTAGCCAAGAATTAATAATAAAAAATAGAGAAAGGGGCTTTTAACTTTCTCTATAATCACACATGTGAGCTTAAGTTAAAAGCCAACGTACACTTTAACATGAGGATAAGCTCAAAAGACCCGACAGATAATGACCATTTGTTGTTTTGCATTAATTTTTATATTTTCCCTTTTATCTCCCTTCATATGAAATTATATTTACTTTCAACAGGTTTCACATATTATGTAATGGAATTGGACACAATGAACAAAACAGTCATTAGGCTTTGTGCCCAGTTTCCCTCAGGACAACACAGTCTGATTATATGGTTTGGGTTTAACTTTTAGGTTAAAATTGTAGGTTAAATATACTAAAAGAGAAAGAGAATGTTCGTCTTGCTGGAAATCTATGGTCAAATATCTTTCTAGAAAAAATTCTCATGGTCTTTTAAAATTTTAATTACTTTCATCAAAAAATCTCTTATACCTCTGTTTAAGATGGTATTGACATGTTCTTGTAAAAGGAACAAAGGATAATTATTTCACTCCACAAATTTTGTCATTTATATGTATTTTGTAAGGGCATGACTCCCTATGATACAATTTACCAGTCCTTTTTGATGAAATACTTTTGTTTAAAAGATTAATTTTGGGTGGCTTATATTACAGAAGTAATCGCAAAATAAAAGAGTGGGTAGAATTCGATGGTCCTTTTGTGATGATGCATCATGTCTATAAATATATTTTTTTATGTTAAAATGTAGATTTGGGTAACTTAAGTTCTATAAATGGAAACAACTAATATATACAGAGAAGATTGGTTGTACAGATATATCCCATGACTAGGTCAAATGGGCCAGGTTGGAGTTTGGACTAACCTAAGGTGAGTCGACGCAATGGGGTTGCCTAGCTGGAAAACAACAGTGCTAGCCAGCATCACGTAGTTATCCACCAATCTCACTTCAACAGGCTTATCGTGTATAAATAAATGGAAGCTTTCTACAGCATTGAGAGTCTCTGACTTCCTACTAAGCACATCTGCCACAACATTTCCTTTCCCTGGATAATACTTGATAGGGAAGTCATAGTCTTTAATAAATTCAAGCCATTTGCGTTGCCTCATGTTTCACTCATACTGCGTGAACAAATATTATAAACTATAGTAATCCGAGTGTACGTCAAACTTCACACCGTACAAATAATGTCGCCACAGTTTCAAAGCAAACACGATAGCTGCCAGTTCCAAGTCATGTGTGGCGTAGTTCTTTTCATGCTTCCTCAATCCATATACAATTGCCTTCCCACACTACATCAACACACATCCCAAACCGACTTTGGAAGCATTAGAATATATCACGAAGCCTTCACTTCCATCCGGTCAAGTCAATATTGGAGCGGTAGTTAGCTTTTCCTTCAAGGTTTGGAAACTAACTTCACATTCATTAGTTCAATTAAAAGGGACATTCTTCCGAGTTAGCTTGGTCAAAGGAGCGGATATCTTGGCAAACCCTTGAACAAATCGTCGGTAATACCCGGCAAGAAAACTCCTAATCTCTATCAAAAACTTTGGGCTGGGCCAATTAATAATAGCCTCGACCTTTACTAAATCAACTGTCAATCCTTCTCATGAAATGATGACCAAGAAATGCTACCTGCTCAAGCCAGAAATCGTATTTCATCAACTTGGCGTATAGCCAATGTTCTCTCAGCAATTGCAACGCTTTTCTCAAATGTTCTGTATGCTCCTATAGAATCTTAGAGTATACCAAGATATCATGAATAAAGACAACAATGAAATTATCTAAGAAAGGAGCGAAGATTCGATTCATCAGAGCCATAAAAACAGCAGGAGCATTGGTTAATCCAAAAGGCATCATGAGAAATTCATAGTGACCGTACCTTGTCCTGAAGGCAGTTTTCAAAATGTCATCTTCCTTCACCCTCAATTGGTGATACCCCGACCTCAAATCAATCTTAGAAAAATATGTTACATTTTGAAGTCGATCAAACAATTCATCAATACATGGCAAGGGATACTTATTCTTTATTGTTACCTTATTCAACTGCCGGTAATCAATACACATCCGAAAGGTGTTGTCTTTCTTCTTGACAAATAACACTGGAGCTCCCCAAGGTGACATGCTTGGGCGTATGAAACTGTAAGGTCCCAACCCTAGATAATATAATTTATAGTAATTAAGTTGGTTTTACTCTAATTAATATGTAGTTAGGCTAATTGAGCCTAAGTCTCAAAAAGGTTTGGGTCATGGATAGATAGTTGGGTCGGGTTCGAACCCGATTAGGTAGTCCAAGACCTTTTGTATTTAATATTTTCATGAATTGGCATCATTAATGCATCACATTAGTTGCATTGGGTGAGTTCCATCTTGTGGGACATCTTTTATGTTTGGCCCAATTTCATTCGGATTCATTCCAGCCCACTTGAGCCCAACTGAGTCAAACTATATAAATATGGAAACCTAGGGGACTTATCTGTAATTTCCAAAACTTCACTCATTTAAAACCCTAACTCACCATCCATCATTCCTTTCTCTCTCATTTTCTCTCTTGCTTTCAGTTGTAGCAGACGCCCACTTCTTCTCCTCTCCCATACTCTCTCTCCCTCCTTCATTTTTGTTGGGATTTGAAGTCTAGAAGTCGCATGCCAGAGGGCTTATCATCTTCTTCAACCTTTTCTACCTCCACTGTTTTCTTCTCATAAGATTTGAAGCCCATCTTATAATTTTGTACCTGTAGAAGCTTGAGGTAAGGAATCACACCTTTTTTTGAGTTATTGAGTGCAATAAGGGTCAAGAGAACCCATCTATTGGCATGCATTCCATCTCATTCTCATTTTCCCTTCATGCAAGTGTTAGATTCTCCATTAGAGAGCTTATTCTCCATTTAGCCAAGGGGCAAATCAGTTTGGGTGAAGCACCAAGCTTAAGGCAAGTATAAGGATACATTTTCTTTACATGCATGGCTTTGTTTCTTGATTCTTGATGAAATTTGTGATTTTACCCCTTTTTACAGCTCAATGGAAATGCATGGATTTGATTGTGTTTTAGTGATGATTTTTGAGGAATAAATTGATAATGGTCATTTAGGGAACCCAAGAGTGTAGAATGGAAGCTTGTAAGGTGATTTCGTTGCAGGTCAAATGGTGTATTGGAGGAGGGAACCCATTAGAAACTAAGCATTCCCGTAGCAGAGTCCTTCAGGGCTGACCGGTCGGTCCTGAAGCCGAATCGGTCGAATTACCTTCCTGGTAGTCCGACCGATCGGCCATTCAGCCCAACCGGTCGAATTACTCTTTTGGAAGCCGTCCGACCAGTCGGACAAACACCCGATCGATCAGGTAAGCCTGACATGTAACTATTAGAAAAGTATTCCAAAATGAATTATATGCTTGACTATGGATTTTCTATAGTCTATGGAATAGCCTAATGGTGGGTTACTCCCTTAAACCCTAGTACAAGACCAAGGTATCTACCCACACCTACTATAGGCCGTAGGTTCCACATAAGATCATATAGGACCTTAGGAATTGGATCCCTTACTAGCTCAACTGGCCCAACAGTGAATAGACATGGAGAAGAGAAGTGTTGAGCTGTCACCGCTTTTCTTCTTGATTCTCCGGTTAGTTTTTAATGTCACGTCATGGGGGTTGGCACAAGTTTAAGTGTCCTTTATATGCATGAGGTAACACCGAAGATGGTAATACCGGGACACCGAATGCCTTATGAATACACCGTATTGAATGACCTCAAAAACCCGGATTATCTAGCATAGGAATGGCTAGTAACTCTCCTTGATGACTCCACAACCTAATTGCATTCATATTGATAGTAATCTTGACCTCAAACATGTTCGTCCATACCAATATGCTTATTGATGAAAGGTATTCTATTTAATTATAATTCTCTGATTGATATTTTCAACAATATTGAGTGCACTATTGCCTGAGTACAAATAGATCAGTATACGTTAAACAAGGACATCAGACTAATTACAATATATTCCAAATCGACGCCACTTGGCTTATACCCCATAAGAGGTTCGACGGGACCCCATGGGTGTGTTTATCAGTTGCCTACTGCAGTAGTATCAGAAGAGTGAATCGACGCTCTCGCGGGCAGCTAGTCGGTACTGGCCCGGCCACTAGTGGTTTCCCAAGGATCAGTTTACTCTCTTTTAGAGAAGAGATAGTAGATGTGGTTACCATATTGGTATTATATATTCTTTATTCATGATTCCATATTCATGCTAATTCATATGCATCAGTGCTTAGATTTCGATATTGATCTCTTTTAATCAGTATGTCATTTTAATTCCGTTGATCTAACATGTTAAGCTCATGTATCCTTATCTTTGCTTAACCGTCATGTTAACTAGAATTACCATGGTGTTACAGGTGCGGAACCAGATACCAATCTGGCAGTCAGCGCGATCTCGAAGGGAACCCCAGTGTTACCTCGGGATGTGAACGAGTGGAACGAGGATACATCTTTTCATGATTCTCCTCGACAGAGCGCAACAGGGATCATTTTGGGATTGGACTTAGGGATTGTTTAGCATCTTGATATTGTATTTTATCATGTATTCCCATATTTATGCATGTACTTGGATTCGATTAACAAACTTGTCTATTTAATGGATTAAGATGAATGTTTTATGGATGCTCATGATATAGATGCAGGTGGAATCTCCAGGTTTCTGCTTATATGCTTGATGTTGATAATACGTGTTTTGTGGAACTTCCTCACACATACCTGTTGGATCACCCTTGTGACAGTTCGTACGTGTCCTGTCATGGCACGAATTGTCACGGGTACGTGTATCATTCCTTGGAACCCACAACAAATCCCCAATTCTTGGGTTCAGGGCGTGACAGAAACCCTTATCCAAAAGATCCTATAATTGCTTCTTCAATTCCAATAACTCCGCAGGGGCTATACGATATGGAGCTTTACAATAGGTGTTGTACCTGGCACAAGGTCTATAGCGAATTCCACTTCTTGCATAGGGGGTAACTCTGGCACTTCGTCGGGAAATATGTCCGGAAAATCACATACTACCGGAATCTCTCTAAGTTGCTTTGAGTCCTTTTTTTCCGAAACAAAGGCAATGAAGCATTCACACCCTTTTCGTATCAATCTATCCGTCTTGCATGCAGAGATACCACGCCTAGGGCATTTCTTCTGATTACCCTCAAAGCGAAATCCATTTCCTAGATCAAAATAGATCATCCTGTTGTAACAATTTACACAGGCACGATACCGCGCTAACCAATCCATTCCAAGGATCACGTCAAAGTCCAACATTGATGGCAAGATTACGTCAACTGGACGTGGACGACCTTCAATTCGCACATCACATTGGGGGTAGTATACACTACACTCCACTCTCTTACCAACAGGAGTGGACACCACCAACACATACGGTAGCGACTTAAGTAGCTGCGTAGCTGTTCAGCAAAATGAGGTGCTACATACGAACACGTAGACCTCGAATCAAACAATGCAAGAGCTTTTGCTTGAGCAATCAAAACAATACCTTCCACTACATTCGCATTCTCTGCACTTTCATGAGTGGCGGCATAAGCACGTGCAGTCTGGTGTTGCGGCTTCTGGCCTTAACGAGAGTGCTGTGGTTTGCCTTGAGTTGTGGAAGCAATAGGCCTGGATTGTTGAGAAAACTTGGACTTCAGACATTGAGCCACCATATGCTCCATGGAACCACACCCTAAACAAGCTCCTGTTTTCCTCCAGCATAGCTCTATCTTGTGTGCTCAGCCACAATGCTCACATTTCACTCCAGCTGAAGTAGGAGTTCCTTGCCTTCTTTTCAGCTTCTTTTGCATTTGCCCCTTTATACCAAAAGATGTATTTCTTTTAAGGTCCGTAGCTATTTCTTCCTGAATATTGGCCTTGGTAAAACAGGCCCTGTCCACGACATCATCAAATGTTGCTGGCCATTGGAACACTGTTATGTGGTTCTTATATCTCGGATTCAAGCCATTGATAAAACGGTTAACCTTCCTTTCTTTAGTATTCACCATATCCTTTGCAAAATGGATAACTGTGTGAACTTGTGCACATATTCTGCCACCGACATCTGTAACTATTGTAAAGATAAAAACTCGACTTCCTTTTCCCTTTGCACGTGAGCCAGAATAAACTTCCTCTTGAATTGCTTCTCAAATGTCTCCCAAACTGTCACATTCGGCATGTCCTTGTAGGAATCTTTCACACTTTTCCACCAAGTCTTCACCACATCACGAAACATTGAAGCTGTGAGTACGACCTTCTATTTGTTTGTACAAATAACTGTCTCAAAGAGGTCCTTAGTATGCTCCAGCCATTAATCGGCTTTCAATGCATCTTCATTCCCATAAAATTTGGTGGCGCCGCGTTTCCGAAATTTGTTGTAGAAAGCATTGGGATCACTTTCCTTAGGTTGAAAGACCACCTATTGCTCCACGTGGGGTGAAACAAATACTTGACTTTGCCTGTCCACAATGGATGCGACTTGAGCTTGCCTGATTGTTATTGCACCTGAATCACCTGCAACATCATGAGAAATCGATCGTTCGCGTTGAGTGGTTGTTGTGGAGGTGCTGATCCACTCTCATTGTCCCCATGATTATTATTAGTACCAGAGTCGAATGCCATTTCCTACAAAAGTAAAGGGTCAAAACTCAAACATACAACGTCCCCGATCATAAGACGCCCAAAACACCTTACAATATTGGACTATACAGCCAAATATTTGAAAGTATCCTCACCACATTCCTAAATGCCTATATGCTTATCAACTAAAACAACAATGCTCTGATACCATACAATACGTATGTCACAAACCGATCCTAAGAAATCAGGGATTAGTTAAAACCTAATCAGTGACACACGTACTCCCGTGCCTATACACTTAGACCCCGTCTAAGCGCATACACACAAGGGAATCTCACACGTGCAAATACAATGTACGCAGAAGCTATAAGTATCATGACATTAAACGAAATGAGATAAAAAAGGAAAACATTAATTACAGATATACAACAAAAAAAACATTGTCTATACAAAAGTGATGAATAGTTACAAAAGCCAAGACACGGAATTGCAGGAGTTGAACAACTCTAAGATAGACACATTATGCATCCCACAAAAATCCCAAAAGGAGCCTATCATGCCATTCTGCTCTCTGGTGGAGTGATCACATCCACTCCTCTAACCTTGACGGGGCTTCTATGGTCTCTTCTGGAGTCTTGCCGACTAACGAGGGGTCAGCAGCGGGATTTGAGCCTGCAACACCAAGGATAACTAATAAATACAACGATTCAGTAAAGTATAAGCAACAATAAGGTAACACGCGTTGTATCTAGAAGAATAATTAAACAGGTAATAGTGCATAGAGTTTCAAGTTAGTATACTAGGCAAGTCGTGCATATGAATAAAACATGCTATAAAAATCATAGAATAGATATACTGTGCTAGGTGGCTACTACATTTGCCATATTCTCCCTATTGAAAGCACGCTTTAAGAACACCATTGACCGGGCCAAGGTATAAATGGGTCTCTAGTTCATGAGGTCTGAAAGTCCTAAGACAAGAGCACACTGCAGCAGCAACAAGCGGGTTACACCAAAGTCAACCCCGTCTGGTATCCTGAAGCTGAGGCTGAATAGAGCCAGACCGTGTCAATTATGTCATATAATGCACGTCAATTCAAGTCACATTCAAGGCATACAGTAAGTGTATCACATCATACCACAATAAGTGCAAACACCAGTACCAACACATTCAAGACAAATATGAGTTGAAACCAAAGTAAAAGCATGGAAGGCAAAAACTGAAGTCAACATGCAAATGCAAGTCAAGTTAATTCATGGAATCATGATCATTTACTAGCCAACCCTAACCTAGTTGTCCATTATTTCTAACCATATATGATGATGTAGTTTTAAGTTGTGCAATACATAGTTGCATGTCTTTTGGGTATTACAATGTATCGAGAACCATGTATCGAAGTCCCTTAAACCAACACCTATAAGGAGGTGCTTAACAAGTGGACAACACACATGAATGAGTCACAGCCCTCACGACCATTCATATTATTATTATATTCGATTCGGAAAGTTAAAGGGTATGGGGAGTCCACGTGAAGGCCCTATAAGGTCTCATACTTAAACCTATCTTTTTCTCCATTTTCAATGGTCTCACGGCTTAGCTGTGGCTAACTTACTACTTCGCCATAGACATCTTACGGCTTAGCCGTGTTATGCATTACGGATCAACCGTGGTTCCCCAGACTGTTCATCTGCATTTACAGCATAGCCGTGTTTGTTCTATGACTCAGCCATGGGTGGGGTATGGCTTAGCCGTGGCTAGACCGTAAGAAATTTCCTCAAGGTTCTGCTCTCTGGACATCAAGCCGTAACTTAACCTACAGCCGGGTCACGGCTAGCCTACGGCTTAGCTGTAGTACATTTTACGGCTTAGCTGTAGCCTAACTGTAAGGTAAAATCAGGTTTTGCAGCTATTTGAAAACTGAGCCGTGAAGCTCTACGGCTTAGCCGTAAGCTTCAGAAGATCACAAATTTAACCTGTTACAGGCAAAACTAATTTTGCACAAATTTGAAACCAAGAAGAATAAGTGTATATACTTGGACACCATAGGGCTGTAAAACACATACCATATGCAAGATCAAGAAAAATATTCACAATCATCGTGTACCAATATGTGTTCATACAAATCGTGCTTATACTTGCCTTAAAGGAGTTTTGTCACTTGAATCGCTGTCCTTTGGCTCAATTCGAATGTCTATTGGCAACTCTAATGGTCATGCATGTAAGAAGAAAGAGGAGGTGAGTGCATGCAGTAAGGATGAGAAGAACTGGAGACTCATAAAGATGATCAAGAACCCAAATCTTACCTCAGAACACACAAAAGATGGATTGATAAAATGGATGCAAAAGGATTTTCCCCCGTCTTTACTTTGATCGTAGAAGAAGAAAAGAAAAGAAGGAAAGAAGAAAAACCAACGTTGGGAGGGAGAGAAGAAACGAGAGAGTCAGTGCATGCATCTTCTTATATAAGATAAAGATAAACCGAATTATAAGGAAGTCCATAAGTTTAAGTTAATTACAGTTCAAGTCAAATAATCGTCCAACGGAAACAAACGAAGTCGTTTGCATGCGAGTCAGTTACGGAAGTCAACTAGCTTAACGAGATATACGTGTTGACACCAAGATGATGCATGAATGACAAAATCGCACAAAATCAAAAATTACGAAAAAGGGGCTCATGTCTACCTAATCCAGGTTAAACTCGATCCAACTACCTATCCATGACCCGAAACAAAACACAAAAAGATAAAACAACATGAATAAAACAAATTTGCTCGAAAATTATCCAAAAACACATTAATTATTTATTAAACTAGATTAAGTTGGGTTGGAGTGTTACATGACCCGTTCTACAACTCTCTAATATTTTCCTCTACTGGTGTTATTGACGTAGAAGTCTTGTGTCACCTGACTTGGTAGGACAAATGGATCATCCTTATACCAACGACCCATGATATCAATGCTTGTAACATTTTCTTCAACATTTGTCTTGTGCTTAGTACTAGTGTTTACAATTCACATTCAAAAAAAACCACTCAACCCCCATGCAGATAAGACAATTACCAAACTCTGCGGATGTATCCATAGTAGTCTTATTTCTCTCCTTTGTATTCTCTTTCCATAACCAAGCTGATACTTTGGATTCTACGGCATTTCTCATGGTCTATAATGTGATATCAAATGTCATTGTAACCACACCCCTGATAAAGACTCACTAGGGATATAGGGCCATTTGCTAATGACCACATCTCATCAGTAGTTTCTGGTGACCCTTAAGTTCGTAATTGATTTATCTACATAAGCAAATTAAGACAAATTTATTATGCTAATGTCATTTGAAGTGTAATCCTATAATGTATAGCAATTAAAATTATAATGTTTTACATGTCTTACATGTTGTTTGAACCATTTTGCAAATTCTTTTCACTGTATCTACCTAATTTCTCCACCTTTTTGATTTTGTACTAAATTATTCTGTTTCCTTCTCAAGGCAACTTTAATGAATAAGTAAAAGTAGAGAATAAATCAAAGAGTTAATAAGCAATGCATAAATATGGTTAGATTGAAGCACATACTATAGATATGGCTTCATGTCAAGGCTATTATTCAGCACAAACCAATGAGCCATGTCACATTTTCTCAGAAAAAGATCATGTGCCTTTGCCATCAGTTCGATGGGATGGACAGTTTGTGTGAAGATCGACATTCCCGGGCCATGTTTGCCACCATCATCATAGCATTCTACTCGATCAGTCTGCCTTAAATACACTCTTTGACAATGTAAGCCTTGGTGATTGAACCTTCTGGCCAAACTCGGTTATGAGCGTACCCTTTTAAGGTTTTCAGATACTTTTAAACAACTAATGATAACAATTATAATTTTCAACGCGAGGCACTTACACAAATATATAAATAATTAATCAATGGTCATTACTTTTACCTTTCTATCAAGTAGATCCACCGATATTCACCGTCCACCAAGCATGGCCTCACACGGCAAGTGAACAGATAGATGAACCAACACATCAAAGAAAGCAGGAGAAAAAATCCTCTCCAGCTTGTATAATATTAAAACTATCTGCTCCTCCAATTTTTTCAAATCATCATGTCTATGTGTTTTCCAGCAGAGGTCTTGGAAAAAGGTGCCTAACTCAAACAATGTTGTACTTATATCCTTATTCAGAAAGCCGCGCATGCCAATAAGAAGGATGCTTTAAATAAGGATGTGACAATCATGGCTCTTTAGACCAAATAATTTACCATTTTTCGAAGTTACACACCTCGAGAGGTTTGTCACATAGCCGTCTGGGTATTTGATCGACTTCAAGAATTCATAAAATCCATCAATATGTTTTAGTTCCAAAGTATAAGAGGCATGCGGCTTCAAGCTAGATCCATCGCTCCTCTCCACTAGATGCAACTCTGGCCTGATGTTCATATTTTTCAAATCCTTACGTGTTTTCTTTGTGTCCTTGTTTTTTCCCTATATGCCTAAAATTGTTCTAACTAAAGCTACACCAATGTTCTTCTTAATGTGCATAGGATCAAGATTGTGTCGGAGTTTTTTACACTCCCAGTAGGGCCATTCAAATAGGATGCTTTTCTTTGTCCAATTAAGTTCTCCAAAGTCACGCGTATTTTCTTATTCTTGCCAAATTTGACCGGCACTAGTTCTTATAGCTAATCTAGTACCTTTTGCACAAGTAAATCCAAAGAATTCTTTTCAAACTTAGGTTAACTATTGAAGGCCTTGCTTCTATGCCATTGATGGTTCAGTTCTAAGTATTTTTGATGGCCAATGTAGACAATATTATCTTTCAACTTTGCCCCTAACCAACTGTTGGTATATGAGGGGTAAGTGCTATAACCTTTTGTGCTCCATCTAGACAAATTACCATATGGAGGAAAGTCATTTATAGCCCACATCAATGCCGACCCCAACATGGTTAGGATAAAGCTTTGATGATGATGATGATGATGATCACAACCACATGCATCTGAAAGGTCTATTTAGTGGAGGCATCATAAGTTAATATACCATTATCCCACAGCTCCTTCAACTCATCTACCAAGGGCCTCAAATATAAATTGATCTCATTTCCCGATGAGCTTGGTCTTGGAATAAGTAATGACATCATAAAAAATGACTCCTTCATGCACATCCATGGTGGCAAATTATAGGGCATAAATATGACAGGCCACATGCTATAAGGGGTGCTCATATTACCAAAAGGGTTGAATCCATCAGTGGCTAACCCCAGCCTCACATTATATGCCTCTTAGGCAACCTCTGAATATTTCTTATCAAATTCTTTCCATTCCACGATGTCGGCCGGATGCCTCACTAGCCCATCATAAACGCACTTATCACTATGCCATTTCATCTTTGTGGCTATCCGCCTTGACATATACAATCTAGCAACCTTGGTGCCAATGTGAACTAACGGAGTACCTTATGAGGGATCTTCTTTCGCTTGCCATCGTTGACCTTGTACCTAAGCTCTTCACATTCTGGACATTTATCCAATTGAGCATTCTCCTTCCAATATAACACATAATCATGTTTGCAGGCATCTATGTTTTTGTATCTCATGCTCAAGTTACGTAATAATTTTTTTGCCTTGTAAACTAAGGCTGGCACCACATGACCTTTGGGTAAGAAGTCCTTAAGAATCAACAAAACCTTGTCGAATGACTTATTGCTACACCTACTTTCTACCTTCACATGCAATATCTTGATGACAAATGTTAACAAATTATCTAAGCTCTTGCAGCCTAGGTACAAGCCACACTGGGAAGTTTTCAACAATTTTTCAAAACCTTCACATCATCCCTCTCTTGAGTATCTTCCTCCATGTAAGCTTCCCTATGATGGTCCTCTATCAACTCATCATATTCATCCTGATTCTCTTCTATTTCATCCGCGCTTTCATCTAAATCATCGGGTGGAACTATAGGTTCCCATGATGTATCCACTGTTTGTATGAGACCAACATTCCTTCAATGTGCAAATGATTTCTTACGGCTCCATAGTCATGCTTCCGATAGTTACAGCAATCGTTACACAGGCACTTAATCACCACTGCCCCACCCAAATTCGCCTTTGTAAAATCAATAAATGAGTTCATCCTGGCCGTGTACTTCACACTAAATCGGTTGTAATAATGTAATATCCAACTCCTATTCATATCTGACCTAATCACATGCAATTAGAAATTGCTTTACATGGATTTTATCATTAGAGAAAGCTTCTTCATGGGATGGCAAGAGCCTATGACATAATGAAAAATACTTTATTACAAGCTTGCAATTAGGTTATATTAAGAAAAAAAAGAAGGAAGAACAAAATAGTGAATGGCACTTCCTACTACGAAAAAGCTTTGTTTTTCCATTGACTAACTATTTGAAGCCTTACATTGGACATTAAAGAAAAGAAGAAAAAAAATAAAGCGAATAAAAAACCAACCACATAAAACAAACATAAGGGCCATTTTGGGATCTAATTCACTACAGTTTTTTATCAATAATGGATGTCTGTTAATACTGTAAAAGATTATACGCATACAAGAAAATTTTCCAAAAACAAAAATCATTAATAAAATTTTTTTAAGAAAAATGTCCACATGAAATACAAACAGAGGAAGTGGAATCCTATTAGAAATATGCATCTACACAGATCCATTTATACACATCATGAAATCAAAATCATCCACAGAAAAAAAAATAAAAGTAAAAATAAGAAACGGCTGCCTAATGCATTAATTAGATCCAAGTTTTTATCAATAACAATAAAGATATATTGATGATAAAATAAAACTATAAGCTTAAAAGCCAAGATAAATAATGAAGAAAATGGAGAGCATAGGCATAAAGGCATTATACCCAGTGCTACGAAAATGGATAGCATAGGCATAAGATCATTCTTTTTCAGTAAATTGTCCCTATCAATGAAGATTATCTGTATATTTTGTCATTCAAGATTTTTGTTTCCTAGATGTTGTCACACTTTAAGAAATCAAAATATCTTCTGTTGCAGTTGTGGGCTTGTTCTACTTCATTAAATCATGATTCATTTGAGCTTGGCTTGCTTCAGCAAATCAAAAAAAAAAAAATTTTCATGTTATAGGGACTCATTCATAGTGGATTTAAGTATAATTTGATAAATTGTGTACTTAGATAAACACCAAGTTGCAATCAAGTGAAAGAACCATATATATGGCTGTGTATTTTCTTTTTCTCCTTTGACATCAGCACCAATATGGTTCTAATAACAGGTGAAAAAATGGAATTCAATGCTCTAACAATAAAGTGAACTAGACTTACCAAAAAGGATAGTTGTTTGCAACTTATAACTAATGTCTGGAAATTCTTATTTTAATTTGTAAAGTTGTATAGGGATCGATCTCTGAGTGTCGGTCATGTTTACCCATAAAAGGGGAACAAGCATCTCCTCTAGATGGCCATTATGTATAACATCCAAAGCAATAAGGGGTAGTGTTCTTCTTCTCCATACAATCATCAAAGCAGATAGAACAGGATGAGAATGATCAAAGGTGAAGTGAAGTGGTCCTCAACATCCCAACTGAGAAAGCGTGGAAAATGTACAGAGACAATGAGATTATAAGTATAATAAATCCAAAAATGCTTGCTGGTGATGAATATCTTGAGGGAGATGGAAGCCCTGGAAGTTTGAGGCTCTTTAAGCCAAGCCCAGGTATTCGTGTTTTTTTTTTCCTCTCTCTCTTCTGTTCCTATTTGCTCTTTGAGATGTTAGTATTTACCAAAACACATGGATCCAATACTTATGAATCCATGCCTCCAAGAATGCATTTACCCACATTTACCACATCCTTCCACATGTGCATCTGCCAAGCCAACAAAACTTGTTTAAATTTCAAAGAGACTCAAAATTCAGTTTGCACAATCACAAATACATGAAATTCAGCTATACATAAACTATATAATGCAATCACCCACACATCAGTTTCTAGTTTCCAAAAAACCCAACATTTCTACAAATTAAACCAACACAAAAAAAAAAACCAAGAACCCTTCCAACCTAGATTTCAGAGATTGAGGGAGGGAGTATTACCTGAAGAGGGGCAGAGGGGGGTAGAGGTGATTGGAGAGGAGATAGAGAGTGCTACGTAGAGAGGTCCACTCCCAAAAGTGAAGGCAGAGGCGAGAGAGATTGATTGCAAAGAGAGAGATAAGCAGAGAGTAGAAAGGGGAATGATCGTAAAGAGAGCTGGGATCGAAGAGAGCATAGGTAGAGGAGTTGAGCTAGGATCAATTCCTTTCTCTTTTTTCCTTCTTTTCTCATTCCTTTTGGCCGATAGATGCAGAGGCAGTGGCAGAGGGAAAGGCAGAGGCAAGAGAGAGAGAGAGAGAGACGACCCAACAAGCGACGATCGGAAAGAGCAAAAAGAGAGATGATTGAACGAGCGACGATCGGAGAGAGCAAATAGAGAAAGCAGAGAGGAAAAGCAGAAAAAGCGAGAGAGAGAGAGAGAGCAGAGAGAGTAGATAGGGAGAGAGTGAAAAGGGGTCTTTCGGGGGAGGGGGAGCGAAAAGGTTTTTCCAATTGGCACCAACTTAAGAAGACATTTACCGATGTTTAATTTTCATCGCAAAAAGCCCATCTTCGTTTGTAAAAATTTATTTTATTTTTATTTTTTCTAAAAATAAGTTAAAAATTAGGAACATTTACTGATGAATTTTTGTTTCACATCGGTAAAAATATACATTTTTTGACGTTTAATTTAAAACATTGATAATCATCTTTACCGATGCTCATTTTTGTTGCTCAAACTAAAAATTTCATCGGCAATAGTTTATTTTATTTTTATTTTTTCTAAAAATAAAGTTAATTTACTATTAACCTTTGCCGACAAATTTTCATTTTATGTTGGTAAAAGTTGCACTTTTACCGACATTTTCATAAAGCATTGGTAAAAATTTAGTTTTACCGACATTTTACAAAAAACATCGGTAATTACCTAAGTTTCAATGACGCAATTATATACGTTGGTAAATAATCGTCAAAGGATAGTCATTAAAGACAAAAATATAAAAGCATCGCCGAAGAACGTTGCCAAAAGTGCAGCTTGTTGTACTGATTATGACTTATAAACTATCTATTAGTGTGAAATTTTAGTGAACACAGCTTATCTGTAATTTGTATGTAGTATTGGTATCTTGTATAGTATATACCCCTATCATGATTCATTAATCATCATTCATCATTTATCAATCATCACACCATTATCAAGCAAGTTGTGAAATTCAAAAATATGAACATCAATATAGCATATTACATCATGACAGTAAAATAAATCATACGACAATTAGAGAGATTAAATGCACACCTTAATTCCACGTGGAGTGTTGCCCAGGCTCAATATCATCATCATCATCATTTCTTCTTCTTCGATGGTTATGATAATATGAACCTAACTTTTGTGCTACACTTCTATACCCTTAGCCATATTGATATTATTGCTAAGGAATGAAGATCCCCTCATAGTACGATGAGCTATCCATAGTAGATTGAGATGACTAGGAGCCCAAATTTAATTCAAAAAATTGATGAAGAAAAAAAATAGCTTGTGGGGGCTCATGTTGGATCATTCATTGCTCATACCGTAGCTGTGACGATGGAACTAGAGGCATCTAAGGTGGCCAATTAGGTTGTATCCCTAGATTAAAATAGCGGTATTAGTTACTGTATCAGTCTACCCCAAAAACTGATACATTATTGGTATCAGTCATGGTTCACGGTCCGTCACGATCATTGCGGTGTATATTTTTTTTTTTTACTTCAAAAAATTTTGAAAAAAATATTCAAAAAATCTAGAATATTAGAAAATGCTAGAAAACAATATCTTCTCTCATTAGTACACACAATAATGCAAAATTTTGGTCCCCCTAAGCCATAACATCCTGTATCGTTGTTTTCTTATTAATTGTTATATATATATATATATTAAGTTTTAGTATTTAAACTTTTGGCCCATTTCTATAATTTAGAAGTATATCAATGAAATATATCAATGTAGCCTATAGTGACCATTATAAAATATGATTTTTTTCCACATCTTTTTATAAGTGATCAATATGACATTAGAAATTGAACCCAAACTTATGAAAATAAATTCTATTGGGGGCCCATTATGGAGGAATTTATTTTTTGAGTGATTTAGTTTTTTTATAAGTTAGTCCTATTAAAGAGGCAGGGCCTTAGGGGTTCCATTGTTTTGTTCACTATAAAGTATTTCAAAATGCACTTATGGTTCTTACAAAAAGAAAATTTACAATTTCAAACAAGACAGCGACATAAGATATCATAACTTTGGGGAACTGATAATTTGATTTATACTAGTAACTAATGATTAAAAAAACATTGTTTTGCAACCTTTCCTAATATTCTAGATTTTTGGATATTTTTTAAAATTTTTTTAGATTAAAAAATTTTCCATTGTGACGAACACAATGACAACTGTTTTGACTTTTGATCATCTAGGATTTGGAGGCTTTCTGAACAGATGTCCAATTAAGGATGGCAATAGGTCGCGTCAGATTCAGGCCTAGTCAAACCCCAACCCAATCCAATTTGGTGTTGCTACTATACCAAACCCGCTCCGACCCATGGTAACATGATTTAGTATTTTTAAACACGATTAAAACAGTCAATGTGTGAGAGTTGTTTTGAACCCATGACTACTGGCACAATATCCATCATTATTGTCACCTACACTACTTTACTCTCATATGGTAGTAAATGCATGAAGAAATATATAAAGTAAATATATATGAGGCAAGTTGGGCGGATGCATCTAAAAAAACAAACCTGCCTAGAAACCAGCTCAGTTTAATGCATGAAGAACCATATCCAACCTGAACTCGACCAGCATGCTACCAAATCCACCCCTAATAGAAGCGGGGTGGGTCCCCATTTAAACCCTACCAATTGCCATCCCTATGTTCAATATCTTTACGAGGTTTCAAGTGGAGGGTCACAACATGGTTACCAAATTGTTTTTTTTTTCAAACTTTTTTAAGATAATTAGAGGTTGGAAATAGACTTACTAGATGGGCACTAAGTTGAGTTTTCTTTGGCCAGCAATTTAACTCAAATATAGCCTTAATATTTGAAATGAATTGGGTTTGAGCCATGATTTTAGAGTTTTAATCAAATTAAATGGTTTGAGATGGGGGTTATTTTGGTCGGGTTCCTAAACAAACATTGCATATTTTTTGCAAGACTAGTAGGACCTACCTTATAATTAATCTTAATGAACATTCTAACGTCCCCCTCCAAAAGAGAAAAACACATGACATGTCAGTCTCATGGAGTATGCACCGATCTGAAGCAACAAGATTATTGGATTGAGCGTGAAATATAAATATATATTTATATATATATGACGAATATTCATATGCATATGTCCCTCACTAAAGTACCGTGCATATTCCTCTATGGGGCCCATGGTGGACCCCACCAAGGGATGAGACCGGGGGGATGGAAAGATCCATGCGGGACCACACTAGATACCAAGTTTGGCCCCAATCACATGTCTCCAACCCCTTCATCCATGACCCACAAATTAATTCCATTCAAATGGGTACATAGTCGATCAAACGGTCTAAGAAATTCGGATTTAACCAAAAATTGGTAAATGGGTTCAATTCAAGGGAGTCGTATGTGTAGTCTATTTGGATGGACCATATAATGGGTCCCACCTAGAGTTCTCAAGAAAAAAATGGTGAGGGACATATGTACATGAATATTCCCCTATATATATTAAAGCCGCTAAACTTGCGTTCCAAAATTTAAGGGGTCAGTAACATTGAATTGAGTCATATCTAATGTGGTCAGATGACCTTGATCTTTTGATCCCCCCGCTCTCATGATTTCTGGGGCCCAAAATTGGAACCAATTGTTGTCTTGCATGGGATTATCTCACATAGGAGCAAAACTCTCTATGTGCATTGATGGATCTAGATGCATAGACTCCAAGGGCTTGTTTAGCGTTGTTCTAGTGTTGTTCCTAATTTTGTACTTGGATCTATTTGTGATGAGGTCGAGTCTAAACTCTACAAAAATTATTCGATAACTGCTGAGAATTTGTCTTGCGAAACTTGTTTGGTAATAGTGTAAAAAAACTCTCTCCAACGAAAGTAATCAAAAGAATCACAGATCTAAAATGTGGGACGTTCTTTTTAATGTTTGCGGCACTTTTAAAAGTTATAACGTAATACCCACTTTTAAAAATTAGAACATAAGACCCGTATTCATAGGATTTATAAGGTGGGCCTACATTTATAAGAATTATAATGTCGGCCAACTTTTTTTAATGTAACTACGGGAACCATATTTATAAATTACAGCATGGTACACACATTCAAAATTTTGAATATAGGCTCACATTATAGGATTTATAATGTAGATCCACCTTTTGTAATTGTAACTACATGATCCACGTTTAGAAATTACAAAGTGGAACTACATTTTTTGTGATTTTGTATGTACAACTCACATTTAGAAAGTACAATATGGTGTTGATCATTAGAGATTATAATAGATTATAATGTACGCTCATCCTATTGTTGATTGTGAACACGAGACTCACTTTAAAAATTACATGGTACCCACCCTTAGAAATTAGAACACGGGGCCACATTCATTGGAATTACAATGTGCCTTCATCTTTTGTAATTTTTTTTAAGATGAAATTTTTTTAAGATTTAATACTTTTTTAAAGATTTTTTTTGAAAGATTAAATATTTTTTGGAAAGGTTAAATTTATTTTTGAAAGATTAAATAATTTTTCTGAAAAATTAAATATTTATTTGAAAAATTATTTTTTTGAATAAATATTTTTTTTGAAAGATTAGATTTTTTTTAAAACATAAAATTTTTTTTTATCATAGAACCCACATTCAGAAATTAAAACATAGGGCCCATAGTCAAAGGATTTATAATGTGGTCTCACCATTATAAGAAATTAAAAATTATAATATGGGCCCAGCTTTTATGATTGTTATCATATGACCTACTTTAGAAATTAGGCAGTATAGTCACCTTAAGATAAGTACGAAACAATTGTATCAACAAGTTATTTTCTAAAAAAATAAATTTTTTTACTCTAAGTTTCTTATTTTAACAGGTTAAGAATTTGAGATTCCTTCCCGTTAGACCAAAATTTGAAACAGTAATTTGCACATACCAAACATATTTTTTGTAGGCTTATCTCATGAGAACATGGGAACATTCGAACGACATTATGCCAAAAGCATGGCTGGAGATCTATGTGCATTTTCACAATTGAAAAGCTTCGCGGATCTCTTCGCCTATTATCTTTCTTATAGGAATGGAGTGTATTCAACCTTAGGGCCCCTTATCCTTATATAGAGAAATTGAAAGAGCCACACTTACCAAAAACTTCTTTTCCTGGAAAACTACATCCACTAATCCTATTAGGAGTCTTATTTGTGAGGACTGATCAAGTCTCATTGTAAGTGGGATTGTATTACCTTTTACATCTACCCTACTTGATTTGACATGAGAGCCGTGGCATACTGGCCACACCATTTTCTTTATGCATGTCTATGTGTGAGGCCACACCATTTTCTTTATGCATATCTATGTGTGAATGCGGGAGTGTGTGAGCATGTAAGAGTGGGAGGTTCCTAATTTGCCTTTCAGAAACTTTAGAATCACATTATCTAGCTTCTAATACTCTTGACTATTCCTTTTCTTCCTTTTTATTGATTTAGGCCCGACTCCAATTGCTCGTGCACTGATGCGAGTCAACAAGATCATTTCAAGATTCAGCATGGATTAAAACCACTTTTGTTTTATTTTTTTGAAGCTTTCTAATCAAACCTCACATTTGGTCCTCAAAGTAGCATTTGTTTGTGATGCTCCTTCCCTTGTGTCAGCAAACCACGTATAATTGTCAACAAGTCTTAGGTTTGAAGAATATCCCTTTGTGAGGTAAGGTTGGTTGAACTTAGAGGAGGGGGAGGACAAATCAAAGACTTCTATGCATCTCTGTCCATTTGCGTCCCAAAGATGAGGGGGAAAAAACGATTTATCAAGTGCAATTTACCTGGCTAATGAGATAAAAAAAATAAATAAATGGATTTGAGTGATTTACTTCTTTTGGGTAAGTGAACTTCTATGAATCTCTGTGCATTTGCGTCAGTTGTTTGCGTTCCAAAGATGAGGGGGAAAAAAACGAATTATCAAGTGCATTTTACCCGGCTAATAGAGAAAAACAATAAATGGATTTGAGTGATTTACTTCTTCTTTTGGGGCAAGTGATATTTTAAGCTTAAAATAAAAATATGGGCCAGTGTGAAAACAAGTGCCAACACCTTTTTTGTTTAAGGCAATCCCTAGGAATCGATCCTTTGGAGTCTTCAAGTTCAAAGCATCACTTAATCCAACTTAGAAAAAAATCAAAGAATGGCCTCTTATCTCACTGGTGAAAGGTGAAAATTCTTATATGCTTGATTAGGGTTCAAACCTAGGCAGAAATCTTTCCCACTCTATAGGTCCTGTGTTACCTCACTCGAGGTTGAGACAAAAATAAAAACATATAAAATAAATAATAAAAAAATAAAAAAAAACTTAGCTATAAGATCCATACCCCATGATTAGGGTATTTTTGTCTAAATATTGTGTATTTTCATTAATTACGGCTAATTTGATCTTAATCGTGGGTTTTTACTCTAATTGGATTGGTTAGGTAGGAAATCTACCCTAGACACACTAAAGTTGATCAGATAGACCCCACATGTGATTCATACATAGTTATACAACAACTCATCATGTCATTAACATGCATTCATCCCCATGGGGACCTACTAAGTTTAAGTTATCCTTCAAACAAAGATTAGTGACTTACTTTGTAAAATAACTAAGAGCTAGGACATAGATGCAAATTCAAAAGCAACCCTAGCCATAAAAGTTTTCTTATCCCAAGGGCGCTCTTTCTTGTGCCTCTTGTGTAAAAACTCTAGCCTCCATCTTCTCTTCAATACTCTCCCTTCGTCATCCAAGCCCAAGAGTTTGAGAGAAAAGCCACCCACCTTCATTAAAGAGCTGCCCACCTTTTTCTCCATTATCTCTTGTAGCCATTAGTAGTTGTTTGAGAGAAAAGGGCTACCTTAAAGCTTACCAAAGAGAGGAAAGGAGTCTTATCTCCTTCTCTACACATTTTTCAAAGTAATAAAGCTTGATTCTTCTTGCAATTTATGCCAATCATTGAGTGAGAATCTCATTTCATAGCATTTTTCATCATTAATCTTATCTTTTCTCATGCATACATGATTAGGGTCTTGGATTAAGCTAGAATTTGGAATTCTTGTCATTTCAAGCTTGAATTAAGGTTAATCATCAATTTAAGGCAAGTATAACGAATATTAGGCTGTGTGCATGTTCATTTATTGATTATACAAGTGACTACTTAACTATTAATGATTTTAGAGCTCTTTATTGCTTCTTATTAATCACAATGGCATGGAAATGGAATGAAATGAATGGTTTCTTAATGAAATGGTGATTTTGGGGGAAAATCCATGAACGGAAGCATTGGTGGATTGAATGCAATGAGAAGAGGTCATATGTGGTATAAAAGGATGATTCATGCTAGATTAATGTAGTTAGAACCATAGAAATGCGTGGAAGAAAGGTGAAAATCGAAAAACCCCAACCACAGTTATGCCATGAACATGTGGCCCGCTCGAGCGCCCATGGAAAAAGTTTCTACTAAGCGCAAACATCACTTAGGCTCGAGCGCACTCCATGCCCACTCATGCACACCCTTCTCTGTTTTGCCCGCTTGAGTGTATGCTCAACCCCGCTCTAGCGCGCAAGGCTAAACAACCTGTATCTTCTTAAAATGCTTTTGTTTTCTTTTCTAGTCTTGCTTAGACTACTGTTAACCAAATATCTGTAGGTTGTGATTGGCTTTTCCACAGGACTAAGTAAAGCAATAGATACTAGGAATACCCCTAGGACATCATAGAGTCCTACTTATGGAAACCTTTTCCAATTAACACTTGACCAACTGGAAAAATGGAACAACAAGGAAAGTATAGAGCTATCGCCCTCTCTTGTTAGATGTGCCGATTAATTCTAAAGCCAAACCATCATGTATGGGCATAAGGATGCCGATGTTCTGTCTTATATATAATGTAGCACCAAAGCTATGGCAGTACATGACATTGGAGATCTTATGCTCATACCGAATAAGAAGGCATTGGTCATGGGCATTTTAGAATAGGATTGGATTGTTATTTATCCTTGAATTAAATAAATTGGACATATATGCCTACTATTACATTTCCTTCACACTCTATTCTATTATTATCAGCTACATTGATTACCACTTTCAGTTACTGTTATTGTTACTATGTTTTGCCTATTGATTATGCACACACTCACAAGTTATAAGGCATCCAAGTAAGTTTAGTAAGAAGTAAGTACATGAAAGTTCTACTGTTCCTTCATTCACTAGTCGGTATTGCTGAGCTAAATTGATTGATACGCCAGTTTTCTCTTACTACAGTAGTTATTGATTGATAGGAGTGTGTCGATGCTCCTCAGGGTTTCAGGGTTGTACCCTATTCCTTAATTGATACCACCGTATTAATTGTTGCTGTCCTTTTGGAGAGAATTGATTACTACTCTCTTCGGGAAGAATTAAGCAACGTATATGCCATCTAGCAAGTCTATTATATTATCTTGACTCCTTACTCATGCTATTATTACATGCTAACATGTGTAGCTTACTTTTTTTTACCTTCTTTAAATGATCTTATCTTTAAATCTTATTGAATCGCACACTAGCCTAACCTTTGTTATTATTGCTAAACAAGGTGTTTAAAGTACCACTCTTGGTGTTGCAAAACCCGAACCAATTTCCAACCAAGTCTTCGAGCTGATTGCAGAGGACACCCCAACGGTTCCTCCCAGATTAGAGGATCGGCTCCCGTTACACGTTTACATATAGATGTCACTCGAAGTGCACAAATGGTTTTAAGTAATCAGGCTTTGGAGCTTATGTTTAGGTCTCATCTTACATTTCCCTAATAGTTGAGACTTATATTGAGCTTGCTTATGGCATGTACCCCGGTCATAAGACCGTTACTAGTTTTCCCTTGCACTTGAGCCCATTTGGGCAAATTTTCATTAGATCGTATGGTTGATATCTATGCATGTTTTTAAAAGACTTTAGTTAAGTAAATGTCTAAATGAATTGATTAGTAGGTGATTATTGATGTCTCTCTACTATACTAAGTTACGGGAACATGTATTGTATGTTGTTCCATACTTTATTGGAATACTATTTGTGCTTAAGGATCTTCCTTGCATGTGAGATTGGGAATTTTCCCTTCTGGTAGCTCATTGTGCTATTACATAGTGCGAATTGCCACGGAATACATGTGCCACATCACAGGCCTAGCGTTTTTGCCCCAGTCTCAGGCTTGGGGCATGACATTAACAAAGAAGAAAAAGAAAAGAGAAAAAGAAGAATTTAGATTTCAAGTGATAGTTTCCAAGAAAGGCCAGTAGCTTTGAGCCATACAACCTTTTTTGAAATCTAGAACACTCTTGTTTAATTTTTTTTCTCATCATTTATGAAAAATTTTACTATACCTTACCTTATAGGGCTAGTTTGGCAATTCACTTGTAAAGTGAATTCAAAATGAAGCTTCAAATCAAGAAATGATAAAATCTGTGGGGGTTTAGTCATAATATGATGGCCTTTTAACTTTAGTAGCTTGATAAAAAAATCTTTTTTACTTTTTTTTTATTTTTTTGTAAAAAGTAGATGACTTTTTTGTCATTTAGTGGCTTAAACTTAATAATTTTTTTTTACTTTTTTTATGGTAAAAAAGGAGAATTTTTGAGTTTGTGTATGTTTGCCCCTTTTTGGAGAGTGACGAAAAGACACAGAATAGAAAGAAAGCCAGAAGTGCTAGATTGATTAAATTCACATCACTAAACTTTTAGACTCTTTTAAATTTCGAGTTTGTTTTTGTGGGTTCTTTTGCATTCTGACCTCTTAGGTGTAAGTTGTTTACATGCATTTTTTTAATCACAGCCCCTTGCTTGTTCTCGGATGATCAACACTTTTACAAAAAGGAAAGAAAAGAACACTTTACATAAAAAAAAAAGTAAAGTAAAGGAGACTAATTCGGAGATGTGAGCTGTCTTCTTGTATTTCAAGTCGATCAGGCAATCTTCATAGCTTATCACTTGTTTTCCTTAGATGTAGAATTCAAGGGGAGTTTGGAATGAAGGTTCTACGGTCATGGTTGCCCCCATAGATCGCTTATCGCATTATACCAATAGGTTGACCATGGTTGTGCCCGTATCACCTTCAAGTCCTAAGTGAAGGGAACAAAGAGTCCCAAAAGATTTATCTTCTTCAGAGATCCATTAGAATCAAGGCACTATCCATCTAATTTCTTTCAGAAGATCAAGTATCTTAGCGTGAGAGTCAAAGCTTGAACTTTGAAGAACTCGAAGCATCAGAATCTTCTTGAAAGGAATCTAAAAAAATTTTGTTGTATTTTTTGTCTTGTCTACGTTGTGTCATGGGCGGGGGGGGTGGGGGTTGTGTTAGGGTATCTGACTATATATTTGTATAGTCGGCTACCGTCCCATAGTTAGCTTTGTGAGGTGGCAGCCAAGTCTTTGTCCTTGGATAATTCCAATAAGCTTGAAATCAACTCTAAATGATTTGACCAAATCTCAATTGGCTACTCAATAAGTTGTCAGAATTTTAACTATTAGCCAATCACTTTTCTCTATTAGCTAGTGTAATCTCGGTCACTAATTTGTTCAATTGTTTAGTGTACATTCGTCCACTGATTTGTTCATTCGGCTAATGTACATTCAACCACTGATTTGTTCAATTGGCCAGTGTTCATTTGGCCACTGATTTGTGCTTTGTTTTGCTGTGTTTGAGCTAGGCTTGAGTCTTGACTTGTCCTTTTGATTGCCAAGTTGCTTGTGGATTTCTTCGAACTTTTTTGCATATCAACAGTGTACTTTTGATATTACTACCTCATCTTTTCGTGTCTCTTAAACGGAGGTTCACATATCAATTTACAAGAGAAGTATCCACATCCTATGGACATTGGTCATGGGTTCAAATAAATCTGATTAGTAGTGAAAATGGATCATATCAAGGTTGACCTACATAACCCATTTAAAAGAGCCATATTAGAGTTAATCTGCATATTCAAATCAGTTTCAACGATTTTGATACTTTATTATTATTATATATATTTGTCCAATTAGCAATGGGCTTTGTTTGTCCTACATCCAAACTCTAATAAAACCAAAATACTTGAAATATATTGAGTGTAGGCCAAACTTCTTTTAATAGGATTGAGTTGGATCAAGTTAAATAGGTTGAACCGTGTTGGATGCAAGTTACATGGAGTAAGTTCTTGGGTTAACCTCCATTGGTGAGGGTTAGGGTTACCAAGGCAATTAAAAAATGAGAAGGATGTAAAGGAGTTGGATTCCAACCTATAAACTACCCATGTTCACCTTTTACCCATATTGTCTTGACCCAACATGTTTGCCGTCTCTAATTTTTCTTTTTGATAAAAGATGAATTCATTAAAGAAGTTGAAAGATTTTGGAGCTTCATATTTCAATATTGCAAATCAAATAATACGCAGTAGAATAAATAAAATAAACTTGCAAATAACCAATCAACCACATAAAAAGAAGACACGCATAGTTTTAACGTGAAAAACTCCAACGGGAAAAACCACAAGCCCTTCTTGACTAGCAAAACTAAGCACTAAGTTCAGACAGTTATAAGATATACTCACAACCCTTTCTAGTTAGTCCTTCGACTTTGGATGTAGTTCTTCTTGTAAGAATTCACGACATAATTATGCCTTGTGTGCCCTGCTCTTCTCGCTTTGATCCAATAACCTTGATTCCACAAAGTAAGCAATCTCCTATAAAAAAGTAGAAGCAACAACCTCTAGAACTTAAAGCTTTCGTAAAGTCTTTCCAATGGAAGCTCTAAAAAAAAAGGGTGGTCTCGAAAGTATAATCCCCACTTAGAATAATGAGATCTATTTCTTAGGGTTGAGAGAGGAACCCTTTAAATAGTTGACAATTTATGCCTCTTGAGGATAATCCTTATAGAACTCAACTTATTAAACTTAGCACAAATAGAAAATAATTCTGCATAAGGTTAATGGGTTTCTGTATGCTATCCAATCGATCTGATAGACACTCGATCGATCGAGTGTCTCCTCTTTCTCCAAATCAATCGATTGGACACGCACTCGATTGATTGGGCACCCTGCTTTCCTATTTTTCACATTTCTTCTCTTCAGCTCTTCTGGCGACCCAAACCTCAATCCAATCTATAAGAAATATAAAAAACAACTTAATGGATCCGAGTTTTGTCCAACTCATGAATTAGCCAATTATATAAATCCTTACAATCTCCACCTTTGATAATTCATGGACAAAACTTCATAAACAATCAATCTACTTCAAAAAATAAAGCTAATATTACATTGACTGAGTTGTAACAGAAAAAAATTGTGCCTTCAGTTTTTAACCAGCCTTTATACTCTTTTATACTCTCCCTTTTTTATCCAAAATTAACAAAAATAATGATGTCAGCATGTAGCATATCTGTTAATCAGGATCTAGCAATAGCTCCCCTTAGTTTTGACTCTCTCTTAACGATATCCTCGTAGCAACTAGGGGTGGGAACTTGATCTTCTTGATCAAGAGCTTTTGGCTTTTGGCACTTATATTTGCAAATTTAGAAATTTCAACAGTCTGTATCAATACATTGGATAGATCATCTTTCTTAACTCAGATAACTTTTGTCTTGACTCTTGGCTCAGACAATTGCTTCCTCAATTGCGTATTTTCTGGTAAAGCTCTCAGCTTGTTGCAATGGGGTCGAATGTGTCCTTTAATTCCATAATTATGGCATGTGGGTGTGACTTTAGGACTTGAAACATTCTTTTTCTTTAAACTACTTCCAATACTATTTGTGTGTGCAACTTGAAAAGCAATTGGTGCTAAAGAATTTAAAGCAAAAGTTTTTACAAAAGTAGTTTTACCTTTTATCTTTGAAGTGGATGCACCATGATCATATCCAAGACGACGTAAGTCATTAGGCCTTTTCTGATTGTTCCATATGCCATTGAGTGTTATTGAACCAACATTCATCTTGTCAAACAATTCTTTTGAAGCAGTCAGATTCGACATTTTTATCTTCAACTTGCCAGTCAAGTCAACATTCTCAGTTTGACAAGCTTACAACATTTTCTTTAACTTATCCATCTCGTAAATAGAGTTCTTATGATCAGCAATCAGCAACTCATACTTTTGATCTACAATAGTTAACTTGTTAGCTAAATCATTCTTATGATTATCGAAGAGTTTCACCTTATCATTAGTTTTAGCTAATTCAACCTTCAGAGAAGAAATCTATTCTTTTACAGCTTACCAATTAATTACAACCTTCTAATTCATCTTGGCCATCTTCATAGTTTTCTTAAACAAAATATGATATTATGTTTTCCAATCATGTTCAACCTCTAACTCACTAGTATCATCATCATCATAATCATCTTCAGAGGAGATAAAAGAAGACAAAGAAATAGCCCTGGCCATGAAAGCTTTAAATTTTCCATAAGCATTGATGGAAGTAGCAATAAGTTCATTCTAAGATTTTTCTTTCTCCATATCAGAAGTATAATCATCCCAAGTTGTATTGAGAGCTTTTCTATGCATTTTCTTTTTCTTATTTTCACAATCATTGGTAACGCGTCCATACTTTTGACACTCATAACACTAAATGCCTTTGGAAGACTTCTCCATTATAGATTTTTGGCATCTTAAAATCATTTTGCTTCCCTTTCATAAACCGTATGAATTGAGTTGTAAACTAGACAGCGACTTGGGAGTCAATTTTCTCAAAATCAAAATCTAAATCGCTTTCAACGGCATTGACTGATTCTATGGTTGCTTTTAAGGCAATTCCTTTTGACTTAACTCTCTAATCAGCAATGAAGTTTGCCTCAAAAGTCTGAAGGTTTCCTATTTGCCTCAAAAGTCTGAAGGTTTCCTACCAAATCATCAACCTTGATAGTCTTTAATCCACTATTTTTAGCAATTACTACTACCTTGGCATGATAGTTATCTAGGAGAGATCGAAGAATTTTTCTAATAATATTATCTTCATGAATTAATTCCCCAAAATTGAAACATGAATTTACAATGTCCCTTAACCTACATTAAAAGTCATCAAACTTTTCATCATCAGTCATTCTAATAATTTTCAAAGGCAATAGTGAGGCTTTACAACTTAGTCTCTTTAATCAAATCAGTTCCCTCATGGACTTTCTACAAGATGTCAAATGCCTCCTTTGTAATCATACAAGTGGAGAACCTACGAAATTTAGATGGGGATACTCCATTGTAGATTGAATTGATAGCTTTACTCTTGCAATTACAGGCATGTTTTTCTCTTTAGTCCACTCCAAAATCAGTTTTTCACTAGATATTCCAGTAATAAAAACTGTCGGTAAAGAGTACCCTTTAACAACACTACACAAGACATCTTCATCTTTGGATCTAAGAAAACCAATCATTCTGACCTTCCAGTATGCATAATTACTAGATACATCCAAAAGAAGAGGCTTGGTTTTAGATGTACCTTCCCAGTTGAATTCCATTCTAAAAATCTTAAAGGATTTAACACAACATATATGTGCAACCTACTCTGATACTAATTGAAAGTTTGGGGGTCCTGAATTTCTAGATTGCAGTTCAAATAATGTTTATGCAACGAAAAAATAAACGAATTAGCAAATAACCAATCAACCACACAAGAAGAAGCCACACAGATTTTTAACATTGAAAACCCCAACAGGATAAACCATGAGCTCTTCAAGACTAACAAAACCAAACACTTATTTCGAATAGTTACAAGATATACTCGCAACCATTTTCAATTAGTCCCTTGACCTAGGATATAGTTCTTCTTGTAAGAATCAACGACACAACAATGCCTTGCGTACCGTGCTCTTTGTACTTAATCTAATCATTTTGATTCCACAAAATGAGCAATCTCCTCCAAGAAAGTAGAAGTAGCAAACTCTAGAACTCAAAGATTCATTAAAGTCTCTTCGATGGAAGCTTTAGAGAAAAAGGGTAATCTCCAACGTATAATCTCCACTTAGAATAATAAGATCTCTATCTTAAGGTTAAGAGAGAAATCCTTTAAATAACCCACAATTCGTGCCTCATAAGGATAGTCCTAACTAAACTTATTAAAGCTGGCACAACTAGGAAATAATTCTGCATAAATTTGGTGGGTTTCTATACACCAAATCGATCGATCGGACATACACTTGATCGATCAGGCACCTAATTTTCCTATTTTTCGAATTTCTTCTCTTTAGCTCTTCCAGTGATCCAAACCTCTATTCAATCTACAAGAAATATGAAATACAATTTAATGGACCCAAGTTTTGTTCAACCTATAAATTAGCTAATTACATAAATCCTTACAAAAGCATCATCACATTTATCAAGACTAAAACCTGTTATTCGTTTCTAGGATTGGATTTTGATATTTGGCCAATCTTTAATCTACATCATGCCAATTTCATCAAGACGGTCATCATGGATTCTTAATTTGGATAAAGTAAACTTAAGAACTAGGTCATATGCTTATTTGCATTAAAATATATATGAATCGAACATATAAGGTCGTTAAACATGAAGATCAAAGGTTAATCTCCAAAAATGAACGTCAAATAAGATCTTTTGATCCTATTAAAAGGAAAATGTTACTTATAACCTAACTTATGTATTCAATACCTATTCATTCTAGTGCAAACAAGCACGCCCTTAGCAAAGATAAGAAATTCTCAGAAATAAACCCTTTCTTATGACATAAAAATAATAATATTAAACGGTATTAGACGTGTAATTCTTTGTTACTTTTGTAGGGTTGGGGTGATGTAATATATTTAATTTGTATTACCTTTTGTACTCCTATGCTTCCACTAATAAAATCCAGTATTCCAGCAATACATATATACATAAGGGAATATTACTATGCATCCTTCCCTCACCATGCGGTGAAGAACAATGCATGACTTTCTCTTTTTACATATAAAGATTTAAAACCATAAGTGACTCTAGGTGTGGCTTATCTATTACCCAATTCAAATCCTGCAACACATAGGGACCCCTACTGACACACCCCCAGTTTCGGTCAATCCAAATTTACTGGACCGTTGGATTGACTATGTGCCAATCCGAATAGGCTGGATTTATGGGCCATTAATGAAGGGGTTAGGGACTGACTTATGATTGGGGCAAATTTGATATTTGGGGTGGTCCCAGATGGATCTTTCCATCCCCCTGATCCCATCTCCAAATGGGACCTACAAGTGGATCTCATAAAAAAGTTCTCACAATAGGTAAATAAGAATAATTATTACAGGATCAGAGCCCATATAGATATATATATATATGAGAAAACTTCCACCGAGCACCTGTGCTCATGATAAGGTGAGCAACGTTTTCCAAAACACTTAGTGGGGCCTAACTTATGATCAATCTAAGTAGACCATAAATCAACTACCCTATATGATAGTTACTGACTCCAAATTTAGCACCTATCTAATTTGATTGAACCACTGGTCAGCTTGCACTCAATTTGAATGTTCAAAATTTATCAGTCATTGATCAAATGGTTAAGATGATGATTGGACCCCCCCCCTCCCAATTACCATACAAAGGTCTACGGAGGGTAGATTTTTTGACCCCCTAGTCTCATCCCTAAGTGAGGCACCTAGTGAGCTCAACTAAAAAGTGGTGCTCACCATAAAGTGAGCAGTAGTGCGCATTAGAGGAGCTCCCTATATATATGTATGTATATATGTATATATATTAGTTATCCAGTGCATATGGTGTGCATTTTAGTTTAAATGCACAACTAAATGTGGGGCCCATATAGGACTCCACTTGGGGATGGGACCCATATGGGATCCAGCCGGACAACAGTAATTCTACCACATGGGTATCACTAAAGCAGAGGTTGCCTCGTCAATTAGGATAATTTAATGATTGAAATTTTAAAGATGACTCTCTCCATTGGAAGCTTCTCAAATGTTACATGTTGGTCAATTCAACTCACACCATATGTTAGAAGTAGCCAGCTTTGATTAAATTAATAAACGTGAGCTATTGTACCTCCTAATTAATTAATTTATGGGACCTTTATTTCTGGTCGCCTGCTTTTAATTCTTTGACGCTGTCCTTCCTTCCACCTTGACCTTCTTATTTTTTTTGACTGTTACCTACCTTCACCAACTACATTGGAGAATTCTCCTGGATCCGGATCCTTGAACACCAGGCCTAGGAATTCTCTCGATCCCAGCCACAAAGCACAGTGGATCTAAGGGCCAAGTATTTATATTCTACTCGGAGTTGGGCCTCCTGTTTAGTTGCTTATGTACTAGATGTGATTTCACTTCCTCTGCTTTTTGGATTTTATCCACAGGTTTACGTGTGATTAATGTTGCGGTGGACTCAACTCTTATTATAGTAATCTTCTAACTTAGAGACATTAATTAGATATTGGAAATACTAGCATTGTTTATGATACACTGAAATGGAAAAATAGAACTCATGCAAGATGGAACAAGACTTTGATCATGATGAGAAAAACATGAGGTGGCTGAATAAAAACTCCAGTCATGCTGTTTAATTCGGAAGAAAGCCTGTAGTACACAGGAGCTATCAATTCTGGGTTCCATTTGCCTCAATAAAAGTGCCCCAAATGTGTGGTTTTAAAAACTATCTTACAAGATTTTAGTGTAGTGGATAAAAGTAACCCTATCAATGTTTTCAGAATTTTGAGAGCTCAAAGAAATCAAATTCTTGCAACATTCTCACTCAAAGTTCATGCATTTTATATTGGGCATATAGTTTTGGGCCGAATAATATATGAAAACAAGTACTACTTATTATTTTTTTTAATGAACATTCTTCTAGTGGTCCTTTATTTTTTCTATCCCTCTTTAAATTAAATTATTCATAGTCCCAACATAATAGGGACAAAGCTCTGATTATGATGATAATGATTTACATTACTTATAGAATATTTATATAGTTTAGTTTAAAATTTATTATTATTTCAACAATGTTTTCCTAATATTTTAATGGCTAATCCATCTTAGCTTTGTAGTGAGGCACCTCCCTCTCAATAGGTGCAAATGATTAAGGAACTTGAATAAGGGGTGTATAAATATTTACAAAAGTAAGAAAATATATCTCAACAGAAACACAATTTTAAAATTATCATGATATTATCTCACACCATTATCCCTATAATGATATATTTAATATTGGTGTTTAAATAAATTAACAATGGTCCTTTTATTGTTTTATTCCTTTCACCACGAAAACAAAATTTTCACAAGGATATTTAAACTTTGTCTTGCATGTAAGTAAAATTAGGTGCATGAAGGATCTCCCAAAGTTTTATTCCATTAGACCAGATCAAAAAAATAATTAATGAAGCAAAGGTTGGAATTCTAATGTAAGATATATTTGGGGCATGTGTGTGCGCCCATGGAAATAGTCTTGGGAGGCTATATATAGTAGGAAAATCCATATTAAAGGAAAGGAATTTTGCCTCATACTACTTCCATAAGACCTAATATTTATTTGAAAACCATCTAAATTTAAATATGTTCCATATATCTATTCGAACAATAACAGTGCAATATTATATGTTCCCAAAGTATCAAAAAAATACGATATATATGATATCACACACCTCAAATATCACTCACTCAAGAGTGAATGTTAGATCTAAGTACAACTCTACTAGCAATATTAAAAAAAACAAAACCTGTATGTGCAAGCGTATGGCGATCATCTTACGGGACCCACGTAACGGTAGATATGAGAAGGAACGCTTCCCCATTTTTCTCTTTTAAGAGGAGCCTAGACGCAGAGAGTACTCGTTGTACTGCACTCCTTCTAGAACTGGTTGCGTGGAAGCTAAGAAGCTTCCTGTTACTGCTGTCACCCACCTCCCACGTGACAGTCCAAAAATGCCTACAAAACCCCCCTCTACGCCTCTTCTTTCTCTCATTCTTTCTCTCCTCTATCTCTTTCTCTCTCTCTCTCTCTCTCTCTCTCAATTTCCTAGTTATTTGCGATTTTGCCCTTGTTGCTAAGATGTGCGGTGGAGCCATAATTTTCGACTTGATCCCTCGGAACGGCCCTCGTCGCGCCTCTGGGTCTGACCTCTGGTCCCTGAAAGCGCCTTTCCCTTTCTCCTCAGGTTAATCTTCTCTACTTTTACTTTCTGCCCCCTCCTATTATTTCTTGTTTGCCTTTCAGCCACTTACATTACATTACATTTATCTCTATTTTGCCTCGGGAGTTCTCTAAATAACCCCTGTTGTTTTCCTTATTCCTAGGACCCCCCTTTACTTACAGATTTCCAATTCTAATTACCTCCCTGAACCATGAAAAGTTTCTTATTGTTAAAAAACCACCCCCCACACACAAAACTTTTTTTTACAGAGGATAATGTTTAGATTTCTGAGGAAAACATCTATTTTTTATTTCTTATTGAGATTTGTGAGAGAAAAAAAACCATTTTTTTCTTTATACCAAGGATGATGATGTTTGAGAATTCTGAAAAAAAAAATCCATTTTTTCTCCTTTTTACAGATTATTATATTATGATATTGAGATTTTTGAGGAAAAAAAAAACCATTTTCCTTCATTTGTAAAGAGGATAATATTGAGATTTCAGAGAAAAAATCAATTTTTTTGCTTTATGCAGAGGATGATATTGAGATTTCTGAGAAGAAGACAGATAAGAAGAGAAAGAGGAAGAATATCTACAGAGGAATCCGGCAACGGCCCTGGGGAAAATGGGCGGCTGAGATCAGAGATCCCAGAAAAGGCGTTCGTGTATGGCTCGGCACCTTCAACACGCCTGAGGAGGCCGCCAGGGCTTACGATAAGGAGGCGCGCAGGATAAGAGGCAAAAAGGCCAAGGTCAACTTCCCAAACGAACAACACCAAGATCAACCCAACACCACCCACCTGCAGAAACCTGTTCCCTCTCAACAATCCAACCCATCTCACAACAACAACAACAACAACAATAATCTCCCCCAAGATTTCGATTTTGGGTTCATGGGGTCTTTTGATTTCTCCCAAATTACTGATTTTGATTTCGATCAGGACCCTAGAAATGGTGTCTCTGGGGGTTTTGATTCTGGGTCTCGATCAGAATGTCGAGAGACATTCACAGCTGATGAAACGAAAGTGGTCGTGGCAGAAATCAAAGAGGATAATGAATCGCAGAAGCTGTCGGAGGAGCTCTTGGCGTTTGAATCTCGCATGAAGTTCTATCAGATGCCTTATCTGGAGGGGGATATGGAGTTGCAGATGGCGTCGAATCCAGTTCAAGAGAGCGAAATTGGAGAGCTCTGGAGCTTCGACGATGTTCTTCCTCCTGACATGGCCAATTCGTTAATGGCATTTTAATAAAGAAAGAAGCTTGCTGTGGTTCATTCTTTTTTGGTGATTTTGTTCGTAAATCCGGAAAGTTCTGCGGTGTTCCTTGTTAAATTTTCTTTGTTCTTAGGTTACAGACTGTAGTTTGATTCAGATGTTTAATTTTGTTTTTTTTTTTATTTTCATGTGTTTAATTGTAAATATTCATGGCAAAGAATAATCATTTTTTTCTAGCTAAAAAAATTTGTCTGATTACAATGTTTGAAAAATAAGACAAGTAATGCTGTTTGCTGTTGAGGGGTTGGAGGAATTCAAGATTTTGTCATACACAATAAGCAGGGAGGATTACCAAAGAAACATAAGCTAGGAGATCTCATCCATGATCTGATATTGGCTTCAGTGAATCATTATAATCCTTAATTTTTCTGATATTGGCTTCAGTGAGTCATTATAATCCGTAATTTTTATGGCTCAAGATTAATAATGGCTGTAAGTTAATTGTGATTAAATCCAACTATTCTTTACATTTTACAGAAAACCTGGGCTGTGGGGTGGGACTTGGGAGACTGTCCATTTATTTGAAAAAGGGTATGAGCTCTTTAGGAAGAAAAAATTCACCCGGGAAATATCCTCAAATTTTACAACAATTGCAAATGGATGCAATGTTAAATTGATTAGAATGAATAGTCTGATAAGTAAATATATAACTAATAATACAGTAGATTGTGTCAATCAGCTATTTGTGATATGGTTAATTTGAAGTAAACGACTCAAGCACTGGGCGGATGATCACAAGATGGGCCCTATTGCGGGGCCCACTTCAGCCGACTCGGGAACAGGGGGACGAATCTGGACTTGCGTGTGGAGAGTACGGACTTGCTTGTGACAGCGGATTCTTGGTCCAGCCAGAATTAACCACGCGGACCAGCTGTTATGTGATGTGAGGGATAAGAACAAGATGCCACGTCATTGTGGACATCCGATGAAAGTGGTTCCCATGGGGTTGGTGTGCGTGGAAGATGAATGGAAATCCATTTCAAAGGCGCCCCTAGTTTTGTATAATTATATGTAAATCGATTTGTCTGCTTGCCTTTTACCTAACACGCGTTGGAGTGTACGTGCGTCCCACGTAATTCTTGGCATCAGGGCCAATGTCACGTTTACATGTCTACTATTATGAAAAAAGGCCAGACATACGGGTTGTAATTACAGAGAAAGAGTGAAAATATCTTATTGAAAAACAGAGTGAAAATATCTTATTGAAAAGGAACATGTAGGAGGTTTATTTATAGGTATGGTAATCCTTTCATGGAAAAATTTTAACTATAGTAGATTTTAAATCTAACTCATCTCATATTGATATTTACTCATGATATATATTTTATAACACTACCCCTTAGATAATCACTATTCAATAACAGTTGTCTCATTAAAATCTTACAAAGGAAACCACAATAAGATAAATTAAAATCAAAGCGAAAAAAAGAATATAATATTTTTTAAGATCATTGAACTAGCGTTGGACATGCATAATGCTACCTCGTTAAAACTTTAACTAGGAAAATCCTGTGGGATAAACCCTAAAAAATGAAAAAGAGTACAGCGCACATATGTCCTAAGTAGCATGCTTCAGAATGCCTACCTCTGATCAATTACTCCCGCTAACAATAATAACCTTTATATTATTTGATGATAGACTCTACACATGTCGATCTTATTATAAGCTTCTGAAATGTTGACTTTTGTAATGACTCAGTAAATAAATCAGCCAGATTGTTGCTTGAACGAATTTTCTTAACTTCAATCTCATTGTTCTTCTGAAACTTATGTGTAAAGAAGAACTTTGATGTAATGTGTTTAATGTACCCTTATTTAATCTGTTGAATATATGCCTCATTATCTTCATAGATAATGCTTGGGGTACCTGTACTAGGAAGCAATTGACAAGAACTAAGAATATACTGAATCAAAGATTTGTAGCCATACGCATTCCCTGCTAGCTTCTTAGAGGGTTAAAATCTCAGCATGATTAGAAAAAGTAGTTACTAAAGTATTTTTAGTAGAATGCTAAGAAATAACAGTATTACTACTAAGAAATACATTACTTATTTATAATCAACTGTTATGAGGATCAGAGAGATATCCTGAATTTGCATATCCTACAAAATTTAAATTTTTTTTTACAATCATAAGAATAAAACAGACGTAAATGTTATAGGATTTTTTTAATACCAAACTAGTGCCTTTGAGTTGGTACAAAACTATACATATCAAGCATATTTACAGAGAATGAAATACCCCATTAGAATTTCTCTCGATCTGAAACTAAGATAAAATTCTCCTATAAATAGTCAATTGTTTTCTCAAGCTCTTCTAGAGTCTCAATTAAATTTATGTCATCTGCATAAACTTCTACTATTGTAAATCCTTTTAAGGATTTTATAAAGATACATGTGCAAATAAGATTATTTTTATACCTTTCCTTAGATAAACATTCACTAAGACCATTGTACCATATTCTTCTAGAATGTTTTAAGCTGTCCAATGAACATCTTAATGTATTGAGACGTACTCTCTAATATTGCTTCAGGCAAAGCAAATCCTTCTGGAATTTTCATATATATATATATATATCTTTATATATTTTCAATCACAGTTTTCTGTAGGAAACTTTGTACCACAAGTCTTGTCTTGTATCTAGTAATTTTATTCATTTTCTTTACAAACACGCATTTGTAACCTACAGGGTTAACAACTTTTGGGGTTTGCACTATAGATCCAGATACACCACGCATATTGAAAGATTCTTACTCTTCTTTGATTGTACTTTCCTATTTTGGCAAATCTTTTCTTTGTTGACATTCATTTATAAGTACGTGGTTCTATGTTCCAATCATCATCCTCATTTTCCTTTGATATTTGTGTAATTACGGCATAAGCAAATGCATTGGCGATGATAATTTCCTTTTTATCCCCTTTCTCTCTCTCTTTTAAATAATTATAAAGTATAGAGATTTTTTTTTTGTTTGGTACCCTTGCCTCTTCAGGGGCTTCTAAAGTCTCTTATAGGAATTAACTTTTTCAGGAATTTTAGAGAAAGTGGATTTTGTCATAATTTCTTCTTGAGTGAAATGGTGTACCTTTTTAGGAGTGTACAATTTGTCATAACATCTTCGGGATTATGATTGGGATATGATTGCTCATTTCTCCTCTTTCGGGGAGCTGAGTCCTTAGAACTTATAAGTTTGCCACGCTTCTATAATGTAACAGATTCATTTGCTGCTATATTTGAATTTTTGTCATACAGGGACATTGATTCCTACTTGTCCTACAAGGACATTAATTCATGCAAATGTTTTTGTAGCTGGTATATGTGACCTAGTCACTTTGCTCCATCATGAAAAGCATCAAGGAATTCATTTGTAATTAAGTGTACAATTCTCTGTACTTCATTATCACATTGTGAAGTACATAGATCAAAGTAAGACAGAGTAGGAGTGTTCCACGTTAATTCCCGAAGTTCTTCAGAAACGGGTTGTTTTATAAGAACAATGCATTCTTCGGGAACTCTTTTATCTCACCCTAATGGCGAGAAAACTGTTTCATTAAGATGACAATCAGCAAAATGAGCAGTGAATACATCTCTTGTCATTGGTTCTAGACATCTAATCATTGGAGGTTAATCATAACCAACATAGATTTCCAACCTACGTTGTGGGTCCATGCAGGTTACGAACCTACATTATCAAGCCTTATAGACTTAATAGGATGCTCAAGGAAGTATTCCCTAAGTTTAATAATTTGTGTTAATGAGTGGGTAATAGCTAAAAAAAAGGGCAAACATCCAACCAACGGGTGCAGGCATAAATCAAAATCACAAAATACTTAAAAAAAGGTCTACTAGGGGGATTTTATAGGTTCATAAATGTTACCTTATATCCTTTGTAGAAAGAATGGTCAATTGATGGTATTCTAAGGAGTACTCAAAAGAGTTATTAATAATTTGCCTTAACATAGGAGTCCCATGGTGATCTAACCTATCATGCCCAATGATGAAAGCCTTAGGGTCACAAACCTTAGGCTTACCTTAAGCTTTTGGCTTGACTTTGTCATTTTGGTCATGATCGAATGTGATTTAATATTAGGGATTGTTTTGGCAAATAGCCCTAAGGTCTAAGAAGAATGCACTTAGCTTTTATAATTTCAGCTTCTGGTTGTTAATACTAGTAATGATGTACAAATATTTTGTGTTACCTTCACTTACAATTTCCATATGTGGTACCCATTTATCTTGATGTCTTTAAAGTTAAGCAAGTTTCTTTGGGAACTGTTAAAGAATAATGCATCCTTGATGCATATGTGGGTACCATTTGATAACATTATGTGAACTTTTTCAGAGCATTCAAATACTTGTATAGATCCAGCTATGGTTGATACTTGGAACAAACTAAATACTAACTCTAAGAAAAACCTTTAGGTTTTCAATATAGTGTGTTTTGTGACACTGTCTACTTGACAAATTTTATCCTCAGTTTTATACATTCTATGATCCATACCGCAAGAAATAATAAACTCATATAACTATACAAACGCGTAACAAAAATAAAACTAAGAACAATTAAACAATTTACCATTGAAAGCAAATATAACATACAGACACAAGATACGAGGAACTATTATGTCTACCTCTTCTAGAGAGATTCTATTTGATTAGTTTGGCATTTATTTAAACATTGAGTGGTATGACCATCTTCTAGTGATCATACATGACCATCAAAGGTATAATGGCATAGAAAATGAGGGCTTATGTCATATCCTCCGGGGATATCTTATTTCCCTCTTTGATGACATCACCAAGTTTTTTTAAGTGTGTAGAGATTGATTTAACATTAACAATCATAAAAAAACATATATATATATAGAACTTTGGGTTCTCAATACCTAATAACAAAATACAATAAAGAATTGGCCAATGTAAAAGGTTAGAACTTTGGGTTCTTAATTAAGAAATTAGAACTTCTAGTTTCCTCAAGACTTCAAGCTTGAGATAAAACTTCAAGTTGTTAAAACTGCCGGTTTTATCAAAGCTTCAAGTTTAAATTAGAAATTTTGGTTTTGCCAAAACTTCAGGTTTGATTTCATGGCCTTTGTATAGATCTCTACTACTTTGAATCTTTAAAGAAAATCAAAACTTCAGGTTTGATCATAAATATAGATTTATAGGTTTGTATAAACATTAAAAAAAACTTAGGACTGCCGATTTATAATTCAGGGAACTTCCAATCCAGATTATATATTTGATATAAAACTTCCGGTTCTAACATATGTAACTATTACTTCTAGTAATAAATTAATTAAAACTAAAGTTTCATATAACCATATAGTCATAACTATACTAAAGTAATTATGTCAAGCACGCAATGTAATAAAATATATAGAATTAAAAGTGTGTAGAGAAACAGAAATAAAAGGTAGAACTTCAGGTTCTTAATATCCAATTAAAGATAATTGAGAATAAATGTGATGAAGAATTGACCAATTGAAGTTAAAATGTCAGGTTCTCAACTTAAGAAGCAGAACTTCTGGTTCTATCAATGCTTCAGGCATGAATCAAAATTCTAATTTTGTTAAGACTTCAGGCTTGATGTTATAGCCTTGTATTGATTGATATTACTTTGGATCTTTTAAAAATCAAAGCTTCAAATTTGATTATAAATACGAATATCCATGTTCATATTCCCAATTTTTAAAACTTCTGATTTTAGATTTGAACTCATGGCTCTTTGGATTTGGATTAGAACTTCCGGTTCTAGATTGAAATAAGGTACATAACTTCAGGTCTAAGTTATTTATTTGATATAGAATTTTTGGTTCTAAATATCTTATAGAAGTTCAAGTTTCAATTACTTATATAGCACTCTGGGTTCTATTTATGATCCATAATTTACAATTCTATTATGATCTCCCTTTGATAAGAGAAAATGAATCATTCATTACTAAAATTAATATTATAACTACTTGCATATCTCAAGAGGATCAAGGTAAAGACTTGCATCTAATTATAATAACAAAATATCATAAAATGAGGAGAAATTCCTTAACCATTAAATCATCCTCCTTTTACTGCTAATGTGTAGATTTGCTCCACAGCTTTCTGTAGGCACAAACGGATCGTCCATTGGACACTAGATGGCCAAGTCATCGACAAACAAGTTTCAGCCATCGATTTGGTCAAATCTGCGTTTGACCGTACTAACACTGACATGGCGCTAAGGTCACTCTACTGACATCTGCACTGCACTTCTCCACAGGCTGGGCTCTTACACGGGTTAGGTATGACTGGACCTCAAACTAATGATGGGTATGCTACTGGTAGGTCAGGTCAACCTGACCAGACCTTAACCGAAACTGACCTGGCCTGCCCCTATTTCTGGACTGGGCTTGGGCTACGGGTTAGGTTTGACCCAACCTGAAACTAACCTTGGTTGAAACTGAGGTCCAAAATCCCTCTCGTCTTCTCCCTGGTTCTTGCAACCAGTGACCGAAAGTCCTTCCCCCTGCCCTATGTTCTTCCTCGGCAAAGGTGGGCAGGCAACCGGCGAATGTTGAGTAGTGATGGCAATAGGCACAACAGCAGTAGTCTACGGTGACATCGACATGGAGTGGCGGCAAACGGAAAAGTGGTGATCATAGCAGTTAGAGGCAACTGCCCAAGGATATGCAACAGGTACCCCTTTTGTTTTTGTTTTTTTGTTTTTTTCTTTTTTCCTTTCAGCTGGGCAACATTACTCCATTCCTCATCTCAGATTTCGATCAGATCCGGAAGCCTCATCTTATATTCTCTAATGACAATAGCAAAAAAAAATCCTGTAATCTTTAAGCAACTGGAAACAGGGATCGAATCCTATAATTGTAGTCATTTTCCTTGACAATCGCCAAATAGAGAAGCCCTCTTCTTCGTGGTCCACGCAAAGATCATCGAACCAATCCCCGCACCATCCAACCATGCAAGGCGTGTGTACAGTATCATGAAGCTAATAAAATAATGCCAATCAGTGCTAGCACATGATTGAATTATTTTAATGAAAACTTTGTTTGACGCATAATAATATGTGTCAAATTCTCATCAAACCGTCTGAATGATGTTCCATGCATGGGTAACCAATCCAAGACTCTTTGGCTTGCATGCTGCAATTGCAATATTGAGATATCATGCTGATAGCATATTGTAATTACAGAGGGGGAAAAAGTGAAAAAATCTTATTGAGAATGAGATATACAAATACAATGGGAGGAGGTTTATTTATAGGCAAGGTAACTTCCTCATGGAAAAATCCTAATTACAATAGATTTTAAATCTAACTCATCTCATGTGAGCATCCACCCATGATACAATCTTATAACATTGTTTAGTTTTTACTATGTTTGTTTGAAGGGGTTTGCTATTTGAAATAAAAAAAATGGACTCAATACATTCAATAAAAAATGCCTAAATTACCCCCACTTTCTTCTCTCTCCACTCGCCTACCCCACCTCCCTCTCCTTTCTTCTCCCCTTCCCCACCTCCCCCTCCCTGCCACGATTGACAGCTCCGACAGCCACCAAATCTCTTTTTTCTTTTGTTTAGCCTAAGAAGGCTGAACAGGTTAGAAATGGAAAAATAGGGGGGGAGGAGAGCAAGAGGAAGAAGGAGAGGGAGAGAAAGGAAAATGGAGAGGAGGAGGGAGAGGGAGAGAAATGAAAAAGGAAAGGAGGAGGGAGAGGGAGAGAATGGAAAAAGGACCCTGGGGGGGGTCGGGTGTGGCGGAGGGAGATCCAACAGCCACCGATCGTGGCCAGGAGGGGGAGGGGGAGGCGGGGAAGGGGAGGAAAAAGGAGGGGAGGTGGGGAAGGTGAATGGGGAGAAAAGATAATGGAGCTAGTTTAGGCAAATTTTTTATTGAGTGTACTGAGTTCATTTTTATTTCAAATAGCAAACCCCTTGTCTTAATTCATTATAATAACAATGCATAACTTAAATTTAAGTAGGATCGAATTAGTTATATATATATATGAAGCCAAATGGACCCAATTGGCAATTCCTTTTCAATTTCAACATTGATTTGGACCTATCTATCATTTTTGGCCTCTTACTAATACCAAGCCTACTAATATCACACTAAATCCCATTAATAAGAAAAATTTAGTAGCCTAACTAATTCCTCACTAATGACCCATTAATAGGAACATTTTTAATCTCTTCAACCCTATTACAATTAACCATTTCGACGAGCAACCCTTAGTCTTCCACTTTTTTTTGTCTCATTTTTCTCTCTTTCTCTCTCTCATCCTTATCTCCTTCATCATCTTTTTCTTTTCAAATCTGCCATGGAAGTAACAATCTCCTCTAATCTCTTGATGGAGATCAAAGAGGAAGAAGGTGTTCAAGACATAATGTTGTTGTCAAGTACTAACATGCTAATTAACATAGGTATTGATTTCTTCAATTCTTTGCATGTGGTGGCCTTGCAATGATTTTCTAGTTTTTTTCCTCTTTCTCTAATTCATTATTTGGTTTACAACCCAATTTGGTTTATATCAAACACCTTGTGACATAAGCCTCCTGATTTTAAAATTGAAACTAGACATTGTCTCAATGGGCTTCTTCAAACCATTACTAGATGGCTACAGTGGACAGTGAACATAGGATTCTTTCTCATAGTTCTTCTTCCTTGTATAAAAAAAATGAAAATACCATTTGAGGTGGATAATTTTCTTCATTTCTATCTCATACTATCCATGTATGATATTTTCAAGTAATTTAATGGATGTGTATGTATATCGTTCTCAAATACTAAACAACTATTTCCAAACCAAAACACACTATACAATTCCAGATGGACACATGTACAAACCCAACACCAACATACTATGGGCAAGTGATAGATGCGGATGATGCATGAATGTAAAACTTTATCTAGAATAGCTTTTTTAGGTGGCGGCCTTGTGAATTTTTTTCTTTTTTTTTCTTTTACACCAACATATTTTGGGCAAGTGATAAATGTGGATGTTTGTCACGCTTTGAACCCGAGAATTGGGGATTAATGTGGATTTTGAAGCACAACACACGTAACCCATGTCAATCAGTGCCATTTGTCATGCCCTAATCTCGGAAATTGGGGTTAGAATGGGCCCTATGGGGTGTGCATACGTAATCCCGTAGTAATCTATGCATGTGATACACACACATAAATCACTACAAGGGAGATTCCACAGGAACGCGTAGAGAAGTTTCTCCAACACGTAAATTACATTCAATAGTAAGCGGAAGTCTGTGTAATACATCTGTAATGATCATAAGCAATAACAATAACAACATCATCCATTTCATAAACAAGTCTGAAGTTTGTATTTAACCATCCACATTTATATAACAACAATTACTTAAACATAATTAAAAAATCCAAAAGTATATATATGCCTATCAAATCATAATCACTCAACAAGGATCTCAAAGTCGCTCTTCATAGGACGACTAACAAAAGACGTCTGCATTACAGTCACCTAGTCCCCGAGGTTCAGTACCATAACACCAAGGGTAGCACTGTTAACACGACGGTTAAATAAGTATATAGAGATACATAAGACTATCATGCTGTATTAAACAAATTAAGAATATATATTGGTTAAAAGAAGGCAATAATCATACACTAGGAATGTTGTGCATGAGTAAGCATGTTTAACGGATTATAAACAAGATATCATACAAATTCACTGGCATCCACAAGGATCTATTCTCTTAAAAGAGAGAATATCATTTAGAGGGAGTGTACATACATATGGGTCGTTAGGGGATCAGGCTAACTTCTTAAGGAGTGCTGGTAACTCCTCCGTGGACTACTATAGTAGTGACATAAAAATACCCAAACTGGTCCCATCGAACCTAATAAGGGCGCAAGCTAAATAGTGCCGACTCAACGTATCAAGACTAACTGAAATTCATATCTTTTATACATTTCAGTTATACTTGTTATATCATACATACTAGGAGTTCGGTCTTGAGATTACATGTATTCATTCATTCATGTCTGATAATCAATTCATGCATATTTAATAGAGCTACATCATACTGAGGGCATGGTTTCTTAACAATATGAATGCATTTGATTGAATAAGCATCAAGGATAATTATTAGCCTACCCTATGCTAGATAATCCGTGATCTCGAGGGCATTCAATACGATGTATTCAGAAAACGTCCGGTGTCATTATGTTACCAATTCTTAGCGTTACATTGTATATGTAAAAGACACCTCTTCTTACGCCAACACCCATGACGTGACATTAGGAATTCGTCCGGAAAATCAAAGGGGATAAGTGATAGCTTTACACTCATCCTCCTTATCATTTAATCACCGTTGGGCTAATTTAGTTAGGAAATAGGTGCCATATATAGAACCCTACAAGGTCATTGGAAACCCTAATATCCTTAGTTCACAATGCTCGTACGGCTTAGCCGTAAACATGTTGCGGCTTAGCCGAGTGGCTCAGGTTTCCTCCTTAATTTCATGTACATTTATGGTTTAATTGTATGTTGACCTATGGCTTAGCTGTGCTAAGCCTACGGCTAGGGTTACGGCTAGGGTATGGCATGGCTATAGCAGAGTTCACGGCATAGCCGTGCTTAAGTCGTAGGGTAAGTCCTGGTTTTAGGGTTCTCAGGAAAGCTCGCCATAAAATGCCTTACGGCTTGGTCACGGGGTGATTACGGCTTAGCCATAGTTCAGTTTATGGCTTAGCCGTAGGTTAACCATAGTTCAATTTGGCTCTTTGGATTTCGAGCAATAGAAACTTACGGCTTAGTCGTAGGCTTCACCGTAAGCATCAGACTTCCTAAAAATAGTTTCTGAAGCATGAGTTCAAGTGTAGAACTCTATCATTTGAGGTTCCAATGAGGTTCTTTTGCTCTAACTTAAGGCTTACCTATCCACATATCATCACTATGACATATCTATCCTCATATTCACTTAATCCAACATATATGTACTTAATCAAGGGATATATGAGCTATTAACTTGCACTTAGAGTAATCACTTCAAGAATCAACAAATTTAAACATGCATGTAGTAATATATATACTCTTATACTTGCCTTAACACAGTGCTTGACCTCAATTCACTTCTCCTTGGTGTGTGATTGGGGAAAATCCTCAATAAAGGTGGGTTCTCTACATGAAAACATGAAAATGGTGAATGTGATGCAAAAATGCATGCATGTCATAGATTTGAGTCTTCTTAACTCTAACAAGCCCTAAGATATGAAATGGAAGTGAAGCCTTCACCTTAGTGGGCTGCAGCTTGAAGAAGAAGGTACTTCCCTAAGAGAAAATGCTCATAAGAAGAAGAAGATGATGGGAGATGATTATCCCTATAACATGCAAGACCTCTAATCCTTGTTATAAATTCAAATTGAAGTGAAGATGAATAATGAAGAAGAAAAGAGGCAATTACAGCAATGAAGAAAAAGAGAAACAGAGAATGGACGTTGGAGTTCTATTTAAACTAAAATTTTTCCAGCAATAACATGCAAGTCCAACGTTTCTAGCGAAATTACAGTTTAGGTCAAATGGACCTAAACTGACTAGGATGGATCTGAATTGAGTTGGGCCAAACATGGAAGTTGACCCACAAGATGAAATGCAAACGATACAATTAATGTGGTGCTAGAATGATGTAACAATGTGACTCTAATTCACAAGAAGGTCCTCAACTACTTAAGTAAAGTTCGAACCCGACTACCTATTCGACTGAGACCCACTAAAAGTTAAAAGCAATATGAATTAAGACAAAATACACATATTACTAGGAAATCAAGTTTAATTAATATAAATTATAATTAAGTTGGGTCGGAACCTTACACCATGTCAAGATATGGATGAACTGCCACAAGGGTGATTCCACAGGTACGTGTGAGGAAGATCCATAAAAATGTAACAATAATTTTGCACAATTAAGCAGAGACATGGAGAATTCACCTGTACATATCATAGATACTACATTCATTCGTTAATATAAACCAAGGTCTGTTAATTTGTCCATCCACGTGCAGACAATAACACGAATGCATAGCATAACCACAATTCAAAATAACATGTCGATCAACGGTGACTCCAGAATGACATAATGCTGATGGGACGATCTACTCTTTATGCAATTCGAAAGGAACCTTGTGACCGCTACGTCGGATGACTAATAAAAGATTGCATCCTCATTCCACTCATCTACTTCCCAAGGTACTGTTGGGGTTCCCTTTGAGGCCGCGTTAACAACCGTGGTGGCATTGGGTTATGTACCTGTAATACTACGAGTCGCACTGTTAACACAATAATTAAACAAATATAAGGATATATAAAACTTTCATGATGTATCAATCGAATTCAAAAACATATTGATTAAAAGAGAGCAATAACAGAAGCTATGGAAGTTATAGATATGAATAAGCATGAGTAGCGAATCATAAATAAAAATATAATCACATACTATTTGGTATCTACATAGCTATATTATCTCTAGAAATAGAGCATATCGTACAGTGGGAAATTATTAGTAGTCAAGCCAAGATCATCTAGCTACCCTAAGAGCGCCGACCAACTTTTCATATAACTACTACAGTATGTAATATATAAAATACCTTTAATTGGTCCTGTCGAACCTCTTATGGGTACAAGCTAAGTGATGCCAGCTTAATGTATCAAGACCGACCAAAATTCATACTTATCACACGTAGGAATCGACTCATATTTATACAAAAGTGTATATCGGTCTTGAGATAGTTTTATTCAATCATATAAATTAGGATTTAACAAAGTAATTGATAATCAATAATATTTATTTAAATGAGCTAATAGAGCTCAAACCCTCTCAACCTTCGCTACCCCTATCTTGGCTCATGGGCTCATTCTCAGTAGAAGCTCTATCTCTGATCTTGCTTCAAGGTTTACCAAGAAGAATGGGCACACGATTAAATTATGTTGAAGGCAAGGTTTGCTTAAACAATATGAATGCATTTGAATTAAGAAGTTATTAGGGTCATTTACAAGCCAACCCTATGCTAAAATAATCTATGTTTCCATAGTCATTCAATACGATGCATTAATAAAACATCCAATGTCAATGTGTTACCAAAATCTTATTATTATATTGTATAAGTGAAGGCCACCACTTCTTGTGCCAACACCAATGATGTAACATCGGGAAATAACTGGAAAGTTAAAAGGGAATGGGTGATAGCTCAACACTCTTCCTTCTTAGTATTTAACTTCCGTTGGGCTAATTGTTTGAGGTAAAGGTACCATTGCTAAGGCCTTAATGGTCTTTGAATGTTCCTAATTTTGCCTATATTTTCTGTGTTTTTACGGTTTAGCTATAGATAGGCTACGGCTTAGCCGTGGTTCACATAATTCTGCTGCAATTACAGCTCGATTGTAATTTAGGTTACGGCTTGGCCACGGTTTGGCTTCAGCTAAGCTGTAGAGGAAAATTTTTGGCTTTTGTTTTTGGTCAGGTTTTAATCTTTGGAAACTAGTTGTAGTGTAACTTATAGCTTAGCCATAAGCTTCAGAATTTCTGAAGCTATTTCGGTACAAAAATCTCTGTTTCACCCCTAACACTCGGGTCCGATCTACATGTCTACATTTCAATCCATTTCAATGGTTCTTACTCATTTTAACATCTAGCACTCGCAATCTAAATTTCATTGTTTATTCAATGCATCCCATTTTGCATTTGAAACAAGAATGAGAAGGGACTGTAACTTAACATTAACTGGGAATTCTTCAATAATCAATATAAGAAATCATGTATGTAACCAGATATACTCTCATGCTTGCCTCTAATTTCAATGCTTCACCCAAATCAAGTTCTCCTTTAGTTTAATGGTGGAGAAAGCTTCAATAGAAGATGATTTACGCCATGCATTAAAAGAAATGGATATGAGATGCATGCATGCTTTAGATTTGAGTCTCCTTAACTCTATTGAACTCAATAAAATGGAAGAATGAATGAGTCCTCACCTTGGAGAGCTATAGAGGAGAAAAGAAGATAGAATTGAGAAATTCCAATGGAGAAGACAAGCAAAAAAATGAGGTGAAAAAGATAAGAGTTGCTCTAACATATGTGCAGCCCCCTTTTACTATTGGATTTTGCAAGAAGAAGAAGAAGTGGAGGAGAATGAGAGAATAGGAGAGACTCTAGTAGCAGCTTTTGAGAGGATTAGGAGTGATGAATGGGTTTTGACTCTTTGTAAATTAAATTTCCTAAGAATTGCAAGCAAGTCCAATTTGTTTGAAGAATTTACATATAGAGTCAATAAGCTCTAATTGGGTCAAAATGGATCCGAATTAAGCTGGGCCAAACATGAAAGATGACCCACAAGATTTAATACACATGATGCGGTTAAATAATACTAATATAATGCAAAACCATGCAAATCTAAATTACAAAAAGGTCCTCAACTACCTAGATAAAGTACAAACCCAACCCAACTACTTATCCTTGACCCAAACCCAAGGGATTTGAGTTAAATTAGTCTAAATATGTATTATTTGAGTTAAAACAAGATTAATTATAGTAAATTATGATTAGTTTGGGTTTGGACCTTAGAGTGTTGCATGATTACAAAACTTTTGTTGGAACAACTTTTTTTGGTGGTGGATTTTGTGTTCTTTTTAATTCTTTGTTTGGTTTTTTACACTATTTGGTTTTTTTTTTTGTTTGGCCTTAGCATCTATGATTTTCCTCTAAAGCATGCTTTTTTATATGTTGTAATGTAGGGTATGAGTGGATAATGAGTGGCATAGATTTGATTATGGTTTTTACTGAATTTGACATCACAGTTAGTCTTTTATCCCTCTAGTCAATTTTCTTTTACAATATAATATTGAAAAATGCTATAATGGTTGGGCATGTGGTTTTGAATGGACTGGGCAGTTTCAATCTATGTTTGATGAAATCAGTATATGATCAATACTGTCTTACGACTTTGGGATTGATTGGGTTGTCATTGGCCCCACTTTCTATACAAAAGCCAAAACTCTACTAGACTCCTCATGTTTGTCCCACCTCTAAAACTTCAATCACAAGTCTCTCTCTTGATGGTCTTACCCAAGCCTTGCTGGAGAAATCCTATCGGAGTTCCAACTAGTCAAGCATCCTAGTTACCAAGTCCATGTTACTAAGTAACTTTACGTTTGAGAGTGAGTCTTGCTTTCTATTTGGTGTAGGGTGTCATGGCCGCCATTTTGCTTTCAAAGTTCAAGTAAGGATATCCATGGCTAAAACCAAGCAAAATTGTAGTTTTTGGGTCGTCACTTCTCATGGTCCACTGATAGGTGTTCTTTTCTAAGCCTAATCCTAGCTCCCATGGATCCCGCTCTGCCAAATCTCAAGATTGAATTCATGTCACTTCATGCCATTAGGGTTTCATCTTTTTTGGTCCACCCATATTAGTTTACATCTTTGGGAGTCCATAACCACCTCCCCATGGGTTAAGTTTTATTTTATACCCACTACATTATCTATCATGGGTTAGTATCAAGCAGTGTTCTAGGTTTCCTACATCTAGACTTTGACGATTAGATATCTTATCATTTTGTATCTTCTCTTTTTGTTAATCCCAACAAAATCTAATCACTAATAAAAAAAGAAGTTATCATTCTTATGAATATCAGATTCATGAAAACATTGGCAACCTGTACAAATATCAATTGCCCTTGTTTGGAACCAAATCCTCCTACAAAACAAATTAGGGCACCAAAGTGAAATCCCAATCCACACAACGTAGCCAGCACACATTACTTCATTTACAAACGTACTGAGTGACATCAGCTAGTGGAAAATGTGCCACAAAAGTTAATTAAACCACATGAGTTAGTCATCACTCTTCTCTTCCTCGTCATATGTTAGGCTGAACACCACCCAAAAAAAATCTAAATCATGTCATCTGCACCTGCACCTACACCCGGGGCTCACATCCTGGTGTTTCCCCACCTAGCCCAGGGTCACCTCATATCCTTGCTTGACTTCACCTATCACATGCACCACCATGTGGCATTTATGACGTGGGTCTACTCGTGAGACTGACAACCAATGTAGGAATTCTTATACTGGGGACTTATTTTAAACTTACAACATTAGACTACAACTTTGGGAATTAGAACATTGGTCTTGCAAGTTATACAATTTATAATATGATATATCAATCCTTTATTGTATCACTAGAATCTATTATTGAATTCTAGTTTGTCTCTAGCTCTCAGCATGGGCAATTGGGCATACAAAAACATTATGTCATTTTATTTTTTGTTTTAATCAACTGAATTAATAAAATTAAATTTTGCCCACTACAATCTTGACTTCTTTGGTGGCCTTGTCATTGCATACACAAATGTCATGTCATTTTTTTATATTAGTCAATTAAATAATTTGGTTTTTATCAAGAATTATCTATTAAATATTATTTATATGTATATATGTATATTCAAAAGCAAAAGAATAACCATATTTATCTGTTTGGATTCAAAAGCGAAAGATAGATGGATAGATAGATGGATGGATGGATGAACAAATGATGCGCAGCAGCAGTAACAACAACAGCTGCAACAACAGTAGCTGAAGAGGAAAGAAACTGAAAAAGAAAGAAAGAGAAAAGGGTAGTTGGTCTTTGCTTTTGTGGAGGAGATTTAATCATAGGCTAGAGACAAAGAGAGGGCACAAAAACACAAATACATGAAATACATTCAATAAATTGAGATACATGAAATCACAGGTTAGAGACAGAGAGAGGCGATATTGCAATTAGAATGGACTTTCTCTATCACAAATACATAAAATTCAGCAATTCAGAAACTGTAATGCAATCACCCATGCATCAGTTTCTAGCTTAAAAAAAACCCAACATTTCTACAAATTTAACCAAAAAAAAAACCATCAGTTTCTAGCTTCAAAAAAACCTAATAGTTCTACAAATTAAACCAACAAAAAAAACCCCAAAACCCTTCCAACCTAGATTTCAGAGATTGAGGGAGGGAGGTATTACCTGAAGAGGGGCGACAGAGCAGACAGACAGGGAGAGAGCAGAGAGGGGATGCCGTCGATTTCTATTGTTCCTTTCTCCTTCTTCCTTCCTCCTCTTAGTTGGCAGAGGTAGAGGCCATTGCTAGGATCGGAGTGAGATGAGCAGAGCAAATGAGGCCTTGGAGATAATGAGAGAGAGAGAGAGGAGCAGAGGGAAAGAGAGAGAGAGAGAGAGCAAATAGAAAGAACAGAGAGAACAAAAGATTGGAGAGAGCGAGAGAGAGATGAGCCAAGTGAGTGAGAGATCGAAGAGACCGAGAAAGAGAGAGAGAGAGAGAGATGAAATTGGGGGGTGCCAGAGTGAAATAGGGATTTGGCTTTGGCACCAATAATAAGGAGACCTTCATCGACAACTCATTTTCATCGTCAACAGAAAATTTCGTTGGCAAACTTTTTATATTTTACAAACTTACTTAACTTTACCAACGCATTTGAATAAAAACATCGTTAAAATTAACTTTTACCGACAGTTACATTCGTTGCTAAAAATCTTTTAATTCTTTCTAAAAAGTTAATGTTTATGTAACTTTACCAACGCATATTCCTTCAAACATCGGTAAAATTGAATTTTACCGATGTTTAATAACATGTCGGTAATACTTTATCTTCTTTTCATTTTTTCTAAAAATTTGTTATCAGAGTTTACCGATGCTTTCATATTTATGTTGGTAAAAATCAAACTTAAAAAATACCGACAAAATATTTCACCATAAATAGTTCAATAATTCGTCGGAACTAATTTACTTTATTTTAATTTTTTCTAAAAGATAAGTTAAAATGTCCTAACAATTGCCGATGAACTTTACCTATTACATCAGTAAAAATCTATTTTTTACCAATGTTTTTTTTATGAAATGTCGGTAAAAATTGGATATTTACCAACATTTAATAATAAAATGTCGGTAAAAAGTCCCTTTAATTTTTAGGGTCAATGTTGTACTTATTACGTCGGTAAAATTACACTATTACCGATGAAATTTTGAACCTATCGCTAAAAAATGTTGGCAAAAGTGCTGCTTCTTGTAGTGTAGAGAAGATTCACACCGATAGAAATCTCTTGGACATGATGACAAAGGTTGTGTCTAAGGAAAAGTTGGAGTTGTGTTCAGAGTTGGCAAGACTGAAATCCCAGTGAGGGGGTTCACGACATCTTCCTCATGGTCTAGGTGGGAGATTGTTGGGCAAGTAGGTCTAGACCAAGTGAGTTCAGGGTCATGTGTATATTTGGTAATTATATCAGGGCTTTCTCAGGAGCTAAAAAAGTGGAGATTATATATGCGATATAGTTTATAACCTTAGACTAGTTCTGCATGTTGAGAGTATAATAGAATCATATTGAATTTGGTTTCCTGTGGATGTAAGTATCTTTGCCATAACACATGAGTCTATTTTCTTGAGTGGTTGATTGTGGATTGGTGTTTGTGCATGCTTTTGCACACATTTGCACAAACATAATCCAGGTAGGTATTGATGCAAAACCACCTGCTTTAACGAATGCTAGGAGCTAGTACATCTTTATTTTGAAAAGCCTCAAATCAAGTCCTCCAGGTGGCAACGATCATGGAGAAACAAGTCCTCTAGAGGCTGAATCAGAAGAAGTTGGTCATGACCTTATTTATGTGTACAAAATTCTACCTGAATTCGCTGCAAGACTAAGTTGCTCTGAGGCCTCTAAGATGGAGAAGCGACCTGAAGTACTGTCGGTTGAACCCCAAAAAGTCACACACATATAAGCATCAAAATTGGAGGGCTGACATTTATGCCCAGTATCATCATGTTCTTCCTGAAGGCTTTTAAATTCTGATCAAAATCTAGTTGTCTATGTTTACATTGGGTATCTCTTAAAAAATAATTTCTTCGGTGGGCCTCTGCCTAGTTCGTTTAGATCTTCTTGTAATAAAGTCTTTCCAAAACTCAAACCAAGCGTATGTGCCCAAGCATGTGAATGTGCTCAACTTTCACCACATCTAACATGACAAAATATTTATGATTCTAAATTCAAATAGAGAAAAAGTAACTGATCATTTACTAATCAAGTTGTTAAGCCTTGCATAGGGTCGTGGGACAAGTGCGGGAGACAAGAAGATTTTTATTTGCATTTTGCATTGCCTCTTTTAAGTACCCAAACCATGCATGCAGAGGAAAAGGAATCAGGAAGGTTTTCTCATGGGGCTAATGGCAACTTAGTCTTATCTTTCATCTTAAAAAAAAAAGCTTACTTTTGCTACATAGAACTCTTTGGGAAAAAATTTAGATTAGTATCACTAATCAGCAATTATTGAGTTTATACAAAATCCTTTGGCATTTATGTGGGGATCCAATAGATAAAGATCATAAAGTTATAGACCTTACTTGTTATTAGAGGTCTGTTTATTTAGAAGAATTTCTGGTGAGCTTTTCACATGTAGAGGCTTTTAGAAATGTAATGTGATAGTTCGTCATGTGACATTTTCAAATGTCATATTCATTTATAAAATTTTTTGAATTCCCGCCATTCGAAAAGACTCAATTAATTCTAAAATTTTTTTCATAATTTCACCACTTTCATCTTTTGCGGAAACTTTTGATTACTCAAATACAAAAAATGCATTCTAGAATTCTACTTGTTTGAGAATTTCAGAATTTGCCAGAGGAAATCCAGCGAAAAAACAGGCCACGAGATTCAATGTGCCTGCAGACTTGCGTAGCCTTCCATTTGCGCATCTACTTGGCATCACACTATCTACAAGGTGGGCCCATGTACAAATCAGACCCACCTAAGTTTGCAAAAATCCCATTAGGGCCATGGGGAACTGCAACAGTGTGCCAATGTACCCAGTAGACATGGTTAGGGCTGTCAATCCGGCCCTTTAGAGAGGGGGCCCGGCCCAGCCTGGCCCGCAAAAGCTTTCAAAACGAGGGCTTATTTTTTTCATCTAAAGCCCGAGGGTAAGGTAGGGTTCTATTTTTAAAAGCCCGCATCTAGAGGGCTTAGCTTAGGCTTGACGAATCAGGCCCGAGGGGGCTCGGCCCGGCCCGGCCCGTTGTTTATTAAATTTTAATATAAAAATATAATATACACAAGCCTTTTGGGCCTATCAACTTAAACTTTTTGACAAAAGCCATGTCCATGCTACAGTCAAGTGTTTTCCACTTTTCACTTTGTGAAAAATTATCAAAATACCCAGCCAACAGTTATTAAACAGTAATATTTGAGGAGCATTTTCATCTTTTAAAAGATAAAGCCCTAAATGTCATCATATATAAGCAACTCCCTCTCATTGACAAAGGTAAAAAGAAAAAACCCTAAACGCTCCTATGTCCTAAATGACACCACTAATGCCTTTAAAAAAAGTTTTTAACTCCGCTATGCTACCTTTTGCATTGCATTGCCGATCCCCAGCCCGGGCAAAGGAGAAAAGTTTGTATAAGGTTGGTTGGTGGTGATGGTATAGGCTGTTACATATAAAATATTTATTTCCATTAAAGAAAAAAATTTTCCTTTCTTTTGGCCTTGGCTTGGCCCTAGCCTTTGAGGGTTGGGTAAGGGCCTAAAAATTATAAGCTTACTGTAAAAGTCGAGAGCCTTTGCTTAGTTAGGCCCCGCCCGCACATGTGAGGTAAGATAAGAGCTTACTTAAACTCGGCCCGGGCCCGGTCCTTTGACAGCCCTAGATATGGTTCGTCGGCCCACCTGTCCACACGAAAACTCTTTCTCATTCTGTGTCAAGAGAAATTCCCAAATCCACAAATCGTGGTGCTCTCTTGATCCCTCTAGTCTCCTCTTCTCCCTCCGCAATCCGCATCTTGTCTCTCTTTGTCCGGTAGCGATTAATCCCTCTCGATCTCTGTCCCTCGCTCACACAGACACGTGTGGGTGACTTGGTGCTGCCAACTGGGCGTGTTGGCCACAGCAGCCCAGACGGCCGCGATCCATCTTCTCTTTCTCCTATAAGGATCCGCTGTAGATGCCGCCGCCGCCTCCGGTGAAACCCTAACCTTCGCGGCGCCCCTTGTCGAGATCTTCCGCCGCTCTCCCGACCCTCGTGAATCGCATCAGGTCCCTTTTCTTTCAACTCCTCTTCTTTTCTGGTTTCGAAAAATCAACACATTTAAACGACTGCATAGTTGAACCGCACTGTTTATTAAAGGGTAGAATGTTTTAACTTTTATTGCATCTTTTATTCTCAAGTATCTATTCTCAATTTAGACTTCTTTGAAACCTCAAAACATCCAATATGAGGATGTAAATACTCATCCACCCACTCACACCCACACCCCATCACAGTCCCTCATCATTAGTGCTATAACTAGGGATCCATCCCTCGTTGTTTCTGTGGAGGCAGGTCCCTTAGGGCACATTGCTCCCCAAACCATACAAAAGACTTCCCTAAATGGTCACCTTTTGCAATATTATGGCACTGTTGCAAAATTGAAATTACGTCAGGTCTTGCTTTCCTTTTTTTCTTTGTCCTCCTTTATCCAGTCTTCTCAGAACATTAGAAATTAGAATGACAGAAGGTGTGTTATCTCAATTATCTAGGAACAATGGCGCTTTTGGGCAGCATTAGGCGAGCAAGAGTTGAATGTTTTTCCTTACAATGCAAGAGATGGTACTCTCATATATATGGAATTAATTTGATGAATGATGCTGTTGGAGGGAGGAGAGTTCAGATCATAGGGCATGGGAGGTCAAGTGAACTATTTGCTGCTACAAGATCTTTTGCTGCACCTGTACAGGTGGTTTTCAAGTTCTATAGCAAGTTGCAATCGTCATTCATATTTTTCTGAGTTTTTCTCTTTGGATGATCAATAGCTTGTGGTTGACTGAAATTCAGGCTAAACCGAAGGCGGAAGCAAAAGACACACGGGGGCCTAGGCTTAATAAAGCAATCACTTCTGAGTTTGTTAGGCTTGTCACTGATGAAGGTATGTTTCTTCTTTCCAAATGCTGATATCTTTCGACATTTTCTTAGCCAGCCTTAATTGAGTGCATTGGTTTAGGCATTGTCCTAGTAGGGCATATGACTACAAGTCCTGGAATCGAAGTTTGTGAGTATGAAATCCCAAGTAAAATTTTATATATTTTGTTATGTCTTTTGGTGAGTTCTAATTCCATTAAAAAAAAAAAACCTTCTTCTTTGACTTTTCTGAAAGCAACAAACAAATTTATGCGCTCAAAAAAAAGAAAAGGAAAGATAGATGTGCAAGTGATTTCTTTATCATTATTATTTGAACTTTGGGGCTCCTTTCCTAGGTTTATTATGGAACTGTAAGTTTTGTAGTGTTTTCTTTGGACACTTTTGAAGAAGTTTTGTAAGTTTTATTATGTTTTCTTTGAATGTTGTGTAAAAAAAAAAAAATTTCTAAAACAAACAAGTGTCAAGCGTCCTGGACAATATGGTTGGTTGCCTGCATAGTCAATACATCAGGTATACCAATAACGTCCTATAGAAAATCTCAAATTGTTAATTGGCCCTTCCTTTCTGAGTTTATATTGGTTTTCATTGTACTAATCATCCTCGCACAAGTTTGTTTTCAGGGCATAGTGTTGTTTCAAGACGTGAGGCATTGGTTCGTGCAATAAGGCTCAAGCTCGATTTAGTTGAGGTGGCTATTCAGCATTCTTTATTTTTAATTCTGAATTTTTGACACTCCAAGTTACACTTAATTGACAAACCAGAGTGAAAATCTCTCTCTCTCTCTCTCAATGGTAACTAATTATTCTATTGAAGAAAAATACATAAGAATACATTTCTAAAAGGCCATAAACTTCTGCAAAAAACAAAGCTGAATTTTGTGCAATAGAATGTGTGAAACCTTTTGAAGAAAATTTTTTGCGACCTAGTGGAGCCAGATTCACTCGATGCAATATAATGCAATGAGAATCTTGTTCACAGTGGAGAATGAAACCAATTGTTAAAGAGATGAAGAGACTGACTTCCTCTATGACTTTCATATTTGTGCATATTCAAAGGGATTGGAATGGAGAGGTAGATTCCTTGGTGAAAGGGGAGTTACCATGTTTGAAGTTTTTATATGAAGCACTCTGCTTAAATTTTCCTTTTCGCTTTGGTTGTCTATCTCTTTGATAGACATGTACACTTTTGAATGTTGTTTTAGTAACATTTCATGCTATATCTCTCTAACAAAAAAAAAAAAAAAAAGAAAAAAGAAAAAGAAAAAGAGCAACAAACATGTTCTTAGTGTATTGTAATAACACAACGTCAATCCACAACCCCATTATTCTCCTATCATTGTTTGAAGTGTGCTCAAGCCAATTCAATGTTGGATATTCTCTTAGCTTTGATATAAATTGACCTTTCTTGCATTTTTTGATTTTGATACTTGAAGGCATCTTAATTCTTAAGTCCTTTCTTGAATATTTTGATTTTGAACTTGAGGAAACAAGCAGCTGATGTCAAAATTATTGAAATTCAGATTCATCTGTGACTTTGCATAGAAAATTTTAGCATATTTCTTGAACCAGTCTTAGTTCAAAGCAGTGTTGTTCCAACTGTCCTACCTTATTGGGGAGTGGGCCACACAATGCAGATTCTTCTCACTGGTTGTCCGAAGCATTGTTTAACATATCAATGTTACTAGGAAAAATAATGAAGCTGTAATATATTTTTTTAAATTTCATTAAATAAAAATATAAATATTTTCCAAATCATCAAAATTACTCATGAAGTAAAGAAGTGTTTACAAAGAAAAAAATGAAAGAAAAAAAAGGATGAAGTCCAATATGTGTATGAACACTCTAGTACATGGCCCTCTTTTTTATTTTTATTTTTATTTTTGTTTCCTTTTAAACTTTAAAAACCTGTAAGAACAAGAGAGGATACTCTATCAGCAAACATATCTTTTTCCACAGATTTAGGGTGGTGGAAGTGAGGAAAGCATTGAAACAAATGAAGACGGAAAATATTTGATGCATGCCCTGGGGTTAGGGCTTGCGTAGGGATGCGGCAGCACATGTTCAAAGGCACTTTGAATCATCAAGAAGACTTCAACACACGAGGATGCACTTCTGAGGGATAAAACCTAATTCTATTGATCAATTTAAGTCTGAGAATCTCTTATCTACGATGTCATATATATAGTAAAAGTAAACTTAATGCCTAAGCAAACCCTAAGCTATGAATAGAAATGTTCCTAATAACAATGTAATTAAAAATCTGCTAATAAAATAATTATAATCCTAATCTAACTGGAAAAGGGAATACTTGTGGGGCCTAGATTGCATCATCCTCCTTAAGTTGAAAGAAGAGTTCGTCCTCGAACTCGAGTCGTTTTCGAATTGCCTATATAAATCTGGTGAACATGAAGGACTTCTTTTGTGGCAGCTTTTCCGGAATTCTTCTTTGGCGGTTTTTGTTTCTCGGGATGAAGAGTAACCTGCTGTCTATCATGCATGAATGTATAGGTGTTATTGTGCATGCTATGAGTTCCATTTTTGTCATACATCTATAGACCCCCCAATAAGTTATCACCACTATCTATAGGTAGCACATCATAGTAGATTGTATCTTCGTAAGTCTTACAAATGGCAAAAGTAACTTTGCAAGTATGTCGAACATGCGCTTGATCACCATTCATCAGCCACTTGATAAAATAAGGGCGGTTGTGCTTATAAGCTTTTAACTAGAGGCGATCAACAAGAGCTTGGGAGATGAGATTTTCATAACTTCCACTGTCAATAACAACTGTGCAATTTTGTTTCTGAATTGTACCCGCTAAGGATGAAAATAGTAGTTGTGGCGGGCCACTATGCTCGCCGCCGAAACGCTACGTAGCGGGCGATATGTAGCAGTAGCGGCGTTGCGGTATGATTGGAAAAAGTCTTTAAAAAATCCAAAAATATTCCAGAAAATCCAAAATATTGGAAAATGATGGAACATTTATTTGTTTTGCAAAAGTAACTAGTGTATGGGTATATAGTGGTCCCCTCATTGTATGAGGTCCTGTATTGCTGTATCAATAGAAAAGAATAGGAATGATCAATGTTTTTCATATGGATTCATGTTGTTTAGTTGTATCAACTTAAATACTAAATAAGGCTCATAAAAAAATATTATAAAAAAATTTCATCAAGATTTATTCAAGAATGAAAGATAAACTATGTTCAAACTTCATAAAAAAACAATATACTAATCTACTTAAAGAGCAAAGACTTTATAATGGAGGAATACATTGCTGATTTGCTCTAATACCAAAGGGAATGTCATCTAGGAATTACATTGTTGTTAGTGTCATTATCTCCATCTTCATTTGTTGTGCCACTACAATATTGCACATTTCCACCAAATTGAATTTGATATTGGTGGGCATCGGGATCTTGGAATACAAAGAAGAAATCAAAGGAGCTTGGAGGATGTGAATATCTATATTGAGGTTGACTATCATCATAGTCACCATATGAGTAAGACCCTGAAGCCAAACATTGTTCTTCTTCTTGTTGCACATGACCATACTGACAATATTGTGATGGTTCATGAGGATATGGCTTGTAGTCTGAATGTGGAAGTGGAACATTGTAAGTAGGGTTCCAAGATGCTGTTTGTTCCCCTCCTACATTTCCATTTCCACCCATATTCCCTTGCTCATCTATGTGTGCGGGTGGTGACACTTTCTGTTGCCTTTGATAAGCACATTGTGGATCCATTCTTGATGGTTGGGGAAAGTCCTCTACGGTCTCAACAGGAATGACATTTTCTTCTTCATCATATTGATAAAACTCAGTAGTACTACTTGTCCTCCTGTCTCCTCCATCTTATCAAGGACCTCCTCCATGGCTACTGGAAGAGGTAATGGTGGAACTACTATTTTCAGAAGATGACATAGTATGAACTGGTTCCTTCCTTTTAGATGTTGCACTTGCATTTGCACTATTTCCTTCTCCCTGAGGTGGCTATCCTTCTGACATTAGTACAACTTCAGTAATTAAACGTTGCACTTCTTGTTGAAAGCCCGGATCTGAATCTAGCGATGGATCTTCAGTCTCGGTTATCCATGGAAGTAAGGGATCATCATCTCTGAATATGTGATCCAAATTAATTGGACAATAAGTAGGATCATCCCTTGCCTTTCTCTCTCTATTTATGTTTGTCAACTTGAGATTGTAATGGCAGTATGCCAATTTGTTGAGTTTTCTCATGGTTATCCAATTCCTGGGCTTCGTATGGATCATGGAGAAAGTGCTTCATTTCCTTTCACAATTTGATGATGTTGTTGTTTGACTAAGGATGCGAATGGCTGCTCTCCTTAGATGTGGAGTACTCTCTCCAAAACTCTCCCACCAATCGGTTCATCATCATCATTATCATCAAAGCTTTATCCCAACCATGTTGGGGTTGGCTACATGAATCTGTTTCTTCATTCCGTTCTATTTTGAGCCAAATCCTTCGACAAGTTAAGCTTCTTCAAATCTGAATTAATGATTTCCATCAATGTTTTTTTTGGCCTACCCCTACCTCTTGATGGGCCATCCACCTGTATATCCAAACTTTTTCTTACTGGTACCATTACTGGCCTACGCTCAACATGCCCAAACCATGTTGGAATAAAAAATAAAAAAAAAGACATCTTTAAATCATAGAAAGTTCCTTTTCTATGTATTGTGTATGACTACAAGGTGGATATCTTCCAATCGCTCACTGTACAAGAGGGTCAGCAAAAGTCCCTTTTTTATGTGTATAAATAGAAATCTACAATGCAAAAAATTAGAAATAAATTAGTACACCATATCAATACAATTATCTCAAATATTTTTAAAAATTAAACAAATTTCTTTATTAACTCACTTCTTGTATAGCTTTGATATGATCATCTTCACTCAAAATTCTTTTCAACGTTGTCCTTAATCCTACTCGCAATTCTGTATCTATTGCTTCAGTGTGGTGTGGGGCATTGCAATAGTAGAATTCATGATTTAAAAAATAACCTATATTGAAAAAAATAGAACGTACAATGAGTTAAATTGTTAATGAGTCAAAAAATTTTTAAAAAGCAAGTATTTGAAGAATTATGTTAAATTGTTAACTACCTATAGCATGCAATGGATGGTGCCTCCACCGGGCATTAATAATTCTTTTATATTCATCATGATATCGGCAATTTTCTATAATGGCTTGCTTTCCCCGATCAATTGCTTCATAAATGTACCATATTATTGGCTTTTCATCACCATCTACAAGTCGCAACACTTTCACTAAAGGTTTATATACCTTTAATATGTTCTCTACTTTGGCCCAAAATTTATTATCCCTCATTAGAATTGGGATGTCGAACTTCGGACCACGTGTTGCTTTGCCCCATTTCGAACGAAGCCATTTTTCTGATGCAAATATCTGAATTAGCTTCATTCTCCAACGTACTAGACTTTCCATAGCAATGAAATGGGTAGCAAATCTAGTGGATGCTGGACGCACCAAGACATGATTGTTTGTGAATCTCTTCATCAAGCTTAAGAGCCATGAATGGTCATATATGAACCTTGTAATGCCTCTACATGCCTTGCTCGCAGCGGCCACATTCTTCTTTTTTCCAAATATCTTCCGTTATAAGGTCAATGCAATGTACTATACATGGGGTCCAAAATAAATGTGTCCTTTTTTCCATTAACAGTTGACTGGCCTTCTTAAAATTGGCTCCATTATCTGTCACAATCTGGACAATGTTCTCTTCTCCAACACTTTCTATAACTTTATCCATAAGCCTATAAATATAATCTGCTATCCGTTTTTCTTCAGATGCATCAACGAACTTCACAAAGATAGTTCCAGCAACATTATACACCAAAAAGTTAATTGATTGTGTTTGGGTGCCGCTTGTCCACCCGTCACACATAATAGTGACCCCAATTTGCCCCCATATGGGCCTAAACGTCTCCACCCAAGCTTTTATTTCTTTATACTCCTCTTCAAGGTACTTGGTGCTTACATCATACACGGATAGCGACGTAATACCTTGCCCAACTTGAGCCATAACATCAAGAGCTGTCTGAAAATAAGGATAATTAATTGCGGTAGGGGGTATATTCTTATAAATTAGCCATTTTGCTGTAGCTTTGGTTAATCTATCTTTTACAGCCTTCATAACACCCTTGACAACATTAGAGATTTTTGGTTGCTTAGCTACCTTTGATCTATGTGCGAAAGAATCAACAAAACCAACCCCTCTTCTAGTTTGTGTAGGTGTAGGTGTAGCCATCTGAGTAGAAATAATCTCTGTATCATCATCCCGTTGTCGGGTGCTAAATGCTCTACGTATTTTCCCTACAATGCCCTTGCCCTTGCTTGTTGCACTAGATGAGCGACCTTCATCATTGTTTTTACGTTGACTATATGCTCGACGCTTTGCTTTTTCTTTGCACGACATAAAGGACTCTCGGTGTGTAGCCATTATTTCTGGGTCTTCAAACTCATCATCAGAAGCAGCACTAAGACCTTCATCCCCAAATACATCATGTCATGCTGCATCAACACCTTGCTGCCTCTTCTCTTCAATTTGTATTTTTCTTTGTTTTGTTTGATTCAATAAATTTTTCATTTGCTCCCAAACTTCTTTGGACACTTTAGAACACCCTGCAACATTGCCTTGCACATGGGCCAAATGTTGCTTAAATCTTGTAATGCCCCCATTGGTCACTTTGTGACAAAACTTGCACTTAATCTTCAACCGATTGTTTTCAATTGCCTCACCATAACTCCATGCAAGATTTATCTCACGCGGCATTTTTTCACGTCACAATACCTAAAAAAGATTCAAATGTAATAGGTTAAAATTTAAATAAATTTTAAAAACATGAAAAAATTAGAAGAACACAAAAATATGTAGGATTGATCTATGGGAAACATAGATCTAATATTTAGGGACCATTTTCAACCCATTTGATTGAGTTTACTTTTATAAAAAAATATTTTTTTGAAAAAAGTACAAAAATCCTAAAATAAAAAAACGAAAAAATTAGAAGACACAAAAATATGTGGGATTGATCTATGAGAAGTATAGATCTAACATTTAGGGATCATTTTCAACCCATTTTATTAAGTTTATTTTTATAAAATTTTTTTTTAAAAAAATACAAAAATCCAAAAATAAAAAATATGAAAAAATTTGAAAAACACAAAAATATGTAGGATTGATCTATGGGAAACATAGATCTAACATTTAGGAACCATTTTCAACCCATTTGATTGAGTTTACTTTTATAAAAAAATATTTTTTTTAAAAAATACAAAAATTCAAAAATAAAAAATATGAAAAAAATTATAAGAACACAAAAATATGTGGGATTGATCTATAGGAAACATAGATCTAACATTTAGGAATCATTTTCAACTCATTTTATTGGTTTTCCATGAATAAAATAGATTTCTTTTTTCAAATAATAAAATAATCCGAAAATAAAATTCAGAATAAAAAAAATTAAGAAAGTGATAAAAAAGAGGGCCTTGATCAAAGGGGAACATGGATGTAACAATAACAACTCATTTTCAAGTGATTCATGGAAGAAAGGAGAGAAATAAACTCAAAATAGAAAAAAAAAGCCCCAAAACTCACCTTTTGTTGACTTTGATGCTTGAATCTTGAATACCATTGTGATGTTTTGATGTTTTTGTTTATGATTCTAGTGTTTTTTTGAAAGGACTTGAAAAATGGAGGCGAGGAAAGGGGTTTCGAGCAGTGAAAAGTTGAGAAGAGGAGTAAAAATAAAAAAGTGGGTGAAAATGTTGACTGGTGGGGTTTTTAACCCCATCTGATACGTAGCGGCCGCTACGCGTGGGCCACTACATTTGTGAAGCCCCCATTTTTTCAAAAATATCGTAGCGCCTATGGGCACTATGGGTGATATGTCTACCGCTTCCACTGGTACTTGTGGAACGGAATATTTTTTTTCTCAACCATTTATTCTCAACAGTTGGTGGAGTCTCTTTGATGATGATAAAAGCTTCACTTGTGGTATCTGCATATATTTCAACAATTTCCTCATTGTCAATATCCTTGGTATCAGTGTCAGTACCCTTAGTATCATCTGGGATAATTTTATCAGCACCTTCAATCTCAATCAGATATATTCACTTTGGACATTCTGCTACGCGATACCTGTGCTGTTACAATGAAAATAAATCATCCTATTTTCACCTTTAGTCTTTGCAAAAAGTTGTCCTGATGAACTATTGGAGTTAGCATCTTGTAGAGATGAATCCTTTCCTAGAACCTATTTGGATTTTTGTACTTGATAATTTGCAATTCCCTCAGCTTTAACAGCATGTTGGATGAGTTCATTGATATTTTTCAAAATGTTGGAAGATAAGGATATGCTGAATATCTAATCTCATTCCATTGAAAAATCTATCAACAACTATCATCTTCATTCAAACCACAACGAACTTGCAGAGTAAGAAATTCCTCAGAATAGTCAACAATTATGTTGGACTGTTGTTTCAAGTTTTGAAAGTTGGAATGTAGATCTCTTATATAGTTGACAGGGAGGAATATTTGCTTCAGAATATTTATCATCTCAGTCCATATTTCAACAGGGTTCATATTTTGATTCCTCCGTTTTCTTTGCAATTCAGCCCACCAAGTTGTAGCATAATTATAGAATCTAGGAGCAATCAGTGTGACCTTATGGTGCTTGGTCATTGGCTTGTGTGCAAAAATATTCTCCACACACACTAACCAATCCATGAATTCAGCAGGCTGCAATTTTTCATCATATTCAAGAATCACGAGTTTAATCCCTAATTCTTAATTAGGATTATTGATTGGTGGAATTCGTGGATTTCGAATAATGGCACCATTTTCACGATTGTGATTCACACGTTGATTAGTTTCTAAAGTTGTCACCCTAGTTTCTAATTATTACAGGGTGGTTTGTATGCTATCAACTTTTGTAGATAATTCTCTAATGGCACTAATTAAATCATCAATGGAAGAAGATGAAGAGTCCACCTCAACTTGCTTTTTAGGAGGTATTTTTTTTTTTGTTTTTGCAAATTTAAAATCTAACTGACCTGATGTGTAGATTGGCTTTCCATAGATGCGTTGGTGAAGACGGATCGGAAATCTGACCTTAGATGCCTCCGAAATTGCAAAAAAAAAAAAAAAATTTTTTTTTTGACCTTTGATTTTCTGATGTAGACTTATGCTGATGGGTAATGATGTCAGCAAGAATTCTAGAGCTCTTATTGGGTCAGGTTCGGGTTGAACCTGAACTCAGGCCTAGCAAGTTGTTAGAAACAAGGGCCTTGTTGCAGTAAGGTTGGAACCGTTGTGGTGTAGAACCCGACTTGACCTAACTCCTTTAGTCTTCTTTTGCCTTGACCCTGTGCGAGAAAAGGAAGCAAAGACTTTTATTGTTTTTTGGATGACAAGGAAAGAAAGAGGGCTATGCTTCGACGCTGGGAAGAAGACGTTCGATGGCAGAGCTCCAAAGATGTCAACGGAGGGTTGGGTGAAGGTGGTGATGAAGCATGCAAGGTAGATGATGAGAAGGAAGGCGACAGCGGATGGCTTTGGCGGCTAGGCTGGTGCTTGCAATTTGGCGCTTCGCTAATAGCAATGGCGGCACCGAGGAGGCGGCGAACGGTTACTGGCAGGAGGTAGATGGCAGTGGGGGTCCGACGACTGTGATGGATTCCAGGTTTGCCTTTTGCTCTTTGACTCTGTTTTCCTACTTTTCTTCTGTTGTTACTTGCTGCCCTCTTTTCTTTTCCTTTCTTTTCTTTTTTCCACGATAGAGCAGGGTTGGGATTTTTTTTCTTTATTTTGCAATGGGGCTAGGTATAGGGATTTCAGCTAGGTTTAGGTGGCGAGGGATGGGGTGTCGACCGACGCGCGGGGGGGGGGGGGGGGGGGGTAGGGTTATCAGTGGTTTTTATTTTTTATTTTTTATTTTTGCCAGATTTAGAGGGAGATGGGTTTTGTCTAAGATGGAGAGGGTTTTGGGTGGTATGGATTTGGGTTTGGAAAAGCCGGGCGATGAAGATGATGGGTTCGTTTGTGGGATGGAAGTGGCTGGCGGGGTGCACGAAGGTGGAGTGAATTGTTTCAACGGATGGGGGGTAGGGGCTAATTCGCTAATTTATCCAAGATTGGCTTTGATACCAAACTGTTGCAGGCCCTAGGGCTAGGGCTTGTGTAGGGGTGCCGAAGCACGTGTCCAAAGACATTTCGAATTGTCAAGAAGATTTTAACACGCGAGGACGCACCTCTTAGGGATAAAACCCAATTCTATTAATCAATCAAGTTTGAGAATCTCTTCTCTACAATGCCATATATATACTAAAAGTAAACTTAATGCCTAAGCAAACCCTAAGCTACGAATAGAAACTTCCCTAATAACTATGTAATTAGAAATCTCCTAATAAAATAATTATAATTCTAATCTAACTTGAAAAGGGAACACTTGTGGGGCCTAGATTGCATCAATATTATAGGTCTATATGACATTCGAATAGAGGCTTAGAAATGCTTTGGAGAAGTTGGGGTGATTTGGTTAATTAGGCTCTTCATAAGGTAATTAATGGTAAAGAAGATGCCGGTTGAATAAAGAAGAAGTGTTGTAGTACATATATACAAGAACAATGGAGATATACAAGATTATACCAACTCCTGTGGGACTAAGCTCATGGTCCATACTATGAAGGTATGAGAGAAAGAGTAATGGAGTAAAGACTTAGATAGAAGACCAAGATATTCAAAAATAAATTTAGTTTTATACTAGGGAGGTCAACTATGGAAGTTAGTTTCTCACTTAGGTAATTAATGGAAAAATATCATGTGAAAAGGAAAAATCCATATATGGTCTTCATCAATCTAGGAAATACTTTCGACAATGTTCACAGAAATTTAATTTGGTGGGTTTTAAATGAAAGGAATATTCCAAAAGGCTATATTGAGATTATTAAAGACATGTATGAAGGAGTGATAACTAGTTGAGAACTATGTGTGGAGGGACAGGTGAGTTCCTAGTGACCATAGGTTTGCATCAGCAGTCTACCCTTAGCCCTTATCTTGCAGCAGCAATAATATTTCATGGGAAACATCAATATGGGCCACATGTGGGTCTCAACGAAGTTTAGAGATTTTCTTTCTTATTTTTATTAGTTTCTAATTTTAATTCAAGAATTGTAATTAGGATTATATTTTCTATATTATTTAGTTTCCTAGATTGGCTAGGTTACTCAGTCCTTGAGTTTGTTTTGTTATTTATGTGGCATTGTAGAGATCACAATTTCAAAGTTTTGAGTTGATAAAAATTTTCCTATGGGATTTTATCATTGGAGACTTGCCTTTTTTGTGTGATTGTTTATGCAGAAACCCCTCATTGTGCCAAGGCACTTACGATTGCAAATCCTAACTCTAGGATTGCATCACCTTTTCTCTTCTAGTGATTATGGATGAGTTAATTGCTCATATTCAAGAGAGGGTACCTTGGTGTATATTGTTTTTTTATTATAGTGTTGGTGGATGAATCAAGAGTTGGTGTGAATGCAGAACTTAAGAGATGGCGAGAGGCTTTAAAATCCAAATGTTTTAGAATAAGTTGTATGAAGATATAATATATAGATTGCAACTTTAGTGGGCATTTACAAAGAGCTGAAATTGTTGTGAGAATTGGAGTCAATGAGATGTTGCAAAGAGATTCTTTCTATTATCTTGGCTTGATCAGTAGCAAGGATGGGGAGAATGATGAAGATGTCAAACATAGATAAAAGCGGGATGATTGAAGTGGAGACTTGCTTGCTTTTGGAGTGATTTGTGACTGAGGAATGCCAGCAAGATCTAAGGAAAAATTTTACAAGATAGTGATTAGACTAGCTATGACCTATGGAGCAAAATGTTGGCCAACCAAAAAGCAACATATGCAGAGAGTAGAGATGAGACTGTTGAGGTGGATGTGTGGTGAAACTACGAAGGATGGAATTAGAAATAGGATATTTTGAGAGTATTTAGGGGTAGCATCAATCATCATCATCATCATCAAAGCCTTATCCCAACCATGTTGGGGTCGGCTATATGAATTCTGTTTCTCTATTCCATTCTATTTTGAGCCAAATCTTTCGATAAATTAAACTTCTTCAAATTTGAATTAATGACTTTCAACCATGTTTTCTTCGGCCTACCCTTATCTCTTGATGGGCCATCCACCTGTATATCCAAACTTTTTCTCATTGGTGCCATGGCCTACGCTCAACATGCCCAAACTATCTTAAACGGGTTTCTCTAATCTTATCCCCTATTGGTGCTACCCCTACATGCTCTCCAAAGCGCTCATTTCTAATTTTATCTTTCCTAGTTTTACCACACATCCACTTAAGCATTCTCATTTTCGCTACATCCATCTTATGAATGTGCCTTCTTAATTAGCCAACATTCTGCTCCATATGTCATAGCTGGTCTAACCACTGTTCTGTAAAATTTGTCTTTCAATTTCGTTCGCATCCGTCTGTCACAAAGCACTCCCGATGCTAATTTCCACTTTAGCCATCCAGCTTTTATCCTATGCTCCACATCTTCATCAATCTCCTCATCTTTACTAATCATCAAGCTTAAGTACCGGAAAGAATCTCTACGTGGTATCTCATAGGTTTCAATTTTGACAGTGGTTTCAACACTTTGTATACGTCTACTGAAGTTGCAATCCATATATTCTGTCTTTGTATGACTTATTTTAAAGCCACTAGATTCTAATGCCCCTCGCTATCTCTCAAGCTTTGCATTTACACTATCTCTTGATTTATCCACTAATACTATATCATTTGCAAACAACATATACCATGGTACTTCTTCTTGAATATTCACAGTTAACTCATTCATAATTAATGCAAAGAGATAAGAGCTTAAGGTTGATCCCTGATGTAAACCTATTGTTACGGGGAATTCACCTGTTTCTCCATATGTGGTTCTCACATTTGTTACTGCTCCTTCGTATATATCCTTAAAAATTTTAATTTAACCTCTAGGGACATTCCTTTTTTATAAAACCCACCAAATTAAATTCCTCGGTACCCTATTATAGGCTTTTTCCAAATCGATAAAGACCATATGTAGATTTTTCCTCTTTGCTCGGAATTTTTCCATTAATTGCCTAAGTGAAAAGATAGCTTCCATGGTTGATCTTCCTGGCATAAACCAAATTGATTTTCAAGTATCTTGGTCTTCTTTTTTATTCATTGCTCCATTATTCTTTCCCATTACTTTATAGTATGACTCATAAGTTTAATCCCTCGATAGTTGATACAATTTTGTATATCTCCTTTATTCTTATATATATGTATTACAATGCTTCTTCTCCATTCATCCGGTATTTTTTTTTTGTCACAGGTATCTTATTGAATAGTCTACATAACCAACTTACCCCAATCTCTCTTAAGTTTTTCCATACCTCTATTAGAATACCATCTAGGCCTGTTGCCTTTCCTGTCTTCATTCGCTTCAATGCTTTCTTCACTTCCACCCCTCTAATTCTACGGAGAAAAGTGTGCTCTAGTGATGAAGTATCCTCTTTAACTCTTGTATTGCTCAAATGTTCTTCATTTAGAAGTTTGTTAAAATATTCCTTTCACCTTTCTTTAATATCGTTGTCCTTCACCAAAATATTTTCCTCATTGTCCTTTATATATTTGACATGATCTAAGTTCTTATTTTTCTTTTCTCTTATTTTTGCGAGCTTAAAAATATCCTTTTCTCCTTCTCTTGATCCTAACTTATTATAGAGGTCATCGTATGCTTTGAACTTTACACTACTTATTACTTTCTTAGCTTTTTTCTTTGCCTTTTTATACAGTTCAAAATTTTTCATTTTTTTAGTCCCTTGCCAAACTTTGTAGTAATGTTTTTTCTGTCGAATAACTTCCTGAACCTCTATACTCCACCACCATGTTTCTTTATTAATGTGTCTCTTTCCTTTTGATTCTCCGAGTACCTCCTTTGCAACATTCCTAATGCAATTAGCTATTTGATTCCACATTACTGTAGTTTTTCCTTTAATATTCCATTCTCCCTTCTCAATCATTTTGTCTTTAAATATATTTGCTCTTTCCCCCTTTAAAACTCTCCACCTTGTTTTAGGGTCCATTTTATTTACTACTGCTCTCTTTCTACGTCTAATGCAAATATCTCAAACTCCGATCGTTGCGTAGTCAAACTCTCTACTTGGATAACCTTGCAATCTTTACAACCCAATCGGTCCTGTTTTCTAACTAGAAAAAAGTCTATCTGACTCCTATTACTCCCACTTTTATATGTAATTAAATGCTCATCTCTCTTTTTAAAGTAAGTATTTGCTACTACAAGATCAAATGCTACTGTAAAGTCTAATATAGTGTTTTCAAATTTATTCTTTTCTCCAAATCCATGCCCTCCATGCACTCTCTTATATCCTTTATTATCTCTTCCTATATGCCCGTTTAAATTCCTTCCGAGGAGAATCTTATCACTATTTGGGATTTCTCGCATTAAATCATCCATCTCCTTCCAAAATTGTTTTTTCACACTTTCCTCTAGTTCTACTTGGGGAGCATATACACTGATGATATGAATTATATCTTCCTTTAGCACTAGTTTAATTGCTATAATTCTATCACCAAACCTCTTTACCCTCACAATTTTCTCTGTCAAATTTTTATCTACAGTTATACTCACTTCATTTCTTGTATTACTCTTTTTTGCATAAAAAGTTTATACCCATCCGTGAGATCCTTACTTTATTCCCTTTTCACTTTGTCTCCTGTATACAAGCCACACTAATTCTTCTTCTTTTCATTACCTCAACCAACTCTATGTTCTTGCCTGTCAAGGTTTCTATATTCCAAGTAGCGAGTCTAATTTTCCTATTCCTCCTCTTTTTCTCAAGGACTAACTTTTTTAACCGCACTAACCTAGAGTCATGCAGTAGCCCTTGCACACTTTTCATTGCAGTCGGGCAACGCTGTAATGCGCTGCTTAAAGCAGGGAACGCCCTAGTCTTATCACAAAATATCATTTTCTCAGAATTCATGTTTGGATTGTGACAAAGTTTTACGCTGGCTGTCACCTACCTAATGCAACCCTCCTCCTTTACTCGGGCTTGGGACCAGCAGCAAAAACTGGCTGTCACCTACTTGGGGACCGGCTTAGGGGTAGCATCAATGAGGAATAAAATTAGATAAACCCATTTGACATGGTTTGGGCATATCCAATGCGGTGACATTAAGAAAAAAGTTTGGCTATTTAACTTGATGGCCCCCCTAAGGGGAGGGGTAGGCTGAAGAAGATGTTGATGGAGAAGTGCAACTTATATGAAGACTTGGCTTAGGATAGATCGGAATAGAGAATCGAAATTCATGTAGCCGACCCCAACATAGCTTGGGACAATGCTTTGCTGATGATGAATCTTTAAAAATCTAAAATCCCACAAACTCTTAAAAGTGCTTTATTAATCACTAGATAGTCTCTTGACACTGAGAAAAATGAGTTGCTTGAATTGTGAGATTTGATAAAGCGAGTATTGAAGTGTAAGATTCACACATGAATCCTGAGATTTACCTATAAATGGGATTCATAGCATAGATAAGAATCTTTTTCCTTGGGATCTGGTATGAACAGTGGGATTTGAGACAGTAGGAATTTAACTGCTACGGTCCCAAGTAGTGACTTGGGATTGCATCTTTGAGCCTTCTATTTGCTATGAATAATGCCTATCGATTTCTTTTGTTTGAGCATTAACAAGAAAATTGCTAAATAGCATATTAGAGAAGAGTAATTTGTAGCAGAACAAATTACCATTAAAGAAATTGTTGCTAGATTGCAAGATGAACTTGGGTAGGGGATTTACAATATTTGCATCTGACTATATGGGAAAAATTTTGCACTGGGGGGTTTACAAGATGTTCTATAGAGCTGGAGGCATAACAGATTGCGTCATACCTGAAGATTGACATACGAAGGGCTGGGCCTTTTTCTTTGTGAGGCATGGTTTACAAGACGAGGCTGATGGAGTGGTGAAGACAGTGGATGGGAGGTTGTGGGGAGGTCAGTGAATCAGATCTCAACTGGTTCTGTTTCGATTGAATGACAGGAAAAAGGGAATGGTAAGAATCACTAAAGCAAAATACTTCAAGATAACAGAATCAGAGTGATTAGGATGGTTCTACCCTTCTAGCCTACAGCTAAGGAATCTTAAGAACCCCATTAAAACAGTATAAGCTTGTGTAGAAAGACTGTCTAATATTATCAGGAATGCAAAAGAATCCCTGAAATCCAAAAGCAGGATCTGCTAAGCTCCTTGGTGGGGCATGTAGCTGGTGGCATGCTAGAGGTAAGCCAAGTGGACTAATTGATGCAGGCCCTAAGGTTAGGGCTTGCTTAGGGGTGCCGAAGCACGTGTCCGGAGGCACTTCAAATCATTGAGAAGATTTCAAACATGCGAGGACGCATCTCCAGGGATAAAACTCACAATTTTATTCAATAATCTAAGTTTGAAAATCTCCTTTACAATACCATATAAATAAGAAAAGATAACTTAGAGCCTAAGAAATCTAATTAAACTAGGAAACTCAATAATATAAGAAACTAAATCTTAATTACAACTCATTAAATAAAATTAGCAATCTAATGACGTATAATTACTAAATAAAAATCCTAAATCTAATTTGGCCCTATACATGTGGCCATGAGGTCAATATTGCATCATTCTCCCCGGCTTGGAAAGAACTTAACCTTGAGTTCTGTAAATGTTCGCTTGGATCAAATATCACTTGGACGAACTTTCGATCTACTGGCTGATTGTCAGCAATTGCGCACATCTTGACAACTCTATGCAGTATTCGTCCCCAATTTGAAGTAATCTTAATGCATTGTTTGTCATGGAAGTCGAATTCTATGAGGATGTGCGATTGAATTGTTGGATCTAGCCAGTTTTCATCTCCCAGTTTCCATATTTGATCCCCGAAGGTGAAATCAATGTGAGAAGTTATATGAGGGATAGCAGCAACTGTTTGCATTTTTTCTATCATCATTGCGCATAGGAGAAATTTTGAGGCCAAGTGTAGATGTGGAATCTTCTGTGTTTGGCTTTGGCCCCGGTTTCTCAGTATGCATTTCCTCTTGCACTGGTTCCTTAACGCAGTATACTGTTATTTGTGGAGACGTGTCTTCCGGAGGCATAACTTTCACCAAATATCCTTTAAGCATCTGTTCTATACGAATTACTTCCCAATATGCTTCATGGATGTTCTTGCAATCATTCATTGCCTCCACTATTTCTGGTCTCAAACCTCTGATGAAACTAAGCGAGTCATGTTCTTCCTCATCTTCAAATCTACACTTGTCTTGGAGCCATGAAAACATGTCACCATAGTCAAGAATATGCATTTCTCCTTGTTTCAAATTTAGGAATGATCGAAAATAGACTTGATTTTCAAAATACCATGGGCCATATTTTTCTTCATTTTTGTATCTTTGAAGTATTTTGAAAATTGTAGTATCACGGAATTTCATTGTGGATTAAAGAATGAACGAACCTTGATTTGGTCCACTCCCACTGTTGACTACTTCAGAGCTAATGGGGAAGATCTCTTTTTATTTTTTTAATTGCTGTTGGGCTTGCTTTCAGATTAGGTGTGCTTGACCCAATGCATCTTGGTGGACCTGGCTCAACCCAAGTTGTCAAAAGAACTTACATGGCCTGACAGATGTCACAAAGGTGCACCTCCACTGTTCGTGCGTATAGGAGAACGAAAGGGTGGAAAATCCTTCGGCTTAGTAGGAATGTTGGAACAAAGGAGAAGAAGAGATGGCGATGTCGAAGGGTGGGAGGATGGTGCACGGTGACGGCAGTGGTGAGATGTTGATCGATGGCGCTTCTTGCTAGTTGCAGGGAAGATGGCAACGACGAATTGGCGCAGGGTGGTGGTGTCAGCTAGGTAGGCGGGAGAGTGGCGATGGCGGGCGGGTGAACAACGACGATGGACGATGGTGATGGTCCAGGTACGTCTTTGGTCTTTTGCTCTGCTCCTTTCTCTTCTTCTTCTTGCGGTAAAATTCTGTTTCAGTCTAAAGGCTTGAAGGTAATGAGGTGTCGATTTGTTCCTCACTGAATCTAAAGTGGAAGATATCTTACCTATAATAATGTGCACCCATCAGGCCACTACGTTTTCCTTCTATGATTATTTAGTGGGGCATGGTGATGCAGGCCATACCATAGGTCGGCCAACCCATTGCCCAGTCCATAAGCCTAATTAGATACCTAGTTATTTAGGAATATTATTAGTAGTTTGATTGTATTATGGTTAATATTAGTGAGTTTCCTATTTTGTTTAGGATTATTCTAATATTAGTAAGTTTTGTTTCTTAGGGATAAACCAACTCCTCTATATAAGGATGTTAGGTTTCATTGTTATGCTTGCTTAGTTTTAATTAATAAAGTTTTCTTTTGAGATTTGAGATGTTATCGTTTTTGGTATTTGCTCCTCTTGTGAGGATGCCGTAGGGGCTGAATTTATCTTGGATTCGATCAATCATTTGAAAGATTGATCTATTCTTCTTGATCGTGGATTGTGGCTGCACCAGTTGGTGTTAGAGACGAAGAGTGATCACTGGGAAGACACCATCCTTTCTGAATTTCTATCCCATCATGTTCATCATCTTTCCATGCCCCATCCATCCACCATTCCACAATTCCAAAATCCCCATCCACGTGAAACCAATCCCTTTGAAATCCATCGAAACCCTGTTGAAACCCCTGCTCACCAAAACTCACTTCTGACACCATCAATCTCCAATACCTTGCGAACTTGACCCAAACTTAAAAAAAAAAAAAAAAACCACCCTTCCTTTCATCAGTCACCTCTACTACGACAATCTTCTCAAAACCACCAACCCACTTTCATTACCCAACCCCAAGACCCCAACACCCACCGAAGTCCCTTCCCGATCCCTGCCTTCCACCAAACCACAAAAACCCATCACAGCCTTCGCCTAGAACCTTAAGTCCTTGACCACGAAAAAAAAAAAAAAAAAAAAAAAACCCATTACCAATCCTTGCCCTCTCCACAAAACTCTCCCAGAAGCTCCAAGACCATCCATATCCCCTGTTGACTCAATGCCCTTGCCGAGACCAAACCCTAAACCCCTTCTAACCTTTTCCCTAACCAAAAACCCACTTCACACAACCCATTACTCTCACCATAGCCCAGCTAAAACCATCCTTGACCCCTCTCCAGCCACCAACATCCACCCCGTGCCCTGCTAAGACACTAAAACTAACCCAGCCCCACCCTGCCTCTAACCATGACACCATCCCTACCCACTGAAGCCTGTTGAAAAACCCTTCCCAACCATCTCGCCAAACCCACGACCACCTCTGCAACCCCCATCCATCACAGAACCCCTCCATCGAAACAAGAAAATAAATAAATAAAAAAAAATGAGAAAGAAAAAGAACAACAGAAGAGGAGCTGCGTGAGACACAAGTACCTGGCACCAGGGTTGACGACCTATAACTTCGGCACTATCAGCACCACCATCACAGCATCTCCATCACCACCAGCAAGCAGCAGATCAGACTCCAACTTGAACGCATCCTCTGCTTGTTGAGGTTTGCCGTTCATCGACAACGTCAAGCTACAAGCCCTCCTTCATTTCCAATTCACCAGATAAGCCATTCCCTACTCTTTATTTTCTTTCCATACCGTTGGGAGAAACTAGAAAGACACTCCCACGTGCCACCTTTTTCCTTTTTCATTAACGATTGTGCCCTTAGCCTAGGGTTCGATCTAAGCCCAAATCCAAGTGGCCTAAGTTCAGTCCTGACCCAAGCTCAGTCCACCACCAGCCAAAAAAAATAAATAAATAGAGAGAGAGAGAGAGAGAGAGAGAGAGAGAGAGAGAGAGAGAGAGATGTGTGGTTTTGTTTGCAGGAAGCCAAGGCCAGCCATTGCTTAAAATTTTCAGCTTGCTTGATCTCAACCATTGATTATAAAAAAGGGTGATATCTTGGCTATTTGATCTCCGATCAACGATTCGTCTTCGCTGGTATATTCCACTTATCAAGGTCCACACATAGTAGGTGCATATATACTTTGAAGGAGTTACTTTTTGATATTCATGCATCGAAGTCATCATGAAAAATTTGGAAACTCCAATGAAATTCAAGCAATTTTATATTAATGCACATATGGCAATTGGTATTTTGAGAATAAGTATTATTTTGAGCAATTTCTTAGTTTGAAGTGAGAAAACTCGTCAGTTGATGAATATACCCTCCAATTTTGGGAGTTGCAAGATATATGTGACTCACTGGATGATAGGATATATGATTTGGTTCGTTATATCAAAGGCTTGAGAACAAATATCTTGGAGAATATGAATTTTTGCAAAACCAATCGCAAGGAATATTTAGAAGCCCTTCGTGTTGAGCATGTGCTTAGACGATCTCGCATGCGACCTGAATCTAAAACACAATTTGAAGTTTCAGACCTTGATGATCAAAGTCCTTTGCTTTTCTTTCATCGGCGCCTTTTAGTTGCAGAATATGCCGATAATGATGCTAATGAGAATCTATCTCTTATCTTTTAGACATGAGTTGATTGCAAAGATAGATATTGTACTGTCATTATTGATGGTAACAGTGCTATGGTTGTTACTTCCAAAGGAGTAGTTGATGGGTTACAATTGCCGGCTACAAAGCACCCGAAGCCTTATGGAGTTGCATGGGTAGATGATTATGCTCTTCTGGTTCGGCAACAGTGCATTGTTCCAATTAAGCTTGGTTCTTATAAAGATAATGTCAAATGTGATGTTATCCTAATGAATGTTGCTCACATCTTACTTGGTTGCACACGGCTCTGTCGTCTTAAGGTCATCACCGACAATGTGAGTAATTCTTATACTTTTAAATGGAATGGAAGAAGAATTCAATGGCGGCCCCTAGAAATTCCATTCTCATCCCCACCAACCTCTCCTCCTTTATCTCCATCATCAATGTCAATTGAAGACACATGGCCAGAGCAACATGAAGACATCAAAGACATGACTGCTCCAAAAGTGTAGACAGAAGACATCAAGGATGACGTTGAAGAGCAAGTTCATTGCAACATTGATTTCATGGGTGCAAACAATATTGAACAAGGCAATGTCAACCAAGCACAACAAAATGTTGAAAAAGAACAAATGCAAGCAGACATTGAAGACTTTGATGGGGTGAACGAGAATATTGAACATCCTGGAGATCTGATTGTAACTTTACTTCTAGCAACTCACATTGGGTCATCAGAAATGAAATCAATTGGTCCAGTGGTTTCACTAGAAGATCGAGTTGTTGAAGTCTCCCACATTGACTTCATCTTTGGGGACTACACATGGATATCTAAAAGAAAACAATTGAAGAGTTTGCTGGTCCATGCACGCATTCGAGCTACATTCATACATTTGAAGATGAGACACATCTAGCATACTTTTACACGGAGGAAAAGAATGTAGCAAGTTTCTAAGCCATATCATGCAACTGTAGATTTGAAAAGCAAGCAAAAGTTTGTGTGGTCGATTTTTTACCCAAGAGGAAGTTTTCCTCGCCTTGGAGCCGAACTCTTCTCAGCGTTTTCAAGTTGGCAAACTCATCGAAGTTGAGTTTTTCCAAGCCGGGGAGAGTTGATGTGGGCCAGACCATGGGTCAGCCAACCTTGGGGCCCAGTCCATAATCCCAATTGGATACTTAGTTTTTTAGAAATATTATTAGTAGTTTGATTGCATTTGGGTTAATATTAGTGAGTTTCCTATCTTGTTTAGGATCATTCTAATATTAGTAAGTTTTGCTTCTTAGGGATCAAGCCAATTCCTCTATATAAAGATGTTAGGCCTTATTGTTATGCATGCTCAGTTTAATTAATAAAGTTCTGGCGCAGCCACGATCCATGATGGAGAAGAATAGATCAATCTCCTAAATGATTGATCAAATCTACAATGGATTCTTGCCCCCTACCCTAAGGCACAAACATAGCCAAGAAACAATCCATATTTGGAGGAAAACCAACCAGGAATTTTATTAATCAAGTAAGCATAATCAACTACATTGAGGTGTCTCTTATTTATAAGATAGTAGACCTAATTCTTGATGAACAAGAATTGCTAATTAAAACAAGTACTTCCTAAGTCCTTGAAACAAGAACTTCCTAATCATATTAAGCAAAAGATAATAGTAATAAAATAATTTTAAAAGGTGCCATAGTAACTTTCAGTCAATTGGGCCTATGGTTGAACCCAATGGGTTGGATTTGACCCGTGGGTCAATGTGTGGGCCCAGTTGCCTCCTTGGGCTGGGTCCATATTGCATCAAGTTCTCTTTTGTGATTTGAGGTGTTATTTCTTATGGAGTTTGCTCCTCTTGTGATGATGCCCTAGGGGCTGAATCTATTTTTGATTCGATCAATCCTTCGGGAGATTGATCTATTCTTCTCGATTGTGGATCGTGGCTGCGCCACATGGTGACTCCTTGAAGGGGGCCATATTTAAAAAAAAAAAAATTAGAGCTTCCTGTCCAGGGTTTTTGTTTTTTTGGATGACAATTTTGAACAAATCACCTTTCAAAAAAAAAAAAAGTGAATAAGCATATAAAAAAAAGAGAGTTGGAAAAAAATCCTAAAGCTTGATAATATCCAGAGGTGGAAGGACAAGACTGTTACTATCAATGCATGCATTGTGTATCTTAAATGAGTAGAGGGTTGTCATCTCTTTATTCATTGCTCATTTGCAATGAGGGTTTGGAGGTATTTCTCTTTTTTTTTTCTTTTTTTTTTTTCTGAAGTTCAATGGGTGTTGACTACTTCAGTCATGGACCTCGTTTATCTGTTTATAGGGTTGCCCTTTTTCGTGGTGTTGTGGTCCCTATGGTCGTTGCAGAGGAATCAATGAGTTTTCCAGAATAATGGTTCCACCCCGGAGTGGGTAGCATCGAAGGCTCACAGGAGAGTTATATCTTGGGCTTCATCTTTTTCAGAGTTCTACAGCATGCCCCACTTGATCTCTGAGATGCTAGTTTGAGTGTTAAAGCATCGTTGAAAGATGTTGTTTTGTATACTATATATATGTATATATATATATTTTCCACTGTTATTCTTTTATTAAGTTTAAGTTTTTATTAAAAAAAAGAAGAATATTTTTTTTCTGACTCGGTGGAATCTGTTCATGGAGGAGAAATTCCTGGAAATACTTGCATAACCGTTTCTATAAGAGGAAGGAAAGTTATTCCAGGGTTTACAATAGGACCTTTGCTGGTAAGATGTAGTGATCTTCAATGAGATTTACAATGAACATGCTATCCCAACTGAACTAAGATCAGAGGAAAGGCTGAGCCCGCCTATATTGCTTAACTTGCAAAAGGGCTATCAGCCTGTAAGATGTGAAGATCTCAAGTGAAGCTTATCATATAAACTTTTTGGCTGAGCTGAACTAAGTTGTAGTTAAAAAATATATAAAATTATCACCTTCACATATTTTATTATCCACTTCATATGTTTGCAAACAAGGTAGAATTTTGAACACATTTTAGTGTATGTTTGCACAGGAGTCAGATACAATATTGTATTGAACTTCTATGACTTATATGAGGAATTGGCCGAGGATAGACCGGTATAGTAAAAGAGAATTTACATAGCTGACCCCAACATAGGTGGGACCAGACTTTGATGATGATGATGATGATGGTGATGGTGATATAACTTTGAGCAGTTTAGATTGTGACTCCCACTTCTTCTTTACTTCACATAAATCGTGCCCCTTGCCAAGTTGAACATGATGTTCTATATTTAGATAAGACTATAAACTATAATAATAGCTTCTTGCATGGGGCATTGACCCTCAGCATTCTTCCATGGGGAATTGGCACTCTGCCGAGTAACTCGCAAGCTATGTTTCCGATTTGCATTTCTTATTTGTCATCAGTTCTGATATACTGTGATTGTTCACTTTGAAATGACTCTTTGAATAATTCTTCAGTGGCTGCTTGCCTTTTACATATATATGCAAAACAATATTATGTTTGCCAAAATCACCATTTTCGTAAGTAAATGAGTACATCCATCCAAAAAATTTAGATGTGTTTGGAGTTTTTTTTTTAGTTTTTAATTTTATTTTTTCACAAGTTTCTCAAAATCTATTAAGATCTAAGATATGAAACTAAATGTCTTGATGCTTATAATTAATGTGGGAATAGTGAATGGTTCAGATCATGAATTGGAGGACCACAAAAAAGCAGAAAGTCAGATCTAAGCTTTGCATTTTTTGGATGCTTTTCCATACATTTTCAAAATCAATGAAGATTTTAGATATAAAACTATACATGTTGATGCTTATAAGTAATATGAGAATATTGAATAGTTTGGATCATGAATTGTAGGCCCATGAAAGTGCATAAAATCATATCTATAGATTGGGATTTTTTTGGATTTTTTTTCACAAATTTCTCAAAATCTATGAAGATTTAAGATAGGAAATTAAACCTTTGCGGATTTGTTAGCCCTATAATGAAGATGGACTTCTTGGCCCACGAAAGTGAACATTTATGTATGTAACCATTTACCACCTTCTAAAGTATTCAAATGAAAGGCTGAAAATGGCCTCAATTATGCATGATTTTCATACCTCTGATGCATCACGTGCATAAATGAGTGCAAACAAATGTGATCATGCGTGACCATTATGCATGTGCATCTTTACTTAAAAAGAAGATGAACTGCTCTGATTACCAGTTTGGGGCATATAAAAGTGAACATTTACTTCTGTAACCGTTTGCCACCTTCTAAGGTATGTAAATGAATTGATGATAATGGCTTATTTACACACAATTTTCATTCTTTAAAAGCATCATGTGCTTAATTGAGTGCAAACAAACGTGATCATGTGTAACCATTATGCATGTAAATCATTTACATATGTAAATGATAGCGAAGGCCAATGTGACTGCCCATCATTAGTCATGACATCAACATTCTATGATTCTTTGCATCTACAGTTGTCGGATGGTTCTTTTGTTGAAGTAGCTTCTTTGTTTAACATTGTGCAGGTTCAGCGACATGCAGAGCCACCTGTTTGTAAGATAATGGATTTTCATAAAGAGATGTACAAGCAACAACTGAAAGAAAAGGATCGTTTAAAGGGCAAGGTTGCTGCAGTTTCTGCCTGCTGCTTCTTTCTTCTGATTTCATAAGAGCTTTCTTAATTTTGTATGTATTGTAGAGAGCATGTTCCAAAGTTAAAAGTAATTCCTTTCTTGATACACGAACTCGTGATATAAATATTGGGATTTCAAGAAGTGTGATACACACACGTCAAATAAACATTATATATGAAGAAAATCCAACTCGAGGCCACTGGCACCCACCCCTCCCCCCTGATGCCCTTTCCAAAGGCACCTATCCCAACCCCCTAACCCTTCCAAAGGCACCCATTCCCAACAGCCTTTTGGCCACCCCCATATTTCCAGAATAATGCTTTCAATATCTTTGGTAAACTTTATCTCTTGCAGCATAAGGAGACTGACCTTCTGTTTCCCAATTAATTTCCTCACTGTCACCCTTTTCTCCAGTTTCCCTAACCCCCTTATTTTCCAACTTTATCATAACTGTCTTCATTAATAAAGCACCCCCACCCCCAAGAGGCCTCCTAATTCATGTTGTCTTACCAACAGTATCTTCTCCTGCGATCTTCTCAAGCCCCTTTGCTTTGTCAAGCTGAATTCCTTTCTCCTCCCTCTTAATCTCAGAAATATAACACATCAGCTTGTGTTCATTTGGCCCGAAGTTAACTCCTAGCTTTCTACCAACTTCAATGCTATTCCTCCCCTTTTACCATAGGAGATATGTCCCTCAGATTGATTTGAGGATAGACTTATATACTCTGGTGAAGTTTAAATTTCCATTCCTTAACCATTCTCATGCCTCGGTGGGATGTTTAACCTTGCCGAACTGGATTACTCATTACATATGGATTCTGTCTTTGCATTCTCTTCTGAGTTCTGACAGGCTCAATTTTACCTTATTTGATCTTGATGTGCCAGCCATGAATTGGAGTCACAGATCTTTGCCATAGACACCACAACCTTTCTTCTCAATAGTGCTGAATCCTTCTTCCTCAATTGGTTTCCTTACAACTTACTCCATTTTGTCATCAATAAAGGGTAAGAATTGGCCCCCTGTAGTTTCCTTCTTGGTCTATTCTAACCTCTATTTGAAGTTGTAGTTATTGCCCAAACCACCACAAATTGTGCTTTTCTTTACACTGTTATTAGTGTTGGTAGCCCATTGTGGTTTCTTCTTCTTTTTTGTCTCCTTTCTAGACTTTTTTGAGCATAATTCAATGGAAGTCCCTCTGTCGTAGCCCATTGTGGTCTCTTCTTCTTTCTTGTCTCCTTTCTAGACTTTTTTGAGCATAATACAATGGAAGTCCCTCTGTCCTCTTCTTCTATTCTTGTCCATCTTGTGGAGATCATTCACCTCATATTCCCTCCCTCTATTCCTCCTTTCTCCAAAAGCCTTTGTTTAAACAGTTCTCCTGCTGGGCCATGCTGCTATTCTCCATGGAACCAAACTTAGTAACATCACTGCATTGGGCTGAGCTTTGTCACGTTTTGAAAACCCAACCTCTGGAGGCCCATTTTTGTTGGATCTATACAACCCAATATCCATGGACCTCTTGCTGTGACTTTATTTTCTGTGAGCTGGGTTGGGCTAGGGCGTGGATTGAATTGACTAGTTTGTCCATATGGGGCACTTGGCAAGCCAGCTCCTCCATACATCGAGATTACGTTTGGGAATAACCTTTTTCCACATGTCTCCTCTCTTGCTGCCCTTTCCTCCTCTGATACGCTTTCCAAATTAATGTAGTATGGACTTGGCTCAAGAAGGCAGCTGGGTCTAAACATTAACCCACGGGTCAACCCAGTCCATTGTGTTTAGCCATAGGCAAATTGGCTAAGAGCTACTATGGTACCTTCTATAATTATTCAGTACTACTATTATTATTTTTTGCTTAATAGGATTAGGAAGTTTTTTGTTTTAATTAGTAAGTCTTGGTTGCCAAGAATTAGGTTTGCTACTCTATAAATAAGAGAGACCTTATTATAGTTGCTTATGCTTATTTGATTAATTTCTGGTTGGTTTTCCCTCCAGGTATGGGTTGTTTCATGGTTATGATTGTGCCTTAGGACTGGAATCCTTTTGGATTCGATCAATCCTTCAAGAGATTGATTTATTTATATTTTTAGCGTGGATTATGGCTGGGCCACAAACCTTCTTTGTTACCTGTACCGCTACCTCCCTATTCTATTTGGGATTGGGTCCCAGCTCCTCCTCGAGACACTTTTTGTATGATCTGCATGCGCTTAGTCAACCTTTGTCTTAGTTTGTAACAAATGAGGCCCACGTCAGCTCTACTTGATAGGGGCTGAAGTGCTGTCTGATTGCCTCGCTAGATGAGCCTCCTTGTCGCTTTCTCCTTCTCCGACACTGGTAGACTTCATCGATCTGGCCTAGTGCAAGTTCAGATATGCGACCAAATAGACCAACACTAGATGGGATTGCTTGAATCCAAAGATGGATTCAAGCACTAGGGCACATTTACAGTAATGGAAAACACTATCATTGACTCAAAGAGAAGTTTTAATTGATAATAGTGTATGTTACAATAAGGCTTGTCCATCCTTATATGGAAGAGCAGGATTGATCCTCTCTCCCTTGCTTAGTAATTAAGACTTTGATAAAAATTATAGAAAAAATAAAAGAGGAAATGCATATATTTTGGCCTCCCTAAAATACTGAAGCAATCCTAATTAATTAATGATATAAATAGAAATAGGAATCCACAATAGTTGTCGGTCAAATTGGGCCTGTGGGCTGAATCCAATGGACTATGTTGACTTACGGGTTATTGAGTTGGCCCAACTGACCTGGACCTGGTCCGTATTGCATCACAACTTGGTGAGTGTATTTCATTCTCTTTGTAGCCTTGGCTCTTCTTCTTGTTCTTCCTAATTTTCTTTTGAGATGAGTCTCTTTCCTCCATCTTGCCCACTTTTCTTTGGAAATCTTCTTGTTTTCCTTTGTCTGTCTCCCTATTGATTTCTTCACTCACCATTACACCAAAGGTTCTTTTGAATCGATTTCCACCACATCACATTGTTTATGAATCGATGGCTCTGAGTTTGTATGAGAATTCTACCATCTCCGGACATCTCTCGTCAATAATCTTCTTTGAAACCTCCACCAGCTTCCCAAATCTGCCTCCCATCTTCTCGAGGGTCCTGTCTCAAGCATGCAAAGGAACCCCGAAACACCCTAACTAAACAGTTCTGAGTGATGTGTTTGTTTGATATTCATTGATCTAGGAAGACAGTTTGGTTACCTTGGATCTCTTTATTACTGACCATGCAATAGCCAGTTCTTCAAATGAAATCAAAATCTGCGACCCCCTACTTTTTCCATCTTTACTTCCCTTATACCACAGGATACACACATGCTGCCAATTTGTGATATGATCCCTCCCCATCTCATCAATCAGACTTCTTGCTAGCCATTTGGAGCTACCCGTGACAATCTCTTCATCGACATGTATGCTTCCTTCTTTCTTATCAAAAACCCCCTTACAGTATCCACTAAGGATCTGTCCCCTGAAATGCTCCTTGCACCCTGACTTCGTTTATTCCCTAGTCCCTTCCTCTATTTGGATAATGCAAATATGCTTTGTTGAAATCCTCCTCGATGCTTCTCGCCTGCTGTTGGATAGACTCAAGTACTGATCTGTTTCTTCTTTGAGACCAACGACATCCACAAGGAGCTATCTGCACGACTATCCAGGGGACAGATCACACTATATCCATTCAAGGCATCAATGCATTTATTTTGCTATTCTTTCCCCTTTGAATCTAACGAATCCAAAGCATTTCCCTTGCCCTCTTCTGCGTGGTTTCACTTCTGAAGGAATCAGTTACTTTACCATCCCTGGAGCATGTTTCTCTTGACCAGTACACTGGAGTGAACTCAGGTACATTTTCCACAAACAGAGGAGTGACATCCTCCCATTCAATCTTGTTTCTTCTCCTAGTCCTCTTGCTTTGTCACTTAATCCAGCCTCCGCTCCCCATTCCCCTTGAGGAGAACAAATTTCATCATTGTTATGCATTTCTAAATTCAAATAAGCAAATCTACCGCATGGTATAAATGTATAATCATAAATCATTCATAGATGTTAGAGGTATCATGCACAAGGTCTTGGATAGGCATATTGATAGTATGAGCCTGATTCTAATGATTGCTACTTCATTCTACATGATGAGTTAACAGAAAATTTTCCCTTGTGGATCACCCATCGAGTAATGCCTTCCACACAGATCATAGTAACAATGGCTTCACATTGTTGCGTATTGCTTTCCAGGGCCAATACTGATGTGAGATTTTTCCAATTCATAGGATTGGCTGTGGCCCATATGATATGTATTGGCTGATATTTTGGTCATTGGCCTATATTAGTTACGGCGGGGCCACTATGGGCTGGCCGAAACTTTTATAGTCTATTGCATTTAGCTATTAGGCTCAGTAGGATCCAGCTCATGGGCCTCGAAGGACCAGCCTCATATCATTTGAAAGAGACAGTTAAAGTCGCTTGGTGGGACAGGCCTATAGTTGGCCCTTTAGACTAACAAAGGAGTAGGCCCAGACAGGTTCTATCAGGCCAGAAACTCAAGCCTGGCCCTGGTCCTGGCCCAGGAGCCTAGAAAAACTGAGAAACATCTCAGTTCAGGCCAGGTTCAGTCTGATCGGATCTGTTGACAGCCTTATTGTTAGCTTCTGTTGGAATTTGATCTTGGAAAAGAATTTTCATTGAGCTTATATTTGTGGAACAATTAAGTTAGATCAATGCTGTGTTAGTTGAAGAGGAAGCTACCATTCTGCCAGTCTGCTGCCATATTCATAATATATATTACATAGACACTGTTTTGGAACAGAAGCCGCTATATTTGCAATCTACATTACAAGGCCGCTCTATTTTCTGACAGAATTGCTGTTGATTTATTTCCATAGTTCACTGTGGTAAACCTGAATCTCTTCCTGTATGAGTACACTTCTCATTGATCAATGCTGGCATTAGTTAAATTGAAAATTACCGTTCTGCCAGTCTGCTGCTATAATTGTAATCTATATAAGGGAATTGCCATTGATTTGTTTTAATTGCTCCTAGTAATAAACCTGGATCTCTTCTTGTATGATTTCACTTTTCACTGTCATTGATTTAGTCTCCTCATTCAGTCCACATTTGAAGAAGCTATTCGGCAAATTCATCTTCTTTTTGGATGATGTCGTCAAATATATGGCGTTTCCCAACTTTGCTACTTATATTGTTTATTCATGGCATTTTGTTAAGTCAGGAAGCAAAGAATCCAGTGCTCTGTTTACTTTTGAAGTTTTATTGCTATCAGTGGTAGTTGAAGAATCCTAAACAATCTAACTGTTTGATGCAGTCTGCATTGACTCTACGCAAAGGTGATTGCAAGGAGGTCCGCTTTACAGGAAAAACAGTAAGTTCTTACGTTCATTATCTGTAGTTCTTTTGTTTTCATTTAGCAATTTATGGTTCTCAACTCTTGAAACGATTGCATTTTTAAAATAAAGGATGAGAAATGTTTAGTGAAAGGATAAAAGATTAAAAAACGAAAGCTCTTCTGGGTGCATTTAGTACTAGGACTTATTGTTGCTTGTTATTTTTTAACGGACTGATTTTAAATGTGTGTTTTGGAAGTCTGAAAGAAAAAGAAAACATTACAGTCCTGTTTATCTTGTATTTGTACTTGATACTGAACTGATATTTCTAGGGGTCGAAGTTTAGCATTTGCCATTTCCTATATACCAAGTCCATTATTTTGAATAAATGTCTTTATTTGCTAGCTTTTCGACATAAAAATTTAGAAAGGAATGTAGACAATGATATCATTAATTCAAAATTTTCTTAAGATAAAATTAGGACAGCAGTGTCTGTATCTGTGTCCTAGATTTTTGAAAGTGCAGCATCATGTCCCTGATCCTTGTATCCATATCCATATCTGTGCCTGCATTTGTATCTGGGCATCATAGCTTGTAGAATCCGAGGAATTGAATATGCAGCTTGTTTGGGCTTGAACCTGTCTCAAGGGAAATGTTCTACAAGGAACTGCAAGTGCAATCCAGCACTGTGGGGCCTACTTGAGCCCACATTTCATCAGTGCAACCCCTTTAATAGTCTTTTCATCCCATGATTTGGCATCAGGCCCAATTTTACACTCAATGAACCTTCACTCATCGTTGGATTGAAATTTAAATCTTGAGAAAATCTACAGTTAAGATGCCATGAAGCTTTAACGCTGTTAAATCGAGGATAATCTGGTGGTTGATTTTTTGGATCCCTCTTGTCCTTGAGGAGACCTTGCAATTTGCCTTCCTCCAATTTGTGAACTTGCATCTAAGTATGCCCCCATGAGCTGGGTTGCATATAAGCTATATACAGTCTGCTAGTAGTTGAACATTTCCCCTTTCTGAATAGCCTCCTAAAGCTGTCTCAGTTAGCTACAAATCCTTCAGGACCAATTAGGCAAATTTTCCTTTACAAACCTTCAAATTTTCTGTTTTCCATCCTCTGCACTCAACATTTCATTCTTCCATCTTAAATTCATCTTATGATATGCCCTTCCTATTGGTTATCCTTTGTTATATATACGTGTTCTTTTGTTGTTTATCAATTCTGTGCAGCTTCCAACATAAATGTATTAATAATAAAGTTCAGCAGCACAAATTATAGAAGCTTTGTTGGAACTACTGACTTTATATTGATGCCAAATATTCTTTCTCATCATCTGTGTTTGCTAATGATATACTTGTCTCAAAAGATTGGGGATCAAACTAAAACAAAATGGGAAGTTAGTTGGTTTTTCTGAGAAATACTGTGCGATTTAGTGGGATTGGGTTAACCATATGGATACTTCAAAAATCATCAGATTCCAATTGTTTGCAGCTAATTATCATTTACTATCCCTTTTTTTTTTTTTGGCATGGACTTGGTTATATGACATGTAGTGTAATGAATTATTTCTGGTTTCCTCTTAATGTTTGTTAGAATTTTGGATAATGGGTGCTGCATGCACAGTTATGGGTGCTATGTCTGGAAATTTTAATGGTCTCTCCTGCCCCTCTTACTTGAAAACTCCAAGAACTTCTCATATTCTGATTCTGAAGACGAATTCCCTTTTGTTTAGAGAATCAGAGCTCTTCCTCAGTTTTCTTTACCCTTAGTCCCACAAAGGTGCGAGACGGAGTGTTCTCAATATGTTAGATTCAAAATGCCTAGGAAGTGGGAGTGTGGCAAGGTCAACTTGGTTATATAGTTCTCTGCCAATTTTGAACAGGTTGACTTGCGATGTTATTTCTTTGTAATTATGGTATATAACCCTCGATTCATAGTGCTAGAGAACAAGACAGGAAGTGATATTGTGTTGTAACGAATGACGTTCGTTTTCAGGAACAAAAAGATCTTCAAATGAAAGCAGATATGGTTAAGAGGCAGATGGATCGTGGCTATCGGGTGAAGGTATTTGATTTCCTCTCCTGGATTTCTTAAATGACAGTATGTACCTTTAAACAATTCTTTTTTGCTGTTTTAGAAGGATAGGCTTTCCCTGTTTGTGAGCTTAGGAAAACTAGTTTACAATTGCATAGTTGCATGCAAGGATCAAAATAGCGGTTGCGGTGGGCGTAGTGGCCAATGGCCAAAATGCTACATAGCCATTGTGGCGACATGTAGCGGTGTGAATTTGTTAAGTGGTAAAAAAATTGAATATTGTATATCATTCAATCTTGTATTTTTTTTAGAGATTTGAAACCATATAAGGGTAGAGACAACTTTAGGAAAGGCAATTGATGATAAGAAAGAGGAAAAATAATGTTTAAAATTAAAATTTCTTAGCTCTACTAGGTTTTTGACTATAGTATCGCTATTTTCAAAATAGTGTAGCAGCCTTGACTGTTGCGGGCGATAATGCTACGTAGTGGGCACTATTTTGAACCATAGCTGCATGGATATGTCAACATTCATGAGTATTCATATATCACGATAGTAGATGTTTCAAAAGTGTATCATTGAAGGAAAAGCCTCCCTCGTTATTTGTGTTTCTGAAATTGGCATTGAGGGTATTGGAAGTACAATCTGCTTTCCCCTTGTTCTTAGCTGTGTTCAGGTGTACATCCTGATAGTCTGTTCATATATATTTAACGCTACAGTGTGGCAATCTTTTCCTTTTAACTGTGGCGATCTTTCCCTTTTAACAGTATTTTCGATCTTCTTTGATGCACCATTGGATTTTATAGGGGTGGAAGTCATGTTTGGTTAGTCTTAACCCAAGGTCACATGTAAGATTGGAATTTGTGACATTATAAATCGGCTAAACTCAGCACCAATGAAAGCAAACTGCCTTAGATATGCTCAGTGTATAAGTAGAACATATACAGCTGCCACAGTCTCACATTGTCATTGTGGGAGTAGCTTAACACATCTTAATGAATATGTCAACCTTTTCAACATCGATGTGTTTACAGTTCCAACAAACAAGAAACGGACTTCTTTAAACAGTAAATTTAATGTTCTGGTTGTAGCATTGCACACATGTGAAGCCCCAAGTAAACAAGATAATAGGACCATTTATAAGAGCAATCTGTGGTGAATATTCGTGTCCAATGGCTGATTAGATTTTTGAATTTTTAATATGCGAGAGATTTCTTTCCACGACTTTATAGCCCACTGTCTGTTTCCTTATGGTTTACATTTGTAGTCAACCCAAATGAGTGGATGGAATGCCTCGTGACACCTGTGGAACTGCAATAAATTTATTGCTGTAATGGCTGTCTGTTTCCTTATGGTTTGCATGTGTAGTGGACCCAAATGTGTGGAAAGGATGCCTCATAACAACAGTGGAGCTGTAATTAAACAGATTTCTTACAGGAAAGCATTTGTTGTTGGGCTTTATGGCTATCTCAGGAATGCACAGATGGGGCATAGACCAGCCAACAATCCAAAAATCAAGAAGATGCAGATCTGATCTGCAGTGATTGTTCGAGCTGAAGCAGAAATAGGAAAGAATGGAAAATTGGTCACTCATCAATCTAGGTCCTTATGACCTAAAGCTTAAGGTTGCCTTGCTTGGTTTTCACACACAAACCATGGACGAGAATCCTCCCTGCAGAGTAGCTGCACGAAATGTTACTTTAATACGAACTCCAAAACTGATGAAGGACAGCAGCCATAAAATGCATTTTATAGTAATGAAAGGTTTTCATTTTCTAACTGATCTCAGCAACTACTGAAAAAAATAAGATCTAATCCCAGTGTGGTAAAAAAAAAAAAAATTCTGAAGACCTTTCAAACTGAGAACCCTAATTAAAGAAGCCAAAATACTCATTTTGGGCTACCTAACCTGGGACTTCTTTTTTTTTTTTTTTTTTTTTTGGAATGGTAACTTGTATTGATCAAAAACTTTACACTATAAAAGATCTATACTGAGAAGTGGTAGGGCTAGACCCACAAGAAGCAGCCACCACTCAAAAAAATGAAGAAACAAAAAGGCTTGAGAAAGTCACAAAGAGAAGACAAAGTCACGTGTAGATGACGTCGCTATTGTTGAACATGAGAAAGTCCATAGGAATGCCCCAAAAATCTGGAAGAATGGAGACCCATGAGGTGACTTGAAATTTCATTTTGGAGATGATGTCATCTTTAGATGAGGCTATTCCATCATAACACCTTCTATTTCTCTCCTTCCAAATAGTCCAAATGCATGCCAAGAAGGACAGGAGCCACAACATCTTGGCCTTTGGGGAGGGAATTGGACAAGACCACTTGCCAAGTAGATCATCGATGGAATTTCAGAGCCATCATGGGACTTTTTTTAATTGATATAAACCACCACCATCATAAGAGCCATGTCTCAACTATGTTTGGTAAGTTATATGAATTTTGTTTCTCCATTCCCGTCTTTCCTAAGCCAAATGCTTGGATAGGTTTTATTTCTTTTGATCTATTCTTATTACTTCTATGTCCTTTTTGTCCCTTTTCCTTAGGGCCCATCAACCTCCATAGAAGAACTTTTCCTCACTAGCATAGTTATCAACTTATATAGAGAAAGCCAAGAAGGGAGGAATTTTACAGAATAATTGAGCGTTGATGAAGTTGATCATTCCCCCTCTTTGAAGTCTTAAGAGTTTCCTATTATAGAAGTATGCAACTGTTATCTTGAAATTGTAGAGATTTCTCTTGATCCTAGAGATAATACAACAGGATCAGTTACACGTGGGTCCCACTACATACTAGTGCCAGCATCAAATTGCTTACAAAGAATTGATGTTTAACCTGTGGAAGAGCTTTGGTAAAGATAACTGCAACTTGGAGATCAATGGTGACATGTGGAAGTGTAATGATCTTGTTGTCAAAGGCTTTTCAGTTGTAGTGATAGTCAACTTCAATGTGCATTATTCTTTCATGAAAGACATGGTTAGCAACAGTCTGTATTGAACTTGTGTTGTTTGTGTAAAGAGGAGTGGACGGTTATGGATAGAAACCAAGTTCAGCAAGTGAAGTAACCAAACAATTTTTGAGCAACCAAATGACATGTATCCATATATTCAGCTTCCATGGAGCATGTGGAAACATGGTCTTGTTTTTCACATTTTCAGGATATTAAGTCATTCCTCGAATAGGCACGCCAACTAGTCGTGGGGGAAGGAGGGTCTAGGCATCATGCTTAATTCACACTTCTCCACTAAATTACCCCACCGGATAATGGGAAGATGTATCCCAAAGTTGATTTTCTGGTGTCGAGACATCCAACAAAGTCTGAATATGAGTATCCTATTACCTCCAAATGATCGGATCTCTTATATGTGAGCATGTATTTGCTAGTACTACGTAGATACCGTAGAACCTTCTTGAACCCTATCCAATGTGTCATGCTTGGATCACTTTAGTATTTACTCAACATTTCAATTGCAAAGTTAATATTTGATATGGTACGGGTCCGCATAGGGACATTTATCTATTCCTTTTTCGTTTCATTCCTTGGACATTGCTCTTTACTAAATTTGTCTCTTACCATGGGTGTATTTTGTGGTTATCACTCGTCTATACGAAATCTCCTTCGAGTAGTATTGGTGTAGGCTTCCTGAGACAACCCAAGTAATCCTTAAGATCTATCCGAAAAGATTTCGATCCCTATTACAAGGTTGCATCGCCCATATCTTCCATATCAAAATTATTCTCAAGTTAACCTTTGGTCCCGTAAATTATACCAAGTTTGTTACTAGCCTATAAATATCATCAATATGGAGGACTACAATCATAAACTTGCTCCCACTAATTTTAAGATAGATGCAATGGTCAACAGCTTCACCGAGAATGCTGTGATAATGTGGTTGAACTTTAGATACCATTGTCTAGAAGCTTATTTAAGACCATATATCGACTTCTTTAATTTACAAACTAGTTCCTTGTTACCCTATTCTACGAAACCTTTAGGTTGTTCTATGAATACTTCCTCTTTCAGATTCCTATTTAGAAATGCAGTCTTGACATCCATTTGATGTAGCTCTTAGTTAAAATGAGCTACAAGAGTCATAATAATTCCGAATGAATCTTTATTTGATATAGATGAGTAGGTTTCATTATAATCAATACCTTCACTCTAAGTAAAACCTTGGCTACAAGTCGGGTTTTGAATCGTTCGACTTTTCCTTTGGAACTCCTTTTGGTCTTAAAGAGCCATTTACATCCAACAGTTTTGGATCCCTTAGGAAATTTAACAAGATCTCAAACTTCGATTTCAGCCATGGATTATAATTCATCTTTCATAGATGTTATCAATTTATCAGAATTGTCACTATTAATAGCTTCTTTGAATGTTCTAGGATCTTGTTTTATTCTAATATCTGCCTCTTTCAAATACACAACATAATCATCTGTAATTGCATGTCTTCTCACTTGAGTTGACCTTGTCAGTTCTTCTGGATTTATTTCACTAACATTTGATTGTGTAATATTTGGAATTTGATCACTTTCAACAGTTTTTCCTGTGAGTGTTTCATTATTGATGGGTTGTTGTTCCTCTCGACTATTGATGTTTATGTTATCAAGGAGAATATCTAAGTCATCCCGTAAAATCAGTGGTGGTTGTACCTCTTGAATACCAACATCAAGTGGGGCAACTATTCTTCTTCTATCGGGTAATATCGAGGCCCTGATTTCTTCATAAGTGATTTTTCTAGTGTCACTACTTTCGTTGTTTTGGTGATTCTCCAAAAATTTGATGTTGTTGGATTTTGCAATCCTAGTGTTATGAGTAGGATGGTAAAACATATACCCCCTAGACCTCTCTCGATAACCGATGAAATATCCACTTATTGTTTTAGAGTCTAATTTCTTTTTTTTTTTTTTTTTTTTGTGGGTTAAACACTTTAACTTTAAATGGACATTCCTAGACTCCAAAATGATTTAAGCTGGGTTTTCTGCCAGTCCATTTGAAAGGAGCTTTTGGAATTACTTTGCTAGGTACATGGTTTAAAATGTACATGGCCATCTTTAGGGTTTCACCCCACATAGACTCAGGTAACGTAGTATTATTGACCATCCTCTTAACCGTATCCATCAATGTCCTATTTCTTCTCTCAACAACACCATTCTGCTAAAGCGTTTTAGGCATTGTGTATTGAGCAACAGTGGCTTCTTGTTGAAGTCATCTTGTTAATGGACTTGAGTTATGACCTAAGTTTGTGCATCTTCCATAATATTCCTTACCCTTGTCAGACTTCACAACTTTAATTCTTCTATCTAATTGTTTTTATACTTTAGCTTCGAATATTCTGTAAATATTCATTGCTTTAGATTTTTCTTTAATTAGATAAACGTAACCAAAACATAAGTAATCATCTATAAAGGCAATGAAATATTCACCACCCGTAAAATGTATGCATTTTATCACAGATATCCATATGGATTAATTCGAGAAGTCCAAAACTCCTTGTGGGAGTTTTCTTGATTGTCTTAGTTTGTTTTCCTTCAAAACAATCAATGCAAACACTGAAATCAGTGAAGTCAAGGTTTGATAATATCCGATCTTTCACCCATCTCATTATTCTCTCTCGCCAAATGTGTCCCAATCTTTTATGCCACAAGTTAGAAGTTTTCATTTATGACTCCTCTTTTCATGTCGATGTTCATTTCATAATGAATGTGCTGGATATAAAGTGATTTTGCATATGATGAATCTAATCATATTCTATACATTCCATCACATAAAAATTCATTCCCAACTTCATCATCATCATCATCATCATCATCAAAGCCTTATCCCAACCATGTTGGGGTTGGCTATATGAATTCTGTTTCTCCATTCCATTCTATTTTGAGCCAAATCCTTCAATAAGTTAAATTTCTTCAAATCTGAATCAATGACTTCCATCAATGTTTCATTCGGCCTACCCCTACCTCTTGATGGGCCATCCACTTGTATAGCTAAATTTTTCCTTACTGGTGCCATTATCGGCCTACGCTCAACATGCCCAAACTATCTTAAACGGGTTTCTCTAATCTTATCCCCTATTGATGCTACCCCTAAATGCTCTCGAAAGCGCTCATTTTTAATTTTATCTTTTCTAGTTTTACCACACATCCACCTAAGCATTCTCATTTCCACTACATCTATCTTATGAATATGCGTCTTCTTAATTGGCCAACATTTTGCTTCATATGTTATAGCTGGTCTAACCACTGTCCTGTAAAATTTACCCTTCAATTTCGTTGGCATTCGTCTGTCACAAAGCACTCCAGAAGCGAGTCTCCACTTTAGCCATCTAGCTTTTATCATATGCTCCACATCTTCGTCAATTTCCCAATCCTTACTAATCATCGAGCTTAGGTACCGAAAAGAATCTCTACGTGGTATCTCATAGGTTTCAATTTTGACAATGGTTTCAGCACTTTGTATATGCCCACTGAAGTTGCAATCCATATATTCTGTCTTTGTACGACTTATTTTAAAGCCTCTAGATTCTAATGCCCCCCGTCATCTCTCCATCTTTGCATTTACACCATCTCTTGATTCATTCACCAATACTATATCATCTGCAAACAACATACATCATGATACTTCTTCTTGGATATGCAGTTAACTTATCCATAATTAATGCCAAGAGATAAAGGCTTAAGGTTGATCCCTGATGTAAACCTATAGTCACAGAGAATCTACCTGTTTCTCCACATGTGGTTCTCACATTTGTTACTGCTCCTTCATACATATCCTTAAAAATTTCAATGTAACCTCTGGGGACATTCCTTTTCTTTAAAATCCACCAAATTAAATTTCTCGGTACCCTATTATAGGCTTTTTCTAAGTCAATAAAGACTGTGTTTTTTCATTAATTGCCTAAGTAAAAAGATAGCTTCCATAGTTAATCTCCCTGGCATAAAACCAAATTGGTTTTTAGAGATTTTGGTCTTTCGTCTCAGTCTTTGCTCCATTATTCTCTCTCATAACTTTATAGTATGACTCATAAGTTTAATCCCTTGATAGTTGGTACAATTTTGTATATTTCCCCTAATCTTAAATATAAGTACTACAATGCTTCTTCTACATTCATCCAGCATTTTCTTCGTCTCAAGTATTTTATTGAATATTTTACATAATCAACTCACCCCCAACGTCTCCTAAGCATCTCCCTGGGATAACCTTGCAATCTTTACAAGCCAATCGGTCCTGTTTTCTAACTAGAAAAAAGTTTATCTGACTCATATTATTTCCACTTTTATAGGTAATTAGATGCTCATCTCTCTTTTTAAAGTAAGTATTTGCTACTACAAGATCAAATGCCACTGTAAAATCCAATATAGTGTTTCCAAATTCATTCTTTTCTCCAAATCCTTGCCCCCCATATGCTCTCTTATATCCTCTATCATCTCTTCCTATATGCCCGTTTAAATCCCCTCCAAGAAAAAAATTCGTTCCTCACTAAAATGTCATTTTTGAAAACTTTCAACAATTCAATTTTGAAATTAAATACAAAATCATCATGCTCCAATTTTAAAACTGAAATTAAATTCTTAGATATAGTTGGGACATAGAAAGTATTATGGAGATCCAGCGAGAATCCAATATTCAATACAAGTGGGTAGGTGCCGATCGACTCAACTCTTGATTCTTGTTGGTTCCCCATCATGATAGTTTGCTAATCATCACTAACACTCTGCCTTGAAAGGAATCCCGACACACAATTACATATGTGAACGGTTGAACCAGAGTTGACCCACTAAGGATTTGATGGGACGTCTGTTAAATCAATTTCTGCAAAACAAGAGATAAAGTACTATGGTTACCTCTTGATTCGATCCAAGTTTTCCTTTTCAGACAGTCTGATTTGATGTGTCCTTTTTTTCCACTAAAGAAACATTTCTTTGGGGTCCCTTTCTTTTTTCTTGACTTTCCACCTTCCTTTTGAACTTCGGTCTTACCATTTTTTTTTCCTTTAAATTACTTTTGGGAGACAATATTGACTGTAATTTGCCCTTCAGCCTTCGGTCTCTATTCCTCTTGATCACATCTAGCGATTCACTTATAGTCCATGGAGTTGAGTTCTGATTATATTCCATATGCCATCTTGAATAGGCCTAAAGAGAGTCAAGGATGAATTGAATAAAATATTCATTTGAGACACTCATTTTAACATCCTTTAATTTTGCAGAATGATTCATCATGGTTAAAATATTCTCTCTTACTGCCGTGTTCCCATCATATTTTAAATTTGTCAATCAATCCATAAAGGATGCATGTAGGGCCTTATCATCATCTCAAATTGCTTTTTCACAGAATCAAGGAAACCCTTAGTGTTATCCTTAATTATAAGTGACCTTTATACTTTTAGAAACATAGTTTGAGATAATCCTAAGGAAAACTTTATTAAATTTTATCCATTTTTCATAGTTTGCCTTATTAGTGAATGAACTCGTATCTGTAGGCTTTGGGGGCATAGGTTCATCAGGAGCCATGTCCAAGTCTAAATAGGTAAAGGACGGCATTAACATGTCTAACCGGTCAACAAGTTGTTATTCAAACTGGGAATGGCCTCTAAGTATGAAGGTAAGGGCATATATTTGGAAGTTGTAAAATAAATGTACACACATTAAATTTTTGTTTTGAATTCAGATAATAATAATAATAATAATAATAATAATAAATCATAACATTAACTTTGAGAGTAATGGTACATCATTGTAATTTCCAACTGTGGGTTGAAAAAACAATGTGAATTATTACTCTTCTATAATTAATGAGACCATATTATTAAAACACGTCTTAAATTAATTGACTTTACCTTTGGATCATGGAATAATTAACCCTCGATTTGTTTATTAATCATGTCTTATTTCAATTTCAAGTTATCAAGCCTTTGGGGCTAATATTCAATTTCCTAAATGAAATTGCCATTTAGCATCATTGCTTCAAACAATTGGATTGGTGATTTATTTAATTTTAATTTCAAAATACATAATTTTATCATAACTGGCCCATTTTGGTGACTTATAAAAGATTAAAAAAAATATGCATTTTGAATTAATACATACAACAATATTATGTGATCTCATAAGCTAAGAAACACGACACTTCTGAGAAAGTAACGTATTCGTGTCGAACACATGTTGGACACCGACACACCTCGAACATGCTCGGACACGTGTCCGATACTATTTTAGCCATGTCCATAATTAAGAACTAAAAATTAATTTCGGACACTTGTCCGACACTCTTTTTGTAACGTGTCTTACAATTCTTAGCTCGTGCCTATGACTAAAAAATAAACATATGGCTAATATTTCTTAGACACTTTGTTAACATATCGTTATTAAAACTTGTAAACTTGATATATGACAATTTTATACCATGGAAAAATATATGATTGTTAATATTAATCATATCACAAGCAAAAGACAAATAAATCTTTCACTAAAGAATAGGCCTCGAGGTTGGCTTCTTTTTTGTTTTTTGTTTATTTTGGAGGAAGTGGAAAGAGGTGAACCTCCCTTTTCTTTGTATGGATTTTATGGAACTATAGATATTTCATGTGTAATGATTGTGAATTATAGTTTAGTATTGTATAGATATTTGATAATTTGATATCTTTGTAAGTTAGTACTTGAATTTTTAGTTTTTGATTGCTAAATTGATTAAAAAGTTAAAATGATATATTTTTTTAGTATATGATTATTATATATAAATTAATAAATATTATTAACATGTCTCTCGACATGTCTGTGTCCTACTTTTTTGAGAAATGTCGTGTCGGTGTGTCCGTGTCGTGTCGTATTTGTGTCCTGTGTCCATGTCTGTGCTTCTTTGCTCATAAGTTCATTTAGATCATCATAAGTAATATCAATTTAGAAATGATTGAATGTCCCACAAATTCTTTAATTAGGTATAAAATAAATTCAAATGATGATCATTTGACTTATTTTATTTGGCTTGATCAAATTCCGCCAGTTTTTGCTGCCGGTCCCAAGTCTAGGTAAAGGAGAAGGGTTGCGTTAGGTGGGTTGACTGTTAGCGTAAAATTTTGTCACAACCCAAATATGAATTCTGAGAAAATAATATTTTACGATAAGGTTAGGGCGTTCCTTGCTTTAAACGACGCATTACAGCGTCGCCCGGCTGTAGTGAAAAGTGTGCAAGGGCTACTGCATGACTTTGGGCTAGTACGGTTAAAAAAGTTAATCCATGAGAAGAAGAAGAGGAATAGGAAAATTAGACTTGTTACTTGTAATATAGGAACCCTGATAAGCAAGAGCATGGAGTTGGTTGAAGTAATGAAAAGAAGAAAAATTAGTATGGCTTGTATACAGGAGACAAGGTGGAAAGGAAATAAAGCTAAGGAGCTTACGAATGGGTATAAGCTTTGCTATGCAGGAAAGAGTAATACAAGAAATGGAAAGTAATACAAAAAATGGAGTGAGTGTAGTTGTAGATAAGGATTTGAAAGAGAAAATTGTGGGGGTAAAGAGGTTTGGTGATAGAATTATAGCAATTAAACTAGTGCTAGAGGAAGACATAATTCATATCATCAGTGCATATGCTCCCTAAATAGGACTAAAGGAAAGTGTGACAAGACAATTTTGGGAGGAGATGGATGATTTAATGTGAGAAATCCCAAATAGTAAAAAGATTTTTCTTGGAGGGGATTTAAACAGGCATATAGGAAAAGATAATAGAGGATATGAGAGAGTGCATGGAGGGCAAGGATTTGGAGAAAAAAATGAAGTTGGAAACACTATATTGGACTTTGCAATGGCATTTGATCTTGTAGTAGTAAATACTTACTTTAAAAAGATAGATGAGCATTTAATTACCTATAAAAGTGGGAGTAATAGGAGTTAGATAGACTTTTTTCTAGTTAAAAAATAGGACCGATTGGCTTGTAGAGATTGCAAGGTTATCCCAGGAGAGAGTTTGACTATGCAACATAAGCTCGGAGTTTTAGATATATTTGCATTAGAAGTAGAAAGAAAATGGTAGCAAACAAAATAGACCCTAAAACAAGGTGGAGAGATTTGAAGGGGGAAAGAGCAAATATATTTAAGGACAAAATGTATGAGAAGGTAGAATGGAATATTAAAAGAGAAACTACAGTAATGCTTAATCAAATGGCTAATTACATTAGGAATGTTGCAATGGAGGTATTTGAAGAATCAAAAGGAAAGAGACATTAATAAAGAAACATGGTGGTGGAGTGTGGAGGTTTAGGAAGTTATTTGATAGAAAAGATATTGCGACAAATTTTGGCAGGGGACTAAAAGTGTGAAAAATTTTGAGCTGTATAAGAAGGTAAAGAAAGAAGCTAAGAAAGTAGTAAGTAGTGCAAAGTTCAAAGCATACAATGACCTCTATAATATGTTAGGAATAAAAGAAGGAGAAAAGGATATTTTTAAGCTCACAAAAATAAGAGAAAAGAAAAGTAGGGATTTAGAACATGTAAAATGTATCAAGGACAATGAGAAAAATATTTTGGTGAAGGACAACGATATTCAAGAAAGGTGGAAGGAATATTTTAGCAAACTTCTAAATGAAGAACATTTGGGCGAGGTAAGAGTTAAGGAGGATACTTCATTGCAAGAGCATACTTTTCTCCGTAGAATTAGAGAGGTGGAAGTGAAGGAAGTATTGAAGCGAATGAAGACAGAAAAGGCAACAGGCCCAGATGGTATTCCGATAGAGATATGGAAATGCTTAGGAGAGGTTGGGGTGAGTTGGTTATGTAGACTATTCAATAAGATACTTGTGACAAAGAAGATGCCAGATGAATGGAGAAAAAGCAATGTAGTACCTATATATAAGAATAAATGAGATATACAAGATTGTACGAACTATCGAGGGATTAAACTTATGAGTCATAATATGAAGTTATGGGAGAGAATCATGGAGTAAGGACTGAGAAAGAAGACCAAGATCTCTGAAAATCAATTTAGTTTTATGCCAGGAAGATCAACTATGAAAGCTATCTTTTCACTTAGGCAATTAATGAAAAAATATTGAGCAAAGAGGAAAAATCTACATATGGTCTTTATCAATTTGGAAAAAGTTTATGATAGGGTACCGATGAATTTAATTTGGTGAGTTTTAAAGAAAAGGAATGTCCCCAAAGTTTACATTGACATTTTTAAGGATATGTATGAAAGAGTAGTAACAAATGTGAGATCCACATGTGGAGAAACGGGTAGATTCTCCGTGACTATAGGTTTACGTCAGGGGTCAACCTTAAGCCTTTATCTCTTTGCATTAATTATGGATGAGTTAACTGTGCATATCCAAAAAGAAGTACAGTGGTGTATGTTGTTTGTAGATGATATAGTATTGGCAAATGAATCAAGAGATGGTGTAAATGCAAAGCTGGAGAGATGGCGGGAAGTATTAGAATCTAGAGGCTTTAAAATAAGTCGTACAAAGACAAAATATATGGATTGCAATTTCAGTGGACATATACAAAGTGTTGAAACCACTGTTAAAATTGAAACCTATGAGATACCACGTAGAGATTCTTTCCGGTACCTAGCCTCGATGAATGGCAAGGATGAGGAGATTGACGAAAATGTGGAGTATAGGATAAAAGTTGGATGACTGAAGTGGAAACTAGCTTCTGGAGTGCTTTGGGACAGACGAATGCCAACGAAATTGAAGGGCAAATTTTACAGGACAGTGATTAGACTAGCTATAACATATGGAGCAGAATGTTGGCCAATTAAGAAGACGCATATTCATAAGATGGATGAGCGGAAATGAAAATGCTTAAGTGGATGTGTGGTAAAACTAGAAAAGATAAAATTAAAAATGAGCGCTTTTAAGAACATTTAGGGGTAAGCACTAGTAGGGGATAAGATTAGAGAAATCCGTTTAAGATGGTTTGGGCATGTTGAGCGTAGGCCAGAAATGACACCAGTGAGAAAAAGTTTGGATATACAGGTGGATGGCCCATCAAGAGGTAGGGGTTGGTCAAAGAAAACATTGATGGAAGTCATTAATTCAGATTTGAAGAAGTTTAACTTATCGAATGATTTGGCTCAAAATATAACGGAATGGAGAAATAGAATTCATGTAGCCGACCCAACATGATTGGGATAAGGCTTTGATGATGATGATATTTGGCTTGATCACATTTTCTTTGTAGGTATCATTTCGAAGATTAATGGTACAAATAACTTTATATTGGGTATTGATCAAGCCCTAATATTTTTAATTGATTTATTAGCATGATGTATCCATTCAATTCAAACATTGATCCTCTTCTAATTTGGCATAAAATCATATAAACATGCATATAGATAGAAAATATTAACTCTGATCGTAATAATCAAACTAATTTAAGTGCGGAAATAAAACTTTAATGAGTTAAAGTAAAGTTTATCAATTATGCATAAAAATATTATCGCTTTATGACTAGTCCTAACCGTTAATCATGAAGATCTCGCTGAAATGAAATTATAGGTGAAGACAGATCAAAGATTTGAGCCCAAATGAATCCATAATCACAAAATTAAACCTCAGCCATTCAATTTTCTCGAGTCTGGTCAACCTGGGTGTTCACGTGCCACAGTAGAAAGTTGAAAATATTTCGATTATTAATTTTAATGGTTTAGATCTATGAGCTTGATTTTATAATGGTCCCAATTAATAGGTCTATACAACACTTCTGTACAAACTAAGATGTACAGATGAATGCACTGGCTGTCTACCTGACTCTGCCGTGGAAGAAGAAACGAAAAGTTTCTGCTGTGCGCAGATCCTCTATGCCCAGCACATTTATTCCATTTTTTTTATGTCTTATTCTTTTTGTCTCTTATGCTTAGCTATCTCATGGCAAAGAATTTGCTTTATTGCAGAAAGGTCAAATCTGCTTAGAATCTTACCAAAACTCAAAAAATGCCAAAAAATGCAAAAATAATTGCGAGAAAGAAGATTTTTTCATATTTCTTTTGCACAGGGTTATGAAACTATGGATTGGGTTTTGAATTAAACATAGAAAATAGAGGGGTAAACTTAGAGTTGGAAAAAACTGGCCTGGTCTGCCAACTCAATCCGACCCGATTTGTTTATGGCCTGCCTAACCCGACCCATTTAAAATAGTTGTCGATCATGGGTTAGGGTTTACCAACCCCATAAAAATGGGTTGGGTTAGGGTTGACCCATCTAACCTGATTGACCCATTTAGGTTTTACTAATCTATCGTGACTTTTCAATTTTCATGCAACTTTTCTTACTCCTATAGGCCACATAAACTGTGACTCTTCATGTTATGTGAAGTAGTTATGCAATAGTTTGCGTTTTTATTTTTATGTTGTATTGTTAAATGTTTTGACACCTATAATATGAAACTTAGTTGTTTTTTTTTATGTGACAATACGATGTTCTTGCACTTGAAATATTGATTTGTGTCTTTTATTTTTCTGTTAGGTAGTTAGGTATAGAGATTTACCATAATAAAATATGGATTTGAATGGAATACAATAGCGTTGATGAGTCTTATGCTCATGCTTAAATATGGCATTATAAATTGAGAAAAATGGGTAGGAATTGTCTTAATAAATGGGCTAGAAATTGTTGATGGATTTTGACCCCATTTTTTACACATTGAAAATTGGTAAATTATAAATTCATGCTCAATGCAATACTTGAAATGAAAAAAAAAATTTTTTTGAAAGGATTTTATTTTAGTTAAGGAAGCAAAGGTACAGGGCTGAAGTCAGTATCCATTCCAGTTGATAACAAAACTGGAATGGATTTACAGTTAGGAGACATATAACAGCTTCTGAGCATCCTAAAGAAGAAGAGAGGAGGGAAGAGGGGAGTGACGGGAAGTAGAGAACAGAGGTAGGAAGGAAGATTTGCTAAGTAGAAGATCAGTTTGGAGTGCAGATGCCCTTCTTCCAACGCGATGTCCCAGAAGAGTGGCAATAGGTTGGTTGATTTGCAAGCAGTAACTCCATCCACAATTCTGCATTTTAGGGAAACAGAGATTTAATTCCCCGATTCCCTTCTTGACACCTGCTCAGGGTTTGTGAGAATCTGGTTTGTTGATCTTGAAGCCGTCGGCGCTGAATCCAAAAGGTAGAAGAAATGACTGGTGTAAACTGTAGCTTTTTGTTGCTCATCACGCAGGAGTTTCTGTATTGAGTGGGGAAGATGAGTTCTGAACATCTGAAAGTTCCTGGAATTAAGTAGTGCTAGATTGTCTGCAATGGCGTTGGCTGAGTGCTGACAGAAGCAGATCGTCCATTCCTGAAATCCACCAAGGATATCTGAAGTCAGCTTCCACAATGGCATCAGATCCTATGCCAGAGTCCCTGCACTTTCAAACGTGGAGACAAGGATGAGGCTATCTCCCTCAATGTGGACGAAGTCAAGCTGCAAATTCCTGCAGATTTGGATTCCCCTGTGTAATGCAAGAAGCTCAGCCCTAAGAGCATTGGCTGCAACTGGGGGATTGCCCGAGTAAGCATAGATGAGTTTTCTGTGGCAATCTCTGGTAATTCCACCTATTCTTGCCACTCCAGTATCTCCATTGTAGGATCCATCAAAATTTTGCTTAAACCAACCCGCTGGTGGCAGCATCCAATAATCACTTGTCTATCCAACAGATGAAACAGGACCTGTGGAAGAGTGCATTAGATTCCATTTAATAATATGAAAAATAGTGTGGGGCCTGACAATTGTTGGATTAGGAGTGTTTTCAATAACCGGCTTATGAGCTGACGAAGGAAAGGATTCCCAGACACAAACAGTGAAAGAGCAGGCCCAAGTAGGTGATCTATTGATTCCGGATGGGCATGACAAAGAGGGCAGTTTTAACTGACGTTGTCCATCAATTTGCCTACTCTGGTTTTGGTATAGAGTCTGTTATGTATGGCCTGCCATAAGAAGAATTTTAATTTTGGGGTGATGTTAGTCTTCCAAAGTCGATTCCATGGTAAATGAGGGGCATAGGTGAGCCCCTCCAAATCCTTGGCTATGGCTTTGAGGCTGCAGGTTCCCACTGGTTCCTTCTTCCAGCAACAGATCTCTCTCTCCAAAAAGGTAAGGCTTCAATAGCAGGACTCTATTTCCACAGGCCAGAGGGTGCGAAGGAGGTGGGTATTCCAGAGAGGGCGTTGGGGCGAGGTAATGATGAGATCAGCCACCCATTTGACTGAGTTTATTATAGTAGGCGATGCAGTTTGATTCAGACAGTCTCTGAGAGGAGTGGCCGTTGGCGCCCAGATGTAATCAAAGGCTCATATAGATCTTCCATCACCCACTGACTAGCGGATGTTGATCTCAATGAAATGCAGATCTAGCTGAGATGCTTCCAAAATAAAGAATCTGCAGATCTTAGCTGAGACTTTACGGGTGATTTTAGACTTGAGACACTTTTGAGCTAGGAGTCTTCATCACTAGAGATGCGGTTGATTGATAGATCGCCAATACATGTGTGCCATGGTTGCCTTATTGTGGATCTCTGGGTCCCGCAGTCCTAGACCTCCCTCAATGATGGGCCTTGAGACCGGCTTTCTGCTAATGGGGGCGACAGAGCAGTGGGCAGAGCTACTCCAAGGAAAACCCAAGTCTGAGATGGGCAAGACGTTTGGTCTCTTACTTAGGCCATAGGTGGGATCCCATCCAGTAATGTGGGATTGCTGAAAGCACGGGTTTAACAAGAATTTTTCTACCTTGCATGGATAAAGTTTTCCCTCTCCACCTAAGCAGGGATCTAGATAGTCTTCCATGGATTGGAAAATATCCTTTGCAGCTTCTATTTGTAAGGCAACGGTCATGGCCCAAATAGTTTATCCGATCACTAGTATGGCGAAGCCCAAATTGAGCCATTATAGCTGTGATGCTCTGCTGGTTGGTACCTCTGCTATCTATAATTGTGACTTTAGAGGATTTACTCTCTGGCCAGTCTTGTGTTTAACGGAGTTGAGGATGGTGGACGAGGTAGAAGCTGCGCTGCCTTTGAGGCTTGGAAAAGAGGAGGATGTCATTCGCATATTGTAAGAGGCTGATGCAGTCTGCCCGAGGAGTCAAGGCTGGGAAGAAAGAAGGTTTAGCAATGGCTAGCTGAGTGAATGCCCTTGATAAAGCTTCAGCACAGAGGATGTAGATGTAAGGGGATAAAGGATCTCCCTGGTGGATTCCCACTGAGGGTTGAAAAGTTTGAGTCAGGTGACCATTTATGATAACTGAAGAGACCATCTATGATAACTGAAGAGATATAGTACATGATTTTTTGGACAAAAAGGTGATGGAAACCAAAGGAAAGAAGGGACTGCCTGATGCAATTCAAAGGGAGTTTATTGTAAGCCTTGGCAATGTCTAGTTGCAAGGCACACCATTTTAAATGAATTTAGACCTAAGGAAAGCTTTACAAATGAAACTAGGCCATATAAAATGAGTTACATCACACATAAAAAAGGAATTAAATAGGTTAGTTCGGGCAACCTGACCCAACACTCATTAAATTTGGGTTAGATAGGTTGGGTCAGGTTGACCTACCACGGGTGTAGGTTGAGGGTTTTCAACCCATTTTAAATCCGCGGTTTAGGGTTGGGACCAACAAATTCAGGTTTGGGTTTTCCCAAACTGAATTTGCTCAACCCAAACTGTTTACCAGGTCAAGGTAAACTCAAATACCCAAAAGAGAAGGAATCCAATTTAAAACAACGAGAGATTATTCAGATTAAACCCAAAACCAAAGGCTCTAATGCTAATTTTTTATACTATGCCTAAACCTCAAGATCACTTAGATCAAATCTGAACAACAGACTGGAAATATTACAAATAATTGAAATAAATCATACCTCCATAATCCATGGCTACCCTTAGTAAACAGTGGTGTTTACAACTCTCTGGTACTTCTTTCTTTTCTACAAACATAGTGATGGTGTGTTTACAATATTTCCAAGTGTATGGAGTAACCCAATGGTGTTCCCTTTTTATAGGCTTTCCCATATGAATCTCTTCTATTGAGAGACACAAGCCTTTATTATTTCCTTAATGGCAGTGAATGAGGAAGATGATCTCTCATGTATATAGCAAAGGATATGAAGAGTCCATTCATGCATTTGTAGATTCACATGGAGAGAGGGAGAGACCATTCGGTGCTCATGTGGACCACACTAAATGGTGTTCCAACATATAATCCCATTGTCTTTGTTTGCAATTATGGTGAATGAATGCTAGATGCTTTGTTATTTGGCCCTTGTCTTCTGATATTTGATGACAGCAAGGGGAAAGACTACTGTCTCCTCAATTGTGAAAAGGCCAAACAGGGGCTTGAAAATTTAAGGCTTTTGTATTTTTATGCATATGAACATAAACTGTTCATATGCATAAAAACTGTGGTTTACTGGGCCACTTGTTCATTCCCACCTCTTTTAACACTCTTAAGTTGGTTAGTGGAGATCCATGTTTAGTGAGGTCATGACCATGTTTCAAAATAGCACATTACCAGCCATAACAGTTGAGACCACTACGCTAATTAAAAATAGCAGTGCCACGGTCTGAAACCTAGTGGAGCCAAGAAGTTTTAATTTAAAACACTACTTTTCTTCTTCTTCTCAATAGCCTTTCCTAAAGTTGTCTCTATCCTTAAATGGTTCCAAATTACTAAAAAGCACAAGATTAGCTGATACATGAGGTTCAAAAAAGATTTTACCACTTAGAAATTCACGTCACTACACTGCTGCTTATCACCGCACCACTATGTAGCGTTTTGGGCATTGGCCTCTATGCCTGCTACAATTGTTATTTTGATCCTTGGTAATGATGACACATCTCTAATCCCGTTTTGTATTAAGGAAAATGGGATGTGGACGAATTGGCTTGTGAGGGTTTAAACATTAATCACTTATCTTTTGATATGTGATACCTTTTTAGGCCTATAATTCTTTCTATCCTGTGTTATGCTCTTTCAATAAAATGTAGCTTGTTAAAAAATAAAGAGGATTTGAACATAAAATGGGGCAGATTTGACATCAGTTTTCCTGTTTCTGCAACAGTGCATGGCGATGGGTACTGAGGAGGAAGATTTAGGAGGACTTTTATCACGTCTTTTTGCTTTGGTGATTGCCCATCCTTCAGATTCTCATCAGATTCTTAGTTTTTGTTTTATAGAAATTTGCACTTGGTACCTGTCACCTATCAAATTCATTTTAGAAAGGCTAAATGTTCACTATGAACAGGATGCATGATCTTTTCTCTTATAACTTGTTAAATATATTTTTTTCCTGATCAATTTTTTAAAATATGTTTCCATAGATAGAAGACGTTGCTTTTGTGGAAAGTGGTCCGAGAGTGGAGAAAAGGCAGGCATATGTTGTAGTCAGGCATATTAAGTTTGGGTCAACAAAGAAAAGCCCTTCAAAGAAAGCTGCTAAGATAGTGGAAGCTCCAAGCAGTGAAGTTAAAGTTGCAGCTACCTCACTGCCTATGTTCACTACCACAGATCCTGCTCAGATTCCTCTCCAAGTTGAAGAAGAGTGGGAACATACTGAATCTAGTTCAGAAATTGAAGAGATACTTTCTGATGAAGAAGCTGTTGCACTAGATTCTTCTGAGACTCCCATCACCACTACAATAGAAGAACCCAAAGAAGCATCTGATGAGAAATTGGTATGGTCAGCTGTTGATGAAAGTGATGACTTCGAGAAAGTATTTGGTTTTGATGGTCATAGCTGCGGAACTGCTTTGAGGTCAACTGATAATCGTAGCTTGGGTAGTGTGGATGCCTTTTCTCCGAATGAAGATACTGCTGATATAGCAGAATTGTTGCCCAAGAAACTTCCGTTTACGTCAGCTGTAAGAGGACCAAACATTAATCATGGCCTGAACCCTCAGAGGAACACAATTGCAGGACGACCTTCATTCTTAAAGCAGCCACCAGATGCTGCAAAGACAAAACCGGGGGCTGGAAACAAGCAAGAAGGCAGAGAGATGCCCAATACAATTCCCTTTGATTTGGAGCATTCGCATGAGAGTGGAAATTGGTTTAGCAGAAGTGGACTCAATACCATGGTTCAGCAGATGCAATTAACTGATAGCAGCAGCAGAGTTGCTGAAACTGAAGTACTCTCTGAAGTCTCTGACCTCTCATCTGCTGTTCAAAGAGGCCAACTTGATAAAAGGGATATTGTGAATGACTTACAAGAGCCAAAAATCCATTCCCCGAATCCAAGATGGCAACCACAGCCAGCAGTCAATGCCGCACTATCTACAAAACAAAATCCAAAGAGTGCTGATAATTCCTCACTCAGAAATTTCAAGCCGCCTTCCCTCAATCAAAGTCAAAAACAATCTCAGGTAGATGCTAAGGAAGGGCCTTCCCTATCAAGTTATGGTATTTTTAGTGCTCCAAAGACTGCTGTGCCTAGTTTTCAAAAGACCTCAACAGAGGTGAATAGATCAAAGGAAAGAAACACAATGGACCCTGTGAAGAGCCCTGGTTCCAGTAGTGTAAGTTCCAATGCAAACCCACTGAACCCGGCAGTGGAGCACCCAAGGCAGGATGCAGATAAAACCAAACAGGGGCGATGGGGGGTATTCAGTAGGAATCCAGACAGTCAAATGAAAGAGCAGAGATAATCTGTATTGAGAAAATGGTTGTTGAAATCCCTGTACTTATCGTCTTTAGGGAAATTCATTTGCTGCTTCCATCATTACTACGGAGGAAAGTCTAGGCATCTTATTTTTTACTGTATTTAAATTTCTTACAAAGTTTAACGGACTGCAGAAATTTTCTGATGATTCTGCAGAAATCTCATTTATTTCTTGCTTAACTTTTGGATAATAAAATGATTGTGCTACAATGCTCTCTGACCACCTGGTGCTATTCAACTTTTATTTTTCTTGCTTATCCTCTCCTTTTTCAAATCTTCAGTGAAAGTCTAGTACATCTCTTTTGTGGAGCATTCTCTCCAACACTTCTATGGGTCCCACTTGGCACCTTTCATCCGTGCAGCCAGAAAGACTATTGGATGTCATTATTGTGTCAATTGGCCGCAAGAGCATGTTAAGAGTATCCAAATTGACATAATATCACAAAAGATATTGATGTCATTATGGAACACAAGACCAATTTTCATTTGGGGTCAATTGAGTCGAGTTTAAAAAGGAAAATTGACATGACTTGGGTAGTAAGTGAGCATTGATGTCATTTTGGAGGTCTCGAGAGAACATTTATCAATTTTTGGTCAATTGATTCAAGTGGGTCCACCAGAAGGACCAAACCCACTAGAATATCCACGGTTCTCTTTCAAGATATGGTAATGTGGACCCATGTGGGTTGGTGTGGTCGCATCGGGGATGCACTCCAACGGTGCCGCAAGTTTTGGATTATTTGCTAACTTTTTGTCTCAGGTGGCTGACCCTGTTTGATGAGTGTGCTATTCTTCTATTTTTAAATAAAGGAAATCATATTTTAAGGGCTTTTTTGGCAGGATTTTGAAGTGGGTTGTGATGTGAGCACCATCACCATTTTCTATAATGGGCCTAACAAATTAGGCCCAGCTTGGTCTTTAAGGCTACATCAAAAGCAACCCTAAGCGAGGGCCAACAACTTTATTAGGTAGTGACCAGTTACTTCTTTCTCTATTTAAATTTACAATAATATGATTTGTCTGTGTTGGATATTTAGATGTTGTCACAGTCGAGAACATTCACACGCTTGGGCACACATGCTCAGTTTAAGCTTTAGATAGGCTGTTACTAGAAGATCTAAACATCCAGACCAGTGGCCCACCCAAGAAATTATTTTTGAGAGCGACTCAACGTAAAAACAATTTGGAGTGGCTTGTCAAAATCAGGAAATTCTTACGCCGGAGGCGAAAGATTAGAAAGATGGGCTAGTGAGGGATAGATACGTGGGTCATCACAAATAAAATAAAGTGAAACAAAAAAAATGTAGAGATAGACAACTAGGTTTGGATCAGAATAAAAAAACCCTTGAAATTGAATGGCTGACGACATGAACATGAACATGACGGTGATACTTGGCCTAAAACTGGGCACTCCGTTTATTTTTTGGTACCCTAGCCTTGTCGGAGCTAGGACCCCTACCCTTTGGTGAGGTTGTGGTTGAAAGAAGAAGGTCTCGAGTGATGCAATATGTCCTCGGGTGAGGAAAAGTGCCTGGTAAGGCTTGAACCTTGATTTGGCAGGAAAGAATCAACACCTCTTCCTTATGAGATAAGAGGCTGTTCTTGGGCACCCCATCTTTAATAACTATATTTATAGGAGTGCATCATTGAGATGTGTTCTACCCCAGCTACTTTAGATTGTTTTCTTAATTTAGAGGCCTCATCGGAAGTTAGCACTGCAGCGAATCCATCTATAATATCTTCTTAAGAATAGAGATGCGTTATCTTTTCTTGAAAGCCTCAAATTTCGTCACACAGATGCTGATAGAGAAGAAGATATTATATATGTTTTTTCAATTATGTAAATGCATTGAACTCTACTTCTCCAAGTTTTTTTAGACGAGGGCCTGTTTTTTATGAGATCAAAATTTTGTTGAAGTATTTCCCTAGTTATGAAGTGTTGCATGTTGGTAGAGAAGGGAACGTGGTTGCTCATATATTAGCTAGATATGCTCGTATGGTGGAGGATATGAATATTTGATGGTATTCTACCCTAGACTAAGGGTGTAAAACTGGACGAGGCCACCCAAGCCTCGCACAACCCAACCTGCAATAACGAGGGCTATGGGCCATCATGCCATGGCCCAGCCCAGCATGACCTTAAAAAAATAATTATATTTATATAAATTTAAAATAATTAAAAATCTTCTTTTCATTTGTAAATTAGTGTCCACATTTGTGCATTTGTTCTACTAATTTCAACTTTATGTCAAGTTGGAAACTCTAAAAGTCCATACTCAGCCTCAATTTATATAACAAAAAGTAATTGAATTTAAAAAAAAATTAGAAAGGGGAATGTGGGTTGGCCTTGGGTGGCATGGTCTAGCAGAACACGACTGGGGCTGTGTTCGGCTGGCCATTAAGTGTCTGGGCACATCACTGTCTTACATGCTTAATCTAGCCTTGATTAAGTAATATGTAATCAGTGACTCATTGTCTTAAGCTTTATAATATATCGAAATATTCCTTTTGATAAAAAAGAAAGAAGAAAGAAGAAAAAAAAGAATAGAGATGTACCAGCTTATAATTACTTATAAAAGTGGGAGTAACAGAAGCCAGCTAGACTTTTTTCTAATTAGAAAGTAGGATCGATTGACTTGTAAAGATTGCAAAGTTATCTCAAAAGAGAATTTGACTACGCAACATAGGCTCGGAGTTTTAGATATTTGCATTAGAAGTAGAAAGAGAGCGGTAGTAAGCAAAATGGATCTTAAAATAAGGTGGAGATATTTGAAGGGGGAAAGAGCAAATATATTTAAGGACAAAGTGATTGAAAATGAAGAATGAAATCTTGAAGGAGAAACTACAGTAATATTGAATTAAATGGTAAATTGCATTAGGAATGTTGCAAAAGAGGTACTTGGAGAATCAAAAGAAAAGAGACATATTAATAAAAAAAACATGGTGGTGGAGTGTGGAGGTTCGGAAATTATTTAATAGAAAAGACATTACTACAAAGTTTGGCAGGGGACTCAGAGTATGTAAAATCTTGAGCTGTATAAGAAGACAAAGAAAGAAGTTAAGAAAATAATAAGTAGTACAAAGTTCAAAGCATACGATGACCTGTATAATAGATTGAGAATAAGAGAAGGAGAAAAGGATATTTTTAAGTTCGAAAAAATAAGAGAAAGGAAAAGTAGGGACTTAGATCATGTCAAATGTATCAAGGATAATGAGGAAAATATTTTAGTGAAGGACAACGATATTAAAGAAAGGTGGAAGGAATATTTTAACAAACTTTTAAATGAAGAATATTTGGGGATAAAAGAGTTAAAGAAGATACTTCATCACTAGAACATACTTTTTTCGGTAGAATTAGAGGGATGGAAGTGAAGGCAGCATTAAAGTGAATGAAGACAGAAAAAGTAACAGGCCCAAATCGTACTCCGATAGAGGTATGGAAATGCTTTAAAGAGGTTTGCGTGAGTTGGTTATATAGACTATTCAATAAGATACTTGTGACAAAGAAAATGCCAGATGAATAGAGAAGAAGCATTGTAGTACCTATATATAAGAATAAGGGAGACATACAAAATTGTACAAACTATCGAAAGATTAAACTAATGAGTCATACTATAAAGTTATGGGAGAGAATAATGGAACAAAGACTGAGACGGAAGACTAAGATCCCTGAAAATCAATTTGGTTTTATGCCAGGGAGATCAGCTATGGAAGCTATCTTTTCACTTAACCAATTAATGGAAAAATATCGAACAAAAAGGAGAAATCTACACATGGTCTTTATCGATTTAGAAAAGCCTATGATAGGGTACCGAGGAATTTAATTTGGTGAGTTTTAAAGAAAAGGAATGTCCCCAGAGATTATATTGAAATTTTTAAGGATTTATATGAAGGAGCAGTAACAAATGTGAGAACCACATATAGAGAAATAGGTGGATTCCCTGTAACTATAAGTTTACATCAAGGATCAACCTTAAGCCCTTATCTCTTTGCATTAATTATAGATGAGTTAACTATGCATGTTCAAGAAGAAGTACCATGGTGTATGTTATTTGTAGATGATATAGTATTGGTGGATGAATCAAGAGATGGTGTAAATGCAAAACTTGAGAGATAACGGGGGGCATTAGAATCTAGAGGCTTTAAAATAAGTCGTACAACGACAGAATATATGGATTATAACTTCAACGGGCATATACAAAGTGTTGAAACTTCTATCAAAATAAATGTAGAGATTCTTTTTGGTACTTAGGCTCGATGATTAGTAAGGATGGAGAGATTGACGAAGATGTGGAGCATTAGATAAAAGTTGGATGGCTGAAGTGGAAACTAGCTTCTCAAGTACTTTGTGACAGACGAATGCCAATGAAATTAAAGGGCAAATTTTACAGGACAGTAGTTAGACCAGCTATGACATATGGAGCAGAATGTTGGCCAATTAAGAAGACGCATATTCATAAAATGGATGTAGTGGAAATGAGAATGCTTAGGTGGATGTGTAGTAAAACTAGGAAAGATAAAATTAAAAATGAACGTTTTCGAGAGCATTTAGGGGTAGCATCAATGGGGGATAAGATTAGATAAACCCATTTAAGATGGTTTGGGCATATTGAGTGTAGGCCGATAATGGTACCGGTGAGAAAAAGTTTGGCTATACAGGTGAATGGCCCATCAAGATATAGGGGTAGGCCGAATAAAACATTGATGGAGGTTATTAATTCAGATTTGAAGAAGTTTAACTTATCGAAGGATTTAGTTCAAAATAGAATGGAATGGAGAAACAGAATTTATGTAGCCAACCCCAACATGGTTGGGATAAGGCTTTGATGATGATGATGTAATGGAGAGATGTACCAGCTCATAACCTTGGGAAAAGCAGATGGTTTTGCATCATTATATACTATTGGCAGAGCCAAGAATTTCTCTCAGTAGGGGTAAAGAGGAATAATTATAATTCACTAAACAAAAAGATAAATATACGTATCTTGTTTGGCCAAGGGCTCAGGTCTGATGGCTCTGGGCACTTTCATTTATGTTTTAAAGTTTGATTTATTTTTTAATTTTACATTCTTGTCGATTCTTTTTTGACCTTTAGATGTTTTTGTCTGTATTTAGAATACTAGTGGAGATTTCTCCAGATTTGAGTGTATCCACCTTGAATTTGTTAGTCCTTAAATTTAATATTATGAAGACTGGACAAGATGAAATTGTCTCTCTACTTTTTGGTCACTTACAGAATTTTGATATTACAAATGTATTTGTTTGAAGACTTTTGTGAGGGGAATTTTATTTGAGAAAAATAGAAAATACCTACAACTCCTATGATACTCTACCTGTCAAAATAGGAAAAACTAAGAAACGAAAATTGAGCCCTCCATGTAGCCAGCCATAGGCCTAAATTTAATTTGCATTTAATACGTAATAAAGGCAAAGAAGCAAGATAATATATGTTTTTTTGCAAAACAAATATTAAACAATTGAAAGACCTTAGCTCTTGAAGATTTGGGGATATGCCTCCAATAGTAAAAATGAGAACATATTATTCAAGTTAACCAAGATACCATATCCATATCTATGTGATATAAAACATCATCTTCCACCTCAAAGAATTCAATATTAATGGTTGTAATTATCAATTAATGAGGCTTACCTTTTTGTAAACATCATACATCAAAATATAAATACTATTTCTATAAAACATGAAATAAAGAAAGATAAAATTTTAAGAGTATAAGGTACCTGATGCAAATGGGTTAGAGAGAGTTGTTCTTCCTCATAAGCAATTGCATTTGGTAAAAGCCTTCGATGTGAGAAGAAGCAAAAAGGTTGAAGATTGTTTGCAGTGTAAAAAAGAAAATAGTTGCTTTTGGTAAAACCCTTTGAAATGAGGATAAGTAAAAAGTTGAAGATGACTTGCAGGGTAAAAAAAGACTATGAGTTGCTCGCTTTGGATAGCTTCTTTTTCTATGGGTGGAAAAGACTTCATTATATATAGGCTTTTTTTGTTATTCTATTCTTTTTTAGTCTTAGAAGTTGAAAATGGGCAAAAGGTAAATAAAAATATAAAATTCCCAAAGAAAACTAAAAATACCCACCATATGCCTTAAATTTTCAAAAAGTTCCACTTGCCCTCCCCTCCCTTTGCCCCTGGTATAGACTAGGATTATATACATCTGTTTGGGTATGGTGGGTTTGGGAAGAGGTGGAGAAGGGACTAAGAGAAGCTAATAATAAGGCCCATAAAACCCATTTGGAGAAGATAGACGAGTTAAAACTTGAGAGAGAGGGTCTTGATGTTGTTCTGTAGGGGGGAAGTTTATATTTTATTTATATAAAGGAAAGGGGTTGAAAAAGATCACTATTTTAATGAATGTGAGTGATTTTGGGGTTTCTGAGAGTGGGGGTTTTATCAAGATTTTGGACTCTTCACTCTGCTATTCTTCGAGCAGTTTTGAGAGTTTTGACTATCTAACATGGGGGTGAACGGTGAGCATCTTCAAGGTGGGGAAGGGCAGGGCAGCTTGAAATAAGTTGAAGCCTAAAGCAATAATTCTAAATGAGGCTTTTTCAATATTTTAAATATTATTATAAATATTTTATTCAAAATTTATTATTTTGCTTTTTTGTAATCCAATATTGCTAATTAAGTCTTTATATTCAGGTTTTGCTAACATATCCTTTTCAATTGATAGTATGACTAATCCACTTAATCTTTCATGTGATTCTGTTGATCTAAATTAGGATTTTATCAATTTTAATTTTAAAAAACTTTTTTATATAAAAGCAACAATTATAAGTATTGTCAATATTTTCTAGTAGACATATCTAATATTTATAAATTATAACTAATAATATTAACAAATAAAACAAACACTAACTATAATTAACATATAATATTGGCTTGGAATTAAAAATAAATTTAAAAGCATATAATATGATCTAATTTTGTGATTTATAGATATAGATTATATTTGAATTTGATGCAACTTCTTCAATATAAAAAAAATTATATTTGAAGTTATCTTCTATGAATTTTTTCAAAATAGAAAATAATTTCTTGCTCGTTGTGATTTTTGGGTTTCTTGTTTTTCTTTTAATGGCAACATTCTCTTAATGGTCAAAATGAACTTTAATTTTTTTTTAAATATAAAAAGATAGTAGTTGTTTTTTCTGGAATGTAATTCTCTCAATGGTAGTTGCTTTAATTATTTTGATGAGGCCTTATTCTTTATGAGAAACAAAATGATGACAATTGCTTTTTTTGAAATTTAAAAAGATTTAAGTCGCTTCAATTATTTTTACGAGGCTTTATTTTGTTGGGATTGAAAAAAAAGAGAGATAGGAATTGCTTTTTTGGAGGCCTTATTTATTTATTTATTTTGGGGGCCTAAAGCAAAGGCTTTTCTTGCCCAATGGTTGAGCCACCCATGGGGAAGGGAGTACTTTACACCCGCTGGTAAGGAGTGGTAGCACTCATTGGAAGGTCTAGGTTGGAAACTTGGATCTCTCCCTTCCATGCATATATGAGTTTCTGTTATCTCACATATATGAGTTGTGTTACCATGTCTGTACGATCTTCTATTACCTCACATGTGTGAGTTTTGTCTCCTTGCACGTGCAAGTACCAATCACATGCATGTGTGAGTCTCTCAAAGTCCGAAGCTCCTAGCCCCTTAGCTAGGTCATAGAAAAAATGGAAAAAAAAAAGCCAATACCATTTTATACGCTAAATTGAATTTAAGGCTATTAATTTACTGGGAGATTCCAGTTTTGATGGTCTAACATCTCAAAAATAAAAGCATAAACAAAGTCTTATACTAAGCTTGAGGTCCTGATGTGTGTAAGACTTGCACTTCATCCATATATGCAAGGGCATAAACAAATTTGCTTCTCAATGGCTTATAAAGAGAAATATATTTTTTGCAAGGTATTATCCCCTGATAATTATGCGACTAAGAAATATATTTTTTGCAAGATATTATCCCCTGATAATTATGCGACTAATCTATCATGTTGTGTGCATTTGAAAGAGCACAAAATATCTGGATTGAAGAGTCACGACTGCTATGTTTTAATGCAATAATTACTTCCATTAACAGTGTGAAAGACCTTGCCAAAGAATGTTAGTGCAGTTTTGATTGAATTAAGCTATTTCTTCAAGGAAATATGCTCAAAAGTTAAAAAATTCGAAGGTCCTAATAGATTGGAATCTTGGATTTTAATCATATTATGCCATCTTGACATGTTTTTGCATTTGGCAGGAGACACTAGAATTTGCTAGATGGGTGAGGATTTTACATGTCCAATAGGGAGGATTTCTTTTTTATTCTATATCTTTACAAAGGAGGGCTTTAGCTTTTAATTAAAGACTTTTCTTATCTGTTTATTTATGAAAAAAAAGGAAGTACGCCGTACTTTTTGCTACGCAAGGACTCTTAGTTCGTGACGACCGATTGTGTGTCATGCAACGGCATGTGAGGTGTGATTATCTAACAACTACATGTGGACCTGGGAAGGATCACTTAGCATGGGTTGATGTATTTTAGGGAGTTGGAATTAGCAATTCATGTGGACGGATGTTCCCATATGGCAAAGGGCCTACCATATAAGTGGTCATGATTTCCACAGCTAACCATTAGAAAGTGTTAGTAGAGGCAGCGGAAATACTTTTCAATATTCTACATCAGTTGGAGCTCATTCCTCAATTATCATTTCCTCTGCCATTTAAGGGTTTTCTTTTCTTCCAATGAAGTTTCGAAGAAAGTCCTAAATCATCATTTCCTCTGCCATTGATTTTCTTCTTTTGCTTGTCAAATTTGAAGTTAATCCAATTACCCTCCTCATATATTTCGCCGACTAGTCCAACAACTTAATATTGGAAAAAATTTCAGATTCTATTATCGATCAAACATTGCATAACATCCCAACTAGAGCTGATTCTAGTTTTAGGTCAAATCTATTTACAATTCCTACATGTTTTCTACAAAACTCTTATAAAAAAAATAAAAAGAAAAATAATTTGCTACAAAACTATGGATCTGAATTTTAGTTTTTTCTTATGACCCAAGGTATTCCTTGCCAACCCAACCTCTGTAGCTTTGGCTTCTAGCATGGAGGTCACCCAATTTCGATGAGCAAAGACTAGTCTCTAGCGGATACAAACATGGCCACACACATAGTACCCAGATAATGCAATGGGTGGAAGTCGAACTTGAGACCTTGGGTAGCAAACCCAAGACTCAAACCAATTGAGCCACCACCATGACGGTAATTTTCATTTATAATATCGGCCATTGCAGCTAATAGATGAATAGTTTGGATCTCCAACACATGGGCCCCACATTCACTAACTCCAGTGAAAGTTTAGGCAAAAACAAAAAATTAGTTATTGTTCGCTTGCACTCAAACTTCTAATGGGAGCTCCTATTATTGTGAATTGATGGCAAGGCCCAACAAATAAAAGTGTGGGAATCCAATATTGCCTCAATCCAGCAGACAAAACCCAAGGTTGATTCAATACTACTAATTCAGTCAAAGACTGCCACACAAAAAATACAGCAATCTAAAAAGTCAAAGATTGTCATACAAATCAAGGAGCAATCAAGAATGATTTTAGCAAATCTTTGTAATGCTCAATCTTAAATTAAAATCAGGATAATCAATAGTCCTGACTTTTTACCTTTCCATGCAACCAAATCAATCTATATAAATACAACTTCATTTCTCCAATACATGGAGAGAAAGGTCATTCAAAATACAAATTGAATCTAACATTTATAGTGTGAACACGTTCATACTTAACAAAAGTTGATACCACAACCACTTTTGAAACAATACCTCCTGTACAGACCGATTACAAACTTCTCATTTGCCATATATTTTATTGGAGTCTTCCATTGGGAGTTGGGGTGAGTGAGAAATTTGTCAATAGAACTCCGAAAGTACAATCTTTTTTCATGCTAAATGTACCAAAGCATGAACTATAAATCTAAATAATTTTTTCCCGCACATAAAAGTAGTCAATAGGCATATTATACATGTTGGATTAAAAAATGCACAGGAGGACATAGTGAAGTGATACTTAGCCCATTTTTATACTCATCGAATCTTTATTTACAATTGAATCGAATCTTTATTTACCATTGAATTATAAGAAAAATTATGATCAATTAACCATTAATGTTAAGACTACTATGTGAAGAGACTGTATACATTGGAGATATTGTTGGCATCCAATAACATGGAGCCTAAGTGATAACTCATGTGGGTAGTCCCCAAGTAACAGATAATACACCCTTATTTTGACTTTGGTAATTGGGGTAATAGAAAATACCCCAAACTACTATCAGCAGAAAGATTTTACCAACAGCATCATCTGCTACATTAGGGGTAGCACAGAAACAAAAACCACACAGTTAATGAGACGCCTCTCCTTCCACCTTATCTACTGTAAATCACTATTCTGAACATCAATATGCTAACTGGATTTATTTTCCTATGAATCAACACTCAAATTGATATCATTTGTCCCATAATGAGAAAACCCAGATTTTGGAATTTACAAGGTCACCAGTGGTGAGATTCAGATCATCCAAACATGCACTATCTAGGACCAAAGTCCATCTTTAATCAGTAGAGTAAAAAACTTCTACAAAATCATAAGGAGAAGGGGAAAAAACTCCCATTGTCAATAGTAATTATAAAAAATGAAAAAATTAATTTATCTGACCACTTTGAACACAAATGATTTTTCTTTGATATGAGGAGTTTGTTTCCTTAATGGGGCTTTTTACGTACGAACACCATTAGGATAGGATTTTCCCAAGCCCTTGTTAGGAGGTAACCGCCAGGATCCCTAGCTATTGCACACAGATTTTTGCAGAAATATTTTTAAACGATGATGATTCAAGATCCATACCTATGAGATCTCTTTGATTTGATCTCGATTTTACAGCAGCCCATAAGCCTTAAGACCTTCTATTGTATTCCTCTATACTCGAACTCGTACTGGAATGTGTACCTTTTCTGCGAATTCTCTTTGCTCTAAAAAATAAGATTTCTCTTGTGTGTTTTTCCTAGAGAGTAATAGCGCATATTTATAGCCTACAATAGGGACCTTAGGAAGGAAATAAGGGATAGGCTTCTTATGGAAACAGAAAACCCTAATTCGACTCAAATTAGAATCATAGATCCATAAATTATAATTCAGTCTACTAAAGAATTGTAATTGTGCTCCCGTCCTTATTCTCAAAATAATATTTCGAGTTTCTTGTTATTAAATGCTTATTAATTTCCCCATGTTAAGATTTTAGATATCCATCAATTAAATAGTTACTAACATCTACATTTAATTGATATCTTTATAATTCCTTGAGACTTTACATTTAACTTATTTGATATGTCGGACACAAAGTTCACCGCAGGGTTTGACATAATCAAAACTTATACGCTTCATCAAGAGAATATCATCAATCCCTATTACGAGATGTGGATTCCATCAATAAATTAATATATACTATACACGTAGTGTAGTCACTCAATTTACTAAGATTATTGACCCATAAAAGGTCTCACTTCTTTGTAAATCAAAATGTCAAACACTTAATGCGTTGTTTATTATTTATATTGGGATTAAGAGTACAAACACTCATAGTAGCCATATAAATGTTAATCATCTTATATAGTCTGTATAAAGACAATAATCGAAAAACAGTCATGTTTAATACACACAAAGCGTGCTAGTATACTGAGTCGAAACTATACTGTTTCCCGCAACCAAGACAAGCCTACTAAAACATTATGCTACAATCGTACCGATGGTGTGTCCAGCTTAATCTAGATAGTGAACAATAATATCTTATATTCTATAAGAATCGTTAAATAAGTCTTTCGTGCATAAGCTAAACTCTACATACCAACTTGTCTACTTTATAGAATAAAAGACACACTTATGTGTAATAAATAATAACACAACCATTTGCCCATACAAATTCTCATTAGGATGAAAAATTAAAATTTACTAATAAGTAAATCAGCAAAGACAAATACATAAAAATATGCTTTTAGTATAAATTTCCAACTGCCTTAGCAAAAAACTAGTTATTTACCCACATGTTTTTCCACAACTTCCATACCTGGAGACCCTAGGTAATTAGAGATTTTGCAAAATTGCAAGGCTACTTTTTGTAAAATTGCAAGTTACTTTATGCAAAATTGCAAGAACTTGTAATTTCGATTGTTAGTTTTTTACTTTAACATTGTCCACATCCATTTTCTTTTCTTTTCCTCTGCTTTTCGTTTGTAAGTCCTTTTCTTCTAATCATTTTCTCTCCTTTTCCCTCTCGCCAACTTGTTTGTTAATATGCAACATTGATCGCCTTGGTAGAACTTCAACTGGGATTCTTGGGTCTTCCTTTCATTGAAAATTGTGATTTTACAAAACCCTAAATTGTAAAGCCCTAAGCTCTATCTTCCTCTCCATCGTCTTTGTCAAAGGTAACCATCAAACTGACCATTTGCTTTCTTAAATGTAAGTTCTTTAGAGTATTCCTACATTGCATTTATGTAGGGGCAGCAGACCTACATATAGTAGGCTGGGGGCTGAAAGCCCCTCAAAAAATGGAAAAGTTCCACTGGGGCCTAAGGAAGGTCTTGCCCAGCCCCCAATTAAAATAACCCTAAGCCCCTGCCTCCCCCTCCCAATCTCTTTTCCCCACTCTTAAGTCTAAACCTCCCCCCCCCCCCCCCCCCCCCCCAAAAAAAAAAAAAAAAAATCGGCATACTCTTAACCGAAGCCCTTCTTTAGTTCTCCGTTTCCTCATTGGCACGAGTGCATGGCGGCACTGACGGACAACACAAAGAGAGCCTTCTCTATATCTTTATTTCTCTGTATCTTTGGTTCTTCAATCAAGTTTTCACTTTTTAAAGTTTCTAAGAATGATTTGACAATTTCTACTGAGAATTTAAACCAAAGCTAACTGAAGGTTTTGGGGGATCTCTAGAATGCTAAACAATCAGACAATATGTAAATGCAGCAGAAATTAAATCAATCAACACAAGTACACACCATAAGAAGGCACGATTTTAATATGAAACACTCCAACCAGGTAAAAAACCACGAATCCAGTAAGGATCAATTATCGAGCAAAGTCGAACAGTTACAAAATATACTCACACCCTTTTCGCACCCTAAGGACTGAGTTCTTCTTGCTGCCTCATGAATACTCCTTTGTCGTCCACTAGTTTTTACTTGATAACTCAAGATGGCCTCAAAATTTCTACAAGAGGTATAAAAGAACTACTCTCTAAAACAAAGCTTCAGCCTTTCAACTTTCAGTGAAAGCTCTAGAGAAGATTATCTCCAATGTGTAATCTCCACTTAGGTTAATGAGATTTGTATTTAGGTTTGAGATAGAGCCCCTTTAAATAGCCCTAATTTTGCACCTCAAAATAGTAATCCAACAGGGATAGAAATTAGCACAAAAAAGGAAAGTTCTACTTAAAATAGGAATAGAAATCCCGCAGGTCAGTGAGAAAATTTCTATCATTTGATCAATCAAGCAAGGATCCGATCGATCAAATTATGGCTCTAACTCAAATCCGATTGATCGAGCAACAATCCAATTAACTGAGCAGCCTACGTCAGTTTTTCTGATTTTCTTCTCTTCAACTCTTTTGATGATTCGAACCATAGTCCATCTCCAAAAATATAAATGCAACTCAATGGACCTAGAATTTTGTCCAACCCATGAATTACCCAACATACAAAAGTCCTTTTACTAACATAAAAAAACCAGAGAAAGAAGAAGCCTATCATAAGAAATCTATCCTCTAATGTCTATACATTGCATTGTTGGTGCCTTCATCAGTAAAATAAAAAATAGATGAATCACTCTATTAGGGGTTCATAGTATATGAAGCAAGCAGCCCTGTTTTGTGCAGTACACATTTTATTGTCATTGTTAAAATTTTTGTTTGAAAATTTCAAAAGCTGTGACTTTTCAAGCTTTTGATATGAAGATATTTGCTATGAGAGTTCTTAACCTACAAGTAATTCCATAGGATAAAACATGTTTTGTGCTAAAAATTTTTTTTTTTTTGTAGTATCCATACCTACATGGAATAATTAAAACTTCAAATTTTAAAGGTTGGCATTTTGATCAGCATAAAGCTATATATTTTTGTAACATTAACAATAAAAAAATAATGCATTTATATCTTGATATTCTTGCGGCATTTAATCTTGTTCTCATAGGTAGTAATTTTTTATATTTAGGAAAATAAAAATATACCATAACATGCACATTTAAATTAAAAAAGAGAGAGTCAACATGGGGGTTGCTCAGTTGCTTTGTAATCCAACATATTTGATCTCCTCTTCCCACACATGTGGGTTACATTATGTTCCAACCACCTTGGCTAATGCTTAAAAAGAATTTAAAAAAAAAGTAGTAAGAGCAGCATACCTTAGTGAATGGAGGAACCAGATGGTTAAAAAGCATAAACTATAGTAAAAACGAAATGAAAATATGAGCAGGAAGATGCTGGTTGACTTTTTATGAAATCATTTTACAATATCACATAAAGTTACTTTGTGATATAGCCAGAAGTTAACCTCTTCTACCAACTGACGGTACTACAAAAAGTGTTGGAAAACATGTAAGTTAATAACGCAACTTAAACTAATATGCAAGATCCCAAGTTCATGGGATTTTGCATAAAGTAAACTTGCGATTTCGCATAAAGTTGCAGTGTAATTTCGCAAAATCTTTGATCACTATGGTACTCCTAGTGCGGGATTTGTGAAAAAAAAACGTGTGGGAAAATAGCTAGTCTTTGGTTACAACTTCAAAAGATCCTCCCTAATAATGTCCATACAGAAAAAACCCCCTTTCCTAATTCACTATATGTTTCATGTCTATGAAAGTATTGGTTTGCTAATCCTAAACTAGCCCTCTGAAGGCAACCATGAGCGAAAACCTAGCCACATCCAAGTTGGGGGTCGGTCAATCTAATGATCTAGTACCATCCACAATAATCAATGTGGTTTATCCTTTTAGTGATTCCTACAAGGCATGTTGAAATAAAAACCCTCACTATAAATTTTCCTTTTTAGGAAAGAAAAGAATGTTTTCTCTTTTCCTCTCTATATTGAGCCCTTCCTCAGATGGATGTTTTATTTCAAATTTTCATTTAATGGCCGGTCCTTGAAGTAGTATTCTTGCTCTGATTCTCAGTGAGTACAAGTCTGGGATTCACATTTCAAAGATGCATACCCTCAGCATGATAAGCCCCATGGATTAGGGGATGATCTTAGTGTTGAGGGAGAATGGAGAGGGAAAATTGAGAATACAATGAAAACCTTATTTATTGTATTCTGAATAATTCTATTGCATTCACCAATATAAATAGAAAACCCCTAAGCTACCTTAGTATACAAGAGACCTACCCCAATAGGAAAAGCTAACCTCATCAGGAAACCTACCTTACATAGTGCCATTGGCACTACCCCTCTAATGGATGTGCTGAGTTAATGATGACTTCAACATTCACCCTCAGCAATGACTCCCAGCATCATAATGCTAAGTTTCCATTGGATTATGTGAAAAATCCTCCATGTTCCTAGTACTTGCTTCTATTGGTCTTTAGAACTACGTAGCTGCTTCAAGTAGATCCCCATGTTAACTCCCCCACGCTGAAAAGCTGGTTTGACTTTCATCTGCTTGAAATTCCACCTTTTTCTAGCTGCAATGTCAATTTGCGCATGTATGGTGGCAGTCTTCACAACTAAACCAAGGTCTCGTCACGAGCTAACTTATATTGATGGTTAAATACCATTGATTCCGACCATGTTATGTAAAGATCTATGGTCTCACTAGACTGAATTTCTCGATTATTGACCTACATGCATCCAGCTGTCTTTACACAATTTGGACATTGAACCATCTCCCATGTCTCATCCTCAATCAAGGTTGCAATTGGATCACCTCCTGCGTCTTGCCACTCCTTGATCAATTGTGTGATCAGTTCTGAATTTGTGTGAGTCTTTGAAAGGTCATAAGAAATAACTTATACAACTGTTTCATTGATCATCTATTGTTGGTCTAACACAGCCTCACACTAATCATCCTACACTTATTTCGTTTCCTATCCCTTAAAGCAATTTGACACATGACCTTCAAGTCCCTTGGAATCTAACACCCCTTGAAGATTTGAGCCAGTTTCTAATTGATGTACATCTTTAACTGTCGATTCCTTTTCCTTGAACACATCTTGTGCATCTTCAAGATCTAAAGGATCTAAAGGCATAACATCATTAGTATTATAAACTATTAATGTTAATGCATACTCATAAATTTCAATGGTGGTTGTGAAATTCGCCTTTGGGTCCCAACCATCCTTCTCAATGGCTCCCCCACTTTTGTTGTCTTCCCCTTACCTAGAGTCTTTCATGGCTGAATTTCTCTTATGACTACCATCTTCACTATGCAATCCCTTGCAATGTATCCTTCTTTACCACATTGGTAACATACCTTGTCCACTATGGGTTTTGCCTTCATGGCAACAGTTTGGCATGCAAGTCTCATGCTTTCTTTGGAGTCTCTACATCCATGAGATACTCAAGCATGTCATCATCCACTAACACCTTGATTGCAAATAAAGTGCCTGCTCCTTTCATGGTCCACTTTTTCTTTGCGGATGGCTAATTTGGTGGTGTGGTTTCTACCCCCACACAATTCCCCATAATGCATTACTCACCAAGTAAGACTCCATCTTTTTTTCATTAATTTTTTTAAAGAAAGCTTAAATTAATAAAAAATCTATAAATAAAAATTCATTCTTGGAAGAAATTAAAACTCTTAATATCTTTTTCATTATTTTTTTCAGCAACACACTTCATAGTTCTCTACTTTGATTTATTACTACCATGGGTGGATTTTTTGTCCTTGGCAATGGATTCTTCAAGCCGTGGAGAAGATTATGATTATTATCTTAGAGATGGGTAGATAATTTTTAGAGAGGAATTAAAGTTAAAAAAATATATATATATTTAGATTGCGTCAGTGTTGCACCCTCATGAAGAGGGTTGCTAGGCATGGGCCAAAAAAGAAAATAGATATTAAATTTTAATACTTTTGGAAATAATATTAGAAATAAAATAAGTCCAAAACATATAGATATGTTATTTAAACTTTTGAAATTCTCCATGTCAAGAACTATTAAAAAGAAATGTCTCAACGAATTTAAGAATTACAAATCAAGCATTCTAATTAAAAAAATTGTGTAGTACCATTGCCGGTACTCTTTTTTATTTATACATTGAATATGAAGCTATCTAAAAAAACTAAATTGGAAAATCACTTTCTTTGTATTAATCATTAAAAATCTCTAAAAAAAAGTTCATCACTGATGGAGATTAGAGATTTGAAATCATGAATTTTTCTATTTTAGAGGTTGGAATGGCCCTATCAATATTGGACATTGTGATGAATTTGCTTTATTTGAAAGACGAAAGTTCACATATTTGGGCGCTGCCCATGAGTAAAAAACCCTTAAAAAATATCATAACAAATGGGTGATAGATCAACTGGCTCAGGAATTAGAGGTTTTGTGTTCGACATGCTTATTCCGTGACCACCTCCCATATTTTTACCCGATGTATGTAGATAGGAGGACTTGCATGTGCCTCTATGAATTAGTTCTCGTTTGTTCAGAATCTATTCTCCCTTGGGCTCAAGGCCAAAGTCCCCTGAGCTGGGCGGAAGTAAGGGTCGTCATTGGGTTGGGCCGCTGCAAAAGTGTTATCCAAGCCCACTTGTGGGCTTTGCCCAGCGGGCTTTATTTTCTGGCAGGCCGGGTTTGTCTAAAAGGTTTAAGCCCAAGCCTTTCCAACGGGCTAAGTCTCGGCGGGCAGGTGGGCTTTTGAAAATTAAACACAGGCTTTGTTTAGTTTACATCACTACAAAAATTTAAATACATTGCAGACCAAAAATAAATAAATAAATTGAGTCACAACACTTTATTAATTGAAGTTCGAATAATAATATTTTTATTTTTCAAATAATTATTCATAAACCATTACACTTATTAAACAAGGAGTCAGGTGAGGGATTGCATCATTACATGATATACATCCCAAGTAGGTTGGTACCTACACACCTATCAATCATTTTCACTACACATCCTCAAGAATTTGTACTTTACATAGTAATAAAAGGAAAAAATCATTATACAGGAGAGCTATCCTCAAACCAAGATGGTCATTAAAAAAAATCATTATTCTTCAGGAGACTTGTTTCCAATCCAAGATGGTTTTGATATTGTTAGACTTGCTAATTGGTCTGAAAGGACTTGATCCCAATCAACTTGTTGCATTCTTGAATCTATCAATGCCAATCTTTTAAGCAAATTAATGCTTCAATGGTTTATGCGTTCAAACTACTCCTCTTTTCAGAAATTACTCTACCACTTGCACTTTAGATGCTAGTAGAAAATATAATTGTTAGTTTATCACAGGCCATTATAGAAAGTATAGGATACCTAGGCTCTTGTGATTTCCACCATGACAATATATCAAAGGAGTCATCATCATCATGTTCAACTATTGGTTGGTCAAGATAACGTGATAATTCTGATGTGGAACCACTAGCAGTACTAGCAGAAGATATTCTTATACTTTTAAGTAATGACATTACTCCACCTCAAAATAATGATGAGGCGATGCTCGTCATGTGCACTGATGGTGTCCTATCTTCACCAATAATTGCGTTATAATGATCATATAAATCAATTAATTTAGACCTTGTCAAATTAATTATAAGTGCAATTTTTCCTATTACTTCTTCTTTAGTATATAATACTTTTAACCAATGTTCCAAAGCATCAATTTTTAAACAATGATCTATAACAATAGTAAAACACAAAATAAGTGGTAAAACTTTAAAATATTTGTCAGATTTTGATCTCATGATAGTCAATACATCTTTAAAACTATCAAATACATAATAAATTTGAAAAGTCAAACAAATATTACTAATTAAATAATAACACGACATACTGTTGGATAATATATACAGCAAAAGTTTTGGTTGAGCTGTCAAAAACTTCTAAAAAATATCTAACAACTTTAGCTACAATCCAATTAAATTCACTAGATGTTACAATGTTGGAATTTGGTGACTATCTTGCATTTGCACAGTATGATAATTTAAAACCTTTTTACATTTAGAAGCATTATTTAACAATTCATAAGTACAATTCCACCTAATAGGTATGTCTAAATTAATATTTTTTTTCTCATACAGTGATGCTTATAACACCTTTTATACAATTCATATCTATGTAAAGAAGAATTAATATTATGTCAATATTTTTTATTTTTTGAATTGAATCAGATAATATAGATAAACCATCTTGCACAATCAAATTAAAAATATGACCACAACAATGTACATGAAATATCTTAGTTTGAATTGAATCAAAAGGTAATCAAGCATGCTTTTTAAAGTTTGTTCAGCTCCATCATTGTTTGTAGCATTATCTAATGTTATTGAAAAAATATTTTTAGAAATACCCCATGCTATCAATACATCGTGAATTATATCTACAATAGCAAAAACTATGTGTGGAGTCTCAATTATTTTGAAAGAAATTATTCTTTTGTTCAATCTCCATTCTTCATCTACAAACTGTGTAGTTAAGGACAAATACCCCATGTGAGCTTTTGAAGTCCATAAATAAGAAGTTAACAAATTTTTTCATCAAAATTTTGAAAATGGGTTTTCAAATTTACATGATATTGGTTAAGCTGTTTTATAACATCTCTATTAGCAGTTAAGGCTAAAAATCTAATATATTGAGGATTTAATCCTCTCTGTAGCATACCCATAAAATCATGTTTTCTAAAAAAGTAAAAGGATATCCTGCGTGATCTAACCATATAATCTACAACTTCATTATAAGCACGTGAGGCATATAAGTAAAACATGCCAATTTTCCCTTAGAATTTTTATTTAATTGCATTTGAGTTCTAATGTCTACGTGATTTCCATGTTTTTCAAGACATGTTTTATAGTGTCCACAATGACTAGTTCCATCATTTGAAGAACCAACATATAATTTCCTACATATATAATGTTTTACTTTTGTAATTTGAACTACATCAACAATAGCAGTTACTATCTCAAAAAAATTCCAAACAACAAAAGTAAATTTTCTAGAAGATGATGACGATGGGGCTGTAGAAGAACCTATGGATTCAACTCCCATGCTTTTCTCTTCCTCATCTATGGTCATTGGATATTCATGACTAGCCATGCTAATTTTTAACAATTAAAGTTTAAATAAGCAAATAATAAAGTAAACTAATGAATTACAAAAATGTAAGCAAATATAAATTTAACAAGAGAGAATGATTTTACTAATATTGAAGAAATAGAGCTTGAGTGCTTGAGGCTTGAGAGCTTGAGAGATTAAGAAGTCTGAGATAAATAGAGGAGAGAAAAGACAAGAGAGCTTGTAAATTGGTGTGGTATTGAGAAAAATGACTCACCTATTTATAGATTTGATCATGGATAATTTTTTTTAATTTGTAATTAAAAAAAAAAAAGAGTTGTTGCATGTTACTTGTTCTTAGCCGTTGCAAGCTCAAGGAACAATGTTCAAGGAACATTAATTGGTCCACTAGCCATTGCATGCCCAGGAACAAAGTTCAAAATTCAAAAGGACCATTAATTGGTCCATTTTGCAATGGTATAAAATCAGCTAGACTTGCAAGTGCAATGGTAAAAAAAATGAAACCTCTCAACGGCAGTAATTTCGCGGTTGGCTGGTAGGTTGATGGGTAGGCTAAGCTTTAATCTCTAAGCCCAAGCCCAACCCAAACACTATTCGGGTTTGGCCAGCCTGCCAGACGACTGGGCTTAGGTTGGGCTAAAACCCGTCGAGCATGGTGGACTTGAACCAGGTGACGAGCCCACTAGTAGAATGATGACCCTTAGGCGGGAGATACACTAAGTTATAAAAAAACAGTATATTAACCATATGATGAATAATAACATGATTAACACGGTCTTATGTTTACTCAGAAAAACAGAAGGGTCTTATGTGTGAGGAGTTTATAAGTAGAATGTGGCGAGTCCCAAGTACCCTTCTACCACATAGTGGGTCCGACATAATCTAGCACCATATATATGCACATTTTCACTACTGGGTAAGTAGGTTGGCTATTGTTGATTCATTAGGTAAGGTAAATAATGACTTAATTAACACAATCCTATGTGTTAGGAATTAATGGGCGGAATGTGGTGGGTCTCCCAAGTTTTCATCTACTACGTAGTGGGTCCCTTAAAGAGCAACCTCATGTAGATGCATAAATGCGCAAATACATAAGTTGATTGATTACTATAGATCCATTAAGATAAGGTTTATGGGTATTTGTCTATAGGTCCCACATATATGGGTGCACGGATAAAATTGTTCAAATCTGGGTCCCACGTTGAGGGGTTAATGGAGGAATCCAGTAGATCACATGAATACAAGTCCAATTCAATTGTTAAGTGGGACCTGGATTTTTTGGGTCAATGAGATAGAGGAAGATATGATTATGACTTAATATCAATTGATAATTGGACTTATGAGGAAGTTTCCTTTTTATGAGGCTTTTTTCTGTTACAACTGTCTGGCTTATGTGGCATTGAGTAAGGAGAAAATTTGGGTGAAAGGGAGTTATATTCATGTTCCTCAAATGACTGGCCCATTTGCTCTTTGATGGACCCAACATGTATTTAAGTTGTTGCTATTAAAAATTTTGGAATTATTTGTGGGTCCATGTTTTGATAGAATTTGGGGTATTAGGAAGTCTCAATTAGGAGATTTAATTAGTTGAAGTTTCTTGTGTTGTTTACTTTTCATCTTAACTCTACTTGAATAATGTTAAGAGTCCAAGTAGAATAAATTTCCCTTTTTGCTAGAGTTCTTAAGTTAGTTTTTTCATCTCAAGACTCCATCTTGAAGATTAGAGTCCTGATCTACCTTGGTTATTAAAGTCCAACCCAAATTGGTGTAAGGTTATATTTCTTTTAGGACTCTTTTTTTTATTCCTATAGAAGTCACCTCCCACTCATCTACGTGTATCTCTCAAACATCTCTCTCTCCTAAAAGGCCTCCTCTCTCTCAGGTATAGTTCTTGTCTTCTTTTCTCCTTTTCTTTTGTAGGTTACCGTAATAGGTTATTACTACTCAATTCTGCCATGAATCGCTGAGGATACGCATCTGAAAGCAAGAAATTCAGAAACCCAGGCCGTTTGTGTTATATTTTATTTGAATGTGGGGCCCAGGAGGGCCACTTAATGGATGATCTGGTCCGATCCTCTGGTAGACCACACAGGGGCGACCTTAGGGATGAGAGATCCATGTGGGTCCGGTCCCACCAGGCCATTCATCAAATTGATCCAAATCTGCGTGCTGAATGAAGAGAAAAACTCTCAACATTTGTAAGCAGGTTATGAACTTGGATTTCCCTCCCACATCCTGTAAATCTTGTAAAATTGTTGTGGCATTGAAGATAGAATATTTTGACACCATTCTCAATCTTAAGAAACTTGAGATTGAGGAAAAGATCCACCAGAAAGCATATTCACCGATCTCAAGTCGTCAAAAATATCAGATTTCGAAACTTCTTGTGGGGCCCATACGACCCATTCGATCAAGGATCTGGTGTGGCCATCTAAATACCCATCATTAGGCGACCTTGAGGCCCCACTCCCTTTGTGGATTAATCCACTATGACCCATCATCCAAATGACCCAAAAACATGGGGGCGTGAGGCATGTCTTCTAAGACACATTAACGGAACGGTGGAGATGAGCATTCTGTTAACTCCTTTTGGTTATAAGTGATTTCCCAGAAAATTACAAACAAACCCTCCAACCATAGATTTAATACAAACGAACCCTCCATGCTATATTTATTTTGAGGTTTTCCACAAATCTGAAAATCTAATACCATGTTTGTAGTTTTCCATCAAGGACGGGTTTGGACCCATTTGAATAATTGAACCCTTGCCCATTTCATGTATTTACATAACTTGTCGCGTCTTAGGCCACTCATTGAATCTCGAACCCAACCTATTGATCCAAATTCCTTTGACATGTATGCATGCATGACTCCCATTACTAGGGCCCACTTGCATGGACCAGCCTCGGTCCAAAGCCAACTTGTGATGATTTCATCACTCTTGACTTGTAATCAAGCCTGACCCAAGTCAAACAATCAGTGCATGAACTTAAATCACTGGACCCCATTGCTAATTTATTTATAAAATATCATTATCAGGAATCCACTCTGAGACACTCAGACATCCAGCTCAAGGCAAATTAGATTCTTTGATCACCATCGATCCAGGCGAGTAGTCTTCTTATTTTATTTTAATATTGAGTTTCATATTCTTTGTCTTGATTATGCCTTAAATTATAAATTTGTGACTGTATTGAAATAATCATAGAATCTCAAGTAAAATTGATGCATTTGATCTGTTTTGATTTTTGATAATTGCTAGACTTGATATTGTGCCCATTGACATCATATTGCTATAAAACGAATCCTTTTGTGTATTGTTGTCTAAGATTTGCTATTTGATTTGTTTTGGATTTGTTTGTCGTTATATTCGATATTGCTCTCTTCTGATATCCCATGCTATAAAATAAATTCTTTTTTTTTTGCTGGAGATTTTCCATTTGATTTGCAAATGATGAAATTTTGCTGAAAACTTGATAACATTAAACTTCTGTTTTTATTATGCTGAGGATATGGCTTTCTTGGATTCACAACTTTATTTCCGGTGAGGGGAAGTGTGAGACCCAACTCCGCTTAGGCAATCCCTTGAGTTAAGATCAAGTCAAGTGCTCCTGTGAGCCAAGATAGAAAACTCAGCAAGGGTAAGGGTAGTATGCTTTGGTTAACACCGTGAGACTTTGTTCAAGTCCCACATCAAAAGTATCGAAGCCCTGATCAGTTTTAAGCTAATGATTGAATTTGCAAAACTATGTAAATTGTAACTATATGAAAATAGTCACTTTAAATTACACCTTGAAATGTCACTAAAATCTAAATTTGCTAAATTGTATTTGATATAATTAGATTAATCGAATTTATTGCATTCACCTTGTTATTGTTGTTTATCATTCATGGAAAATTTGTTCGAAACGATGGCTCCACAGTTTGATATCTTGATTCTTACCTGTTTGCTACGATCTCATAATGGGTTGACTTGCAAAGTTTACTCATCCCATTTGTTTTTCACAAGATTTCATGGTTGAGCTGGACATTAAGGATACTTATTTTGCATACGGGACCAGGCTTGAGGAATAAATTATGAGAATTTTTGAATTAGTCATTAGTAACATGTTATAAGAGTTTATCCAGTCATGTAATCCATTATTCAATGAAGTTTATTTTAAAAAAGTATTATTATTTTTGTTTTAATTTTTGTGGACCCATTGTGTATCATGATTTGAAGATCCCAAGAATCTTAGATTTCGGGGTGTGACAAAATGTGTTATTCATGGAGAACACCATGGGTCGCTCAAAGAGAGCACCACTCATTGCCCTCTCATGCTTTCCCGCAAAAGGGGCTGCTATTATTATATATAATTATATATAATAATATTATTAGATTGGACTAGAGTTTCCAAAACAGCCTTAACTCAAGCTATGTTAAGCCCCTAAAACATAAATGGTTGTTTTTGGGGGTATTTGGAAACAAGATATTTCAAAAGATTTTACAATATCATCTATTGGTTTAGAATATAATCTAGTCACCTAAAAAGGATGTGTTTGGTTAATTTAGAAAGTATCTTACAATATTTCACTTTTTTCAAAAAAACTATCCATATTACATTATTCAAGGAGATGTTGTATAAAAAATCTTTTGTTAAAAAAAATCTAGAGTTTTAGTAAAACCTATTTGAGAGTTCACAAGCAACCATTAGTCTTAGTGGCACTATAAGTTTTAACATCAATGATTTTTATAGGAGTGCAACTATGACTCCCAGTATTAAATTGGCTTCACAACACCTATAAGTTTAATGTGTGGTCCTATAATCATATCATGATTATATAGCCCATTTTTTGTTAATTATCAATATTAGGTAGGTCCTACAAATATAACACTAGGGTAGGCTTTCATTGTGATTAATAACATTAGGTTGGTCCCATATTGCCAAAATTAATTAGGTCCCACAATGATTACCAAGATTGAGTTGTGCTATTGCAATTATCAAATTGCCATCATTTTATGGGTCCCACTACTAACATTAAATGGGTCTCATAATGATTTAGATGGATTTATTAATGATAATCACCAATAGATTGATTTGTGTTATTACACTATGATTATCAACATTTGGTGGACCTAATTTAATTAAATCAAATCTCTTGATTTTAACATTTAATTTTTAATTTTTTAACAATAGATGGGTCCTATCATGATTATTAATACTTGTCATTACTAATTGGTGGACCCTACATGGGGTTAATTGATTACTTTCTCTCGATCTTGTGAGCTTTTTTTTTTAATTAAAGTTCCAAATAGTTCAAAGATATATTGAAATTTGTGAAAATTTTCAAACACTAAGTAACCCAATAAAATAAGATGTCACTATTTTATTCTTTGATAATGAAATTTTTAAATATTTAAATATATTAATATTATATTATGTACTTATCCAAACACCCCCATATTATATGCATGATTTTGAAGCTAGACCCAAATTACTCTTATATCCAAAAATAGGTTCCACCGCTTTATTTGGATCCAAAGACATTGGAAACTTGCATAATTTGATACTCATTCGAAAACCTACCGCTACCAGCAATCCAAAAACTGATCTAATTAGATGGTAATTTTGAAATCCTCCCTACAACATAGGTTCCATACGTGCTTTATTCGGTACCAAATACATTGAATATTTGAATAATTGGATACCCCATTTGGAACCCTACCAATAATCCAGAACTGATCTAAGCTGAAAATATTAGAAATCCTTTCTCCCAAATGCCAAAATTCATAAAAGCTCAAATGGAGGATTCCCACATAAGAGACCTCATTCATTCACCAAATAAGAAATTCCTACAGATGGCAAAATCCAAAATTACCAAATAAAAATAAGAAAACCTCAATTCGCAGTTGTCTACCTCAAACATCTATGGTGGTATCAATGAGTCTACGTTTATATAATTAGCATCTACACGCACGTTAATTATCCGGTCAGGTCGTGTTGCGCAGGCCTTCAGCCTAATCCTCACCTGAATCTCAGACTCGTTTACCTTTTCCCAACTCACCCTAATAAAAAGGGGCAGTCCAGTGCACAAGGCTCGCGCATAGCGAGGTTTGGGGAGGGCAAGATGTATGCAGCCTTACCTTCATTTTGAAGAGGCTGTTTCCATGACTTAAACCCGCATCCTCCAGGACGCTACTGGTAAACCTTTACCGTTGACCAAGACACCCTTCTCCCAACTCACCCCAATCCAAGCCCAAATTGAGTAAGCCCAACCAGGCCAAAAAAATCGATTTAAAACGGATTGTTGAATAGTGCACGCAAATAAAGGGCAGAGTTCATATCTTGACTGTCTATTTTATGCCCCCGTTGATTTAATTGTCAGGACACATTTTGACCATCTATTTTCTCGTCATTCATTCTTCTAAACTCCTTGTCACGTGTTTGTACGATGTCAACAATTTCTTGATAGCATAAGAAATTCAGGTTTTCTTTATGGTGATTGTTTTTTTGTTATTTCGTGCAGCAATTTTACGATGGTGGGGCATAAAAAATCCTCGCTTCATCAGATTCCTTCCGCGCAAAAAACAGGTCCTTCAAAGCAAGTATTGAAACAGCCAGAGATTCTACGGCTTACAAAACCCACAATATACCGTTTTCCTAGACATCTTCACATGTGGATTCCACACTCGTGAAAATCTAAAAGCGGAGAGAAAACTCACCGTTTTCCTAGACATCTTCACATGTGGATTCCACACTCGCGACAATCGAAAAGGGGAGAGAGAACTCACTCTTCATGACCAGATTCCCAAGTCTGGTCTCTTTTTTATACCCAACAGCTTGGACTTTAAGAATTCGTGGTGGGACTTAGAAATCCATGTAAATTCCAGCGACCATACATAAAACTGCCCAGAATCTCTTGCACAATTTAGATTCCCTACAAGATAGAATTCCTATCAGAAATTCTGATAAACAAATGGGCCCGCTTATCACTTTAGGCAAATATATATCCAGTGGTGATTTGTAGTTGACCACCCTCAACAGAAATTAGAAGATTACTACGATTTCATGGGTTCTTTCTTATGCTCATCAACCATCAAACAGTACTTGTTAAAAGATGACAGGTTGGCCGCAGTACACATGCCCCAAAAATGAATCATCAATTCTCAGGTTTCGCAAAGCTCACATTGGCCATCAAGCACCGCCTTATTGGGGGTTAAAAACCAGGGCCTGAAACCTACAACATTCATTAGCCACCATGACATTGGGGTTTAACAAACATGGCGTGAAAACCACTCCCAGAGGATTGTTATAGATGTCCCAATTCAAAGTTATTTTCTATCATATTAAATGAACATGCATAGGACAATAGATCTCTAAAACAATAGGCTAACAACCCAAGTACCGTTTAATAATTCAAATATTCCTGTCTCAAATGATGACGAGTGAAAAATGTAAAAAGGAATCAGAACTCCTTTCAGACGACGAAGCAAAACTTGAAACCCACCCGGCAAACATTCAACTAGCGACCTGTTTTTCATTAAAACAAGAAGCAATTTAGGCCTTAAATCCCCTGCTGTTTCTTCTTCCTCGTGCCCTTTCAAACTTCCGCCCCTTGGACCGTACATAAGGCTTCGTGTGGCTGTGAGGCACGCCGGGTGCTTTTCCAAAGTGCTTCACTGCTTCCCGAGCATTCTTTGGACCTCTGAGAAGAACCTATAACAACAACGCACGGCATATAATATAAAAAAAAAAAAAAAAAAACTTGCTTACCCATCCACTATTGTAACAAGCTTTCAAAGAATGGCACATATATATTCTTTGGGGCAAATTTTATATGAAGCACAAGACCATTTGGGAAAGGGTGCAAATCGGATAGACCATACCCTATTTTACTTTCCAGAAGAACAGAAAGTTCTATCCGCACATCATATAAAATTTGCCTCTACATTGTCCCTATTCTACCAAACTAAACAGGCATCAATCATTTTCATGGAACAGTAATCAAATAATGGCAATGGCCACTATTGCATGACAGCCTCTATCCGAAGTTGTAGCTCTAATATTATCTCCGGTGCTGCTTCATACGAATTTAGCAACAAAAAAAAAATGAAAGAGAACAAATATAAACAATATAACAGTTAATTTAAGCACAAAAGAAAGACCTTTTTTTTTTAACCACCAAAAGTGGAAATGCAATATGGACTACGTAACAAGGTTAGATTTTGATTTCTAGTTTAAAACTTCCAATATGGTGGGCAGAATGATTGGACAGCCAAAATCCTTGCTTACAAGTTTTGACACTCACTAAAGATGAAATGGTAAACTTAACTTTATTCTAAGTCGTTGGAACACTTAGTACAGTCTAAGTAAAATCTTGGAGAGTGCAAGGCAAGAATTAAATGAGTGTCAACAAACATGGCTGAAATTACAGTATAAACAGATTACGTTTGATTTTTATATCAGAGTTCCCTGATATAAACTTGGCCAACACCAATTGGACGCTTTGTCAGGGAACCAAGTCTGCCCTCGTTTTTATTGCAACATAAGGTTTTTATGCCTAAAACTAGTTACTTATAAACCCCACTAGTCTTTCCCAAAGTTTTATAACACAAAAAGACTATTCAATTAGCTTAACAGATTCCTGGACCATTCACATGGACGCATGGTTAAAAGGAAGCCACTGTTTAAGACCAGCAACAAAATATTTATTATTATCGATGGCTACCTATAAAATTGGGATAGATATTTGGGATGCACCATAAAGCCAACTTGCCTTCATAATTTTCGATGGCCAATGTTTAGGACCTGCAAAAAAGTTTTTATGGTCTTTTCTTTTTTTGATCATGCCACGCCCAATGTTTTTCTTTTTTCTTCTTTTTTTTTAATATATGATTATATATATATAAATATATATTATTAATGTATCCCCAACGTGTCAATGTCCTACTTTTTTTGAGAGATGCCGTGTCGGTACATCCATGCCGTGTCATATCCATGTCCATGCTTCTTAGCTTGTGTGTGTGTGTGTGTGTGTGAGAGAGAGAGAGAGAGAGAGAGAGAGAGAGAAGATCATAAGATGACTTGGTATGTGTAAGCAGATATAAGATCATAAGATGACTTGGTATGCGTGCTGAGAATAACCTATTTAGTTTGGCAAAGAAATGAATGCAAGTGCGGTAGAACCGATAGAGCAAATTCCCAAAATGGAAAACACTAAATTCCTACAACACTCATCGATCCTCTACAAAAGCACATCACCTCTATGCTTCCCATAGACAAGTAGCCTTTTAACTATTTATAGTACACTATGGTTAAGCTAACCTCAAATTATACAAAACTCCATTTAAGTCGTTTGTCTTTAACGTGGGATTCACACAGTTGTTTGGAGGCACATTCTCATATGTACATTCTCATATGTAAATGTTGAATAGTTTAGATTGCATAAGTAAAATTTTTAGATATCTCAACATCTACGAAAATATCATCATCATCATCATCGAAGACTTATCCCAACCATGTTGAGGTTGGCTACATGAATTCTGTTTCTTCATTCCGTTCTATTTTAAGCCAAATCCTTAGATAAGTCAAACATCTACGAAAATATGATATCTCAACATCTGCAAATATGTAAGACATAAAAACTAAATGTTTTGGGGCTTAATGGGTCAATAAAAAATTTAAAAGGTTTGGATTAAGATTTTGGGGCCCAAAAGAATTGCAAAAGGCAGAAGAAATGATGGGTTTTGTGACCATGACCTCTCCTAGACTGAATTTGTGCTGCTGCCTCTTTGCGATGTAAGGTGTGTTAAGGATTACAAGGAGCTGTGAACATGGTGCCATCTACAACCTACCCACCTAGATATTGATCCATTGCCAGTTGTTTGTTTGAGATGAGACGCCCTCACACCCTTACCACTGGGGTGTCTCATGTTTCACGGAGACATCATCTATCATCTAGACCTAATAGAATGCAGGACATTTCATCCTGTATCCAAGGTATGACCTGCATCATGTCACCTACATCATTTTCACACCAAAATTAAGCATTTGATGCATAAATGAGTGCAAACAAATGTGTAGATGCGAAAACATTGACATTAACATATGTAAATGGTTGCAAACAAATGACCCCTTGAGATATCATCTACTTCCATTACATATTGACGTAAGCCAGAGTCAGCCAACCCATTGGGCCAGTCCATAAGCCCAACAGGACATCTAGTTTATTTAGGAATATTATTAATAGCTGCTTTCTTAGTTATCCAGGATTCTTTAAAAATTCCATATTATGTTTGGTTTAGGATTCCTTATTTGATTTGAATTGGTTTATTTCCTTAAGTAAAAAGTATCTTAGTTATAAATAAAAATGTAATCCCTATTCATGGGACATACAATATTGATTTCAACAAACTTATCAGTGTCATTCTCTCTTGAGAGTTATTGTTTGTCTCTGGTGACGCGCCTAGGCATCCTATCCTTAAGCTTAGTTATTGTTTGTCTCTGGTGATGCGCCTAGGTATCCTATCCTTAAGCTTTTTTGACTTGGAGATTAGCTCGTTGGCTATTCTTCTTCCCTGCGCTGCTTCAATTGGTATCAAAGCAAAGATCCGATCTCGAATTGCCGTCCGTTTTGATCGCCGATCCGAGGTAGCATATCCCATCCTCGTCATTGCCATTACACCAAACCCATCATCATCCCACCATCCACCTTCTATCGTCATCAACACCCAAGCATCCATCCACCATCCCTTAACCCATCATCCCTAACCCAAACCCTCTGCTACAGAAACCCATATCACCATTCCGTCAGTCACCACCAATCCCATCTCGACATAGACCAATTTTTCTGGAACTTCACCCTTGACCCCTCGCTAACCACTCAGTTCCACTTCGAACCCTAAACCCCACTACCCCTCCTCGATGACCTTCCAGTACCCCTTCCCCCCTCCCTAGGCTCCTGTTGATAGGCCCTCCAACCACCAATTTCCAGCAGAAGCCAAAAAAAAAAAAGAAAAAAGGAGAGAGAGAGCGAGAGAGAGAGAGAGAGAGAGAGATTTGGTACCTTTCACTAAAGACGAAGGCATCCCAATAGCCAACAACAGCATCGCAGGTTCACACCTCCACCATTGCCGACGTCTTCATTACAGTAGATTGTTCAGATAAGTCTTCTCTTCCCCTTTATATTTTTTGTTCTTGTAATACTGTAGAAAGAAAAAGTAAAGCCCAAGGCAACAAGGGAGACCTTCTCATCATCACACATGCCTTGCCATTCCCAGGGCATTTGATTTGAGCACATATCGAGTTGGACCACTTAATCAGGTTTGCCCTGACCCGAGTTTGATTTGAGCCCATATTTGTTTGGGCTTGAGTTAGGTCCGACCCGTCCCAGGTTAGCCTGCTGATTTTGTTGGGCCTACAGTTAAAGTTTGGTCTGCCCCAAAGCCATAAAAAAAAAAAAAGTTTCAAAGGCAATTGTCCAAATCCTTTTTAGGCAATTTAATTTTGAAATCCTTGCTTCCAATTCAACTTGAGACACATTGAAAGTTTTATGTATGAGTTCTAATATGGAAATCAGTATTTTGAAAAAAAGTCCTACTGAGCAACACATTAATTTTATGCAATGTCATTTGACTGTTGATGAATATACCCGCCGATATCAAGAGTTGGAAAGTCTATGTAGCTTATGGGAGTGTGATAGGAATGACGGAGAACGTTATATCAAAAGTCTGTGGCCAGACAAATGAGCAAAGGTGAAGTTTTGTGACACCATTTATGAGCCCTGTCAGAAGCTATTCATGTTGAGCATATGCTTAAACAATCTCGCATGCAACAATATACATCTCAGCAACGGCTGCATGCTCATGTTGTTGAAAGACTTTTTCCCAGAGCCGATAATCCCACAATTGTCATCCGTTGCCTCTTCCATACAAATGAGAGGATGAAGAAAAATGGAGACGGTCCAAAAAGTTTTATACGCAGGTACGAGTCCAAGACGGAGTTGCCAATCTCATTGTTGACAATCGCAATACATTCAATTTTGTCACGCAAAAGGTCATAAAAAAGCTTCAGTTACCCATTGAGCCCTTTCGAAAGACCTACCAAGTTACATGGTCTAAATGGTTGTCATTCCAGTAACCCATAGATGGTTGGTATCATTCAAGATTGGCAATTATGAAGATAAAATTTGGTATGATGTGATCCATACGAATATTGTTCATGTTATTTTTGGCAAACCATAGCTTTTTAATAGGAAAGTGCACAATGAAAACGAGATGAATACCTATCTTATTATGCTAGGAAGCACGGACACGCGCCTAAGATCCCCGTGTCGGACACGGACATGGCTCGGACACAGCCGGACACGTGTTCGACATGCCAAGAAATGTGTCTCCTATTTTTTTTAATTTTTTAAATTTGGACACGATAGGGATACGGCGGGGACACGACAGGGACACGAATGGACACGGCAGAGACACGGCGGGGTTATTTTAAATTTTTAAACCACTCTTTTTTTTTTCTTTTCTTTTTTTTTTTTTAACATTGAGTGTGACCAAAGCATCTTATCAAAAACAAAGGAAAAAAAAGAGTATTATATGAAGTTTTAAAAGTTCATAAATAATTCAAGAACAATTTCAAACCAAAAATGAAATTTTCCAAACAATCTTTGTTTTTCTTTTCTTTTTTTTTTTTTTTGACTACCCGTTATTCTTACTTTTTTTTTTTGCTAGTCTCATCTTTTTTTACTTTTTAGATAAATTTTTCTTTTCTATTAATTGTGACATTATGCTTAATTTGGCTAAAAATATAACTATTTTTTAATTTTTGGATTATATATAAAATATATATATTTATTATTTGCCGTGTCCTAGCTGCATCCGTATCCTACTTTTTTAGAATTTGCCGTATTGTCGTGTCTGTGTCGTGTCGTATCCATATCCCGTGTCCGTAGCCGTGCTTCTTAGCTATTATGCGGGAAGGAAGACGGATTATGCTCGCTCCATTTTCATCAACTCCTTCGTCCTCTACATCCTCAACTCCAATTGAAGAATCACAAAGCGGGCTGACAAAAGAACCAATAAAAGAGCACAAAAAATAATAATAATAAAAGACATGATTGCACCGAAGACATTGCTAGAAGACATCAAGAATGCAATGCCTAAGCAAGGTCAAGGAAAGTTGATCTCATGCAAAATTCAAAACAAGTAGAACATGATTAAGATGGTGTTAACCAAGGGCCACAAGTGGTAGAGGAAGAACAAAAACAAGTGCACATTGAAGAATTTGATCATAACGCTTCAAAAGAAAAACACGAAGAAGCAGGTATTAAAGACATTGATCGGTTTGGCATTACCATTAAACATCCAAGAAAATTGATTGTTCTACCTTTTCCAGAAAATCCAATTAGGTCGTCAACAGTGAAATCAATTGTCCCAGTTATCTCACAAGTAGTTCAAGTTATTGAAATTCCCCACATTGACTTCATCTTCAAAGATCACAGATGGATATCTAACAATTAACACCGGAAGCATCTACTAGTTCGTTGACACATCCAAGCTCCATGAAGAGAGCAACAGTCGAGAACATTCCAATCTATCATTACATGGCCGAAAAAAATGCAAAAAGCTTTCAAGCCATGTCATAAAAATGTGGATCTGAAGAAAAGAAAAAAGTTTGTGCGACTGATTTTCGACCTAGGTGGAAATTTCCTGACCTTACGGTCAAACTCCTCTCGGCATTTCTCACATTGGCAAACTCGTCAAAGTCGAGTTTTTCCAAGTCGAGGAGCGTTGATGTAGGCCAGACCACGGGTCGGCCAACCCGTTGGGCCCAATCCATAAGCCCAACAAGACATCTAGTTATTTAAGAATATTATTAGTAGTTGCTTTCTTAGTTATCTAGGATTTTTTAAAATTCCTATTATGTTTAGTTTAGGATTCCTTATTTGATTTGAATTAGTTTATTTTTTTAGTTAGAAAGTATCTTAATTATAAATAAAGATGTAATCCCTTTTCATGGGACACACAATATTAATATCAATAAACTTATGAGTTCGGTTCTCACTTAGAAAATTATTGTTTGTCTTTGGTGATGCACCTAGACATCCTATCCTTAAACCTTTTCGACTTGAAGATTAGCCCATTGGCTATTCTTCTTCCCTGTGCTGCTTCACATATGTAAATGAGTGCAAACAAATGACCCATAAGACATGTTTGTTTGCATGAGTGGAAGAGTAAAAGAAAGTGAAAAAATATATGATGTGACTGGCCCTCTTACTTCATGGCATTTGGATGACGAATAGAGGGAGTAAAGCCACTAATGTGATTGTTTTTCCACTTTTTTTTGGATGCCAAAATGGGAGTAGAGTATGACCAATGTTCCTCTCTATCCCATTCTTTGCCATCTTCCATCTACAATCCAAACTCCTGAATTGACCCTTTATTTCCCTCAACTCGACTCATGCAAACAAGTGTTTGGATGCAAGACATAAGCGTAAAGTGATCACCAATGTTACATAAAGTTTTTCTCATGGGGTGTTTGGATGAAAAAGGGACAAGTAAAGCAATGTTTTGATGTGACATAAAATAGTTATTCTGCCCTTGTTTCTCAACTTTTACCCAGTCCAAAATAATCAAGTTGGAGAGTAAAAAATTATCCTATAGTGATTTTCACTCTCTACTCCCTCCTATTTATTTTATGCTTGATGTGACCCTTTATTCCTCTTTTACTCTCCTCTCTATTAAACAAACAGTCCCTCTACTCAACTATAGGGACATGTTTGTTTGCATGAGAGGAGGAGTAAAGGAAAATAAGGGGTAAAATCAAGAGTAAAGGAAAGCAAAGATCGAGAGCAAACACACTACATGACAAAAGAGTTACTCTTCCCCATGTCATTGCACTTGGGGAGTAAATAGAAGACGACAAAAGTGAATTGTAAAGGAACCTTTACATCACATCGATGGTTTTACTCTACTCCCCTTTTGGCATCCAAACAATGTTAAGAGTAAAATAGTCACATTGACATTGTGGCTTTATTCTTCATTCACATGTAGCATCCAAACACCATGAAGTAAGAGAGTCAGTCACATCATACACCTTTTTAACCTTCCTTTACTCTTTCCCTCTTGCAAATCATCAACTTCATCATCAATATAGACTTATCCTTATCCTCTATAGAAGCAAATCCCCATTATGCTCCCCTCAAACAATACAAACTTAGACCATAAAAAACCCCACTAAGGTAACTCATCAACTTCCCTGACAATATAGCCTTGACCTATCTATATAGGATGCCCTTTTATGAGATTTTCTTTTCCACCCATCCTTATTCAATCTCCTTATACCGCCAGCTTCTACCATGGCCTTGAAAGATGGAAAATTTATATGGTCATATGTATTCCTTGTATAAGTGGGTACATATACAACACAAAAAAAAAAGGTTAAATCCCTTGATTTGAGGGCTAAGAATAACACTATAAAATCTATAGTGAGATTGAACAAAAACAAATATCCTAGGAGACAGTTGGGTGATATTTGAATAAGTTCAACATCCTGAGATGTCTTAATCATGTGGTAAATTGTGACATTTTTGTCAGTATAAAAGAACAATTTGGTAGCAACAAACAAGTTTTGGGTATGACAGACGAAGGAGATAGCATGTTTTCAACCAACAAAAAAAAATGTCAAGTGTGAGCCCTCCTTATCAGACCCTCAAAATTGAAGATTTTTCTCAAAATTTTTCCGCAAAAATTTCTTCTCCTTGGAACATATCAGCAGGAAAAAAATGATGGTTTTCCCATGGAATGTCTCAACACAAGCATGTCGCTTTAAAACTATCAAAACAATGAGAACCATCAATTGAGCCTTGTCTTTGAAAAAAAAAATTAACATAACCCAACTTGGACCTGCAACCTTAATGGTAAAGCAGCTTCAAAAAATTACCCTCTTAAATTCTCCTTTCTATAAAAATGGAATCCAACATATAGACATAGCAACCTTCTCCTAAATTCAAAACATAGGTTTTCCATATTCAACTCTTTCTTTCTCAAAAGGAAGTTTCTTCCTTGGGAGGTAAAATCTAAATAAGCAATTCCACAACACACTTATCACAAGAATATAAAGCCAATTTTCAAACAAAAAAACAAAGACAAGCATTTCAAACTGTTTTAAGCAAAGGTAGCAATCGCTCAAGAGACCAAGAACATACAGTGTTCTGCCCAAGAGGAGCCCTAAGCGCGAGCTGATCAAAAGTCAGGCACTCGCCCCCAGCCTTGAGAATCCTTGCTCTTGCTGTCTCTGTAAACCTCAGAGCAGCCACTTTCAGTGCCGGAACCTCCGAAACCCGGACATCATCAGTCACCGCACCAACCAGGACTGCAATCTTGTCGTCCTGAAAACTCACCCAAAATCAATGGAGAGTTCTTAATCCTAATCCCAAAATTAGTGTCAACAGGAAGAAAAAAAAGGACTAAAGATCAAATGGGTAAAACCTCAAAATTAGAGCAGCTTTCTGGGCATCTTCCAAACAAAAATCAACGGTCTAGAACATCCAATATACCTACTTGCGGAAAGTGGGCATAGCAGGCGAAAATCCACCCAAAGTCAAAAAGGTACTTGCAAGTCTATGGCTTCCATCCGGATGTGTAGAATCTCCAATCCGGATGAATTTCTGGGCATCTTCCAGCCTCGATGTCCACAACCAATTTACTAGATCATCCTATCAAAGGACCTACTTGAAAGAAGTGCGAGCAGCATGTGTAAAACCCACCCAAAGTAAAAATGCAATTTCTAATGCAGACCACCCAAAATCTGCGTAGCTTTTGGAGGATCCCCCACCCATGCTGTCACACCAAATCAATGATCTAGATCATCCAAATCAATGGTCTGGGTCATCCAATGGCGCCCACTTGCAGAATATGAGAACAACCCACTCAAAATCATTCCGCATTTCCTAACCCACAACGCTTGAATCCATCTCAGGCCAAAAGGACAAAAAAACCCCCAAGACTCAAATGGGGTAGTCTCTTCCAACCTGAGGACTTTTTGGGGCATCTTCAAATCATGTTATTAACATCATATATACAATCTACACCATCATTCAATCAAAAGACCATGAATCTGAAGAAATAGAGAGAGAGAGAGAGACGGGATCCAAACAAAGAACCAACCTTTCCATTCATGAAACGGATCAATCTGGAAAGGGAGATGGGGGCCTTATTGACCCTGCTCATGAAAAGCCTCTTGAGTATCACTGCATTGAACTTGCTCCCAGTTCGACGCACCAGAAACCTGTACAGCTGTGATCATCAAGAGGAAAGATCAGATTTTTCTCCCCTATTTCAGAGACTAGACAGAGAGATGAATAGAGATGGGACCTTGACAAGGAGCTTGAGATAGATATCATCGGATTTGGGGGCGGTTCGTTTGGTCCTCTTGCTTTTGCCACCTGCAACAAGATCAATACCCTGCGCACCATAGACAAACGCGCCGTTAGAGAGAGATGGAGAAAGAAAGGAGTGTGGCGGTTTAGAGGGAGGGGATTAACCATGGCTGCTGCTGGTGAGGCTGCTGCTGCTTCTCGTACGTTATGGAGGCAGAAGAAATGTTTTCTTTCTGCTGCTGGGGTTCCCAACAGGGAGGAAAAAGTAGGGTTTGTGCCTCTCTTAGTTCTGTAGTCTGCAGTACTAGATCGAATTTTGCGAACTCTGTGGAGCCCACCTAGGGCCATATCAGTCCTCTTCAGCTTTGAAAGGATGGAAAGATAGCCCGAGCTGGTAAAAATCAGCCCTATCCGACCCAACCCAGTTTTAATCCGTTTTAAATGCAGCCCTGATTAGGGTTAGGGTCTACTAACCTATATAAAAATAAGTTAGGTCAGGTTGACTCATCTAACTCATTTCACCTCTTTAGATTTTAGTAATTTATTATGACGTTTTAATTTTCATGTGACTTATCTTATTTATTTGGGCTGTGTACTATAAATCTTATGTAGAGGAGTTATACAAAATCTTGATATTTAGAATATAAAATTTATTTTTCTATTTGACAATTTGATAATTCTGTAGTTGAGATATTGATATGTCTTTTATTTTTATGTTAGCATAAAAATTTACTTCTAAAATATAGATATAAATGGAATACAATATCGTTGGTGAGTCTTATACATTTATACAAATATAGAATTATAAAATTGAACAAAAATTGAAAAAGGATTATCTCAATAAATGGCCTAGAGAATATTTATGAATTTTGGCCCCATTTTTTACACTTTAAAAATTGATAAATTATAAATTCACGCTCAATGCAATATTTTAAATGAATCTAAATGTAAGGAGAGCTTTACAAATGAAATTAGGCCACATAAAATGAGTTAGATCATACACAAAATGGAAATTAAATTAGTTAGGTCCGGTTAACCCGACCCAACCCTATACTTATGAGGCACGAAATTGGAGCTATAAAAAGGGGTTCTTTCTCTACCCTGAGATAGAGATCTCATTGTTTTAAGTGGGGAATATATTTTGGAGATCATTTCCTTTAGAGTTTTTTTTATTGGAAAGTTGAAGGGCTGAAATTCTACTTTAGAGATTATCGTCTTCTATTTCTCTAAGCGTGAAGATTGCTGTGGAGAATCAAGTGCTACATCTAGAAGGTATCTAAGTGCTTGGATCTGTAACAGAGAATGATAGGCGATCATTACAGTAGGCAACTGTGCAAGAGAATCACAAAGTTCTTAGGTTGCATGATAACTGAATAAAGGGTTGTAGGTATTCTCTTATTTTTATGGTATGATCCATAGTGCTTGATTCCTAGCTGTGGTTTTTTCCCAGTTTAGGTTTTCAAGTAAAATCTGAGTCTTCTTGTGATGTGTGATTTTGTTTAATTTATTTCAGCTGCATAGATGATTGTTTGCGCACATAATATTAAGATTGATTGCATTAATCCATTCTAGAAGATCTCCCCCTCCAAAACATTCAGAAGGTAAACAAGGCAAAGAATAAGAAAATAGAGTAGATTCATAAGATGAAAAGATGAAAATGGATGGAGAAGATGTAGAGAGATGGAAAGATGGGAAGAGGTGTGTGTTTGGCTGATAAAACGAAAGATATGAATGAAGATGATGAAACGAGAGGAGAATTTTGGAAGATATGTGGGTTCTAATGATAGGAAGATGGAGATAAATGAAAAGGATGAGAATAGATGAGAAGATGTTCTAGGGTTGGAGATGATTTGAGGTGTAGGTTCGGTGAATGCAAAGTCATGAGTTTTGATGGTGGTATGAAGAAGGATGAGCTCCAACTTAGTTTTTTCTTCTTCTTCTTCTTCTTCTTCTTCTTATTTTATTTTTTTTTTCTTTGTTCTTCTTTCTTTCTTTTGTGGATTTGGGGAATAATGGTTTCGTTGACATCAATGAATTAGAGGCAAAATGGGGCAAAAAGGGGGGATTTGAGTGGGAGGTCCTCCTCTGGTGTTAAAAATCTTTGGGGTCCTTGTTATCGTTTCCATTTTTAGTGAGTTTCTTTTTGTAAATTTCCTAAGTTTTCTTAAAGATTGCACACTAGTTGCATCATTTGAAATTTTATGAGGTCATTTTAGGTGTAAATATAGAACCCACCATTTGCATCACTTGAAAATTTTATGAGGTCATTCTAGGTGTAAATTTTACATTGTTGATAGTGATGGATCCAAAGACATATGGTGATCACAAAGAAGACATGACAATTGATTTTGTAAGATGATGTGGAAAGGCAACTCACTCAAGTGAAAAAAAAGCCCGTACACACGGGAAGAAAAGTATGCACAAGCAGTAAAAGGTCACATACCAAGTGTTTGAATCCTTGATGCCTAGGTGATAACTATCACTCCTTACACCTTACGTAAAGAGATATTTTCAGACGAATAAATAGTTAGAGATTGTAGGTTCGAGTTTGAATTTGAATACTCTTAATTTTTTATTATTACGGTGTATAAATTAAGATCCTATGCTTAAATGGAAGTTACAGTGATTTTATTTGCTCAAATGGAAGTTACGGTGATTCTATTTGTCGGAAAATCATTAATTTAGAGGTTTATCAAATTCTCTAATATGTTTAAGAGCAGGGTGACGCATTTGACCCGATAAATAAACGGATTAGCTTCAAGTTTGCGACACTGTTATCTTCAAATATCACCCGATTCAAACTTGACCCATTGTCAATTTCCTATCATTACTTTGGAAAAAGTCAGCCATGGACCCGTTGCCACCTTCCCATCCTTTGGAAGAAGTGAGCCATGAACTTGCAACCTAGTGAATCAAATAAATGAGGTAAAGCATAAGATAAGTGCACTCTGACTAGATTGTAAATTTCAAATTTTCATCATGCATGTTAGTGACATGAGAATCTCGACCATCAATTATCGTCTAGATGATGGGATATCACGTAAGCATGCCCTACAAACCTGAAACATGTTGTGTGATGCACATGCAAGAGAAATCAACACATCCGATGGCTTACAATGGTATTTCTAAATCACTCAGTTGTTGAAGGTTCTTATTCTTTTGTAGAATGATTATACCACCCACCACCATTATTATTACTATAGATTTCTTTTTCTTAACCTAAAGCTTAACTAACAGCCACAATTTGCATGAAAGTTAGCATCATATGCCTATTAACATGACCCACCATGACATTAGTGTCTTTACTGAATAGTGATAAAAACAGATGGTGTTGGGTAACATGACCCACTACATCAATCCTCAGCAAACGAAGTCAAAAGCCACATCAAGAGAGATTATCTTATGATAAACTTTTATTTTGACCAATGACATGGTATGCTTTTATAATAGAAAATAGGTATTTATTTTGTAAGTTCAAAGTTCAAATGGTTTCGGGTTAAGATGTCTGTTAACATCTTACACCATGGCAATATTAGGTGTTCTTCAGATTTGTACATTTTGATTTTGTTAGGAAAACGTACGATAGGAATGTGAGTTGTCTCATGATATATTATATTTTTCTTGTCATGTCAAAAGATTTTCCTTTCATTTAGTAATCCTATATAGACCTCTGGGAATTCTGTCAGTTTTTGCTACCGGTCTCAAGCCCGAGTAAAGGAGAAGAGTTGCATTAGTTGATAGCTAGTGTATAACTTTGTCACAATCCAAAAATGAATTTTGAGATAATGATATTTCGCGATAAGGTTGGGGTGTTCCCCGCTTTAAGCGATGCATTGTAACAACGCATTGCATTATCGCTCGACTGCAGTGAAAAGTGTGGAAGGGCTACCGTATAACTCTAGACTAGTGCGGTTAAAGAAGTTAGTCCATGAGAAAAAGAGGAGGAATAGGAAAATTAGACTTGCTACTTGGAATATAGGAACCTTGACAGGCAAGAGCATGGAGTTGGTTGAGGTAATGAAAAGAAAAAGAATTAGTATGGCTTGTATATAAAAGATAAGGTGGAAAGGGAATAAAGCTAAAGAGCTTACGGATGGGTATAAGCTTTTCTATGGAGGAAAGAATAATACAAGAAATGGAGTGGGTATAGTTATAGATAATGATTTGAAAGAAAAAATTGTGAGGGTAAAGAGGTTTGGTAATAAAATTATAGCAATTAAACTAGTGCTAGAGGAAGACATAATTCATAACATCAATGCATATGCTCCCTAAGTAGGACTAGAGGAAAGTGTGAAAAGACAATTTTGGAATGAGATGGATGATTTAATGTGAGAAATCCCAAATAGTAATAAGATTCTCCTTGGAGGGGATTTAAACGTGAATATAGGAAGACCTAATAGAGGATATGAGAGAATGCATGGGGGCAAGGATTTGAAGAAAAGAATAAATTTGAAAACACTATATTGGACTTTGCGGTAGCATTTCCTCTTATAGTAGCAAATACTTACTTTAAAAAGAGAGATGAGCATTTAATTACCTATAAAAGTGGGAGTAATATGAGTCAAATAGACTTTAAAAAGAGGACTGATTAGCTTGTAAAGATTGCAAGGTTATCCCAAGAGAGAGTTTGATTATGCAACATAAGCTTGGACTTTTAGATATTTACATTAGAAGTAAAAAGAGAGCGGTAGTAAACGAAATGGACTCTAAAACAATGTGGAGAGATTTGAAGGGAGAAAGAGCAAATATATTTAAGGACAAAATGATTAAGAAAGGAGAATGAAATATTGAAGGAGAAACTACAGTAATAAGAAATCAAATGACTAATTGCATTAGGAATGTTGCAAAGGAGGTACTTGAAGAATAAAAAAGGAAAGAGAGATATTAATAAAGAAACATAGTGGTGGAGTGTGGAGGTTCAGAAATTTATTCAACATAAAAGACATTGCTACAAAGTTTGGCAGGAGAGTAAGAGTATGAATATTTTGAGCTATATAAAAAGGCAAAGAAAGAAGTTAAGAAAGTAGTAAGTAGCACAAAGTTAAAAGCATACGATGACCTTTATAATAGGTTAGGAACAAGAGAAGGAGAAAAGGATATTTTTAAGCTCACAAAAATAAGAGAAAAGAAAAGTAAGGACTTAGATCATGTCAAATATATTAAGGACAATGAGGTAAATATTATGGTGGAGGACAACGATATTAAAGAAAGGTAGAAGAAATATTTTAATAAACTTCTAAATGAAGAACATAGGGGGGATCAAAAGCTAAGGAGGATACTTTATTATCAGAGCATACTTTTCTCCGTAGAATTAAAGGGGTGGAAATGAAGAAAGCATTGAAGCGAATGAAGACAGGAAAGGCAACGAGCCTAAATGAAATTTCAATAGAAGTATGGAAATACTTAGGAGAGGTTAGGGTGAGTTGGTTATGCAAACTATTCAATAAAATATTTGTGACAAAGAAAATGCCGGATGAATGGAGAAGAAGCATTGTAGTATCTATATATAAGAATAAGGGAGATATACAAAATTGTACCAACTATCGAGGGATTAAACTTATGAGTTTACTATGAAGTTATGAGAGAGAATAATGGAGCAAAGACTAAGATGGAAGATCAAGATCTATGAAAATCAATTTGGTTTTATGTATGGGAGATCAACTATGGAAGCTATCTTTTCACTTAGGCAATTAATGGAAAAATATCAGCAAAGAGGAAAAATCTACACATGGTCTTTATCGATTTGGAAAAAGCCTATGATATAGTACCGAGAAATTTAATTTAGTGGGTTTTAAAGAAAAGGAATGTTCCTAAAGGTTATATTAAAAATTTTAAGGATATGTATAAATGAGCAGTAACAAATATAAGAACCACATGTAAAGAAACAAGTGGATTCCCCATGACTATAAGTTTACATCAAGGATCAACTTTAAGTCCTTATCTCTTTGCATTAATTATGGATGAGTTAATTGTGCATATTCAAGAAAAAGTACCATGGTATATGTTGTTTGCAGATTGGTATAATATTGGTGGATGAATCAAGAGATTGTGTAAATGCAAAACTTGAGAGATGGTGGGGGGCATTAGAATCTAGAGGCTTTAAAATAAGTTGTACGAAGACAAAATATATGGATTGCAACTTCAGTGGACATATACAAAGTGTTGAAACCACTGTCAAAATTGAAACCCATAAGATACCACGTAGAGATTCTTTTCGGTACCTAAGCTTAATGGTTAGTAAGGATGGGGAGATTGATGAAGATATGGAGCATAGGATAAAAGCTGGATGGTTGAAGTAGAGACTAACTTATGGAGTGCTTTGTGACAAACGAATGCCAACAAAATTGAAGGGCAAATTTTACAGGACAGTGGTTAGACCAGCTATGACATATGGAGTAGAATGTTGGCCAATTAAGAAGATGCATATTCATAAGATGGATGTAATGGAAATGAGAATACTTAGGTGGATGTGTGGAAAAACTAGAAAACATAAAATTAAAAATGAGCACTTTCGAGAGCATTTAGGGGTAGCACCAATAATGGATAAGATTAGATAATTCCGTTTAAGATGGTTTGGGCATGTTGAGCATAGGTCGGTAATGGCACTGATGAGAAAAAGTTTGGCTATATAGGTGGATGGCCCATCAAGAGGTAGGAGTAGGCCAAAGAAAATATTGATGGAAGTCATTAATTCAGATTTGAAGAAGTTTAACTTATCGAAGGATTTGGCTCAAAATAGAATGGAATGGAGAAACAAAATTTATATAGCCGACCCAAACATGGTTGGGATAAGGCTTTGGTGATGATGATGTAGACCCCAGAAGGGTTTAAATAAAAAATGTGGAAGCAAACAAAAATGTGTCCGAGAGAACCCCCAAAAGAGGAACAAACCTCAAATCAATGAAGAAAATTAAATTTTATTAATTTCCTTCTAGTGTCTAGGTTCATAGCCTCACAAATAGGATAACAAATGCTAGAATTTAAGACACTTTTACTAAGTAGGCATTTGGAAACCCTAAAGCTAATCTTTCATTTACTAGTGGCAATGGGTTGGGTGGACTTGTTCTCGAGCATGGTTGAGCACCATCGGTGAAAGTTTCAACCCAAAGTCAACATGTTGTTTAAAGAGAGGGTTGACTCAAACCATTAACTACTAGTGGGCTTTAGGTTGGATTAACATGACATAGTGCAATAAGTAATATCAAGACTTCCTTATTGTAAGGTCCCGACCCAACTTAATTGTAATATGTATTAATTAAACTTGATTTCTATTAATTAATGTATTTTAGCATTAATTTATTTTGATTTTAATTTTTATTGGGTCATGGATAGGTAGTTGGGTTAGAATTAACCAAACCTAGGTAGACAGGACTTTCTTGTAATTTAGAGTCTCATGGTTTGCATCATATTGACATCATATTAATTGCATCAAGTGTATCTCATCTTGTGGGTCACCTTTCATGTTTGGCCAAACTCAATTCGGATTCATTTCGGCCCAGTTTAAGTCCAATTGACTCAAATTGGAAAATCCAGAAAGTTAGTGAGCCTGTTTGCAATTTCCAGAAAACCCACCATTTTAAACAAAGGAACCCATCTTCCTCTTCATCCTTCTTCTCTACTGCTGGAGATGGTTCTTCTTCTCTTCTTATTCTTCTTAGCAGCTGGAAACCAAGCCTTAGACCTATGCATGCAAGGGCTATAACTCCCTCTTCTTCCTCTTTACTTCCTTGTTCATCATCTTCCTTGGAATCTCACAAATTGATCTCTTCCTCTTCTCTACAGCTCCTTAAGGTAAGAACTTCATCGCCATTCCATTTCCTTGGTTTTTATAGAGTCAATGAGACTCAATCTTGTTGCATGCAACCCATCTCATCACCATTTCATCTATTTTCATATAAGGTTTTATTTATGGTTAGAGATTGTGTTTTCTCCACCATTAAACCAAAGGAAGAGCTAGATTTGGGTAAAGCACTGGGTTAAGGCAAGTATAGTTGGATATAATCATTGCATGTATATTAAATTGGTTGATTCTTAATGAACTCTCGATGTATGCCAATCTACAGCTCTTTTCATTTTTGATTAAGATTATTAAGTGTTAATGATTAATGAGAATGCAATTATAAATTAATGATGGGACTAAATGAAGGTGAACCCAATTATGATATGGGTTAGTGTTAAGGAGTGATTAGAAGGTGTACTTGATGAATGGAAGTGGAAGGAGCCAAGGGGAAATGGAAAAAATCAATTTGAGACTGATTCTGTCCGGAGCAAAATGCTCTATGGCCGACTAGTCGGCCCTGGAGTCCGATTGGTCAAATTCTTTTTCTGGGAGGTGTCCGACCGGTTGGACACTTACCTTTTTAGTCTGGTAACTAAAATTCTGGGTAGAAACTTTTATTTAAAAATTAGTTCAAATAACTTATCAAGGACCTTCCATAATCTATTGTGGGGTATAAGGAAAGGCTTCGCCTTTGATCTTTGGTGGAGTCGAGGTATTCTAAAATTTATCATTATATTATATAAATTTTGTACAACCATAATAATATCTAAAATTATCATAATATGGGGTCTTACAAAGCTCTTGTAAGTATTAGTATGTATGGAACAATGGGTATTACTTTAGACTATTTTATGGGATAAAGAATGATTTATTCCTACCTTTTAAATTCTTAAGTATTCTTTTGGCCCAAAATCCTCTACGAAACTTACTCACAATGTTTCGTGAGCCAAGCTCTACATGAGTTGATTTATTTTATGAAAATAAGAGCTATTTTATGAAAATATTTTGTTGGGGGGGGGGGGGGGGGGGGGGGGGGGATATACACATGTTAAGAATATTCTAGGACTATTTATTAGAATTATTGGGGGGCAAATGTACCCCCAGTTTTAGTGAAACTTTACTTTATTTCTTTAAAAGGGGATTAATTGAGAACCATCTTAGCATTCTACCAAGACCCTAGAGGTATGTTTAAAATAAATCATATCCTAGGACATTAAGTATAATTAAAGACCATGTAGGGCCTTAGAAATGGTATCCCTACCTTAAACAAATTAGCCCAACGGTAATTAAATACTAAGAAGGAAGAATGTTGAGCTGTCACTCATTCCCTCTTGATTTTTTAGTCAGTTTCCAATGTCATGCCATGCATGTTAGCATAAGAAGAGGTGTTTTTTGTATACACAATGTAACACCGAGATTTTGGTAACACAACGACACCGGACATTTTATGAATATATCGTATTGAATAACCTTGGAAACTCGGATTATCTAGCATAGGATTGTCTAATAACTATCCTTAATAATTGCTCAATCTAATTGCATTCATATTGTTTAGTAACCTTGCCCTCAACATGATCTAATCATGTACCCATTCTTCTTAGTGAACCTTGAGGCGAAATCAGTGCCGGAGCTTCTATTGAGTATTGAAAATGTAACAGCTAGATCTCACTAAGTCCTCAAGTGGGGGGTGAATAGGACTATAAAAAAAATTTCTTTTCAGATATGAGGTTTTATTATTGTGCAATTTAAAGGCTTAATTAAAATTAAGAATTCACAAGTAAGATCAAGAAAGATGCTCAGAGTTGTGTGTGCTAACAGTATGTAGAAATGCTATTAGAACAAGGAAGATATAGCTCAAAAGAAATGATTAACACAAGTACATAAGGCTATAACACAAGTAAATAAGGCTATGAGGCATCCACCACACAATAAGAAATAAACACAGAAATTTATAGTGGTTCGGTCCCAGACCTACATCCACTCTCAAGAGTAATCTCTCTTGGTTCCACTGAATATGAGATACTTACATAACACACACCTCTTGTAATAATTTTTGATTCAGTAGTTTGTCTTCCACCAACTGGATTTTTGATCAGGTGGTTGATCATTGATTTAATCCACCAACTACAACAATTTTTGATGCGGTGGTTTGTCTTCCACCATATACAGCAGAGAAAATTGAAATAAAGTAGAACACCCAAACAAAGAACTCTATACCTTAGTTTTGAGTGTTGCTCTTGAAGCTTGAAAGACTACCTCCAAGCTTTGACATCTTGTGCTTGATCCTTGGTGATGAAGATTTTCAGATGAGTGCTCAGCCAAGGGAAGAGGTTTTATAAAGGTTTAGAAGGCTAAGATTTTCTCAGATTGAATGTAGGCCTTTCCTAAATGCACAACTACTCTTCTTAGGACAATAATGGCACTTTAAAAGTTGTAGAGAAGGTGGTTGTGGGAGCTTTTAGTATGGTTTTACTAATGGTGCAAAAGCTCAACTATGTTGGAGGTTTTCTCAGTTTGATGTCTATGTCAGGAGGAAAGGAGAGGTCCTCTTTAAATACAGAAAATCTCCAACAGTCGAATCTACGGCTAGGCAAAAGATGGCCTACGGCTTAGCCGTATACTCTGACAACATCCAACGGCTAGTTTGACCCATATTCAACATTCTTTTCTTCTTACAGCTTAGCCGTAAATCCTTATATGGCTCAGCCGTGAGCACCTTACGGCTTAACCGTAGGTCAGCCATAAGTTAACATCACCGATTACTGCTCTCTAGAAAGTGGCTCGTAAACTTTACGGCTTAGCCGTGAATCATACTGCGGCTTAGCCGTAGCCCTTTTTCTGTGTAGCCGGAGGGTCAGCTGTAGAACAATTGGTTCAAAATTTTCTCTCTGGAAAGTGAGCTGTAGAATCTTTGGCTTGGCCATGGTCCAAGCCGTAGTTCAAAAATAGGGTGTTTAGAAACCCTTTTTCCATTCTATTTCTAGGGACATTAAGGGTCAATGTTACCTTATCCCTTGGCACTTAGAGAAGGTCTTCTAGATGATGGATTTGATTGATCTTGATCTTCCTTGAACTTGCTTAATCTTCATTGATAAACCTTGAGCTTCCTTGATTTAGTTTGATCTTGATCTTCATAAATGTAACTTGATCTTTCTGGAGCTAGACTAGACTTGGGTCACGTAATTGACAACATACTCTTACAATGACGGGAACAATCTCCCCCTTTGTCAATTTCGTGACAAAAATATACATAATGAGGAGGATACAGCATTTTGACTCAATAATAAGATACAACAAGTGTTATAAGATTGAATACAACTTAACCAAACAAGTCTACATAAGTCCTGAAAGTTTAATTGATTGAGGCTCCCCTTTAGATGTTGCTTGACCTGCGAAAGTCTTTAAACACAATGTACTAGAAAGGTGGGAGGTTAGAAAGCTCCCCCTAAATGTATTAATATAATTCTCCCCCTTTTTGGCACAATATTGACATAGAGATAGTAAAATACAAGAAGCACCATAGCATAAAACATACAAAAGGGCATGAAGAAAAACAAATGAACACATAGAAAAGCAACTCCGAAGAAATCCCCCCATTATATGAGAAAACAGGTTCAATACAAAGCACAAGCAGGAGCCAACAATACATCACTAACAAAAAGAATGCATCGCCAACAAAACACATGACAGAAAAAAAAAACATCAATCGGAAGGAGGAGAGGGGGAAGGAATCGCCACATCGTCTCTCCGACAGCTTTTGGAGATTTTTGAGAGGTATTGAAATGATTTCTTCAATAGCTTCTCCATCTTTGTATACCGTTGTTCAATTGCTGCCAGCCGAGCTTCAAGTGAAGTAGAGGAAGAAGTCGGAGGAGAAATCGGAACAGGTGAGGCAGTAGAGGGAGCTGAAGGAGGAATCTCGTCCGATGAGTCTTCTTCATCCCAAGAATCATGATAGCGGGGACCAGCTGCTTGTTGCTTGGAGAAATGCATGTTTTGAATATTGACGATCCCAAAAGTAGGGTAAGACTCAGGAGCTTCATCAGATGGTAAATTTACGCTACAATGAGAAGCAAGGAGAGTCATGAGATACACAAACAAGCACGCATTGGTGCCTCCACCCGGATATTGCTAGAACCGTATAATGGAAGCACAAATAAGAGAGGGAAGGCACACTTTGACCCCCATGTGGACCCAAAAGAGGACATTAACCATGAAAAGGGTCAGGTCAAAGAAATTGCCCTTTTTAGTATAGATATTACACGTGAAGATGGCATGCAAAATCCGGTAGGGAGGGAGTAAGGAAGCTGCAGGGAGGAAGCTTTTGTCCATCCAAGGAATATTCTCTCCGCATAAAGCTAAAGTCGCAGTGTGTTTTTCATCTTCAGATAGAGAGTCCTTGATGACGGAATGAGGCACATTAGAGAGAGGAACACATAGAAGGGCAAAAAGGATGGCAGGGTGTAATGACATTGCTGCCATCAGTGAATTCAATCTCAAAAGATAGAGAATCTAGAGATGTTGCCTTGATAGATGCTGTAACGACCCAGTCCCAAAGTACATATGAATGAAAGAATATAAGTAATAATCCGTTTTAAACTAGCGAGGCGCCTTTTGAGGACAAAACCATGAGCACTTTCATAAAAACTGTAAAGTTAAGCGTGCTCGAGTCAGCAATTTCAGGATGGGTAACCTCTTAGGAAGTCCAAAGCGGACAATACCTCGATGGTGCGAAGCGGATTGTTACAGATGCATACATGGTCCAGACAATATATGGGAAGGCAGGACCGCCACATTTTAGAATATTTTCCCACCCAAACATGGAAAGGAGAGTATGAACCCTATATTTTTCAACTGCAAGGATATTAACACTTCGCTCCATAGTAATGGGACGAGACGAAAAGGACCTATTTCTAGTGGGTTCCTATGGAACCAGAACTCTGGGAGAGGGTGGTGAGTTCTGTCGAGGTTTGGAGGAACTCCCAGAGGATCTAGACCTCTTACTGGCGGGGTAGGCATTTTTGGTCCATGGAGGCATAGTGACAGAGCAGATAGACAAAAATGGGGATTACAACCACACAGAAAAAAAAAATGTAAGCCGAAAAACCATGAAAGAGAAGCACACAATCGACATAGAGGAAAACGTGCGCAGAACAAAAATAAAAAAAAAACTAAAACACACAAGAACAATCGAGGAAGAGGAGATCAATACTGTGGAGGCAAGAAGAGAGACAGTATACCTCGAGGAAGAGAGACCTAAAGGGAGGAAGGAAGAGAAAGAGAAGAGACGAAAAGAAGAAAAAAACTAGGGCAGAGCCGTTGTCCCACGCAGAATGAGGAAGAAGGAAAGAAATCGAAGGGAACAGCCTTAAATGCAAATCCGGCGCAGAGAATGAGGACGAAAATATCACTGTATGGTTTAGCCATAGAGTATTTTACGGCTCAGCCGTAAACCCTGACGGTTGAGCCGTAGGGTAAAATATGCGCAAATCAGGTCAATCGTAGAGAGATTATAGCTTAACCATAAAATAAATTACGGCTTAGCCGTAGGTCTTGGGCAAAGTGCAAATTAATCCAAACAGCAAACACCAATAGATTTCCTCAAATTTTCAAATTTTAACACATCTAGGGGTTTGGTCAAGATGTCTGCAAGTTGATGTTCAGTCTGAATATATTCAAGCACAATGGTTTCGTCTTCGACCAATTCCTTAATGAAATGATGTCGGATATCAATATGTTTTGTGCGAGAGTGTTGGACCGGATTTTTAGAAATATGTATGGCACTAGTATTATCACAATACAAGCTCATTGTTCCTTGCTTAATGCCATAGTCCATAAGCATCTGCTTCATCCACAAGAGTTGAGAACAGCAGCTTTCGGCAGCAATATATTTAGCCTTTGCAGTGGAAAGAGATATAGAATTTTGCTTTTTATTTTACTATGTCAAGCTACTAGACAATTTCCAACATAAAAACAGCCGCCACTTGTGGATTTTCTATCATCTAAGTTTCCTGCCCAATCAGCATCTGAGTATCCAGCAGTGGAAGATGATGAATCATGAGGATACCACAGACCATATTCAGTTTTATCTACAATATACTTGATGATTCTTTTTACAGCAGTCAAATGGGATTCTTTCGTATCTGATTGATATCGTACACAAGCTCCCACACTAAATGGTATGTCTGGCCTACTTGTAGTCAGGTATAACAGGCTACCAATCATACTTCTGTATAGGCTTGAGTCAACCCCTTTACCATTAGCATTCTTAGTAAGTTTGATGGTTGTATTCATGGGGGCTTTGACATGCTTCCTAGCCATTAGACCAAATCGTTTTACGAGTTCCTTTGCATACTTGGACTGGAAAATGAAGATACCATCACGTAATTGTTTGACTTGTAGACCTAAGAAGAAATTCAATTTGCCAATCATACTTATTTCGAATTCAGATTGCATTAGATTTGTGAACTGAGCAGTCAATTCATTACACGTGGAGCCAAATATGATATCATCTACATATATTTGCTCTATTAAAACTGACTCTCTTGTCTTTTGAATGAAAAGAGTTTTATCAACACTACCTCTTTGAAAATAATTATCTAACAAGAATTTTGCCAGTCTTTCATACCAAGCACGTGGTGCTTGCTTAAGACCATACAGAGCTTTCTTTAATCTAAACACATGATTAGGGAATTTTATGTCTATAAAACCTTTAGGTTATTCAACATATACTTCCTCATTCAAAATTCCATTTAGAAAGGCACTTTTAACATCCATTTGATACAATTTGAACTTTAAAAAGCACGCTATAGATAACAAAATCCTAATTGATTCCAAACGGGCAACTGGAGCAAAGGTCTCATCAAAGTCAATACCTTCAATTTGAAAGTATCTTTGTGCTACCAAGCTTACTTTGTTCCTAACAATGACGCCATTTTCATCAAATTTATTTTTGAGGATCCATTTAGTGCCTATCACATTTTTATCTTTTGGTCTTGGAACTAGGTACCAAACATCACTTCTTGTAAATTAGTTCAATTCTTCTTGCATTGCTTTTATCCAATCACTATCAAAAAAGGCTTAATCAACGCACGTAGGTTCTAAATTAGAAGTAAAGCACAGGTGACTCATAATATTCTCCAATTGTTTCCTAGTATTTACACCTGTTAAAGGATCACCAATAATCTGGTCTATAGGATGATCTTTTATATTCACCAAATTTTCAGTGGAAGTAGGAACATCAGTTTTTACTATGGATCTTGTGTTCAGTCACCAAAGGAACTTCCACTTCATCAACATCATCAAAAACTATGGATTCATCATCTATAATAACATTTATTGACTCTTGGATGACTCCAGTTCTCAAATTTAGAACATGATAGGCTCGACTCCATGTCGAATAGCCTAAAAATATACCTTCATCATTTTTCGAGTCAAATTTACTCAGCTGTTCTCTATTCTTCAGAATATAACATTTACTTCCAAAGACCTTAAAATATTTGACATTTGGTTTCTTCCTTTGCCGCAGTTCATAAGCTGTCTGATTTGTACTAGTCCTAAGATAGACTCGGTTGATGATGTAGCAACCGGTATTAACAGCTTCGGCCCACAAGTCTCTAGGAAGATTCTTATTATGAAGCATGATTGTGGCCATGTCTTGAAGAACTCGATTCTTTCTTTCAGCTACCCCATTTTGTTGTGGAGTCACTACAAAAAATCACATCTTTAGCTACGAAAAATTTCATCGCCAAAATGCTACAAAACGTCGGTAAAAACTTTTACTGATGAAAATGTTTTCGTCGCCAGAACGTCGGTAAAGAAACGTCAGCAAAACATTTTACTGATGAAATCCAAAAACGTCGGCCAAAATTATCTTTTACCAACAATAAAATATACATTTACCAACATTAAAAAATGTTGACAAAAATCATTAAATTAAATTTGACTTTTACCAATGAAAATTTAACGTCGGTAAATAATTTCTCGTATTTACTAAATTTTAAAATCTCATTTTAGCGACGTTTTGTAAACGTCGGTAAAAGCCATTTATTTAATTTATTTATTTTTTAAAAATTTAAATTACTTTTGCCGACATTAAAAAATGTCGGCAAAAATCATTTGACTTTTACCGACGAAAAGTTAACGTCGATAAATAATTTCTTGTATTTACTAAATCTTAAAATCTCATTTTACCAATGTTTTTAAAAGTCGGTAAAAGTCATTTATTTAATTAATTTATTTTTTAAAAAATTTAAATTACTTTTGCCGACGTTAAAAAACGTCGGCAATATATTTATTTTTTAAAAATTTAAATTACTTTTGCTAAAGTTTTAAAAACGTCGGCAATATATATTTTTTAAAAAATTTAATTTACTATTGCAAAAGAAAGAGATCAATAGACATAGGATCTCAACAAACTTACCATCATTAGTGTGTGATCTCACTATTTAAGGCCAACTTAGAATTTTGCTTTTCCACTTAACTTCATCTAATGCCATGTTCACAGGAACTCAACATGTCTTTCCTAGCTACTTCACCTAAGGACTTAATCAGTCTCCTCCTAGTTTCTTGAACTATTAACCTTTCCACACAATGTTTGGAGGCTAATTCAGGCCTTTATGCAAATATTACAAACCAATGAAACCATCATATATGATATCCAGCTCTCTATATGTCCGTCATCCTATAGAAGTGGCATTTCAATTGAAGTTGCACTCCACAATCTCCATTTTCTTGTCTCCACTAGTCCACTTAGCCCATCCTACACTGGTCCTTTCTTTATAGCCTATATCTTGAATATGAAGGGCAAATATTCACAATGTAGAACTCAAGTCTCACGGGATTCCTTCCATCAATTATATAAATCATTTCTGCAATTCTGGTGTTTACTCTTGTCACATGCATATTCTTTTGATGATATTCTTTTGCCGTTCACAGAGAGGACTTCATGTTAATCTAAAAGAAAGTGGTAGAAAGCCAAACAGAAGGTAACCCAGTGCACTAATGCCCCCAAAAAATAGCTACATGCAATTATGAATAAAAACTCATATTGCCACATCGATTATCTGCAGTACAGCTAATCAAATCTGTTTTCTGTCTCTGGATCAAAAAATAGGTAGCTATAGTGCGATAAAATTTATTTCCTATCAAAAATAAAATTTCAATTTTATTAACTAAACAAAAAAATGAGAGTGGTAAAGATGATTGCTTAGAAAAGTAAAAAGGCATAAAAATGCAAAAAATAATAATTAATTAATTAAATTAACCTGTGCTAGAAAATGTGTGAGCATTATCCTTGACAGTTGTTCTAGGACCTAGGTCCCCGTGGATTCAATCACTTGGATAGGTATTGCTTGAAATGCAAATGGGATATCAATGATGACCTGCATACAAATCACATGCCCCATGAGATGCTTAGATTAGAATTTGAACCCTTAAAAGAATTTAAAAAAAAAGGAGAGAAATAGCAGTCACCTCACTAGTTGTATCTATAGCAAGTTCTTGCACTGATGATTTACCCAGATTGACATTGCAAGATACTTTATTCACCATAGAAGCTGCATTTCCCATGCCAAATCAGTGTCAAAGGATTCCTGAAAAGAAATTACATGATTCCATTAAGAGCTACCACTTGAAGCTTTGTTTAAATGTTTCCACTTGAGAAAAAGAAAGTGTTTAATATCAACTTCAGCATAAACTCATAACAATGAGTACTTTGAAACAGCAATCACAAGCTTGCATCTTCATTTTTTAAGTTCCAACAACCAACTCCCTACATGCATGACAAGAACTTCGGTGAAGATTGATACAAGCTTATTAGTATCAAGTCACTTAAAGACTTTAACAAAGCAAGTTTACAGATGGATGTGGGAGTTCTAACATTATTCACAAATCACATGCACACCAGAAATAAGCGAATGGTAGCAAAGGCATGAGAATTCTCGAAATTCTTTTTGGTTCAAGATGTACATCAAGCATAGACAAAAAAAAATTTGTTGAGAAGCGATGCAGTCAAGATCCCCAGAATTGAACACTAAGTTCACCTAAAGATTTTCAAGAATGATCCTACATAAAATCTGAGAAACAATCACCAAAGGGGCATAAATAAAGAAGAAAAGGCCCAAGATACCATAATCCAAATTTCTGTACGACTGCTGCTGCTGGCATATCCGAACATTGGCATCAGCCTTAAAAAATCATAGAATGAATACTGATCCTATAAAGAAAGAGATACAAAGAAAGAGAAAGAGCAGAACGAGAGCGACTAAAATATAGAACAGAGAGAGAGACTGAGAGAGGAAGAGATCAGAGAGGGTGAGATTGGAAAGAGAGACAGAGAAAGAGAGAGAGAGCAGAGAGAGCGACTGAAAGATGGAGCACAGAGAGAGAGACTGAGAGAGGGAGAGATCAGAAAGGGTGAGATTGGAGAGAGAGACAAAGAAAGAGAGAGAGCACAGAGAGAGAGCGGCTGAAAGAGAGAGCAGAGAGAGAAAGAGACTGAGAGAGGGAGAGATTAGAGACGGTGAGATTGGAGAGAGACACAGAGAGAGAGAGCACAGAGAGAGCGATTGAAAGAGAGAAAGCGGAGAGAGAGACTAAAAGAGAGAGCAGAGAGAGGGAGAGATCAGAGACAGTGAGATCAGAGAGAGACAGTGAGAAAGAGCACACAGAGAGAGCGACTGAAAGAGAGAAAGCAGAGACAGACTGAGAGAGGGAGAGATCAGAGAGGGTGATATCGGAGAGAGAGAGACAAAGAGAGTTTTGAGCATAGAGAGAGCGATTGAAAGAGAAAGCAGAGAAAGAAACTGAGAGAGAGCATAGAGATCGGGGAGAGCGACCAAGAGAGAGAAAGAGCCGAGATCAGAGACAGCGAGCGAGAGAAAAAGAGCTAAGAGATCAAAGAGAGACAGTTGAAAGAAATCAAATGCTTTGAACCCAAAACCCAAGAAATCAAAAACCTGAGATGTTGAAGAAGAAGGGCGTTCCAGACAAAAATGCTCTGAATCAAATGCTCTGAACCCAAAGAGAGACGATTTGAAGGAAATCAAACAAGCTAAGATTTCCACATGAGTAGTGAGATGTTGAAGAAGAAGGGCGTTCTAGATTGGTTGAATAGCTCTCTCTGGTTTTCCAATCCCTCCCCTCAAGATGACCAGCACCTCCTCCGTCACCCTCCCACCAAACCCGAAACCCTAGCTCGGTGTGAGAGAGAGCAGAGAGATCGGCAAGAAATCAGAGAGTGTGAGAGCAAGAAATGAAATGGGGGCGGGGGAATGAAAAAGGGGAAAGATGGGAACTGAAACGGGGGCAGGGAATGAAAAAGGAGAAAGATGGGCGAGAGATTTTATAAAATTTTTACCAATGATACATTTTCATCGCAAAAAATCGATTTCGTCGGCAAATGTTTCTCAAAACCATTACACCTTTATTGAAGTACAATGAAGACATTTAGCGACGTTTTTTAAAAAAACGTCGGTAAAAGTCTAACTTTTAGCGACGTTTTTAAAAAACGTCACTAAAAGTCTAACGGGTAGTGGAGGTAAATGTCTAACTCTTAGCGACGTTTTAAAAAACGTCGCTAAAAGTGACTTTTAAAGACGTTTTTAAAAAACTGTCAGGAAAAGTCTAACCATTAGTGGAGGTAAATGTCTAACTTTTTGCGACATTTTAAAAAATGTCGGTAAAAGTGAATTTTATCGACGGCTTTCTAAAAACGTCGGTAAAAGTCAACTTTTACTGATGTTTTTAGAAAAAATGTTGGTAAAATTCACTTTTTCACCGACAAATTTATATGCGTCGGTAAATAATAGTTTTTAGCAACGAAATTATAAAATCGTCGCCAAAAAACGTTGCCAAAATTGCAACTTGTTGTAGTGAGTTTTAGGTGCTGAATATTCATGATGAATGCCATATTTCTCACAGAATTTGTCAAACTGATCATTTTCAAATTCTCCACCATGATCACTTCAAATTCGGGCTACTGAGGTGCCTTTTTCAATTTGAATTTGTTTCAATATCCTTTTAAATTCTCCAAAGGCTTCAGATTTTTCTCTCAAGAATGCAACCCAAGTGAATCTGGAGTAGTCATCTACCATAACAAGAAAGTACCTTTTCTTACCTCGACTCTCTCTTTTTGTTGGTCCAACTAGGTCCATATGAATAAGTTCTAGAGGTGGAGAAGTTTTCATAGCATTCACCCTTGTATGAGCACTTCTAATTTGATTTCCTTGAAGGCATTCTCCACAGATCATCTTTTTTTGGCTACTGATCTTGGGCAGTCCTTCAATATATTTGTTTAGCTGGGACAAGTCCCTGTAGTTTACATGCCCAAGTATTTGATGCCACAACTTAGCTTCATCATTATTGGTCAATAAGCAAGAAGTGGAGGCTGAAGTATTTGATTTTCCTACCACATAACAATTGTTGGTAGTTCTAAGACCTCTCAAGATTATCTTTTCATTCCTTGAGATCTCACAACTATGACTGCTAAAGTTCACAGTGTTGGAAGTACGTGGGTCTCGTGGATAGATTTTCTAAACTTTTGACCCATTTGACATAGGGATCAATTATCCATAAGACCAAAACCGAATCCAGGATGCATTACCCTCAACCTCGTGACCATATACAGTAAATATTCTACCAGCACTAAACATCCATAATAATCTATGATATGCAAGAAGTAGATCATACCTTTGGAGATCCGCAGTGCTCTAATGGATTTCTTCAACACCTCTTGGCCTCCACGCTATGACCCGAATTGGACTTCTTTTCTCAAGAAGAGTGGTGGAATCTTCAGGAGAAATCCCAACTCGAAACTCCAAGGAACTAGAAGAGAGAAGGAGAGAGAAACTCGTGCAACTCTTACACGAACAGTGTTTTGGGTGCGAGAGACTCTTCTGGACGTCCAAGAGATTTTATAAACTTACAAATCTCTTCCTTGCCTAATTGAAATAGAAGTCTTACTTCCAAAGCAACTTTCTCCTTTCTAATCCCTTCTTTTTAGAGTTCAAGTCGGATTAGTATTTTCCAATAACTTGGGCTAGCGTGGGGACCACTAGGGATTCCTTAGAAAGCTGGCTCCAACTGGAACACCGTGACCCCACATCTCATGTGCAATTCGGGCCCACAGTTAATTGCAAATAACACCACTATATAAATGCAATTGCACTCCAGTCTTAGGAATAAATTACAATGAAGACCCTAAACTTCCCAATTACCACAAGTAGGCCCCTCTATCAATATCCGTGGATCAATTGGAATAAATCCGTCTCTTCCAATCTAAGTTCCACATCTTATTATCCTTGAGCCCCAATTAATCACAGTAATCATCAGTATCATCCAATTAACTCTTAATTGAGATGGCTGCGCACTTACTAATGACAAATCTATTAATTGGCACAAGGGGATAATAGAGATAGATTCCATCTTGATCATTTAACGTTCCCACAGTTCTACTACCACATACCCAAGACACCGAGGTGTTAACCTACAGTCGGCCTCACTCATTGGTGACTCAAAGCAAATGAATAGATAGAAACTTGAGTTCATCAATGTCTCAGGATTGAGAGCCTATTGTTAGGGAATTATGAGAGCATACCTTATTATTGAGACGGAATTCCATAAGGTGCATCTCATGGTCCTTCAATACATCAAATGTATCAGCACCGTGATCCAGAATCTTATATTCTGATGATCGAGACAAATCACACTGTCTCATAGTGATCAAAGTGCTGCAACCTTATCAAATAAGATGCCCAGTCTCATTACTGGTTGTGAAGCTATTTAAGTATAAGATTTGTGACATATATCTCCCACGTGTGGATCTCATCCATGCACATATATCACATCTAATATACTAATGGGACCCGGTTCAACTCATGAACCATTATGTCAATGTATTGGTCATATGCATGAAATAGTCAAATAACATTCATCTCATGAAAGTAAAGCATGATTTATTAATAAATAAAGAAATTAATCAATTTATTACATCAACTGATGGATTGAGTCCACAAAATCTAACACACAGTATAGTCTTTATCACAGATTTGAGATATGCTAAGTAAATTATGTTTCAATCCATCAACACACAGAACATTTTCAAAAGGTAGTAGGTTTGGAACATTTAAAGTTCTCTTACCAATAATTTTGGTAGTACTGCTATCTCCAAAAGGAACTGTGCCTCCATCAAATTCAATCATCTTAGACAAACATGATTTATCACCAGTCATATGTTTTGAGCATCCACTATCCAGATACCCTCTTGATTGATCTGTAGCTTTAAAAGCTGTGTGAACTACTAGATTCTTGTTTTTAGGTATCCACTTAAGTGCTCTAGTAGTGGGGATCCCAACTGGCTTTTGATGTTTCACTTGAAATGTTTTATATTGGGGAAAAAGAATGTTTGCTCCAATTTTTGCTCCATCTCTTTTGTATATTTCAAATTGTTTTCTTAACTTTTAGACTTCTTTTAACAGATTATTCATCTTTTGGTTCAAGGGGAACTTATTTATTTGAGACTTCAGCATTTTGTTTTCAAGTTCCGATTTCTTTGACGTGTTTTTCTCATTTTTTAGACTAATGTTATGATGAATTTTTCTCGACTCGCACTCCATTTTGAAATGACCCCTCTTTCCACAATAATGACAAATGACATTTGATGAAACAGTATGAGTACTAGTAAACGCTCTATTCAAAATGTTTTTAACATTGGTATCTTCCTTTTCTAGAGCACTTTTGACAAAAACAGTTTCGGAACTTGGAGATTGATTAACATTTTTGTCATATCCAGGACCAGTCATATCCTTATAAGATTTCCCAAGTTTGAATAGTTTAATGTACTTCTCATCATTTTGGGTAAATCTGTACTCATACTTTTCTTTATATCGCTTTAAAACAACCACTTCATTGTGGAGAGCATTATTTTCATCTTTTGTTTTCCAAAGTATTTTTTCATTTTCTCTTAATTTGATTGCATTTTCTCTTTCTATTAATAACTGTGCTTTTACTCTTTCAAGTTCTTTGATTAATTCCTCCTTTTCAGCATTAATACTGTCAACCTTTTCTTTTAAATTCTTAATTTTGTTTTGTTGCTTACTTGCAGTTTCAACCAGTCTACAAGTTCCCTCATAAAGCAGTTCATAGGAATCCGTGGTTTTGTCATTATCCTCATCACCTAAATTTTCATATTTACTCTCTGACTCACTTCTGAGATTTCTTCATGCGATGTTTCAGATTTAATCATTTCCTCAGAGAAGTTGAATGTTATAGTGGTAGCCATCAGAACTATATATTTGTCTGATTCATTTTGATGTGATTTATCTGAGTTAGAATCTGATTCAGATGAATCATCTCAAGTGGCTACTAGAATTTTCTTTTGGGATTTTCCTTTTTGTGGACAATCGGTGGATATGTGTCCAAATTTCTTACACCTATAATACATGGGCCCCTTATGCTTACTTCTAGAGAGGGAACTTGACCGACCTTTGTGTTTGTCATTAATGTTTTCATTTTTATAATCTTTCACTCTCTTTTTCTTAAATTGCTTTAAAAATCTTTTAGCCAAAAGAGCCACATCTTCATCCTCATTATTACTAGTTATTCTTATGTCATCTTTAGAAGAAGAGGTGTTGTGAGAAGTGATTAGCGCAATTGATTTCTTTTTGTCATTGTTAAATTTTAGTTCAAAGGTCTGAAGGGATCCCACTAAATCTTCAATTTTCATTTACTCTGAATCATTGTGTTCTTTTATAGATGTTACCTTGGGATGGAATCTTTCCGGAAGTGATCTTAAGATTTTACTACAAATTTTACCTTCCGGATGAGTTTCCCCAGAGCCCACATTTCATTTACAATTTTCATGAGCTTCGTATGAAAGTCTGTAAACATTTCATTTTCTTCCATATGAATGTTTTCAAACTAACTTGTGAGCATCTAAAGTTTAGATCTTTTGACAACAGAGGTACCCCCATAAGTAATTTCAAGAATTCTCTATGCCTCTTTTGCATTAGTGGTTGTCATGATCTTTTTAAACTCTTCTTAATTCATGGCACACACTATAGCATTGTAAGCTCTAGCATTGTTTTGTCTAAGAAGTAGTTGAGCAGTAGACCATCTTGTTGGATCCAATGGTTTAGTGGTTGTGACACCATTTATAGTCACTTCTTCAGTGGGTTCCGTCCAGCCTTTCTCTACAGCCCCCCCAAACAACCCAGTCCATGGATTTCAAAAATGCTGTCATACGGGCTTTCCAGAAAGCGTAATTTGTTCCATCAAAGAAAGGAGGTCGGGTAATTGAGCTTCCTTCAGGATTCATGGTGAATCTAGCAAAAGGATCTACTTCAGGCTATTACACCCTTAAGAAGTAACCTGGTTCTGATATCAATTGAAAATGCAACAGCTAGATCTCACTAAGTCCTAGAGGGGGGGCGAATAGGACTAAAAAAAAATTTCTTTCCAGATATGAGGTTTTATTATTGTTCAATTTAAAGGCTTAATTAAAATTAAGAATTCAAAAGTAAGATCAAGAAAGATGCTCAGAGTTGTGTGTGCTGACACTGTGTAGAAATGCTACTAGAACAAGGAAGATATAACTCAAAATAAATGATCAACACAAATAAATAAGGCTATAAGGCATCCACCACACACAATAAGAAATAAACACAAAAATTTATAGTGGTTCGGTCCCAGACCTACATCCACTCTCAAGAGCAATCTCTATTAGTTCCACTGAATATGAGGTATTTACATAATACACACCTCTTGCAACAATTTTTGATCTGGTAGTTTATCTTCCACCAATTGGATTTTTGATCAGGTGGTTGATCCTTGATCGAATCCACCAACTACAACAATTTTTGATGCAGTGGTTTGTCTTCCACCATATGCAGCAGAGAAAATTGAAATAAAGTAGAACACCCAACTAAGGAACTATATACCTTAGTTTTGAGTTTTGCTCTTGAAGCTTGAAAGACTACCTCCAAGGTTTGACCTCTTGTGTTTGATCCTTGGCGATGAAGATCTTCAAATGAGTGCTCAGCCAAGGGAAGAGGTTTTATAAAGGTTTAGAAGGCTAAGATTTTCTCAAATTAAATGTAGGCCTTTCTTAAATGCACAACTGCTCTTCTTAGGACAATAATGGCACTTTAAGAGTTGTAGAGAAGGTGGTTGTGGGAGCTTTTAGTATGGTTTTACTAATGGTGCAAAAGCTCAGCTATGTTGGAGGTTTTCTCAGTTTGATGTCTATGTCAGGAGGAAAGGAGAGGTCCTCTTTAAATACAGAAAAGCTCCAACAGTCAGATCTACGGCTAAGCAAAAGATGGCCTACGGCTTAGCCGTATGCTCTGAATACATCCAACAGCTAGTTTGACCTATATTTAACATTTTTTTCTTCTTACAACTTAGCCGTAAATCCTTATATGGCTTAGCCGTGAGCACCTTACGGCTTAGCTGTAGGTCAGCCGTAAGCTAACATCTCCCAGTACTGCTTTCTGGAAAGTGGCCCGTAAATTTTACGGCTTAGTCGTAGCCCTTTTTCTGTGCAGCCATAGGGTTAGCCGTAGAACAAATGGTTCAAAATCTTCTCTCTGGAGAGTGAGCCGTAGAATCTTCGGTTTAGTCATGGTCCAAGCCGTAGTTCAAAAATAGGGTGTTTAGAAACCCTTTTTCCATTCTATTTCTAGGGACATTAAGGGTCAATGTTACCTTATCCCTTAGCACTCAGAGAAGGTCTTCTAGATGATGGACTTGATTGATTTTGATCTTCCTTGAACTTGCTTGATCTTCATTGATAAACCTTGAGCTTCCTTGATCTAACTTGATCTTGATCCTCATAGATGAAACTTGGTCTTTCTGGAGTTAGACTAAACTTGGGTCACGTAATTGACAACATACTCTTACAATGACGCTAACAGGTATGGCCTGTGAGCCAAAATGGGTGTAGCTAAGATTGAGAGGGTTCGAACTCCATTAGCTCATTTAAGTATCCATTGTTTGATTATTAATTGTTTGTTTAATTCCAATTTTTATAATTGAATATATTCTCAAGACCTAAAATCCCTTATGTATGATATGACGATAAGTATGAATGATTATGTACGAATATGTGATGATCGTTATGATCAATGACAAGTATATATGATATGAATTCGGACGATTTTGATTTGTTGAGTCAGCACCGCTTAGTTGTACCCTTCTTAGGTTCGACAAGACCAATTTGAGTATTCTTTATGTTCCTCCTGCAATAGTTTATGGAGGAGTTGGTTAGCACTTCTTGGGAAGCTAGACTGATCCCCTAGCGTAATTCTTATATGTACGTTACACGTTCTCTTTGGGGAGAATATAGTCTTGTGGATGCCAACTAGTATGTCTCAATATCCTGTTTATAATTCATTACTCATGCTTATTCATGCACAGCATGCCTAGCTTACGATGATTGCTTTCTCTTAATTAATATATTTCTAATTCATTTAATACAACATGATAGTTTTATATGCACCTATATTTGCTTAATCGTCGTGTTAACAGCGTTACCCTTGGTGTTAGAAATAGGTTTAAGTATTGATTCCACCTCAAACGTACTCGTAAAGGAGTTTCCAGAGACTTCCCAGGGTATAGTTTAGTAGTGTGGACTTGACAACATTTTCCAGTTGTCTATCTCACAGAGCGTCATGGGTTTAATTTGGGACCTGTTAGAATATGCCATTGGTATGGCTATGTTTATGCATCATGCCATTATGTCAATTGTCATTATGTTATATGATTTGATGGACATATATGTCTCTTATTTGGATTGTATTTAAATCCTATGTATTCGGTCACACCATGCATTCTTACTTTGGATAATTCATGTAGACATTTGTAGTTTAATCATGTAGAATTTTGCATGGGATTATGTTTTATATAAAAGACTCTTTTAGGTTTTATATCTTTGGTTTACAATTTCAATTTAATAGACTCAGTTATACTTAATACCATATCTCAAAAGCTAAATTGTACACGATGTTGTTAAGTACAGGAAAGAAAAATACATAGGCATCCATAAATGTTTTATATGAACACGTGTTACATGTCAGTCCTCACACGTGAGATCTGTGTCTTTTCCCTTATGGTGGCTCATACATGTCTTAGTACCGCACGAGTTGCCACGGGATTATGTATGCCGCTCCTCGGGAGTCGCCTTAATCGCAGAATCTCGGGCTCGGGGCGTGACACTCATTAATCTTTCTCATACTCAATAATCCCATGAATCGACACTAGCCCAAATTTGACATACATCCGATTGGTACTCACCGATTAAATTTAAATCCTAAAACAATAATTCCTTTTAAACACATTAAACTTAGTTAGGGTCATGGATATAAGAAATAGGATGATCTGTTTGGGGTTGATATTTCATAGACCATCACGTCTTGTTGGGTTTATATCTTGTATTTCTGATTCACCGGATTGGCCCATAGGATTAGTCTTGGACCGGGCTTTTGGTCTGGGGTGTTTTAGTCTTCATACAGGCCTTTCTTAGGGGCTAAGAAAGAGAGTTATATATATATATGATATAACCTGTAACCTTAGACTATAAGCAAAAGAGTGCAATAAAATAGTAGAGTTCTCTTCTGGCTGTGGACGTAGGCATCTCACCGAACCACATAAATCTCTCATATACGTACTCTTGTGTGCTTGTCTTTTCTTGTGTGTGGCTTTGATTGTCAATCGCAGGTTATGCACTTCCACTAGTGTATAACAAGTGGTATCAGAGCTTGGGTTGTGGTGTTGGGATCAACAGAGTTGATCTTCTTGGAGGATCCCAGTTTTTCTGCAAAATTCGTTGTGGAAGAAGACAGAGATCGGTTGTGATCTCGAGGTGTGCCAAGCATCACAGTCACGTCGGTGACTAGATCGTGCGTTTTCTATTTACAGAAGACAAGATTAGAATAATTGAAGAAGAGAGGAAAGTACAAGATTTCGGTTCCTCTGTTGCAGATTCAGAAAGAAGAGATTTGAAAAAAAAAACTGCTGCTCAAAAACATGAGTTTTCACTAGATTTCTCTTTGCCGTCGAGAGAGGAGACACTGCCGCCTGCCACTACTAGTGTCGCCATCACCAGAAGCACTACCCCTCGCCAGTCACTGCTATTCCTAGCCAGAGTCACTGCTGTACCAGTGCTGTTGACGAGGAAGAGGCAGGGTGATTTTGGTCTCTATTGCAGAAAAGGGAAGAGAGTGGAAGAAGATGACTGGGTTTTCTTAAACCCAGGTTAGTTCCAGGTTAGGTTGGGTCAGTCGACCTGACCCATGGTGGAGAAGCCCAGGCAACTATGCAGTTTTCGATTTGGGTTGGGTCGACCTGAACTAGTTTGAGAAAACCTAGCCTGCAGCAGTCCAGCTTTGACGTCAGCCCATGTCAATGGATCGTACAGTCAAAGATAGATTTGACCAAATCGATAACAGAATTTTATTTCTACGATAACTTGATCATCTTGTGTCCAATTGGAGCTCCGTTTATGCCCATAGACTCATTTTGAGCAAATCTACGTAGTGGAAAGTCAACGAGGATGTTTGACCGATCAAAGCGTAAAAACTTGTTTCTACGATATCGAAGCCATTTGGACTCGAATTTCAGATCCGGTTCTTCTAGAGTTTTTGTGGTGACGAGATCTACAGTGTGGTGCAAAAATCTTACAAGAATGGAAGCAAAATTTGAAGTTGAAAAATTCAATGGTATAAATGATTTCAGCTGGTGGCGTGTGAAGATGAATGCTTGGTTAGTTCAAAAAGGGTTGCAGAAAGCATTGAAGGGAAAGAATGCCCTTCTTGCGATGATGTTAAAAGATGAAAAGGAGGATACGCTGGAGAAGGCATATGGAGCGATTTTGTTATGCTTGAGCGATGGAGTGTGGCAAAAGGTTGCTCAAGAGAAAACTGCTGCTAGGCTGTGGTTGAAATTAGAGAATCTATACATGACTAAGTCTTTGACAAAGCATTTATATCTGAAGAAACGATTGTTCTTTCTCCAAATGCAGGAAGGTATGTCCCTTGATACCCATCTTGATGCATTTGATAAAACTATTATGGATTTGGGAAATATTGATGTTTCAATTGATGTTGAAGACTAAGTTATTATGCTGTTATGTTCTTTACCACCCTCATATGAGCATTTTGTTGATACCATGATGTATAGTAGAGATTTTTGAAATTACTGTAGACGGATTGACGAAAATGGGGTTCCATATTGGATGTCGAGTTGAATTGGAATTTTTGAAATTATTGTACATCACCTTATGTTCTGAATTATTTCCACAGAATCATAAAGATGGATTGTAGCCATTGGTGGAAACTTTTGATTGTAGCAATTCTTATCGATGTCATTATTCTATTACCCTATGTTCTTACTCTAAATCACAACTCTGATTATCTATGATAATCAATTTTGTGATGTGGTGGAATTGATCACTTTTGATATTTTAGATTATAAAAGTTTCTGCCTAATCTGAGAGAAATCATTGGATGGATTTTATTGATTATTATGTAATTGTTAAATTTAGAATTTTTTTAATTGCTATGATTACATGGTGACATATATGATGTGATTTTATAATGGGAAATATTCGGATGGGAACTGTTCTCACCAAAATGGTGAGAAGTCCAATCCTCACCATCCATTCTTGTAAATGATCGAACGGCTAGCTCGTATAATATAAATCCCCCCAAAACTGGAAACCCCGCCCAAACTTTTCATTTCCCTCTCCTTCTCGACAAGAAACACCCCAAAGCACAGACAAAGAGCTTTCCTCGAGAGGAAGAAATAGTTCGGTGATCTCCCTCCCTCTGCAATAAAAGAGATCACCCATGCCCCTTTGTGAGGTCTCCATCATCGCAGTCCTTTTGCAGTGCCAAGACGAAGTGGAAAAAAGCCCCCAAAACCAATCAAATCTGCTCAGTGCCCTCCCTCTGCAACTGGATAAATCGTCCCAAGCCCCTGTGGACGGAGACATTCCAAGCCGGAATCTCTTTCCTCTATCTTTCTTCTACGTGGCCACTATCTCCCTTCTCCCTCTCTTTCCCACCACAGCTGAAGATCCGGCCCTAAGCCCCTTCGGACGGAGACATCCCAGTCGCTGCCCCTTGTGACAGATCCCACCCATCTCTCACGATCAAAAAGTGATTGTCCAGAATTCACCCTAGCCCCCTTGCATATCTGCTCCACGAACTTCCTCATCTTGACCCTCTTTTTCCTATTTCCCGAAGGTACCTGCTCTCATCTATATTCTCTACTCATATTTTAAATACTCAAGTTTTCGCACAGTGGTTCTTTTTTTTTTTTAATCTAACAATTATTTGCCAAAAAGAAAAAAAAAGAGCTGTGGGTGTTGAAATTACAGTTATGTAGAACCCTGTTTCTCATGGTTATTTGTTTCTTTGAATGTGTTCATCAACTCCAAGTGCAGAGCTGCGATGTAGTAATATCCCGATAAATTTGAGGTTGAATCTATAGGAAGCTCTATTTAAAGAGTTTTCAACTTGTTACTTGTCTAAATAAAATTATAAAACTATCTTAATTAAAATCTAACAAATACATACATTCCTCAAAAAAAAAAAAAATTACAATCACAATTCAAATAAAGAAAGTAAATCCTAAATCTAAAAGTTCCTAAAAATAAAATAAAATTTTCTGTAAAACAAAACATGCGTTAGAACTTCCAATAAAACTAAACTAAAATTAAAAACCTACTAACAATAAAAACAAATCAATGATAACAAAAGATTTCTAAATCCTATCCAAATTAGAAAGAAGTTAATTTTAAAAAAAAACTCTAAATAGAAACAACAACATACAATACCACTATACACTACAAATATAGCAACTTTCTAAATAAAAAAAAAATAATCTATCTATCTTGCATGAGAATCTTTCTAAATTTAAAAATTTGAAAATAAACTTTCTTAAACTAATCTATGAATGAATGCAAAATAAAAAAAATAAAAAAATAAACAACTACGTCAATGAATGGGTCAGTGGGGCGTGTGACTATATGACGTGTAAGAATGATGTGTTACCAATTATGGGTTAGAAATCAGATTTCTACTGCTGATTTAATTCAATTTCAGAGGTGCCACTTGTCAGCACAAAAATTTCTATGTATAACAGGCCACAACGCTTTATCAATCAACCAACAATAATACGTCATTGTTTGGCAACTGTGTTCAGCAATTTTCACCATAATTTCTGAACTAATTTTAATTGTATTCCAAATCTAATTTCAGAATTTAAAAATAGCCGTAATCATTAAGCATTCAGCTAATATAAATATTGGGTAAATCTGGTTTGTGAAGGATGTCTAACATGGGACTAATTGAGACCATCTTCTGCACAATTTCTGGTTTGTTTTAATTAAAAGTTCGTTTCTGAATTTCAAATTCTCGAAGTGCTTTGGATGTCCAGCTTAGTATATATAAGGAAGTATGACGTTTCATATTGAAACTCTTCCAAAAACAATTTCAGCAGCAATCTTATTTATGGATTGATTTCAAGTCAGAATGATGAAACTAACACAGCTGAAAATCTAATGTGTATCACTTTGCATGACCATCACCCCTAAACATGCTTTTTTAAAAATTGAAATATGCATGATTCTAATGCAATTTATAGTAGTAAATACTATCAAGCAAAACTGTGCAAGACCCTAGTGTACAGAAAATTGAAATAAAGTGCAAGAATTTAAATAAAGGTGTAAAAATTTAAAATTACAAAAATTTAAGATTAAAAGTGCAATAAAAGAAAATAAAAATTGCAAGAAGTCAAAGGCGGTAATTGCAAGAAGTCAAATGTGGTAAACAACTAAAGTCAAAGGCGGTATATTCACTCAAAATTCTCTTTTAATCTAGGCCTAACAATTTCTTAAAATATAGTCTTTTATTTGAGTCGTCAATCCAAACAAGAAAAACACCAATCATCGTCAATCCAAACAAGAAAAACACCAATCAAGCAATTATGCAACCATAAGAATAAGAAGAATATTAAGATGAATATTATTGAATTAGTATGAGAATCCTTTATACAATATGAAAAAAATTAAAACAAAAGATTACACATACTAGGATGAAAAAGAATTCCTCCTTCTAGTTGATCTTCAAGGTTTGTGATGTGGCTTTAGGGCTAAGCTTCCTTGATAACTTGAGATCTAAAGAACAAGAGAGGGAGACGTGGAGTATAGAAATTTTAGAGGTAAGAGGTGGGTAATTCTTCTATAAAGAATATGAGAGAGGGGTGCTCTATTTATACTTTTTTTAGCCCCAAAGTTTCCCTCTTTACTTGATTTGATAAAATCTTGAAAAGTAATAAAAAAATGGAAGAGAATGGGCTCCTCAAAAGGCTTGGGAGTGAGATATCTTATTGGATTTTTTTTTTTTTGCTTTTTTTTTTTTCTTTCTTTGCTTGGAATCCTTCTTGTATGCTTTTTTCCTTTTTTGTCTTTTGCCACCTTGTATTAAAATCTTTGAGAGATGAAGTAGGGATAAGGGTTTTCTCTTGGAATCAAACTTGGCCCACATGATGTGTAGAATCTCCTCCTTTTTCTCTTGCTTTGTCATTTTTCCTTCTTTGGAAAGTACTCCTTGTTGGCTCCAAACTCAAAAAAATCTTTGAAATAATCTGCCCACCACCGAACACAACCCCACCCCCCCCCCCCTTCAGGTGTGGAATCCTTCATGGAATTTTTTTTATTTTTATTATTTTCTTTTCAATTCTATTCCTCCAAGAAGAACTCTTATGTGGCTTTCCTTTTCCATCTTTGATGAAATATTTTTCAAGTTCTTTTCAAAATCTCTTAAAAATATGCAACAAGTAAATAGACCCCATCTTAAATGTCTCACATGTGTACCTTACACATGTGCATTTGTGTGTAGGACTATAAGGCCAACTTTTGCATTTTTCTTTTTTCCTTTAATTCTTCTCTCCTTTCTTTTGAAAATCATTTATTTGCCTCAATTCTTTGAACATGGGACCTATATCATCAATTTCCTGCAAAACAAATGTAAATTTATGTGAAAAGAAAATTTTACCCTTAAGATCACAAATGCATGAATGTGGGCCGATCTCTTATGAAATGATAATGAAAATGCACACCACGAGAATGAACTAATAATGATGAAAGTTCAATTTATTTCATGAGAATATACATTTTCACAAAACTTTCAAAAAATAGATTTTCCAAAAATGACAGGTTTTATGAGTTTAAGCAAAAAGTGTGATTTTGAAGCAAATTATGCAAAAATGCACTATAATGAATTTAAATGCTTGAAACCATGATATCATACTAAATGAGGCTTTTTTGACTCAATAAGTTCTTTAAATGATCCAAAATGTATTTTGAAAATATGTATTTTTAAAGACTCATTAGAATGTAACAATCCTTTGCAGCCTAAAAAAAAAAAAATAGTGAAGACCCCTGATCAGGACGCTCTCCAGCCCTAAGCCCTTCCTTTTGGGTTTAAAAATGAAAAAAAATCTCAAAACCAGTAATGGTGAAGACTCATCTGACAATATACAATTGGATTTGCAACTATGGCATCCAGGTGATCCACAACTATGGCATTTGGGAGATTCCATTTGGGAGATTCACAGGATGGGACGACATCACATTGCATGGCCCCCTCTGAGGTTTCAAGTCCGTCGCAATTTACAGGGTCCATCCCCAACTCCTCCTTCCAAGTTAGTTCCTCTCAAATTTAATATTGATGATTTATATGCATTTGTTAGATAACTGTTTTACTTGATGAAGTTGAATTTATTTTATGTTTTTTTTTCTTGTCTCTTATAACTTTTTTAATTTTTGTTTTGCATGTATATTCATGGTGTTCTGCTATCATCGTGATTATATTATTGGGGTGGTATTGTTCCATCTTTACCAATTAAGACATTTGTTTCAAAAGTTGATGAGAAGAAATTACCAAAAGTAGGTCAAGTTTTTGAAAATATAGAAGATGCATAAATGTGTATATCAGTTACGCGTAATTGCTGGGTTCCAGTAATAGAAGAAGTTCAGAGACAATGGTTGATAACGAAGTTGTCAGGAAAAAAACTTGTGTGTTCGAATGAAGGTTGTAGTAAAGAAAAGTTTGGTGATGAAAGTGTAAGGCAAAGACGGACCTCGGATACAAGAGAAAATTGTGGGGCACATCTTCAAATTGAAAAAAAAAAGGGTTTGTGGATCGTTTTTAAACATGTTATGGAACTTTCTTGCCTGCTAAGTACCACTAGAAAAACATACTTGCTACGGTCACACCGTAACATTAATGCGCCAAAAAAAAAAAGATTGATTCATAATTATGGGGTTGCTAATATAAGACCAAATAAACAAATGGGACTACTATTGTTGGAGGCATGCGGGAGAGATAAAGTTGGTTTTATTGAAACAGACTTCTGAAATCATATTAGAGACAAAAGGAAAGAAATAAGGATACTGATGGTGACATGTTTTACGATTACTTTAGACAAAGGTAGGAGAATGATTCAAGAAACTTTTTTGCTATTGAGAAAGTGATGATGATCACATAAACATGTTTTCTGGGCTGATTATTATTTTCAAAAGTCATTTGAGGAATTTGGTAATGTTGTCTCCTTTGATACAACATACAATACTAATAGATATGGACTCATTTTTTGTGCATTTACTAGGATTTATACCCACAATCAGTCCATACTATTTGGATGTTACCTAATTTCAAAAGAAATTTTGGACACTTTTGTTTGGGTTTTCCAAAAGTTGCTTGAAGCAATGTCCAGAGACCCACCCATGACATTCTTGATAGACCAAGATCCTACAATGACAAAAGCAATTAGGTTTGTTATGCCCACCACCACGCATCATTTCTGTTTGTAGCACATCATGGAAAACCTACAAAAGAATTTTGGTGGGATTGCAATACATAAAGAGGGCTTGGTTGGGTCTGTTAAAAGAATCTGTTTCAACTCTATCACACTTTATGATTTTGAATTGCAATGGAATCACATGTTGATAGATTATGATGTTGCAAACAATGATTGATTAAATATGATGTATGGTTTCTGTGATATGTAGGTAGCAGTTTATATGAGGCACTTATTTTTTGGAGGGATGTCCACAATTGGAAGAAGTGAAAGTATTAATGCTTTCAGAAAGCAATATGTGACACAAAAAAATGGTTTATGTGATTTTATGTTTCGGTTTGGGCAAGGCATTGGAGCTCAGAAATATTGGATTTTAAAGGCAAATCATGACCCTTTTAATGGAAGGCCAAAATTGATGATAGATTTGCCAATGGAGCGCAATATGGCAGAAATTTATACGAAGAAGATGTTCTACAAGTTCGAAGAACAATTCATGTATATAACATCCGGTGTTACTAAGATTGTAGAAGATGACATGGAACAACGAACCTATATTGTTTCATCTTTCAAACATGAAATGGAAATCCAACGAATTGTCATCTTCAAAAAGGAAGACAAAGTAGCAAATTGTTCTTGTCAATATTTTGAGTTTCAGGGGATTCCATGTGGATACATTACTTGCGATTTGAAACAAAAAAAAATGATTTACCTCATTATTTTATTTTGAGAAGATGGACAAGGAAAGCACAAGTAGATGATGATGATGATGAAATACGTATGTCTTTAGATTTTGATGGTTCGTTACTTGCGAGACATAGGGATTTACAATATGATGCTGTTATTGTTGTTGATGAAGGGTTGTGCAATGAAGCATACCATTATGCAAAAACATTTTTATATAACATCAAAAAAGGCATTCGTGAGATAAATGAAAAGGTCGTAACTATGGAGGGCGAGCATAGGAGAGATTCGAATAAGATTTGTTCAAGAGAGAGATATCTTGTGCCGAATCATACTATTACAAAGGGTCCTCCAAAGAAATTGAAATCCTCTAAAGAAAAGGCAAGAAAAAAGGAACGATTTTGTCGTGGATGTGGAAAGCGTGGTGTTGCACTTGATAGGAGAAATTGTCCTGCACTTTTCAAGAGGTAATAATATATTTAGAAAAGTAATTTGATTTTTAACAATTCCTTTTTTTTTTGCTACTAATGATTGCATTTACTATTTACAGTAATTTAGAAAACAATTCCAAGGCAAATTTGGATGGTGAGGCATCAGATAGATCGACTTCTGATGTTGAGATTTTGACAGAAAATTAAGAGGCAAATTTTTTTTAATACTAATGTTTTTTTTTATTTCTTTATGTATATGTTTCTAACATTTTTGTATTCATTATGTTTTTAGATTGCTGGATGTAACAAATCAGAATGCTACTACTTTATCAAGGTATTGCATCCAATGAGGAAGTTGTTCGTCGCAACAAGTTGTTGAGTGCTAGTCCCCAGATGTGTATTGGAAACGATGAATGGAACAAACTATTGTATGTTTTAACTAATGGAATGTCTTATGGCTTTAATGAAATGTAGGGCTTTTATGAACAATTGGGAGATTGTCTGGACATGTTCTACTATATTTTGATATTGGTGAGGATGATTCTATTAAAGGAGGGTGTGGTGCTTTTGTGTTCTATATTGATTTTTTTCGTTTGTTTGTTTTTTTTTTTCCGTGAATGTTTCTAGGAAAGATTGTTTAGTTCTTCAAATCACAAACTACCCTTCCAGCATTAGCCTTCTCTAATCTCATCCCTGTATTCTCATCTTGACATCCACACAGAAGTCCCAAATTTGATTTTTCCAATCAACATGGTGGGTCCCACAATGAATATGGAGCCTAACGTAATGTGTATCCTGCAAATTCTACAATGAAAAATGGGTGGTTCAGGGCTTGTGTTGTATCTGGATAAGGAAAAAAAAATGGGTGTGCTATCAGTTTGGTGCTGTGACAGTTTGGAGCCTAACGTAATGTGTACCATGCATATCAGGTGTCCATCTCAGTTTGATGCTATGACAAACTGCACATTATTTCAGTTCCAGCATTGTATATTTTCCCTAATGATATGTTAAAAGCTGCTTAATAGTTGGTAGTTTTGGGTGTTGTAATTCATTTCAGAATCTGTAGTTTGTTTGGGTCAGACGCATTAGGAGTTTGATATCTGGTACCTTGCCCACCATAGTTAGAGGGATACTCACAATTAAGAGGTTGTCTAGACATGTTTGTTGCTAAGTGCATAGTGATTTCAATTTTTCACCATCAATTCATCATTATGACAGAAATTTTCACCATCCATTCATCATTCTAAACAACTATATAGATTTCCTCAAAGCCGCATAGTATTTTCAACATAAATTTCACAAACACCCACCAACCGTTCATCAAAACCATCCATCCATTCACGTCAAGATCAAAACATACAATGCGCATTCTAACATACAACTTAGAAGTTCTTAAAGACATATTTTAGGACATTGTTTTCACCGTGCAAATTCCAGTTAGAATAAAACACAAAACAGTACTTTATGGATAATTTTATTTGATTTATTCCTTTCTTCAGTCACATGTTTCATCTGTTAAACCACTGCCCATGGAATTTCATTCTGTCGCTCTATTGTCTTCTTCATATCTTCAATTACTATTGCTAAATTTTTTTCATCATAGCTTTCATCTTTCCATACGAATCCACTACAATAATTTTCAACCTACATAAGGCAACAAGGATTTGATTAGTAACAATTTCTATTCAGCACATTATAACATTGTTTCTAAAATTAAGAATCTCAATCACTGACTTTCTAATTAGGACATCTCCAAAACTTTCTATTTGGATTAGTCCTTGTATAAGAGGTCAGACAAACCATCTCTCCATGTCTGCATTTGGGCTTCGATTCATTGGAATAAGAATTGGATGATGACATTGTCTTGATAGATTCAGACCATCAAATTTTTGTGTCACGCCATTAATGAAGTATGTTTCTTCACTACTTGACTTGTTGGTACAGACCTGATAAATCACAAACAAATAAAAGTATTTCTTTGAGTGAGATCTAACACCAAACAGTTTAGAAGTAAAATCTTTGTTCTACATAACTGTAATTTCATTACCCAGAGCACTATAACAAATTTTTTTTTTTTTTTTGTATTGTTGCAAAGGATTGCTAGATTCAAAGACAAAAATCTTCCTCTGAGTAGAGAAAATATGAGTAAAGAAAGAGATGAGAGCAAGTACCTTCCTCTGACAATGTTCCTTATTACCGGCAGACTGAACAGTGACATTGGGTGGCTTTTCTAGCAGGCGGACATTGATCCAGCATAGGATAAAACCTAGGTCTCCTTTTTCCCAACTCCGGTTCTGTGACAACCTGGGATAAAACCACCGCCCCCTTCCTTTGACGGCCGGGTTCAGGACGAAAATGCTGGAACAAGGATGCCCCTACCCTGGATTCGCTTTATCCTCATGAGATCCGTCACGTGGGGCTTTAGATGATCTCAGGCTGGAATGTCTCTATTGCAGAAAAAAGGACAGTGTAGATTCCGACGACGGCCAGGATCTTCTTCTCCAAGAGGGACGACGACCACGTTTCACTGCCCCTATCCCAGATTCGCTTTCCCCTTGCGAGATCCATCATGGAGGGCTTGGCAAAATTTTTGGGCTCGCATATCTCTGCTTTTGTCATGCCTCGATTTCAAGATTTGGGAATTAGAATGGGCCGACAGGGTATGCATACGTAATTCCATAATAATACATGCCATGTGAAGACATGCACGAATTACTACAAGGAAAATTTTATAGGAATGTGTTAGGAAGATCCACGAACATGTAAATTAAATTTCAACCATAAAATGGAAACCTATGAATTACACTTGTAATAATCATAAGCAGTCATAAAAGGAAACATCATTAATTCATAATTTAAAAGTAATGTCTATTACTTATTGATTACCACTACGCATAACCGCATTCACTTAAACAAGTCAATCATATAATCTTAAACACATATCCATCAATCAAAGTCCCCACAATGACAGAGATGGCTTGTTAGACATAAGCTAAGCATCACTAAACTTATCAACCCCACAAGGCCCCCCCTTTGACGCTCTTTGTAAGACGACTAATAGAATATGTCGCCTTTATTCCACTCTTCTACACCTTTTGATACCGTTGAGATACCCTCCGGGGTCACGTCGATAGTCATACTCGGGTTGGGTTCAGTACTTATAACACTTACGGTAGCACTCTTAACACAACGATTAGGCAAATATAGAGATATATAAAACCATCATGATGTATCAAATAAATTGAAGAGCATATTAATTAAAAGAAGCAATAGTCGTAAATTAGGAATGTTGTGCTTGAGTAAGCATGAGTAACAAATCAATATGGAATATTAAAACATACTAGTTGGCATCCATGAAGCTATATTCTCCTTAAAGAGAGCATATCATCTAAAAAGCGTATAATATACATATATGAATTATATTACGGAATCTGTCTAACTTCCGGAGGAGCGGCGACAACTTTTGCATAAACTACTGCAATAAGAACATAAAGAATACCCGAATTGGTCCCGTCGAACCTAATAAGGGTACAAACTAAATTGAGCTAACTCAACGTATCAAGACCGTCCTGAATTTATATCTTTTATACTTATAATCAATCATAGTGATCAACTCATATTCATTTATATTCATTAATACCTATCATATCAACATATAAGGAGTTTCGATCTTGAGAGCATATTCGATCATAGAATTTGGAGTTAACAAGTATCTGGTAATCAAATAATGTATACTTAATTGAGCTAATAGATCTCGAACCCTCTCAACCTTAGCTACACCCATTTTGGCTCACAGACACACACTCAGTAGAAGCTTTGGACTGATTACCTCAAGGTTCTCTAGGAAAAATGGGTACATAACTTCATCATATTGAGGGCAATGTTTCTTAACAATATGAATGCATTTAAATTGTGAAGGTATCAAGGAAATTTACTAGCCAACCTTATGCTAGATAATTTATGATCCCGAGGGCATTCAACACGATGTATTCATAAAACGTCCAGTGTTATTGTATTATCAAATCTTGGCGTTTCATTGTGTATGCAAAGGACACCTCTTCTTATGCCAACACCCATGAGGTGATATCAGGAATTCATCCAGAAAATCAAAGGGGATAAGTGACAGCTTTACACTCGTTCTTCTTATCATTTAATCACCATTGGACTAGTTTAGTTGGAGAAAAGGTGACATATCAAAAGCCCTACAAGGTCATTTGAAATCCCGAATATCCTAAGTTCACAGTGTTTTTACGGGTTAGTCATATACATGTTACGGCTTAGCCAAGTGGCTTAGGTTTTTCCCTCAACTTCATACGCATTTATGGTTTAGCCGTGTTAAGCCTACGACTAGGCTACGGCTTTGCCATAGTTCATTCGATGGCTTAGCCCAGAGTCAACCGTAGAAGAAAGATGAATTTTGGGCCCTCCGGAAAGCTCGCCATAAAATGACTTACAGCTTGGTCACGAGATGGTTACAGCTTAGCCGTATTTCATTTCACCGATTAGCCATGGGTTAGCCGTAGTTCAAATATGGGTTTTTGCGCTATCTGGATTCTGAGCGATAGATACTTGTGGCTTAGTTGTAGCTTCGCTATAAGCTTCAAAATTTTTGAAGGCTGTTCTAAAGCACGAGTTCAAATACAAAACTCTTTATTTCTTGGGCCCCATTAGCTTTCTTTTGCTCCAATTTATCACAATAGGTTTCACAATGTCCACATATCATCCACATCACATATGCATAGTCATATTCATTTAATTTAATACATGTATACTTAATCAAGGATGAGTGAGCTGTAACTTGAAATTAAAGTGATTAGTTCATGAATTAACAAATTTACACATGCATGTAGTAATATATACTCCAATACTTACCTCTAGTATAGTGTTTGACTCTATCAACTTTTTCTTGGTGTGTGGGGGTAGAGAAAGCCTTAATAGATGAGTTCCTTATTACATGCAAGACATGTAATGGGTAAATCTAGTGTAAGATACATGCATGTTCATTTGAGTCTCCTTGACTCTATTAAACCTAAAAAATTGAAATACAGGTAGAGATTTCACCTTAGGGAGCTGTGACTTGAAGAAGATGGTGAATATGATGATTTCAATGAAAGAGATGCATAAAAGCTTGAAGAAGGAGATGAATGGAGGCTATTCCTCTTGCATGCTAAGCTTCAAGCTTGATTGGTGAAGAAGGAGCTAGGGAAGCTAAAGGGGAACGAGGTGTAACACTCCGACCTAAGCTAAGCTTGATTAGTGAGTAATTAATTGTGGTTACAAATAAATTAATGAGTTTTCTTTTATTAGTCCTAGTGGGTCAAGTTCAGGTCATGGATAGGTAGTTTGGTTGGGTTTACCCTTACCTAAGTACACTAAAGCCCTTTTTTGTGATTTTAGCATACTTGTTTTCACGGCATTCATGCATCATATTGACATTAACATGTGTGTCTTGTTGAGCTTATTAATTTTTGTAACGACTCGAACGCATTAGACATCAATTGCTCCAGTTGGACCGTCATTTGACTTGTTTTGAAAATCCAATAAAATTAGAAGGACTTTGTTATAAAATTCAAAAAAGCTTGTCTTATATAAGAAGACACCACCGACCTATGCCTCACCGACCCCTTTCTTTTTCTCCTTTTCATCGTTTCCCCTTCTCTTCTCTTCTCATCTTCTTCTCCGCAGCACAGATCTTCCATGTGAGGTATCAAGCGTCTACTCTAGCTCAACTCTTATTCTCTCTTTCCTTGTTGGCATTCGAAATCGTGGTTCTTCATCCTCCTCAATTGCTTTCTAGTCACCGATAAGGTAAGCACTCTTCTTATGCCTTGATCTCTTGGGTTCGTGGAGTCAAGAAGACTCAATGCATATATGCACTCATACATTTCTTCATTTTTAGCATACATGACATGTAGGATCAAAGTGCCCAAACTGAACCAAAGAAAGGATTCATGCTTAAAGAGTGGAATTGAAGGCAAGTATAAGCAGGTTTTTTTTAAAGCATGTTGGTATTATATGATTCTTGTGAGTCTATTAATTGTATGTGTCTTCTTACTGCCCCCTTTGCTTGTTGTCTTCGTGGTATACATAATTCAGTTCAGTCGATCTGCACAGAAATTTTGCTACTCGACCGATCAGGTATGGTGTTCGACCGATCGGACCCCTTCTAGAATTGAAATCCAACCAATCGCGCTTCAGGACCGACCGGTCGGCCCTGAAGCATTTGCCCCAGGAGATTCAGTTTGAGACTGAACTCTCTTCTTGCTTATTTGTATTCTCCTACATTTGAACACCAGAAGGACCCCGTATATGCTACATTCTTGGGTCCCTCTGCCCGTTAACTAATGAGAGAAAGCATTCTATGGTCTGGCCACGGTGGCTGAGCCACAGAACAACCATGGTCAAGCCATAAGAGGAAACAATTCTGGGGAACAACCGCTGAGCCATAGTGCATAATACGCTTAAGCCATAAGATGTCTACGACTAAGCCGTAAGTCACCCACGGCTAAGCCATAGGACCACTGAAACTGAGGATTGATAGGTATTGATGTGAGACCTTATAGGGCCTTAGTTTTTGGACCCTTGTAAACCATTAACCAGCCCAAAGGAATAACTGAAAGATCATGAAAAGTCTTGAGGGATGGGACTTCTTCATATGACGTTGTCCATTTGTTAAGCGCCTCCCCATGAGTGTTGGTTTAAGGGACTTCGATACATCTCTCCTACACAATGTAACACTAAAGAAAAACAACTATGTTTCAAATAACTTAAAACTACATTATCATGCACGGTTAAAAACAATGGACAACTAGATTAGGGTTGGCTAGTAAAACTGCCTTGATCCTATGAAATTGAATTGCATGGCATATTGAATGACGATTATTGACCGCCACTCTTCTGTATGTTTGCATAGTCCTCGTTATGCCCTTTGATATGGTAAGTTCAATTTGTTTGATTTGTTCGATAATTTTTCATTAACTTGAGTATGGTATGTATGAGTTGAAGGTATGATCGGAACGTATGCTATATGCTCGATATGATATGCAGGATCTACTCAAGTTCTAGTATTTGATTGACTCTATATGGTCAAGCACTACTCAGCCTCAGCCTTAGGATACCCAACGGGGTTGAATTTGGTGTAGTATGTGTGACATCGCTGCAGTGAGTTTATGTCTTGGGGGTTCCAAACCCTAGGAACCCGAGACCCATTCGTACCCTAGCCCGGTCGATAGTGTTTTCAGTAGTAAGATCCATCAAGGGAGTATATGGGAAATGTAGTAGCCAACTAGTATGTATTTGCTTTTATTGATCCTGATAACATGTTTATTCAAACGCACGACGTGCCTAGATACGAACTTGAAACTTTATTAATCATATGTCTTGTATTTCCTTTGAGGCAATGCTTTTGGGCAAGATCGGGTCATAGCCACCAGTGAGTTCAGAGGCAAAGCCGATTAGTAATTGATATGTGCGCATGGTACCTTGACTTCTAATGGGTTAAGTTATTGACTCTTTTCGATACAACGCGTGTTACCTTAATATTGCTTATACTTTGCTAAATCGTCGTATTCATAAGTTGTGTAATGGTGTTGCATGTTTAGGCCCCAAGCCCAGTCTGGCATAGTCTCAGGTAACCCCGAGAGGAGACCGCAAAGGTTCCTTTAGATGGTTTTAGTTGGCAGTAGAGTCTACTGACTGTCTTATTCGGCGAAAACGGTTCACTATTACTATGGATTGTATATATAGTGGGATTTTGGGTCTTTTAGCATTGCATGATGCATTCATGTAGACATTGTGAAAGTTGACCTCATTTTGTTGACTCCCTCCTCAGTATGTTCACTTGATCTCCTTGCATGCATGAGCACATCATCTTGGGTTATGCGGGCCACGTGCATAATTAAACTATTAATCTTGTTCTTGAATATTAATGTTTAGACTGTTCCCGGTTGTATTGGGCTTGTTGAACTGTGCAATGATAATGAAAGAAATTTTAAGTAATATTGACAGGCTTCCGTGCATTGAAGGTTCAAATAGGTGATCTGTTCGATACTTCACACGTGTAAGCATGTGAATATCCCTTGTGTAATTCCATTCAGACTTCGGTTCGGGTGTGAATTACACAGAGTATGTGTGTCACTAGTTAGGTTTTAACTAACCCCCGAATTCTGGGCTCGAGTTGTGACAGGAGGCTCCAACAGTGAAAAGAGTAGAGGATGGAGGGAAGAGAGAAAGAGAGGACGATGGTTGTTCCCTTTTTAATCAAAATTTCATGGGATTTGCATGTAAGTCCAATATCTCTGGGAAAACTACAGTTTAGGTCAATTAAATCTCAATTAGGCCAAGATAGATTCGAGTTAAGTTGGACCGAATATGAAAGATGATCTATACGATGAAATACACAAGATGCAAATAATGAGGTGTCAATATGATGCAAACCATGCGATAGTAAATTACAAGAAGGCCCTTAACTACCTAGGTAAGGTTTGAAACTGCCTCAACTACCTATCCATTAAGCCCAAGGGGTTTGAGTTGAATTAGCCAGCATGATTAATTAACATGAATCGTGGTTAGTTAGGATTAGGACCTTACAGCCTCTTCCTCTTAAGATCATTCGATCCTCCGAATGCAACATACCTCAGGTAGGAACTCTAAAGATTTTTCCTGAACTTGCTCTTCAAGATCCCAAGTAGCTTCTTCTTACCCATGATGCTCCCATAGAACCTTAACCCATTTAATCGTCCGAGTACACAGCACTTGATCTTTAGTGTCAATGACACAAAGGGGTCTTTCTTCATAGCTTATGTCTGGCTTAATTTGAATGTCCTCTATTTCAAGAACATGTGAAGGATCTAGAAGGTACTTTTTATGCATTGATATGTGAAATACATTATGAACTCCCGTGAGTTGTGGTAGTAATTCCAACTTATAAGCCAAATCTCTAACTCTACTCTTAATCTCAAAAAGCCCTGCGAATCAAGAAGCTAACTTACCTTTCTGTCCAAACCTGATAGTACCCTTCATCGGAGAAACTTTTAAAAAGATCTTGTCTCCCACCTGAAATTCAAGAGGTCTACGATGGTTATCTACAAAACACTTATGGCGAGATCACGTGATCTTCAATCTATCTTGAACCTTTTGTACTTTTTCCGTAGTATTCGCAATAGGAGAAGGTCCATGGAGACTTCTAACTCTGACTTCTTCCCAACAGACCGTTGTACGGCACTTATGACCATACAAGGCTTCGAATGGAGCCATTCCAATGCTCGTGTGATGACTATTGTTGTAGCAAATTCACATAACAAAAGGTGTTCATCTCACTCTTTCCCAAAGTCTAACATGCTAGCTTGAAGCATATCTTCAAGAGTTTGTATTGTTCACTCCAATTGTCCATCGGTCAAAGGATGATAAGTGGTGTTGAAATTGAGCTTGGTACCCATAGATTTCTGAAAAGACTGCCAAAAGGAAAATACAAACCTACTGTCTCAATCAGATATTATAGAAACTGGAGTACCATGCAACCGCGTAACCTCATCTAGGAAGATTTTAGCCATCTTATGGAATTTCATCCCTTTCCTAATAGGAATACAGTGGGCTGACTTCATTAGTCGATCAACGATCACCCATATGACATCATGATGTTTGCTTGTCCAAGGCAGCCCTAAAACAAAATCCATCAAAAGATTCTCCTACTTCCACTTTAGAATACGCAAAGGATGCAACAAACTAAGAAGTTTTTTATGTTCAACCATCACGTGTTGACAGGTAAGACATTTTGCCACAAAACTTACAATGTCTCTCTTTATGTTATTCCACTAGAACTTGCCATTTAGATTTCGGTACATTTTAGTACTCTCAGGGTGTATGGAATATCTAGCGAGATGTACTTCAATCATGATTGCTTCTTTTAGATTTTGAACTGCTGGAATACATAGCCTGTCTCTGAAGTACAACACACCGTTCATTATCTTGAAATCTGGTCTCTGAGATATGTGGTCGCGGATCTTAATGAACTCTATATCTTTAAACTGTCTCTCTTTAGTTTGCTATATTAAAGTGGGTTCAAAGACAGACATAGCTACTAACATGACCTTATCATCCACGAATTCGATTTCCACATCCAAATCTCGAAATTCTTCTACTAGAGACCACTCACCACACATGGCTGTTATCTTAACAGTTGAATTCCTACTTAGAGCATCAACCATTACATTCCTTTTTCCTGGAAAGTACTTGATTGGAAAATCGTAATCCTTTATGAACTCTAGCCATCTACGCTGTCTCATGTTAAGATCATGTTGAGAGAATAAATACTGAAGATTGCGATGATCACTATGGACTTCAAATCTCTCTCCATACAAATAGTGTCTCCACAACTTCAAAGCAAAGATAACAATGGCCAATTCTAGATCATGTATGGCATAATTCTTTTCATGTTCTCTTAATTGTTGAGATTCATATTATATCACCTTTCCGTTTTGTATTACTACACATCCCAACCCAATCCTTGAAGCATCGATATATATATAACAGATCCACCACTACCTTCTAGTAGAGATAAGATTAAGGCTAAGGTTAGCTTCTCCTTAAAGAGATGGAAACTCGACTCATATTCAGCCGACCAAACAGATGGCTCATTCTTCCGAGTCAGCCTCGTCAAGGGTGCTTCTATTTTAGAAACGCCCTTTACAAACCTTCGATAGTAGCCCTCTAAACTGACAAAACTTTTAACTTCTACGACTATCTTAGGGCTTTGCCAAATGGTTATTGCCTCAATCTTAGCTGGGTCTACTACAAGTCTATCCTTTGAAATTATAAGCCCCAAGAAAGCAACTTGTTCTAACTAGAAATCACACTTATCCGGTTTGGCATATAATCAATGATCTCTCAACAACTGCAATGAAGTCCTTAAATGCTCCACAAGCTCATCTTGAGTCTTAGAGTACACCAGTACATCTTCAATGAAAATTACTATGAATCGGTCGAGATAAGGTGAAAAGATCTTATTCATCAAGGCCATAAATACGGCTGGGGCATTGGTCAACCCAAAAGGCATGACTAAAAATTCATAATGCCCATATCTTGTCTTGAAAGCTATTTTAGATGCATCTTAATAACTAACTCGCAACTGATGATATCAAGACCTCAAATCGATCTTTAAGAAGTGGGTTGCACCTTGTAATTGATCAAATAGTTCATTAATTCTAGGTAATGGATACTTGTTTTTTTATTATCACTTGATTCAACTGCCTGTAATCAATACACATTTTAAGGGTGCCATCCTTCTTCTTCACAAATAAAACTGGGGCTCCCCATGTTAATGTGCTATGCCGAATAAGCCCCTTATCCAATAAGTCTTACAACTATATCTTCAACTCACATAACTCTACAGGTGCCATTCTATACAAAGCCCTAGAAATTGGAGCTGTACCGGGCACTAGTTCTTTAGTAAAATCTACTTCCGTAATTGGAGGAAGACCAAGTACTTCGTCAAGAAACACATCTGGAAAGTCACAAACCACCGGTATCTCCTCTAACTTCTTTGGCAGTTTCTTTTCAACAATGAAGGCAATGTACCTCTCACAACCACTATGGATTAATCTTTCTACTTGAAGTGCTGAGATTAGCCTAGTATTCAAACTCTTCTTCTCACCTTGAAATACAACACTCGGACCGGCTTCATCTACCTTTACAAAGACGGTCTTACAAAAGCAGTCCAGACAAGCCATATACTTAGTCAACCAGTCCATGCCTAGGATTACATCAAAATCGTGCATAGGTAACACATGAGTTCCACTGTGAAAAGAATCTTTCCAATTAAAACTTGACAACCTGGGTAATAGTCCTCACAAGTCACCTTCTTACCAACAGGGGTGATAACACTTAACACATAGATAGTTGCATTGGCGGCTCCCATATCCTCCTAGAGAATTGAGGTGAAATAAAGGAGTGTAAAGATCTTAAATCAAACAACACCTTAGCTTCTATATCATAGACAGAAACCTACCTACAACCGCATGTTCCACCGCTTTTACTTCTTCATGAGTCAATGCATAGGCGTAGCCTTGCCTCGGAGGTCGGTTCTACTGTCTTTGTCTCTATTGTCCTTGCCTTTGTTGGCCTTGACCCCGTCGTGCCTGCCCTTGGCCTTGCCTCACCTGCTGTTGTTGACATGGAAGGGCAAGTGGTGCTACTTTAGAGGACTGTTGATACTATTGCTGTGGCGGGGCTTGACCAGAATTCTTTCTTCTTGGGCATTTGGACAAGCGACGATCCAACGAGCCACACCCAAAACAGGCTCTCGTAGACCTCCAACATTTACTTGTCTCGTGGCCCTTTTTGTAGACCTCCAACATTTACTTGTCTCGTGGCCTTTTTCGCACACATCACAAACTAGCCTTGATGTCCCACCAGCAACTCCCTTCTGTTTCTTAGAGTGTTGTTGACTCCACCCAGAAGTGGAGTACTTCTCCTAGACTCTCCTAAGAATAAGCTCTTCTCAATTTCTTCAACCGCATAAGCTCTCTCTATAGCATCATCATACTGCATTGGACGGTGGAAAGCCGTAACGTGTCCCTTCAAGCATGCCTCAATCCTTCAAGGAACCTCTCAACTCTTTTCTCCTTGTTGTCAATCAAGTCCATGGCAAACCGAGAATACATGCACATACTTTGCAACCTTCATGGAGTTCTGCTATAGGGTGAGGAACTCTACCTTTTGCTTATGGGTCACATGCTCTAGGATAAACTTCTTCCTAAATTGTCTCTTAAAAGCTTCCCACACGATAACGTCTAGCGTAGCCCTAATTTGGTCATGGATACTCTTGCACCTTGTATCTGCAATATCTCTGAACATGGATATGGTAAAGACCACTTATTGCCTTTGTGTATAGGTCAGCGAATCAAAAACATTCTCTATGTGTACGAACCACTGGTCAACCTGTAATGGATCCTCTCGTCTCGTGAATTCTATAGACCTTCACTTCCGAAACTTCTCATATAAGGAATTCGGATCACCGGGTTAGTTCTGCCTTTCTAATAGGGTGGCGAGTTGCAATTGCATGGCAGCTTGGTTAGCATTGTTGGCAGCCAGTTGATGCGTTATCATCATAAATCGCTCTTCTATGTTATATGCGGGATGAGGAGGTGGTGGAGGTGGAGGATCCATGCCATCTAATTCAATGTCGTCATGGCCATTACCACCCGAGCTGTTGTTCGTGCTCGACACAAATGCTATTTATCTGTAATTATAATAGTAATTAGTCATAAACAATACATTAGTAAAGGTAAGTGATAAGTCTTTATACAAAATCTATCCCCCAATCGGGCCTATCGTAATCTCACCACGTTTTCTAGAGTTGCTAAGTCTTTTAATTGACTTCTTAATCGTTCTGATACCATTACTTATGTATGTTACGCCCCGATCTTTGGAATTAGGGATTAGAATGGGCCCCGACGGTGTGCATACGTAATCTTGTAGCAATACGTGCCATATGAAGATACGTACGAATTACTACGAGGGAGATTTTAAAGAAATGTGGAAGACCCACCAACACGTAGATTAAATTTCAACCATAAGGTGGAAACCTGTGAATTACACCTGTAATGATCATAAGCAATCATAGAAGGAAACATCATTCATTTATAATTTAAATGTAATGTCTGTTACTTATTCATTACCACCACACATAACCACATTCACTTAAACAAGTCAATCATACAATCTCGAACACATGTCCATCAATCAAAGTCCCCACAATGATAGAGATGGCATGTTAAACACAAGCCAAGCGTCACTAAACTTATCAACCCCACAAACCCCCCCCCCCCCCCCCCCCCCCCCCCCCCCCGGACGCTTTTCGTAAGAAGACTAACAGAATACGTTGCATTCATTCCACTTTTCTACACCCTTACATACCATTGATGTGCCCTTTGAGGGCATGTCGATAATCATGCTGGGGTTGGGTTTAGTACCTGTAACATCAAGGATAGCACTGTTAATATGATGTTAAGCTAATATAGAGATATTTAAAACCATCATGATGTATCAAATGAATTAAAGAGCATATTGATTAAAAGAAGGCAATAATCGTAAACTAGACATGTTGTGCTTGAGTAAGTATGAGTAATGAATCAATATGGAATATCAAAACATAGTTGGCATCCACGATGCTATATTCTCCCTAAAGAGTGCATACCATCTAGAGAGAGAGCGTATAACATACATATGGAAATTACGCTAGGGGATCAGTCTAGCTTTCCGAGGAGCGCCACCAACTTCTACATAAACTACTGCAGTAGGAACATAAAGAATACCCAAATTGGTCTCATTAAACCTAATAAGGGTACAAGCTAAGTGATGCCGACTCAACGTATCAAGATCGTCCCGAATTTATATCTTTCATACTTATGATTTATCATAGTGATCGACTCATATTCATACATATTCATTCATATCTATCATATCATACATAAAGAGTCTCAGTCTTGAGATCAAATTCAATAAGAGAAGTTGGAATTAACAAGTCTCTGGTAATCAAATAATGCATACTTAATTGAGCTAATAGAGGTCGAACCCTCTCAACCTTAGCTACACCCATTTCGGCTTATGGCCACACACTCAGTAGAAGCTCTGGACCAATTGCTTCAAGGTTCGCTAGGAAGAATGGGTGCATGACTACATCATGTTGAGGGCAAGTTTTCTTAACAATATGAATGCATTTAAATTGAGAAGGTATTAAGGAAATTTACTAGCCAACCTTATGTTAGATAATTCACGATCCCGAGGGCATTTGGCATGATCTATTCATAAAACGCCTGGTGTCATTTTGTCACCAAATCTTGGTGTTACATTATGTATACAAAAGACACCTCTTCTTATGCCAACACCCACAACGTGATATCAGGAATTCATCTGAAAAATCGAAAGGAATAAGTGACAGCCCTACACTCGTTCTCCTTATCATTTAATCATCATTGGATTAGTTTAGTTGGGGGAAAGGTGCCACATCTAAAGCCCTACAAGGTCATTTGAAAGCCCTAATATCCTAAGTTCATAGTGTTCTCACGGCTTAGTCGTATATATGTTACGACTTAGCCGAGTAGCTTAGTTTTTTTCATCAACTTCATATGCATTTACGGCTTAGCCGGATATTGGCCTATGGCTTAACCATGTTAAGCCTACGGCTAAGCCTAGCTAGGCTATAGCTTAGCTGTAGTTCATTCCACGGCTTATAGACAAGGGTCAGTCATAGAAGAAAGATGGTTTTTCCGGCTCTTGGGAAAGCTCACCGTAAAAAGACTTACGGCTTGGTCACGGGATGGCTACAGCTTAGTCATAGTTCATTCCACGGCTTAGATATGGGTTAGTCGTATTTTAAATATGGGTTTTTGTGCTCTCTGGATTTTGATCCGTCGATACTTACAACATAGCCATGGCTTTGCCATAAGCTTCAGAATTTTTGAAGGCTATTCTGAAGCACGAGTTCATATACAGAACTCTTTAGTTCTTGGTCCCCATGAACTTCCTTTTGCTCCAATTTATCACAATTGGTTTCACAAGGTTCACATATCATCCACATCACATATTCATACTTATATTCACTTAATCCAATACACGTACACTTAATCAAGGGTGAGTGAGTTGTGACTTGAAATTAGAGTGATTAGTTCATGAATAAACAAATTTAAACATGCATGTTGTAATATATACTCCAATACTTGCCTCTAGTACAGTACATGATCCTATCAACTTCTCCTTCGTGTGTGGGGCTAGAGAAAGCCTTAATAGATGAGTTCCCTATTACATGCAAAGACATGCAATCAGTAAATTTAGTGTAAGATGCATGCATGTTTAATTGAGTCTCCTTGACTCTATTAAACCCAAAGAATTGAAATGCAAGTAAAGATTTCACCTTAGGGAGTTGTAGCTTGAAGAATATGGTGAATATGATGATTCCAATAAAAGAGATGCAAAAAATCTTGAAAAAGGAGATGAATGGAGGCTATTCCTCTTGTATGCAAAGCTTCAAGCTTGATTGGTGAAAAGGAGCTAGGGAAGATGAAGGAGAACGAGGCTCTAGCAGTGAAGAGAGTAGAGGATGGAGGGAAGAGAGAAAAGAGAGGGACGATGGTTGTCCCCTTTTCAATCAAAGTTTCCTGGACTTTGCATGCAAGTCCAATATCTCTAGGAAAATTACAGTTTAGGTCAAATGGACCTCAATTGGGCCGAGATGGATCCGAATTAAGTTGGACCGAATATGAAAGATGATCTCTATGATGAAATACACAAGAGGCAACTAATGAGGTGTTAATATGACGTAAGCCATGATACTCTAAATTGTAAAAAGGCCTTTAACTACCTAGGCAAGGTTCAAACCCGCCCCAACTACCTATCTATGATCCAAGCCCAAAGGGTTTGAGTTAAATTAGCCTAAATAAATTTTAACCAATATAAAACAAGGTTAATTAACATAAATCGAGGTTAGTTGGGATTGCACCTTATAGTTTCAGAGGGCGCCTTGGATGATCTTTTCCTACTTTTTCCTAAGATTTGAGGTACCTTTGGTCGAGAGGAAGAAGGAAAGGCAAATATGGGCGGGGTTTCAATTTGGGGTTTTTTTTGGTCAAGAGAGGGAGAAGAAAAGGGGGGGCCATTTATAAAATCCTAGCTTGCTGTTGGATCAGTTACATGATTAGATGGTCAGGATTGGACTTCTCACCCTTTTGGTGCAAACAGTTCCAATATGAAGAAAACCATTTTGTAATTACATTTTTTTGGGGGGGGAGGGGGGGGGGGGGGGGGTGGGGGCGGTTTCATTATTTATTAACAAGGTTGGATTTGATTTTTTTATGTCACATTTATTGGGTTCTTGCACACTTTGGGCCATTTTATTTAAATACATGAAAAGTGTTAATGAATATTTAGGATCCATAATAAATAAATATCTAATCATTATATGTTTATTACATGGACCTAATAAATTATTATATTATAAAATTTTAAAATATGGATCAATTTTGGAAAAATAATGTGCCAATATTTTAGTTTTCACCACTAGTGACAATATAAACAATCTAGATTATATGTCATTTTATAAATGCTATTAATTCAATCGAGACCTATAGTTCTAAATAGTGTGGTAGTCATAAAAGTGGCCCTATTATGAAAGACTTGTAGGTATCACTTGAGATTTAAGACTCTTAGTACTATTTATTGTGTAAGGATAATAGCATTAGACTTGCGATCTTAAATAGGAAAGTGAGAATTGTCCCAAATGTGTGATTTCCATTCAAATAATTGTAAGACGCAACAAGGTAATTTGATATATGTACCTAATTAGGAATGGTTCCTATACCCAAATGTATAATGCCTGGCGAATTATGTTATTTTATTATGTTAGCCCTATGGATGGATAGGTTTCATCCACGAGCAATCCTATTTGCATGTTGTAGTCTTGACCCAAAGGAGGGACTATGATGATGTATTGAATCACTCACCAGACTTGTTTCATTTACGTAAAAAATAATTATGGATTTCTTTTTTAGTGTGATCTGAAAGCATTTAAATAAATTGAGCACTTTTTTCCCTTCTATGTTTCAGCATTGACCCTTACTGCCTTAAAAGGACATCTCTCAAACATATCAATGTTGAATGGATCAAATTTTATTGATTAAAAAAAGGGCTTTTAATAACATTGGGTTGCCTTAACTTGGACACCACATTATTAGAACCCAAGCTTACTGATCTTACTAAAGATAGCTCTCAAACTCAGAGAGCATATTATGAAAAATGGACCAAGGCCAATCATTTGAGTCTTATGATGATAAAAAGGTTCATTGTGAAAAATATTCGTGGTTTAATCTATAATAACGAAAATGCTAAAGGCACATCTCGAATTAGTAGAGCAACAATTTCAAGTATCAGATGAGGTTTTGGCAACTACTTTGATTGCCAAATTATCTTCCATGAAATATGATGGATCTAGTGGGATCAAGGAACATATCATGCATAAAAGAGATATAATGGCCCAACTCAAATTTCTTGAAATGACAATTTCTGAGAATTATATAGTCTAATTTATCTTGAACTCTTTCCCCCTCAATTTGGTACTTTCAGAACTTTATATAACACCCAAAAGGAAAAATGGACTATAAATGAATTGGTCTCAATGTGTGTTTAAGAAGAAGGAAGACTTAGACAGGAAAGGTAGCTACACAAAATAAATTGTCTCCTACAAACTTTCAAATAAGAAACAATTTCCCAAGGGTAAGAAAGGCTTGAAGAAAAAATGCAAGAAACCTGCTCTAACTAATCAAGTCGGGAAGAAAGATAGTGAACCAAGGTGCTTCTTTTGCTATAAAATGGGAAATCTCAAAAAAGACTGCTTGAAGAGAAAAAAAATGGTTTGAAACTAGAGGTATAAATAATTCTTTTGTTTTTATGAAATAAATCTTTTAAATGTTCTTTCAAATACTTGGTGGACTGATTTTAGTGCCACTGTTCATGTGTCAAATTCCATGTAGAGCTTTCACTTAAGCCGGAGTCCAAGTAATGAACAAAGACATATTTTGATGGGGACCGGCTGGAGGTTGAAGTGAAAGCGGTGGGGATTTGCAGATTGATTCTGGATTCTGAATTTCAATTGGACCTTAATACCACTTTTTATGTTCCTACAATAAGTAGAAATTCAATTTCATTATCTAAACTCAATTTAGAAGATTATACCTTCTCTTTAGGATAAAGTCACCTTTAATATTTATAAGAATGAAGTTTTAGTTGGTGATGGTATTTTATGTGATGGTTTATATAAATTGAATCTGGATCCACATTTTTCTAGCTCCATACTTACCTGGCATGAGAATAATATTCTGTATGTTGGTGTCAAGAGAGGAAATTTGAATAAAAATTCCTCAATCTTTTGGCACAAAAGACTTAGACACATCTCTTAAGAAAGATTAAAGAGATTAGTAAATGACAGGGTGTTGAGAACCCTAGATTCTACTAATTTTAGTATCTATATAGATTGCATAAAAGGCAAGCAAACAAAAAATATCAATAAAAATAAGGCCACAAGACATTTAGAACCACTTGAATTAGTCCATACAAATTTTGTGGTTACTTTACCACACTATGTTATAGTGGTCAAAAATACTTTATTACCTTTATTGATGATTTCACTAGATATGGTTATGTCTACCAGTTTATGAGAAATCCGAATCTCTGGAAGGCTTTGAAATGCATAAGTTTGAAGTGGGAAATCAGTTAAATAGGAAAATAAAGGTTTTGAGATCTGATAGAGGTGAAGAGTTGATGAGTCTTTAAAACCTTACTTTTTCATGTATGATTTCATATATTTTAAGGACTTAAATATTCTAAAGTGCATGAATTAGGGTAGAATCCTGATTAGTGTATTTGAAATCCATTTGTTATATTTTAATGCATAATTCTCTAAAAAAAGTTATCATTTTAGCACAAAATCATGAAAACTGTTTTTTTAAACCCTAATTTCTCAAAATATATGCCAAACCTTGATTCTTCATCAAATGAATTGAAATTCCTTCATCATTAGTTTATTTAAGTAAAAACATGTCCAATGATGATATCTTATGCTATCATTGTATGTGAAATGAGTTCGCATTCATGCATTTATGATTTTAGGGGTAAAATTGTTCTTTCACAAAACATGTCACAGTTTCATGTATGAAATCACTAGAACCATCATTCATAATATTATTCTTCTTGTCTCATATCATTTCTTAAAATTTTGGAGGAATCCTAGATGAATCAAGACTATTCACGAAGAGCCTCAGTTGGGCCAAAAATCTAGTATTTCTTATCCTTTGAACCTTTTTTACAAGTACTGTCAAAACTAGGACCCCATAGATGTCAATTGGAAAAAATACCTTTTCGAGATGAAGAATGCTACTAACATTAGGATTCTTGTCCAAGACCCACACGCAGCTCAAAAAATCATATTAGATCTTGTCGTGAAGATTGGAGTTGAAAAGGTATTGATCTGAAGAAGAACAAAGAAGAATTGGAGTCAACGAACTCGGCAAACATTCACACATGTGGAGAACTCACACATGTGCTATGAGTAAAAGGGGGGTCCACTCATTTTACTTGAACTATCCCTACAACCTTTTTCAAAGAAGTTCGAGAAAATACCACAATGATGTAATAATTAAAGAAATAATGCAAGAAGGACTTTCCAAAGCCACAAGGGGACCCACACACATGCATGCACGTCCAAGCCTCCTTTATTTTCATTTTTAGATCACACTTAAACTCTTTTAAATTATCTCCCCATTATTTATACAGAATTTGAGAAAAAAAAGGAGATAATTCATGAGAGAGAGATTTTTAATGGGAAAAGGATAAGCCACCACAGGAGATAGACCCCTATCCTTCCAAGGATTGTTTTGCCCATACAAGAGAAGTTTCTCTTTTGCCTTGGATGTCTAACCAAGAAGGTGGACCCTACTCCACTTGTAATTAAAGAAAAATTGAAAAAAAAACTGGGCCCTTCCATGTGTTTTAATATTCTACTTCAAATGGGCCCTACTGTCATTGCTTTTGGCTCAAATTCAAGGATATCTTTAGTGACAAAACTCTTTCTTATCTTATCCTTGTCAAGCTTGGAGATTTAGAAGAAAAGATAAAGTGATAATTAAAAAAAAAAAAAGAAGAGCCCTATCAAAACAAGTCAATCTCATTTTTTTTCAGGATAGTCTGGATTAAAATGATCATATCTCTCAAACTGTAGATTAGATTGGGCCAATCATGGTACCATTGCAAAGCTCTTTCAGAGTAGATATTTGTGAGCCCAAGATTGTATAATTTGGAGCTAAAATGAGAAAGTTATGGCCGTAAGAAGATGGCTATGAATATTCTACTTGGGATTGAAATTGTCTCATCAAAGGTGGACCCTATCATTTGGTAAGTTTTAGCGAAAATTCAAATGGTGAATGTACTTAGAAATCCAGCAAGAAAACACTCTTATCCTAATTCAAATTTCATTAAATTTGGTGGAAGCAAAGAAATCTCTTTGAAATTGAGATAGACCTAATCAGGAGAGGAGTTCAATGAGAAACAAACTTGTAGCCTCAAAATTTCTAAAAGGGGGAGGCCTTCAACATCCTAATCCAAGGAGAAGCCCCCTCTTGGACACCAAATACTCCCCTCTCTTCCTCTCTCTTCCTCCATTGAAGTCTTCTTCCATTCTTCAAGTAGAGGAGAAGTTCTCCATCCTATTGTAAGTAGTATTTCTTTTTTGTTTCAATTTATGTAAAATCTTTTTAAAGAATTCTATTACATTAGTAAAATCATGCTTTTCTTTTGAATCTTGTCTTGTACATGGTTGATCTTGTGTTTTGATTATGATGTTTGTGATAGAATTGATACCCTAATCTATGATGTTATGATACTACCTGAACCACATTTAAATTCTTAAAAACTACATTTACTTTTAATGTTCACTACACTTAAATTCAGTTTACTAGATTTAGTTTCTTGTTAAGCTACATTTAAACTTCTGAAAAATGCTGCATTCAAATTCCATGTTCTTTTTACTTTATTTCTAGGTGTGTTCTTATACCTTTATGCTGCATGATTTATGGCTGGAAATAATTTTTAGAAGCATGCATTATCATCATGTGTTGGTTTAGTTTTTGGAAAAGAGATTTTTAGATCTAGATTTGGGGATTTTTAATAAAAAAATAAAAGGGTAAATTCAGATTAAGGAGGACTACAAAAAAGACAACCACAATCACTGTTTTTGCTTAAATCTTGACAATTTAAAACTTAACAGGGAAAATTTATTTTGGCCTAAAGATTGGAGGTATTATTTTTTTTATTGAAATTACTTTATATCATAAAAATTTCAGTGTAAAATAAATTCCGGAAGTCTGGTTTATAATTAATTAAACACGCACTTGTTAAAAAATTCTGTGTATAGCAATGTAGTTTATGGTCCGAAAGTTTGATATTAGTAGCCCTAGAAAATCAATGAGTTTTGCTATAAAAATTGGTGGAAGTAAATATTGATAAGTTAACTTCAAAATTCTAGAGTTTCAGATTAAAAAGATTTTGAGAAGATTGATTTTCAAAAGCATAAACATGGGCTGTTCGCTAGATTGCATATTAGAATTTTTTTAGCAACCATCATTCAACATAGTTTTTGCATCTTAAAATTATTTTTGGATTTCATTTGTTTTAGATTTATGCATTAGTACAACTTGATTTTCGGTCATTAAATCTAGTTTAGGATTGCAATAGATTAAGATCATATTTTATTTAAATTTCATATATCATATTAGGAAAGTTTGCATTAGTTACAGGGCATATATTGCATTGATTGTGTTGATTTTATTGATTTTCAAACTTTAGATTTGTTACTAATTGATAAGTCTTCAAAAAAATGTACTTTTTCAAGGTCATTTTTGGAAGTTTTAAGGACTTATCGAGCCAAGAGAGCCTCATTTAGTGTAATATCATATAATATCATGTGTTTTCTACTCAATTTGCTCAAAAATCACACTTTTTGAATGAATTTATGATACTTTCCATTTTTAGAAGTCTATTTTTGGAAAGTTTTGTGACAAAAATATTTCTTTTATGAAATGATTTAATTTTTCATTCTAATTAATCATAATGATGTGCACTTTCATAATCATTTTATGAGAGATGGGCCCACTATCATGCGTTTGTGATCTTTGCTCAAAATTATTATTTTTAAATGATAATTTACTTTTTCTTGCAAGAAAATGTTGAATTAGGTCCCACAAGAAAGGATTAAGGTAGAGAAATCATTTTTGAAGAAAAAAAAGTAAGAAAGAGGGAAGGAAGAAAACTTCAAGAAATTGTGGAAAATAGCTTTATAGGTCCCCATACACATGCACATGTGTGATTTACACATGTGGCAAGTCGGATGGGATTCACTCCTCTTACTTGCTCAATTTAAATTATTTTGAAGATATTCCTGAAGAAAATCCGAAGATATTTCAAGGGATAAAAGAGGAAGGTCCACCATAAAAGATTCTTTGCATATGGAGCAAATAATGCAAAAAGGAAGTACCTCATTGGGATATTGACTACCTAAACAGTAGGATCCAACGAAGAGGAATTAGGATAGCCCTCATCTTATTAAAACACCCCTTCTTGGATGTTCATGGTATGAAGGAAAAATCACCCTCCTTCTAAGATAATTCTTCCACCATTGTACCCGTCTCCTTTCTCTTCCATAACTTCTCTCTTCTCAAGAAGGCTTGTCCCAACTTGATGCTCCAACTAGAAGGGGATCCTTTCATCCTGGTATGTATTTGTTTTAGATTTCTAATTTTTCATCTTTGATGTAAAAACATTGCATATTAGTAAATGTGTGATTTTTTTATTATTCTTTTTCTTATGGTGATTAATGCTTGATTTATGTTTTCTTTATTGTTGTTCTTGGATTGATAACCCTAGATCCTAAGGGCATCAATTGAGTAATTTTGAACCCGATATGAGAAGATTTTTTTAAAATGACACACTTACCACACATTTAAATTATTTTCTACCACACATTTATTTTTCTTACAATCCATACATTTAAATTTCTGAAATTCCACACATTTAAATTCTTGTTTATCCACACATTTACTTTTATGTTTAACCATACATTTAAATTCACACAATTTTTTTTTGTTTAAGTTAACTTTGTCTTTAGTTTAGACTTTTACATAATTTAATAGCTAAAACTATGTTCATTGCATGCATCAATTATTGGCAAATTTCTTATCATGGTTTTGGTACTAATTAAGTGAAGTTAAAGATGGTTTAATTACTAACTCAAATAATATTTAGCGAGTGATTTTGGGTGGGTTTTGAATATGAAATATTTAGATTACAGCAACAGCATAAAATTTGAAATATGTATTGGCAGTGAACAACATCAGAAATCTTATACAAACTTGTATAATCTTGCACTAAAGTATATCGATAATAAACTTTATGGAGAGGACATTTAAAAACCATAAAATTGCTTCAGATGTGTCTATGAGATTTAGTGATTTTGAGGTGGTAAACTACGCAGAAAACTGCACTACAGTTGGTACCAAACTGGTTTGAGTAATTCGTCGATTCATGCATATTTTTGTTAAAATGATTGCTGAAAAATTTAAAATTCTGAAAGTAGACTCAAAATCACAACTTTTTCCATTAGTAGCGTTTGAAAAGTAATGTGATTTCAGAAGTTAGACCCCAATAAAGTGCATCTGCACAGGGAATTTTGCACAGCATACTTTTGGCTACTTTCGCAATATTTCATGCATAGTTTCTTTCTTTTTGATTATTTTTATTTATGATTTTTTTTAGTTTCATGCATCATTTAAGTGTATTTTATCAGCTATTTAATTTAGTTTGAGGTTGCATTAGATTAGATTCATATTTTTTTTCTAGTTTACATGTCATACTAGTGGTTTTGCATTAGGAAATTTTCATAACATGCATCGCATTGTAATTTATTTTTTATTAGATCTAGACCAATTCCAAAATTAAAATATCTTTTCAAAAGTGTTCTATGTTAAGTTTTTAAATTAGAAAGTTTTCTGAATATGGAAATTCTAACATAAAATAGTTTTTTTTTATAGCTTTAGAAGGTAGATAAATTTTGTTTTCTAACATAGGAAAGATTCTAACTTAATATAGTTTCTAATTTAGATTAGATGTTAGGTAAGTTTCTAATTTTAGAGTTTTATTCTTAGAAGGTTGTTTGTTTTGATTTGATTTTGATTGTTTCTAACTTTGATTGACTAACTTAGATTTTGGAATTGATTTGTTTCTAGTTTTTGTTTCCATTTTACATTTTTTTATTTTTGGTAAGTTATTATTGTTATTTTTAGAATGTTTCTAATTTGATGTTCTAATTTATGTGTTCTTTTGTAGTTAATTTAAGATTCCTTTTTAGATTAGGAAATTTTTTATTTTTGGGAATGTGTTTGATTTAAAAGTAGGAATGGTGAATGTAATTTTTTAGTTTTTAGGCTAGTTTTAGATTTTATTTAGGGCAGGTGACAAGTCAAGTTGGAAACTTTTTTTTAATAGCTCCCTTAGGATCAACCTAGTCTTACCAGTTTATTAGTACAATCAAAGCTCTGCACTTGGAGTTGCGAACACTAATTTTAGGTTTTTGATAGTTTTAAGTAATTTCCATATTTGAGAATCTTTTTAAAAGTATTCGATTGCAAAGATTTTGAAATTGAAAAGTTCTTTAAGACCTGGAAACTTAACATAGTTGTAGTTTCTAATTTTAGTTTTATGTTCTTATTTTTGGATGTTCTAACTTATGTATTATTTTGCAACAACTTTAGTTAGATCTTTTTAAATTTAGGTTTTTAAATTTAGGACAGTTTTTTTTCTTTTTATTTTGGTTTGTAATTATTTTTATTTTTGCAAAGTAGGAATGGATATGTTTGTCAGTTTTTTAAAGTTGGCTAGTTTTATATTTTAATTGGACAGGTATAAATTGGAAAGTGATCTTAACTCTATTTGTTTTCTGTGGATTCAACTGCATACTCATCGGGATATTACTACATCAAACAACTTTGCACTTGGAGTTTTGTAATCAAGAGCATTATGGGAGGTATGATGAAACAAATCCTAGCCCATTTGCTAAATTCCTAGAAAGTCATGGTATTTGTGTTAATATACATTGCCTAACTCTCTACATCAGAATGGTGTAGCTAAAATATGTAATACAACGCTTATGGAAATGGTACAATGTATGTTAACTACTTCTACGTTACCTTACCCTATCTAGGGAGAAGCCCTAAAAATAGCTGCATATATCTTAAACCTTTTACCCACTAAGGTTGTTCGTAAATCTCCTTATGAGTTATAGATAACTAAGAGGTGAAGTTTAGAACATTTGCATGGTTGGGGTCATCCAGCAGAAGCTAGAATTTACAACCCACAAGAGGAAAAAGTAGACCCTAAGACTATCAATGGGTATTTTATCGGATATCCAAAAAGCTCCAAAGGCTTTAGATTTTATTGTCTTGCTCATACCACAAAAGTTGTTAAAACTGGAAATGCTAGATTCATTGAAAATGATGATATTAATGAGAGCAATGCACTATGACACGTGGTATTTGAAGAACATTGGATACTTATTCAAGTACCAATTGAAACAGTTATAGTTCGTATTCCAAATGACTTCGTTTAGAACGATAGGATGGAAATACAACTTACCATATCAGATGCACCACTAAATGAAAATGTCATTCAAAATGATGTGATTGAAAACATTAATCACCCGAATCAAGATTTGGCAGAGCCAGAACCTTTAAGAAGATCTCAAAGATTTAAACAGTCTGTTATATCAGATGATTATATTGTTTATCTTCAAGAATTTGATTTTGATATAGTTGTCAAAGAAGATCCAGTATAATTTTCACAAGCCATTAGAAGTGATGATTCGAATAAATGGATTAATGCCATACAAGATGAGTTAAAATCCATGTCCGTAAATAAAGAATGGGATCTCGTCGAATTGCCTCAAAGGTCTGCGATTATAGGATGTAAATAGATCTTTAAGACTAAATGAGACCAAAAAGGCAAAATTGAACAATTTAAGGCCAGCCTTTTAGCTAAGCGATTTATTAAAATGGAGAATATTGATTATAATTAAATCTTTTCACTAGGTTCTTCAAATGACTCTTTTCAGATTATAATGGCATTTTTAGTCCACTTTAATCTAAAGTTACATAAAAAGGATGTGAAAACTGCTTTTTTAAATGAAAATATCGCTGAAGAGGTACATATGAAACAACTAGAAGGATTTCAAGAAAAAGGCAAAAAGAATTTAATTAATTTGTAGATTAAAGAAATCTATTTATGGGCTTAAACAAGCTTCAAGGTAGTGGTATATCCAGTTCAATGATATCATTACTTCCTTCAGGTTTAAGGCAAACATTGTTGATCAATGTATATACCTGGAGATCAGTGGGAGCAAGTTTATTATTTTAGTCCTATATGTAAATGACTTTCGACTTGCTAGTAGTGATTTAGGCCTATTATGTGAAACAAAAGAATACCTGACAAAGAGCTTTAAAAATAAAAGTATGGGTGAAGTGTCCTTTGTATTTGGAATCAATTTTTTAGGGATAGGTCTTGAGATATACTAGGACTATCACTGAAAGCCTACATCACTAGAGTTATTGAAAGATTCAATAAATAGAATTATTTTGTAGCAAAAGTGCCTATATTAATAGGTGATCAATTCTCCAAAGATCAATGTCTTAAAAATGACATCGAGAGAAAACAGATGCAGGATATTCCATATGCTTCAATTACAGGAAGTCTCTTATATGTGCAAACTTGTATACGTCCAGACATCAATTTTGCAATTAGCATGCTAGGAATGTATCAGTCTAACCCTGGTATGGCTCATTGGAAGGTAGCAAAAAAAGTCATTTGATATCTATAAGGGACTAAAGAACATATGCTCACTCATAGAAGATCCGGTCACTTGGAAGTGATTGGATATTCAAATTTAGATTTTGCTGGGTGCCTCAACACAAGGAGATCAATATTAGGATATATTTTTCTCCTTGCTGGTGAGGCTATTTCGTAGAAAAGCATTAAATAGACGACAACTACTTATTCCACATTTCAAACTGCAAACCATATGTTAGATCTTACAAAACAACCATGCCATTTTTACAACATAGTCTACGTAAAGTAGAGACATCAACAATCCAATGCCCAACCACAATCACATCATCATCACGTCACATACAAATACAAATCATAATAGGGGAGAGAGAGTGTGTTGTTGTGGGGGGGGGGGGGGGGGGGCGGGCGGCGGGCGCGAATGACAAGAGGATGGGTGTTGTATCTTTGTTAGACAAGGTGCATGGCCTCATAGACTCATACTGATACGGGTATGGCCCAAATTTACACTATTGTGAATTTTGTATTGTAAAACGTTCTTCTTCATGCCATTTTCACTACTGCAATGACTCTGCACTCAACATGAGAGAGAGAGAGAGAGAGAGAGAGAGAGAGAGAGAGAGAGAGATCAACATGATACTCAGGTACATATTTGTATTTGGAGACCTCAATTCTCTCCTTTGTGAGTCATCAGTGTCGTTTTCTCAATTTCAATTACCAGAAAGAGTTCTACCTAACACAGCCTGAGTCAACTTGACCCAGTTGAATTTTGAGTCAAATGGATGAATTTTTATTTTTTTATTTTTTGATCTGCTGGTCCAGGAATGATACTTTAACTTGATGACTAGGGATCGATCCAAAAGCACATGTGTGATTTTTCCTTTTCCACTATGCTATGCTAGCCAAAAGGCCACGGCTCAAAAGAGAATGCTATAATAAGATGCTAAAATAATAGCAAAATAAATGAAATTTAGAAATAAAAAATGATAAAAAGAATACAAAAGGTTTAAAGAAAGCTTAAATTAATTAAAAAACTATAAATAACAGATTCAGACATATAAATAAGGAATTTGAAAGATATTAAACACTTAAAAAAATATAAGTAATGGTTTTTTTAAATATATGTGTATATTAATATATGAGATCTTAAAAATGTATTACTCTCAACAAATACAAAAAATCTTGAAAATTTATTTTTTTAATTGCTCTTCCCAAGCAACATACTGCAAGGGTCTCTACGTATTTATTTCTACCATGGGTAGATTTTATCTTTGCGATAAGTTCTGCTAGATGGGTTTTAGAGATGGTTGTCATTCCCTTGCTGATTTTTCAGAGGAGTGCTTCTATTCATACACAACCTTTTTCTCTCCTTATATAGGCTAAAAAATTTTAAAATAAATATCAAAATTTTCCAAAATGCCCTTCTCTCCATCACAGCTCCTCTCTCTTCTCCGGCCAGCGGAGAGCTCTCTCTCCCCTCCCTCTCTCTCTCTTTCCTCCCCTCCCTCTTCCCCTCTTTGTCCATGATCCCTCTATTCTCTCTCTTTCCCTCTCCCTCTCTCTTTAGAGGGTGGAGGAGGAGGACGAGAAGGGGGGGGGGAGAAAGAGGAAGAGGGAGAGAGAGGGAGAGGCCCTCCGCCGGCCGGAGCTCATCGCCAACCAGAGGGGATGAAGGGAGAGAAATGTGTAGGAAGAGAATAGTTGGGTTTAATTTGGGAAATTTTGATTTTTTTTTTGTTTTTACGGCTGGTGTAAAAAGAGAAAAAGGAAGAGTACAAATAGCAACATTCTTTTCAGAGAGACAGAGTAGTTGGAAATTGATTAAGATGACAACAAAAGGCACATCTATATAGATTAAATTTGATATGATCAAGATGAAGGTAGAAGGCATTGCTTCTCTTGATGGGTTCCAATTGGAGTCATAAGCCCTTAATCTGTTTTGAGAATGTAAAAGAAATAATATATCATTGAAGGCAAATTCTCACTTTCAATATACATTTTTTCATCTTTAGCTATACATATTATTTGAGATAGCTTGTTTATAAAATTAAAAGATTTTAGGGATAATGGATAAAGATTGATTGGAGCCAATCATGAGAGATTTAGGTGTTTTGAATTATATAGGAAGGACAATAGAGATAAGTATTGGTGGAGATATTATAAATTTATTTAGGCATGCTACATGTCGCTCCCTCGCACTCTCTTGCAAACAGGGGCTATTCTTTTAATATATATATATGTAATAAATAGGGCTATTGTCAAAAAGTAATGCTTTAGCTTGAAGACAAAGGGATTAATCCCTAGGTATGTGTGTGAAAACTAAAGGGAAGTAGTGCAACACCACTTGACCATATTGATTTTGATTTTAGAAAATGATCCTCACTTTTTAGCAGCTCCGATGCTACATTCCGTAGAATTTTTGGGGGAGATCCATGGAAAAGCAGTCGGAACCCTCCCTCAATTTGAATTAATGAAATGACATGATATATATACTAGTCGGAACCCTTCCCCAATTTTAATTAATGAAATGACATGAAATATATAATAGTGAAACATGCCCATGCCCAGCATGGGCCATATGAAAGCAATATTTAAGCATACTAAAAAACTTAAATAAAAATATTGAAATAATTAATAAAAAAGATTTATAGTTGATGCAATTTCACAAATGTAATTTAAATGGAAAAGCATTGTATAAAATCTAACATGTCATTAGAGACTTGATCATTTAACTTTATTATACAGAAACATGCCTTCTATTTTTATTATGTCACATCTTTTTGTAATGAATATTTATCATATATTTTAAAATAACAAGGTAAATTTTTAACACTTCACATGGTTGGCACTGTTGATTAGTAGCTGAATTTTTTCTTTTTATCATTATTAATGAAATTTCAAATAAATCCCAATCCATTGATCAATTAAAAAGAAATATGCTATATACCATAGCCATCTAGTTCACCATTCAAATTAAAAATAGATTAGAATCGAAGCATGACCCACCATCAATGTCACTATTTACTGAACTGCATCCATCATTAAATTTCAAAAATAATTGCAAATCGAGTGCATTGATCTATTTTGATCAAGTTTAGATTAATAGATGTAAAATGAAAAGCCATAATCGAATCAAATTCTCGAGGATAAATAAAGAAATAGAAGAACAATTTGTTGACCCAAAATAAATAGTAGATGGCTAAGATGATAACTAATTGTTAAAAAAAAAGTAAAAAAAGTGACCAACTATTGATGGCTAAAACTTTAGATCTAATAAATATATGGTCCAAATTATAAATTCAAAAGTAATAGGCTATATAACCTATCAATCATCATCATCAAAGCTTTGTCCCAACTTGGTTGGGGTCGGGTACATGAATTCTATTCGTCCATTCTAACTTCTTTTGAGCCAATTTATCAAATAAGTTAAACTTCTTTAGATTGGATTTTATTACTTCCATCCATATTTTTTTAGCCTATCTCTTCCCCTTGGTGGGCCATCCACTTGTATAACCAAACTTTTTTCTACTGGTGCCATTATTGGCCTATGCTTAACATGCCTAAACCATCTCATATGGGTTTCTTTAATCTTATTCTGTGTTGATGCTACTGCTAAATGCTCTCAAAAGTGATGATTTCTAAATTTATCTTTTCCAGTTTTACCACATATCCACCTCAACGTTTTCATCTTTGCCACATCCATTTTATGCATATATTGCTTCTTAATTGGCGAACCTTCTTCCCCATAGGTCATCTAATCACTATCCTGTAGAATTTTTCCTTCAATTTTGTATGCATGCGTCTGTCATAAAGCACTTCAGAAGTAAGTCTCCACTTCAACCATGCCGCTTTTATCCTAAATTCAATATCTTTATCAATTTTCCAATCCTTACTAATTATCGAGCCAAGGTACTAGAAAGAATCTCTATGCTATATCTTATGGGCCTTCAGTCTCACAATAGTTTCAACATTTTGTATATATCTATTGAAATTGCAATCCATATACTCTGTTTTTGTACGTCTTATTTTAAAGCCTTTGGATTCTAGAGTATCTGGCCATCTCTCGAGTTTTACATTATTGCATCTCTTGATTCATCCACCAACACTATATCATCTGTAAACAACATGCACCAAGGTACCTCCTTTTGAATTTGAGCAATTGACTTATTCATAATCAGTGCACAGAGATAAAGACTTAAGGTTGGCTCCTATTGTAAACCTATAGTCACTCGGAGAGCGCATGTGTCTCCACAGGTAGTTCTTACACTTTTTAATGTTCCTTCATACATGTCTTTAAAATTTCAATATAAACTCTTTGAACATTCCTATTCTTCAATACCCACTAAGTTAAATCTTTAAGCTTTTTCTAAATTGATGAAGACCATATGTAGATTTTTCCTCTTTGCTCCATATTTTTTCATTAATTGTCTAAGTGAGAAGATAGTTTTCATAGTTGACCTCCTTGGCATAAAACCAAATTAATTTTCAAAAATCTTAATCTTCTATCTAAGTCCTTGTTGTATTACTCTCTCCCATAACGTCGTAGTATGACTTATAAGTTTAACCCGTGTTAGTTAGTATAATTTTGTATGTCACTCTCATTCTTATATATAGGTGTTACAAAGCTTCTTTTTCATTCATCCGACATTCTCTTTGACATTAATATCTTATTGAAGAGTCTAGTTAATCAAATTATCCCAACTTTTCCTAAGCATTTCCAAGCCTTTATCGGAATATAATCCGAACCCGTAGCCTTTCATGCCCTCATTCGTTTCAATGCTTCTTTCACTTCTACTACGCTAAATTTTGCAGAAAAAAATATGTTCCATTAACGAAGTATCCTTTTTGATCCTATATCTTCTATATGTTTTTCATTTAAAAGCTTGCTAAAATATTTTTTCTACCTTTTTTCTAATATCATTATCCTTCACTAGAACCTTTGGTCATTGTCCTTAATACATTTGACATGATCTAATCTTACTTTTACTTTCCCTTGTTTTTGCAAGCTTAAAAATGTCTTTCTCTCTTTCTCTTGTTCTCAACCTATAATAGAGGTTATCATATTCATTGAACTTTGCATCATTTACTACTTTCTTAGTTTTTTTTTATAGATCTCATAGTTTTCCATATTTTTAGTCCCCTACCAAACTTTGTAGCAACATCTTTTTTTTTCAAATAGCTTCCTAAACCTCTACACTCTGTCACCCTGTTTTTTTTTTCTTTTTTTTTCATTACAGTATCTTTTCCCTTTTGACTCTCGAAGCACCTCTTTTGCAACCTTCCTAATATATTTAGCCATTTGATACCACATTATTGTAATTTATCCTTCAACATTTTATTCTCCCTTCTTAATCACTTTATCCTTAAATATAGTTGCTCTTTCTTTTTTCAAATCCCCCCACCTTGTTTTAAGGCATATTTTGTTTACTACCACTCTCTTTCTACTTCTAATGCAAATATGTAAAATTAATAGCCTATGCTGTATAGTCAAACTCTCTCATGAAATAACCGTACAGTCTTTACAAATCAATCGGTTATGTTTTTTAATTAGAAAAAAGTCTATCTGACTCCTTTTAGTTCCGATTTTATAGGTAATTAAATGCACTTCTCTTTTTTTTAAAGTAAGTGTTTGCTATGATAAGATCAAATACTAATGCAAAATCCAAGATAGTGCTTCTTAATTCATTTTTTTCTCCAAATCCTTGCCTCTATGCACTATCTCATATCCTCTATTATTTTTTCCTACATGCCCATTTAAATCCCCTCCTATAAAAATCTTATTACTATTTGGAATTTTTCGTAATAAATCATCCATCTCTTCCCAAAATTGTCTCTTCACACTTTCCTTTAAACCTGCTTGGGGAGCATGTGCACTAATGAATGAATTAGGTCTTCCTCTAGCACTAGTTTAACTGATATAATTCTATTACTAATCCTCTTTACCTTCACAATTTTCTCTTTCATATCCTTATCTACAAGTATCTTATATCCTCTTTTTACCTTATCTCCTGTAAATAAGCTATATTAATTCTTCTTCTTTGTATTACCTCAACCAACTCTGTGCTCTTATCTATCTAGGCTCTTACATTCCAAGTAGTAAGTCGAATCTTCCTCTTCTTCTGGACTAACTTATTTAGCCACACTGTCCAAAAAGGTATGGTAGCCTTTGCCCACTTTTTACTGCAACGAGGCAATACTGCAATGTGTTGCTTAAAGTGGGGGATGCCTTAGCATGATCACGGAATATTATTATCTTTGAATTTATGTTTGAGTTTTGAAAAAATTTTACGCTAACTATCAACTTACTCAACACAACCTTCCTCCTTTACCTAAGCTTGGGATCAACAGTGAAATAAAAAATAAAAAAACTTGTAGAGTATTAATCTAGATCTATATTCAATCTAGATAAATATTCAAATTACAAATATATTAGGATCAAAGCGTGATCCACACTTAGTATCTATATTTACTAAACTCCATCCATCATTAAATTTCTAAAATAACTGTAGAATGTGTATATTGTACAGTTAGATCAAGCTTAGGTTAACAGATGTAATATGATTGAAAATTTTCTTTGTGGGTCTCCAAACAATTAGTGGTCCAATAATATGCTGGGCCCATTGAGGGTAAGTGGACAATGTGATTTAGGAGAATCAAACTCATATGCCACTCATTAGATCATGTGGGCATTATCCAACTTGATCTTTTATCTTTTTCATTAGCTTGTATGGCTCCACTATCAAAGCCAAATGGCTATTGTTTTTTTTCTTTTTTTTTTTTTTCTATGGAACCATTGATGGTAAATGGTCAACTTAGCCAAAAGGCCTTTATTTCTTTATTTTTTTCCCTCTTATTATTGGTTTAATAATTTGTGGGGCCAATGGATGGTAAATGGTCAATTTAGATAAAAGGACTTTGTTTCTTTTTATTCATTTATTTATTTTTTTTAAAGATTTTATTTGTAAAAACTCCTTAGGTGGCCCTTAAATAGTTTACCTTCGAAAGTGGCCTCACGAGACCACTTTGGTTTTTTTTTTTTTTCCTTTTGTGCTTGTAAAAAACTGTGTTGAATTCGTCACATGCTTTTTATACCAATGTTGAATTAGACACTGCTCTATTCCTCTTTAATGTGGACGATTCCTCACTAGAAAAAGAGAGAATTAGGGGCAATAATGTTAAACTTCATTCAGCCCACAGAGGCACATTCACCCTCCAAGTGCATGTACCTACCACTATTGATATAGGAATACCTTCCTTCCTCATTCGAACTACAATCCTAGCCCACCAATAATGACTCTAGCGACTGAATTGCCCACCCATCGTTAGAAATCCCCCACAAAAATCCCCCACCACCTAGAATACTTGTGTATCCCACAGGTGAAAGTGCAAACCCAACAATCTCACCCACACCACATGTTCCTCTCACCCCCTTTGAGACACCCCTGTCACCACTAACCACCAATCCAACCACAAACGTTTCCAATCGATCACCCCTTGATCCTTCTTTCAAAATCATTTTTGCTTCTGCCTCTAAAGGAAATTCAAGAGCAAAGAGCTCCTTTTTGATCTCCTTCACCATAATTTGAGACAGAGTTTGCCATCTAGAGTTTGCTCATCACTGAAGTTGGGTTGAGGATGGAGGTGGCCCTCCAGAAGACTTAAGTGTACCCATAAGCAGCCTTCTTAGGTATCTTGCATGGTCAATGCATGAAGCTCTATCTACTAGCAACATTCCCCCTTCCATTCCATCAGCGTCTTCCCTTGTGGTCAACCCCCAAAGGCTTCCACATCTGCAAAAGATCTCATCCATATTAAAGAGGAATAAAGTAATGTCGAATTTTGTCACAACCCGGGCCCAGGAGTCCAGGGGTTAGCAAAAGCCAAACCAGTGACACACGTACTCCCGTGCCTGTACACGTAGACCTGGTCTAAATGTACATGCACAAGGGAAGTTTCACACGTGCCAAACATGTACGCGGAAGCTGTAGATATCAAAACATCAAACTAAACGATGCAAAAAGAGAATACGAATACATAACTGACATATATAGAAAGGTTTTACAAAATGATCAACATAACATATACAATCATGACGCATACAAGCGAAACAAAATGCAAAAGAAGACTCCTATGCCATGCATGTCCAGGGCGCTCTCCGGTGGAGTGCTCACATCCACTCCTTTAGGCCTGATGGGGCCCCGGGGGTCTTAATTGGAGTTTGGCGGACCGACGAGGGGTCGGAAGGGGGTATTTGAGCCTGCAACACCATAAACAACTTGTGAATACAACGATTCAGCAAAGTATAAACCATAACAGTTAACGCATGCTGTGTCTAATAGAATAAAGGACATCATGTAAATCAATATAGGTCACATTCGTATACTAAGCTGTTGTGCAAGAAAGAAATATGCCATGCGAATCAATGAATACATGTTGTGTACATAACTAGTTGGCGACTACATTGCCATATGCTCCCAAAAGAGGGATCTTATATCGTGCAGAGAACACCATTGTCCGGGCCAGGGTACAAATGGGTCTCAGGTTTCCTGGGGTCCGGTTCCCCAAGACGTTTCCTTATTGCAGCAAGGCTATGAAAACTATACCAAATTCACCCCGTCGGGATTCTAAGGCTGAGGCTAAGTAGTACCTGATCATACAGAGTCAATCATGAAAACCTTGAGTAGATTGTGACAAGCATATCGTGCGTGCGTGAATCATACATGCATAATCAAGGTAAATAAACCATAGAGACATAGTTAACAATGTGAAAGTAACTGAAACAAATAACCATGCTAGAGAGTGGAGATTAATGATCGACAGACAACATGTCATGCAAGCAACTGTTAGCATAGCGCATCAAGTCATTTACTAACCAATGCAAATCGAATTATCCAGTGTTTCTAACCATGCATGATGATGTAGTTTTTAGTTATTCGATGCACCGTTGTCTAGTGTCGCATGGAATTAGCTGGTGCACCGAAGTCCCTTAAACCAACACCCATGGGGAGGTGCTTAACAACTGGATAACGAACATGAATGATTTGCAGCCCTCGAGATCATTCACGTGTTTTATCATATCCCGTTGGGCCAGTCAAAGGTGCTTACATTCTATCACAAAGGCCATATCGGTCTTTTCCTTATGCCTATTCTTGTTATCCATTTTCCAGGGGTGGTACGGTTTAGCCGTAGGTGAACATACGGCTTAGCCGTAGGCATCTTACGGCGTAGCCGTAATATGCAGTACGGTTCCACCGCGGTTCCTTTTACTGTTCCTCCACAAGTACAGTTCACCCATATTTTGTTCTACGGCTTAGCCGTGTGTTGTTCTGCGGCTTAGCCATTACTGGGCCGTAGAAGGTTTGTGAATTGCTTGTCTTCAGTTAATCCAGAAAAAGACACCCTGTAATAAACTACGGCTGGGTCACGGCTGAGATACGGCTTAGTCGTAGGGCAATATACGGCTTAGCCGTGTCCTGGCCGTAGAAGAAAACTGGGATTTTACCTTCTCTGGACTTTAAACCGTAGGCAATTTACAACTTAGCCATACATGCACGGGGTTGAATTTTGAATCAGCTACAGAAAACCTGTAAAGACATCAGATATGCACATTTCCAACAAAGAAAGGAAGAATATTAGCAAATTGGGCTGTAAACATGTTTTCCCTGCAAACTCACGTGAAGTAAACAAAATCATACAAATACCAACATGGGTTCTTACAAATTATGGTTATACTTGCCATAATGGAATCCAATTACACCACTTGCTGTCCTTGGCTCATTTACAACCAAACACCAATCACTGCTAGCATGCATGCATGAGGAAGAGAAAGAAACATCAAGGGCAACATCAAGGAATCATAGAAACAAGAAGAAGAAGAAGAAGAAAAAGATGGGGGGAGATGGAGATGACTCCTAACTCACCTCAATCCACACACCAGAGAATGACAAATCAAATTCCCTCAATTTGGCTTGATCGAAGGATAAGGAAACTCAGGAGGGAGAGAGAGAACTCCACGTTAACATTGAGAGAAGAGAGTGAGAGAGAGTTTGAGTCGATGAAGTGGAGCTTATATAAGGTAAGTGAAAGTCAAATTTGCAATGAAGTCCAAGGAATAAATCAATTTCCAGTTTGAGTCAAATCCGGGTCCAGTGGAATCATACGACATCGGTCACGAACGACGTAGTTACGAAAGTGAACGAGCTCAACGAAAGACATGTGTTGACATCAAGATGATACAAAAATGACCATGTCGAAAAAAAGTTAAAATTACGAAAAAGGGCTTGGTCTACCTAATCCAGGTCAAATTCAATCCAACCACCTATCCATGACCTACAACGAATCCAAAACAAAAGCAAAACACAATTAACAACGAAAAACAACAGTAATTAGACGCTAAACGAGATCAAGCTGGGTCGGAGTGTTACAAATTCGACATTAGTATAAAAAGCCTGTGTCGAATTCGACACTATTTATTTACAAGCACAAAAAAACGAGACCATTTTGGAAGGTTATCTACTTAGGGTCCACCTAAGGAGCTTTTGTAAGTAAAATTCTCTTTTATTTTTCTCTCTTTTATTCTTGGCTTCATAATCTATGAGCTGCGAGGAGATCCTAAATCATACGCATGAGATGAAATGATTTTAAGAGGGTCCAAAGAGAAATTAATGAAGGGAAGTTAGTATCATATGCAAAATTTTAGTGAGAAATATTTTAGGGAAGCAGTGGAGGGATGGGATAATGAGAGGGAAATTAGAGAGAGAAATTGGAGCACATATCGCTCCCTCACAAAGATGGCTGCCAGCATTATATATAATTTTTTGATGACGCAGGGTATCCCTAGCTAGCTCAACCTTTGGACATATGGCCTCCGGTTAGGGGTTAACCAATTTTGATTGGCAATGACTATTCTATGAGGGGTACATAAATGGTTACACATAGTATATGGATAACGCAAAGAGTAGGAGTTAAACTTGAGACCTTTTGGGAGAAAACCTACAACTCAAAACCGATTCAGCCATCACCTTGACAGCTTTTTCCTTGGCGATTGCCATGCCTATAGGGTTGTATAAAGCTCATACATGACATTTTATATAGTAGATTAAAATCAGTTCAAATTTTTTCTCTTTGCAATTAAAAATAAAGCCACATTAAATTGTGGTAAAAAATAATTAAGAGTCTTTTTCTCAGAACTAGGAAATCCTTGGACTTCATAAACATATGTATAATGCCACATGCATGACTATAACATATTAACATCTATGTGGCAAAGCCTGCCATCATTACATAAAGTGACTCTGAAATAAATTTAACTTTGTTGGAATGGCTCCTTACCTTAGGAGTACATGTTCATTGAGAGGTCCTAGGTTCAAATCTAGCCTTCACCTCTTTGAATAGAAAGATTCACCAAAATGCGCATTTTCGTCGATAACTAAATGAGCTCTCAACATGTGCAGGTGCTCGTATCCAAAAGATAATAGTGTAGATTAGATTTGAGTTAAAAAAAAAAAAAAACAATACATCTTGAAGTAATCTGATCAGCCACCTCTTCGACTGCTCTAAGTTTTTTCTGTTTCAATTTCTAAACTACTGCTTTATAAAACAGTCAATGTAAAATTTGTGCCTTAACTTCAACATAAATTCTTATAAAATAACACCCCAACATAGTTGGAAAAGGACTTTACTGTTGATGATGTGCAGTATGACAATTAAACTTTGGGGCTCTTAGTGGATAGTTCGGAAATTTTGGCTATTATGACTTTGAGCTTACGTAATTTATAATAAAACCTTCTTATCTCACCTTAGGTAATTTGGATACATCCAAGTGGTTCTTACAAAATATTGAGTTAGCAATTTAAAATTTTACAATTAGATTGAATCTTTTTAGCTCACACAAATTAAGAATAGGGAAAGACCTACAACAAGGAGACTTTATGTGGAGTATTGCTTCATCAAACGCACTTGGGTCCTCCTTCGATCAGTACGATCCTTTTGATTCTCCTGCCAACCGATGATCTGGAATAAAGGATTTCCCATGATCTGAGAACATTGTATCACAAAGAATTTCCTATTGTACACCCTCATCTAGTCGATTCTACCGAGTCCCCAATTTTGCTCATCTAATCTGGATGCCGAGTTGGGCCTATTTTTCAGGTGGTCCTTCCAACTATCCCACTCTTGGCAGTGTTTGCTGATCAATACCGTTATTCTGATGGGCCTCTAGATCGATGGATCATTCCGTTAAGAAATCTTCTAATGGAAGCAGTATAAACCCTTTGTGGAGAATCAGATGCAACCAATCTGCTAAAGAAAAATATCACAAACCAATCTGTAAGTGGTCCTGTTTGGTTGTCTTTTAGCACCCACGCCGGTGAAAACAACTGCTCTCACATGACTTCAGTTGGAAAGTCACATTACAAAAGTGGTACCATCACATGAAGGAGTTGCTGTATTTGTGTAGTTCAGTAGATTCCTTCCTCATACCTAGTTATGGAAGTCTCTATTTTGTAAAAAATCCTAAAGTTCCCCAATATATCTTAATCGTTTTATCCAATCAATCTATCATAATCAGATTCATTGAGCAGATGGCTCAGATCACAATATCAGATCAATGTGTTTTTTATTGTAAGGCACACATATGAGTTGTCCATTCGTCTATGTCCTACACTAGTCAATATTGAGCATGATGTTATGATTAAAACAAGATGCACTTCTAAAGCCATTAAACTTGAAGCCCTTCCAACTAAAGTTGGGATTATCTGATTGGAGTGATATTTTGTATAATCCTTTTCGGTTGAGATGCATCCATGGGTTACACACAAACTTTGTGGTGCTTTAGAAAGCAAAGCAGTTCATATTTGAAATGGGTCCTTATTTGGTCCCATAGACCATAGTCTCGAAACTCAACCAGGCTCAGCTTGACTCAGCTGGGTCAACTCGACTTGACGTGTTGTTGAGTCAGGCATGTTGCTAGAGTCCAGCCGAGTTTGATTATACACTCAGCTGTCCAAGTTACTTTTTTTTCTTTTTTTTAAACAAAAGTCGCCCGAGTTACCTTTTTTTAAAAAAGAAAAGTCGGCCAAGTTACTTAAATTAGAGTCTTGGTTACTGTTTTAACTTTTAAAACATGGAAGTGGAGAACATCAGGGATAATGCCAAGAAAGCATAGAGATTTTGACGGGACAAGATACTGGGTACCTCATAACAGGCTCAGATTGCACGCTTCCCACATTTTCAAGAAGATGTGGAGAACCTTGTGAGTGTGACCACCTTGGATTGAATGGGTCTTATTCCCCTTCTTCATGTACTGCTAACTGACCTTTATGAGTCCAGTGGCCTCTAGCCACAGCCACTTGGTAGTGTGCACATGCTCATGTGTCCGATTATCCAACTGATGGGGCACAGCCACATAACCACTCCTATCCAATCACCTCAATTATGTAATCAATGGAGATATTTTGGTAGATCCTCGCCAATCACTTTTCCTATAACCCAAAATGTAGGATTTTGAAAAGACAGTACCATAGCCATGGCCTATGCAGGAAGTGGGTTTTGATTGAATTAGATCTTCTTGGTTCAGACAAAGTAGGGGGTCCTGTGCTCTAGGGAATACACAGTCGTTACATCTAGATCCCCATCTAGGGGTGATCCAAAGGATTGGAATCGTGTCTTTGAACCCGCTTATGGGAAAGGTATCTGATCAGAGGGTCAAAAGTGGAGTTGGGTGGGGTTCACCACGCTCCAATGGCATGTATCATCAGTTATGGCCTCCACATGAGAAGAGTTACTGTGTTAGACCAGAAAGTGTAGCTTTCTTGATTCAGATTCAACGGCAGAAGAAGAAGAAGAATCTTTATTCTTCATGCACCAAGTTTCGGTCTCTATATATATGATTTATCAAATTGGTATAAACGTAAATGTTCACGTGAGCTACATGGCTCATGATCTTACTTTAAGCTATTTTTTATGTGGGGCCCACCTATGGTCCCATCTCCCTTCAAATATTCACTACAGAATCTGATTGACACTCGCCCAGACTATATCCACCGTTGAATTTTACATCTAAAAGTTATTCCTCATTTTTTTCGAGTGTGATATTGGGTCTTAATATCTATGATATATCATGGTCAATCAAGCAAGTTTTTTGTCCACCCTTTATTCAAGTAAAGAGCTTTGATCTCTGACGAAGAGCATATTCCCAAATGGGGCCACAAATAGGCCCCACAAGGCTTGCTTGCAATGAGGATGAGCTACATTGCTAGGCAAAAATCACTGGTGTTTGATATAAACAACTCAAATTGAAAAGTCAACATTATTGTCTATGATCATGATACACATACCATTATGGCTTTTAACAAGAAACAAAACCCAAAGTAAGCATCTCCTTTTCATTGAAATTAGTGGAAAGCTTGTCTTGTATGTATTATGCAATAATAAGAGCAAATCACTAGACAACCATTTCTTATTATAGAAGAAATGACATCTTTTTTCAATAGAGCAATCGATTCTTCAAATTCCACAAAAGAAAAAGGAGTAGAATTTCAACCATACACACAATGACCAATGTCGAGTGTGATCATTCGACATGCATTGATTGTGATGACTCAATAATATGGTCTTCGCTACTGAGAAGAAATTGAATTTTTCACATTGGAAGAATTTGAAGCTCTCCAAATGTTCGGACCCTTTGTAGCATTTCAAATTGATTAGTGCTAGCGAGATAAAACCCTTTTTGATACGGATGCCTCTCATTTGCACGTCCTTTCTTAGTTTAGTGCAAGTAAAACCGTGTGATTTTTCAAAATCCCAAACTGATGGATCCAATTTTGTCTTCTTATGTTTCCTAAAGTTTCTTTTGCTCTCTCTCCAAGCCTAATAATAGAATTAAACTGTAACACAAAAGGTCCCGCGTATTAAAGCCTGGATTGTTCAATTGCACACCCTCTTCTTTTATTGGTCAAATTCCAACAGGAGTTAGCCGAAGCGTATATATTAATATGAATAAAATATTAAAATTTTATACGTTTTACATGAGGCTCACTTTCTCAGATATGTATACAGAGTACAGACCATTTCAATCCAAAATGTTATTGTGGAGCCCAATTTTTCAAAGACTGAAAGGTGTTACCAAATAAAATATAATATTTTTTAAAAGATTATTCTTACACTTTTAAAGTAAAACAACAGCTAGTATGGTTCAAGCTAACATCATTTTCAAATATGATTTTTAACTCAAATCAAAGCCAATTTATATTCAAATACAAACTTTACAGTTATTGGTATCATGCAACTTAAATTAAAAGAGGTTTTTATATTGGACACAAATCTAATTTTCTCCATTTAAGTCTTCTAATATTCAGGACTAAAAATAAATATGCATGAAAAAGCATAACTTATCTAAAAACTTAGCTCAAGATGGATTGGAATAGTGAAACAAAATTCATGTAAGCTACCCCAATATAATTGGGACAAGGCTTTGATGATAATGATGATAAAGTCCTTTAATATTCAGGACTATAGTTCATCTCTACTAATGAATGTCCTTTTTTTTTTTCCAAATTGCATTACTCAAGTTGAAATGGGTCAAAATATCATATTTAAATATAATTCTTTTAATAGTCCTACTTATTTGTAACTAATGAATGATTATTCTTCCATCTACATTTGTTTTCCTAATTTCTTAGATGCTAACAAGCGGTGATAGAAGAATAATCATTCGTTCCTATAAATAAATGAGATTAAGATCTAAAATTATATAAAAATAAACTCTATTCTGACTTAATAAATAGAGATTCAATTGACAATCTATTGGCAATTATATGAGTTTTCATGAAATTCTTAACGATCTAAATTCCTCTTTGTAGAGCCATCAAAGAGGAACCTTCTAAGAACACAAGACTTGAAGTACACATGAGGAAGTACTCTACTCATGTATGTATATATGTATGTATGGGTCCATTTATTTCATGTAATTTACTTCCTAGGAAGAATTCATATTTGTAAATGTCGTTAGAAATGCAGAAATAGAGGTAGCTATCAAAAAATGACCATCAAATAACCTCGTTTATAATAGAATCTAAATCAAGGAGAAATGGAAAATGGACGCCCAGTCATCTCCCTGAAATTGAAATCCTAGGAAAGTTAGAATTAAGTCAGATTTCATGATGGGTCTTTTGGGCTACCAGTATTTAATAAGGTTTACTGTTCTATTGTAACTTATGGTGTCTTTTAGGTTGCCAGTATTTAATATGGTTTGCTGCTCTATTGTAACTTATGGTGTCTTTTGGGCTTCCCTATAAGTTATTTATAGTTTCTATGTGTCTTTTTAAATTTCTCATACATCTTTATCATTATAATTATTGCCTAAAAAAGTATAAGGGATTATGAGCAGTCAAATCTTAGATTAGAATTTGAGTCTATAGATATAGTCTTATATCTCTTTGCATGTGTAGTTTAATAAGAGAAAACTTGAGGTCTCATACCTAGTTTATCCATTAGCTATTCTTTCTTTGTTGTTTAAGATCAAGAGAACAAGTTTCTTCTCTTGAATCTTCATCTTCATTTTTTGATTTTAGTGAAGACGTCCCTGTTTCACTGTAACCTCATTATTTTTGTTCTGTCAACCTTAGTTTTTAGAATTGAAACCTGAGTATTTACTGCTGTGAACCTTAGTATTCGTTAAATACGAGCTTCAATTCATCAAATTGGTATCAGAGCATTGTTCAAGGTGATTCTATGGCCTCTAACAACATGCTGCAACCATAGCTTCCTCGCTTCAGTGGAAAAAACTACAACCAATGGAGTATCCAGATGAAGGTGTTGTATACATCTCAAGATTTATGGGATATTGTTGAAACTAGTTTTGTAGAACCAGTAGATTCAAGTGCTCTCACTCAACAACAACTCAATGAGTTGAAGGAGAACCGTAAGAAGGACAAGAAGGTATTGTTCTTCATTTTTCATGCAGTGGATGAAGCTGTCTTTGAAAGAATCTCTTCGTGAATTCTGCAAAATAAGCATGGGATGCACTTTACTCATCATACAAAGGAGAAGACAAGGTAAAGATAGTAAGATTATAAACTCTTAGAAGTGAATTTGATTCTCTACAGATGAAAGAATTTGAATTGGTTGAAAATTTCTACAACTGATTTATCTCCCTTGTTAATCAACTAAGAGTAAATGGAGAAAAAATTCAAGATCAACGGGTTGCAGAAAAAAATCCGTCAAAGCATGACATGTAAGTTTGAATATATTGTGGCTGTAATTGAAGAATCAAAAGATTTATCCTCATTGCCCTTAGAATGTTTAGTGGGATCACTCCAATCTCATGAACTTCACATTAAGCAATTTGATTCTTCTCTTCTAGAACAAGCATTTCAATCTCAAGTCTCTTTAAGAGGAGGTGCTAGAGGGAGAAGAGGAGGACACAATCATGGAAGAGGAAGAAGCAACCATGGATGTGGCATACATGAGAAACATGAAAAAGAATCTGAATCTCATGATTCTCCTAGTAACAATACTCCGACAAGAAGGAGAGGTAGAGACGAGGAAGAGAAAGAGGTCATGGCTCTTCCTATTCCCATACACAATGCCATTATTGCAAAAAATATGGGCACATACAAGCATATTGTAAAAAGAAGATGGCTGATGAAGGACAAAATGAATCAAGTTTTACATGAAAATGTTCAAGAAAAGAAAGGTGATAAAACTATCCTACTCCCTTGCAATGTTAGTAAAAATACTTGTGGTGATATTTGGTATCTTGATAGTGGTTGTAGTAACCACATGACTGGCAAAAAAAATGTGCTTATTAATCTTGACAATTCCATTCAATCTGAAGTCAATATTAGTAATGACAGAAGGCTTCAAGTAAAAGGATGTGGTGACGTCCTCCTTCGCACAAAGAAAGGAGACCAAAAGAGAATTTCTAATGTCTTATATATGCCAAGCTTTAATCATAATCTTCTTAATATTGGATAGCTTCTTCGCAAATGGCATGATGTTCATTTTAAGGGTGATTATTGCATGATTAGAGATAAGAACAACTCTCTAATTACAAAAATACGGATGTTTTTAAATAATATGTTTGGTTTGAACATCGAATATGAATCTTTGCCATGTTTTAGTGCAATCATCAAAAACAATTCATGGCTATGGCATCTCCGGTTTGGCCATTTGAGTTTCAACTTATTATCTTTGATGTGCAAAAAGAATATAGTGAGAAGTATGCCAAATATTGACCAACAAGACCAAGTTTGTGAAGGATGTGTACTGGAAAGCATCATAGAGAGTTCTTTCCAATTGGAAAAGTATGGAAAGCATTAGGTCCACTTCAATTAGTACATTCAGATTTATGCAGGCCTATGAATACAATTTCAAATAGAGGTAATCGCTATTTTCTCACTTTCATTGATGATTGTAGTAGAGAAACTTAGGTGTATTTCTTAAAAGAAAAATCTAAAGTCTTTATAATTTTAAAATTTTAAAGGCCATGGTTGAAAAGCAAAGTGGTTTCATGTTGAAAAATTTGTGTTTCGATCGAGGTAATGAGTACATATCAAATGAGTTTGAAGTATTCTTGAAAGAAAATGGAATTAAATATCAACTCACTACTCGCTATACACCCCAACAAAGTAGGGTTGCGGAAAGAAAAAATAGAAAAATTATGGATTTGGTAAGAAGTATGTTGAAAACCAAAATGATGCCTAATTCATTTTGAGCTAAAGCAGTAGCTTGTACGATTTATCTTCTCAATCATGCCTCATCAAAAAGTATTCAAGATATGACCTCTCAAGAAGCTTGGACTGGTCACAAGCCTTGTGTTAGCCATTTAAGAATATTTAATAGCATTGCATATTCACATGCACTGGATGAGAAAAGAAAAAAATTGGATGACAAATCGGAGAAATGTATCTTCATTGGCTATATTAAAAAATCCAAGGCAAACAAGTTGTTTAATCCATTGACTAACAAAATCATTGTTAGTATAGATGTGAAATTCAATGAAGATGAGTCATGGGAGTGAAATGAAAATAAGAAGAAGCAAAATTCTATTTTCCTTGATGAAGAATTGAAAGAACAAAATGATGAAGTTTTAAGCTCTCCGTCATCTTCATCATCTTCATCAAGGGAGAGTTTGAATCAAAATGATGATCATAAAGAAACACCTACACTAGGGAGATCTAGTCGGTCACATCAACCATCCAAAAGGTATCCATCTAGTGATTATGTTATGATTACTAATGGTAGGATGAGTTTTGCTTTGTTTGTAGATGCCGATCCTGCTACTTTTGAAGATGCCTCCAAAGATCAAAGGTAGATTAAGCCATGGATCAAGAGATTGAGTCCATTGAAAGAAATGACACATGGAAGTTGGTGGAACTTTCAAATGGCAAGAAGACAATTGGAGTAAAGTGGGTGTACAAGACCAAGTTAAATCCAAGAGATGAAGTTGAAAAATGCAAAACTCGCTTAGTAGCCAAGGGCTATAAGCAAAAGCAAGGAGTTGACTATGATGAAGTCTTTGCCCTTGTTGCACATCTAGACACCATTCATTTGGTGTTGGCTCTTGCAGCTCAAAATCAATAGAAAGTGTTCCAAATGGATGTGAAGTCGGCATTCTTAAATGGCACCTTAGAAGAAGAGGTCTATGTTGATCAACCTCCCGGCTATGTGAAGAAGCATGAAGAGATGAAAGTATGTGAATTGAAAAAAGCCTTATACGGTTTAAAGCAAGCACCAAGGGCACGGTACAAAAAGATTGATACATATTTTTAAGAAAGTGGTTTTCACAAGTCACTTCATGAGCACACTCTCTATGCCAAGAAAAGTCCTCAAGGAAAGATACTCATTGCTTGCTTATATGTGGATGATTTGATTTTTACCGAGAGTAGTGTTAAAATGTTTGAAGATTTCAAAATGGCCATGGTGCATGAATTTGAAATGACTGATATGGGCTTTCTTCATTTCTTTTTTGGAATTGAAGTAAATCAAAATGAAGATGGAATTTTCATTTCTCAAAAAAAAAAAAATGCAAAAGAATTATTAGAAAGGTTTAGGATGGAAGATGCCAAACCCATTAGTACTCTTATAAAAGTTGGTTTGAAATTAAGCAAATATGATGGGAAGAAGGTGGTGGATCCAACTCTTTATCGATGTCTTATTGGTGGTTTAATGTACCTAACAACAATAAGACTAGATCTCACATATTTGGTAAGCATGCTTAGTCGGTTTATGGAATCTGTAAGAGATGCTCATTGGGAAGTTTGAAAAAGAGTTTAAGATATGTGAAAAGAACCCAAAATCATGGTCTTCGCTATTATAAAGCTACAAATCCAAATTTGGTTGGCTTTTGTGATAGTGATTGGGCTAGAAGTTTCAATGATTACAAGAGCACTTTAGGATACGCTTTCAAAATTGGTTTTAATGCAGTTTTATGGTCTTCAAAGAAGCATTCTGTTGTAGCCTTCTCTACAGTTGAAGCAGAATATATTACTCTTGCTGCCACTAGTTGTCAAGCTAGGTGGTTAAGGTGGATTTTAATTTAGAGGAACTAAATCATGAATAAGGAGGATTTACAAAACTATTTTATGACAACAAATCAGTCATATCTTTGTCCAAGAATCCTATGTTTCATGGTAAAGGCAAGCACATAAAGATTAAGTACTCACTTCATTCGAGAATTAGTAAATGATAAATAAGTTGAAGTCAAGTTTTGTAAATCTCAAGACCAAGTGGCGGACATGTTCATCAAGCCTTTAAAGAGGGATTTGTTCATCAAGATTAGGGCTATCAAAGGGCCGGGCCCGGGCCGGGCTTAGGTAAGCCCTTATCCTACCCTCACATGTGCTGGCCGGGCCTAACTGAGCAAAAGCCCTTGACTTTTACGGCGGGCCTATAATTTTTAGGCCCTTACCCAACCCTCAAGGGCTAGGGCCGGGCCAGGGCCGAGCCAGGGCCAAAAGAAAGGGAAATTCTTTTTCTTTAATGGAAATAAATCTTTTATATGCAACAACCTATGCCACCATCACTAACTAACTTTATACAAACCCTCCTCCTTTGCCCGAGCTAGGGATCGGGAATGTAATGCAAAAGGCAGCATGACGGAGTTAAAAACTTTTTTTTTAAGGCATTGGTGGTGGGATAAAATCATTTTTACAATATAAAACATAAGGTGGATAATAATAATTCTATAAATAATAATAAATATATAACAAATAACAATAATTCTTTATTTAATTATTTAATCTACTTTTAGAATATCTAAAAGACCATCGAATGTATTACATCATTGTGGTGCTACGTACGTATCCAATCTTATGTGCAAATTAAGACTTTTACAGTGTTAGATTTTAAACAACTCCTATATTGATCAAATACTCTTCCTCCCGTACTAAATGTTGATTCAGAAGCAACTGTAGAAATAGGAATTGCTAAAATGTCACAAGCTATTTTAGAGATAACTGGATATTTTGTTGAATTAACTTTCCACCAATCCAATATATTGAAATTTTCAAATTTATCCCTTGGCTCCTCCAAATAACAATCTAATTCCGATTTTTCCTCTACAACTATCTGAGTCATTTGTTCCTCAAAAGCTAAAAAATCATCTTCAAACTCATTAGATTTCTTTACCAAATTAACTTTATCCATATTTGACAATGTTTTGGTAGGTGCATCATAAACCAAATCATCTTCAAAGTCATTGTGGATATTATATATTTTATATTAAAATTTAATAAACAACGGGCCGGGCCGGGCCCCCTCGGGCCTAATTAGTCAAGTCTAAGCTCAGCCCTCTAGATGCGGGCTTTTAAAAATAAAGCCCTACCCTACCCTCGGGCTTTAAATGAAAAAAATAAACCCTCGTTTTGAGGGCTTTTGCGGGCCGGGCCGGGCCGGGCCCCCTCTTTAAAGGGCCGGATTGACAGCCCTAATCAAGATGAAGACCTTGCTTAAAGTAAGAAAAATCTAGCTTAGGTGGGGTTGTTAGAATTAAGACAGATTTCATGATGGGTCTTTTGGACCGCCAGTATTTAATATGGTTTATTGCTCTATTGTAACTTATAGTGTCTTTTGGGCTTTCCCATAAGTTTTTTTTTTTGTAGTTTTTATGTGTCTTTTCAGATTTCTGATACATCTTTATTGTTTTAATTATTGCCTAGAGAAGTGTAAGAGATTATGAGCAGTCAAATCTTGAATTAGAATTTGAGTCTATAAATAAAGTCTTGTATCTCTTTGCATGTGTGGTTCAATAAAAGAAAACTTGAGGTCTCATACCTAATTTATCTGTTAGCTATTCTTTCATTGCCATTTAAGATCAAGAGAACAAGTTTTTTCGCTTGAATCTTCATCTTCGTGTTTTGATTTTAGTGGAGACGTCTTTGTTTCACTGTAACCTCAATATTTTTGTTTTGTTAACCTTAGTTCCCAGAACTGAAACTTGGGTATTTGCCACTGGGAACCTCAGCATTTGTTAATTATGAACTTCAATTCATCACATTCTTCATCCTTTACTTCTTTAATTATCATTCTTTGGAGCTCATATGCAAACAACTTGGCCTTATACTTTTATTTACATTGTAGGGGATATATCAATCGAGTAGACACGTGGATCCATACAATCAGTTTCTTTCTTTTGAGCCAATTTCACCGGCATAAGTTGAGAAATTCTTTTTAGGATACTTCTGAATTTTTCAGAACGCTTTCTGTCAAATTCCTTAAATACTTCTGAACAAAATACTAGTAACTGATTTTCTCCTTAAGATGCAAAATTCTAGTTTGAAATGCTGGTAAACCAATATGCCCTCCTGTGGGTCAATAAAAGCTTTGCATAGTACCCCAGAAGGAGAGTACTCCATTGAGAGTGCATACACCGAAATGAGGCGTATATGCACATGATCCCAAGTCCATATATGGAGTGACTAGGATATTTCTCAAGACCAAGGATAAGCTCCATTAGTAAAGGTCCCGCATAAGCTCTTTTGAGAAAAGGTGACTTGTTTTCTTTTGTGTTGAGAACTTGACAAAACAATGTTTTGTTTTGTGCTGAGAACTCAACAAAACCAATACATTTCTGACGCCACCCGTTTGCCATCTCAGAATGGTATAATAACATGCTCTAATATTCAAATTTCGGACTAGACAAACACCCAAAGGCATTCTAACCATCTCTACTTAAAATATAATCTTTATTCTCATCCTCTTTCCAACCTGCCATATCCCTCGCATCATGAAGTGAGCATCCATCCCCCACTATTTAAGCTCTTCAATTACCTAAAAGTTGTTATACCAATCAAAAGAAGAGAGAAGAGAAAGAACAAAACGGAGATAGATGGTTGCAGGAGATCAAATCCAAAAGTACCCCCCAATGGCAGAGGTACTTTCATCACTTAAAAAAGTGCTCTACATTTTGTTTCATTTTGGTCCATACCCTTCCTGACAGGAATATTATTCCTTGACTTTATTGTGTAGATATTAGAGGAGCTGAAGAGAATGAAGGACATAGGCTTCCCTGTGGCTGCCATCAACTTGGTGGGGTGCCTCAAGGGCATGGTCTCTGTCGTGGTCATGGGGAGGCTAGGCCGACTCGAACTTGCAGGTGGGGCCCTCGCGATCGGATTCACCAACATTACCGGCTACTCAGTGCTCTCCGGCTTAGCCATGGGGATGGAGCCCCTCTGCAGCCAGGGTTTCGGCTCACACAACCTTCCCTTAGTGACACTAACCTTGAGGAGAACAATTGTTATGTTACTCTGTGCCTCCATTCCAATTGCATTTCTGTGGATCAATCTCCAACCCATCATGCAAAGGCTCCACCATAGACCAGATATTGCGCATGTGGCTGGACTGTATTGCCTCTTTGCATTGCCTGACCTCGTCGCCAATAGCCTCCTTCATCCGTCGAGGATCTACTTGCGGTGTAATGGCACACCGGAGCCATTGATGTGGTGCACTTTGCTCTCACTGCTTGTACACCTTCTGCTCACACCTTTCTTAGCTTTAACTCTTCACCTAGGCATTGCCGGTGTGGCTATTGCTTCCTTTTCTACCAATTTCTGCACCCTTCTCCTCCTATTGTGCTACATGTTATCCACCCATGACACTGATAAACCACTTTCTATGTCGCAGCCACCACTCCCACCAACTCCAAAACCACACTTCCCTTCTACAAGGACTGGAGTAGAATGGATCATGTTAATACGCCTCGCTTTTCCAAGTTCTGTAGCTGTTTGTCTAGAGTGGTGGTGGTATGAGTTCATGACCCTTCTAGCTGGGTACCTGAGTGATCCTCATGTGGCCTTAGCCACATCTGCAATTGTGATACAAACAACCTCACTGATGTACACATTGCCTATGGCACTTAGCGCCTGTGTGTCAACCCGGGTTGGGAACGAGCTTGGTGCAGGCAGGCCCAGCAACGCCAGGCTTGCAACGATTGTGGCGATGCTGCTGGCGTTCTTGGTTTCGGTTGTGGGCCTACTATGGACGGTGTTAGGAAGAGGTCCATGGGGAAGAGTCTTCACACAAGACAGTGACATCCTAAACCTGACTATGGCTGCACTACCAATAATTGGACTATGTGAACTTGCAAATTGTCCTCAAACAACAGGGTGTGGCATGCTCCGGGGCAGCGCACGGCCAGCCATCAGCGCCACCATCAACCTCTTCTCATTCTATTTTGTGGGCACTCCTGTTGCTATAGTTCTTGCCTTTGTTTTCAAACTAGGATTCGTGGGCCTTTGCTATGGGCTTCTCACAGCCCAAATATCTTGTGCACTATCTGTAGTAACTGTAATTTGCAAGACAGATTGGGATAAAGAGTCGTCAAGAGCCAAGGAGTTAGTTGGGAGAAGTGCATGCACCGATGAGGAAGAAGATCGAACAGAAAAATCTGGGGAAGAGGCTGAATTTCTCAAAGTAGTAGCCATTGAACTTTGAAAGGAAGGGACACAGAACAAAGTTTGGATGAATAGATCGGGTAAAAATAGCAACTTGATATGGATTTCAATCATATGCCTCCATGTTCGTGTGTTTCCCAAGCCTTATCTCTAGCATTTATTCAGTTACAAGACCAGTTGTCAATAGATCAGATTTTTATTTTTTTTTTCCCTTGGAACCACGTTATGTTTTTAGTGGGTATGTATCATATCATGTTTAAAAGCTTAAGATATGCGTAAGTATTAACTGGCTATATATAAACCCTTCATTTGACTACCTTAAGGATGGTCCTTTCTTTAATTATTCCTTTATAATGATGTATTGTGATGGCTTTAATTCATTAAGGTTGTCCTCTCCCATATGTCATCCTTAGATATTCCAAGCCCAAATAATGGGGGAGGACTGCATTAGCCTAAAAATTTGTAAAACCTCATTTTAAGTTCAACGTGGCGCGCACACAGCCATAATTAGTTTTGATAAGAATACATGCGTGAGGAAACCTTGATTGTGAACAAGCTGTAAGGGGAAAATCTTGCGAACATGTTATGTTCTCCACCTCGGTGCACAGGATTGAAAGTTTTTAACGGCTTTATAGGAAGATGCATGTTAAACTTTGAGGACTTTATGCAGATGGCTATGATTGTGAGATCATATAGTAAGTTCTCCCACTTTCAATTCATAATAAAACTTTCAAATCCTTCCCTACCCATTGGCTTAGCATTTGTCAAGGCAGGCTGTGCATGATTTGCTATTTTGCCTTTTGTAGCCAGTTTCTTATTAATTTTTTCTTGTACTAGTCCAATTGGCCAAGTTATACTATGAATTTTATTGGAAAAAAAGTAACACTCAATCAACCCCAAGTAGATAAGTAAGAACAAGATGGTAACGATCATGTTTAATATGATGTCCCCATCATGGTTAATGTAGCGATTACCTTTGAATCATTGCATGTGCTGGTTATATAAGAAAATCAACCTAATTTCTGTAATGGTTGAAATCCATAAAGGTGGCGAGAAAGATGATCTGTTGCATTGCTCCAAATAACCCATCGAATTTCCATTCTCCTAATCTGATGGATCTTGTGCAAGCAATCCCTCTATAGGGATGATAATAGCATATGATTTCAACATTGTAGTTCCACACGAAGGGACAGAGTATCAAGTGCCTTTATGGGAATTTTTTAAAAGTTGAAAGAAATCACTAGAAAGCTGATTCTTCTTATAAATCCATATGTTTTCAAGATAGGTTCTTTCCAACCATCACCAAAAGTTTAATGAGGATACGAAGTGAAAAACAGGAAAAGATTCCTACTCTTTCACTAACATTGTAATTGTCCCATTTGGCTGTTCATCATACTGAAATAATAAATGATTTAGAAATTAGGGGGAAAGGCTAAAAAACTAATCGCTTATTGCATAGAATATAAATGTCTTGTTATTGTAGAAGATTTCTATGTGGGATCCAGGTGGGGCCATGTCACAATGATTTGAAGGATTGAAACCATTGGACTACGTGTAAATGGAGGAACCCAAAATATAGATATTGAAATGTCAAATGCGTCCAAAATTTACTGCCCATAAAATGGTCCGACTGCTGACATCTCTGAACATTCTCAGTTCTACTAAATCCGTTCTCTTTCCATTGTGATCAAGGATTTTGGTGCAGAGTAGGACTTTTTATCTTCTCCTCCTAATGTGATGAGTGTGACTTGAGGAGATCTGACTCTCTAATCAGTGGCCAGTAAGTGGACGGTCTACACAACACTAGCAAAGGCCAACGTATTGAAGGGAGTGTGAAAGTTTTGGGGTGCTTCCAATGATTTTCTAGATTGCAAGCAAATGTACACAATATGCACCAGAAAATAAAATAAAGCAAACAAACAACCACCATAAAAAGATAGGATTTTTACATGGAAATCCAAATGGGGAAAAAACTATGAGTTTAATCGGGACCAATAATTAAGCACTATGAATCATACAGTTACAAGATACCCACATTTCCGGTTCTCGTATCCTAAGGACTGTAAATCTCTTTGCACAGCTTCACACCGTTGACTGCACCACATCCAAATCTTACTGAACTCTGCAATCTTTTATGCGAGAAAATGATCTTCTACAAGAGATGTAGAAGCACAGCTCTCTAAAACAAAGCTTCAGCACTAACCTCTCCATTAGAAGCTCTGGATTAGAAAGGGATCTCCAATGTACAATTTGCACTCAAAATAATGAGATTATCTCTTAGGGTTGAAAGAGGAACCTTTTAAATAATCCATAATCCGTGCCTTAAAATGATACTCCTTGTAGAATTCAAATTACTAATTTTGGCACAAATAGAAAAGGTTTTCGCATAATGACAAATTTGTAATTATGAATAACACAATTTCTACAAACTTTCCAAGACCATAATTTTGTCATTTTAGCTCCGATTAATTCAATTTGGGGTTCTACGGATATCTATTCGAAACGAGCTTTTCAATGGTGTGTAGCTTGCCCATATATATTGCTTGGTTTGTGAGATATGACATTTTTAATCTAAATACATTCATTTAGCTCTTTCGGTGACTCACACAATAGTCTATTCTAAAGCAAATATAAAATACAACTCAATGGACCTAAAGTTTTGTCCAACTCTTAAATTAGACAACATACAAAAATCCTTACAGAGTACAAAACAAATGAAGGCAATGATCCTTAAAAATTGAGGGCACTTTTATGTGATATTTTGTCACAACCCGAGCCCAGGGTTCGGGGGTTAACAAAAGCCAAACCGATGACACACGTACTCCCGCGCCTGTACACGTACACCTGGTCTAAATGCACATGCACAAGGGAACATTCACATGTGCAAAACATGTACGCGGAAGCTGCAAATATCAGAAACATCAAACTAACAGTACAAGGAGAGAATACAAAAACCGAACTGACATATATACATAACTGAAGGTTTTACAAAACGAACACAAAATGAACAAAATAATATGTACAAGTCCTGACATATACAAGTATGACAATCCTCAAAAACAAGGAAGATTCTAATGCCATGCATGATCGAGCCGCTCTCCAAGGGAGTGATCACATCCACTCCTTTAGGCCGGATGGGGCCTCAGGGGTCTCGGCTGGAGTCTGGCCGACCAGCGAGGGGTCGGCAGGGGTATCTGAGCCTGCAACACCAAAAACAACTGTGAATACAACGATTCAGCGAAGTATAACCATAACAAGTTAACGCAAGCTGTGTCTAATAGAAGAAAGAATATCATGTAAATTAAATAGGGCACATTCGTATACTAGGCTGTCATACAAGAAGGAAACATGCTATGTGAATCAATGTGTACATGCTGTGTACCTAACTAGTTAGCAACTACATTGCCATATGCTCCCAAAAGAGGGATCTTGTATCGTGCAAAGAACACCATTACCCGGGCCAGGGTACAATGGGTCTCGATTTCCTGGGGTCTGGTTCCCAAGAGGTTTCCTTACTGCAGCAAGGCCATGAAACTATACCAAATTCACCCCGTCGGGATCCTAAGGCTGAGGCTAAGTAGTGCCTGACCATACAGAGTTAATCATGAAAATTCTGAGTAGATCGTGACAATCATATCATACGTGCATATCTTAGAACAAGTCTTATACATGAAGTATCCATGCTTACTCAAGGTAAAGAAACAACTATGTGAAAGTATATGAACAAGTAATCATGCGATAGAGTGGAGATCAATAATTGACAAACGACATGTCATGCAAGCAACTGTTAGCATAGTGAATCCAAGTCATTTACTGGCCAAGTCTAATCTAATTCTCCAGTGTTTCCAACCGTGAATGATGATGTAGTTTTAAGTTATTCGTTGCACCGTTGTCTAGTGTTGCATTGAATTGGCTGGTGCACCGAAGTTCCTTAAACCAACACCCATGGGGAGGTGCTTAACAGCTGGATAACGAACATGAATGATTCGCAGCCCTCGAGATCATTCACGCATTGTATCATATTCCATCAGGCAAGTCTACGTGTCCTACATTCTATCATGAAGGCCATATAGGTCTTTTTCTTACGCCTATTCTTGTTATTCATTTTTCCAGGGGTGATACGGCTTAACCGTAGGTGAACGTACGGCTTAGCCATAGGCATCTTACGGCGTAGCCGTAATCTGCACTGCGGCTCCCCCGCGGTTCCCTCCACTGTTCATCCGCAAGTATGGTTCACCCGTATTTTGTTCTACGGCTTAGCCGTGTGTGTTCTATGGCTTAGCCGTGGATGAGTCGTAGGAGGAACTGTCAATTGCTTGCTTTCAGTTAATCCAGAAGAAGGCACCCTGTACTGATCTACGGCTGGGTCACGGCTAAGGTGCGGCTTAGCCGTAAGGCAATATACGGCTTAGCCGTGTCCTGGCCGTAGAAGAAAACTGGGTTTTCACCCTCTCTGGACTTTAAGCCGTAGGCGATATACGGTTTAGCCGTACAGTGCACGGGATCAAATTTTAAATCAAGTGCAGAAAACCTGTAATGACATCATAAGTGCAAATATCCAACAAGAAAAGAAAGAATACTAACCAATTGGGCTGTAAACACGTTTTCCATTCAATTTCATGTGAATTAACCAAAATCAAACGAATACCAACATGGGTTCTCACAGATTATGGTTATACTTGCCTTAATGTGGTTTAATTACACAACTCGCTGTCCTTGGGCTCATACACAACCAAACACCATCCACTGCAACATGCATGCATGAGAAACAAAGAGAATATCAAGACACATCATGCACTCATGGAAACAAGAAGGAGAAGAAGTAGAAGAAGGAGATGAGGGAGATGGAAGAGGACCCAACTCACCTCAATCCAATCACCCGAGAAAGAAAAAGAATGGAAGAGCAACAATCCCTCAAATTAGCTTGATTGATGGAGAAGAGAACTCAGGAGAGGGAGAGAGAATTCCACTTGAACAGAGAGAGAGAGAGCTGAGTCGATGAAATGAAGCTTATATAAGATAAGTGGATGTCAATTGTTGCACTGAAGTCCAAGTCAAAAGTTTATTTTCAGTTTGAGTCAAATCCGGGTCAAATGGGATCATACGACATCGGTTGCAAATGACGTAGTCACGAAAGTTAACGAGCTCAACGAAAGACACGGGTTGACAGTAAGATGATGCAAAAATGACCATGTCTAAGAAAAGCTAAAATTACGAAAAAAGGGCTTGGTTTACCTAATCCAGGTCAAACTCAACCCAACTACCTATCCATGACTCGCAACGAACCCAAAACACAAGCAAAACACAATTACCAACAAAAACAGGATTAATTAGTCGCTAAACGAGGTCAAGCTGGGTCGGAGTGTTACATCCTCCCCTACTTGAGAATCATTCCGTCCTCGGAATACTCACTCACTCACTCACGCATACCTTCATAAATAGATCGGGATATTGTCGTGCCATCTGTTCTTCTAACTCCCATGGAGCCTCATCGGGACTGTGGCACTCCCATAGCACCTTGACCCATCGAATTGTTCTAGTGCGGAGTATCTGCTCTCGGGTCCCAACGATACGGAGCGATCGCTCAACGTATGCGGCATTCGGCTGGATCTGCACATCGTCATAACGAATGACATGGGAAGGATCGTCGACATATTTCCGAAGCATCGAAACGTGGAAAACATCATGCACTCCCAAAAACATTTCGGGATGAGTTAATCAGTAGGCTAAATCACCAATCCGACTCTTGATCTCAAACGGTTAGACATATTGTGGAGCTAACTTCCCTTTCTGGCTGAAACGGATCGTACCCTTCATCGGTGAGACTTTCAGAAAAACCCACTCACCAACTTGAAACTCTAGTGGCCGTTTATAAGTGTCTGCATAACTCTTCTGTCTCGACTGAGCAACTTTCAAGTTCTCGACTGCTTTTTGTACCTTCTCCGTAGTCTCCGCGATGATCGTCGGTCTGTGAAAACTTCGAGTTCCAACTTCTTCCCAACATAACGGGCTTCTACATTTGCGACCATACGATGCTTCATATGGTGCCATCCCGATACTCTTGTGGAAGCTGTTATTGTAGGCGAATTCGCACAACGGTAAATGGAGATCCCATTCCTTCTCATAGCTCAATACACTGGCTCGTAACATGTCTTCCAAAGTCTGAATAGTTCGTTCTGATTGTCCATCCGTCTGTGGGTGATATGCCGTACTGAAGCTCAGCTTCGTACCCATAGCCTCTTGGAATGCTCTCCAGAACGACGAAACGAAACGGCTGTCATGATCGGATATAATCGACACTAGGGTACCATGGAGCCTAACGATCTCATCCATGAACTTCCTCACCATCTCTGAAAACGTCATACCCTTCCGGAAAGGGATGAAATCGGCTGATTTCGTCAATCGATCTACAATCACCCAAATGGCATTGTTCTTTTTACTCGTCAGAGGTAATCCTGAAACGAAGTCCATGGCGATGTGTTCCCACTTCCACTGCGGTATATGCAAGGGATGCAACGAGCCTGGGTGTCTTTGATGATCTGTTTTCACCTTCTGGCATGTCAAGCATCGGGCAACAAACCCTGCTACTTCTCTCTTCATATTATTCCACCAAAAGCGATCCTTGAGATTTCAATACATCTTTGTGCTGCCTGGGTGCATCATATATCTGGCACAATGTGCTTCACTCATTAATTTCTCCTTGAAATCATCAATTGCTGGCACACACAATCTGTTCCAAAAATAAAGCACACTAGCCTCCAGTTTGAAATCAAGCCTATCTCCAATGTGGTCACGAATGCGCTTTAAAGTGGGATCTTCGAATTGCCTGTCTTTCATCTGCTGAATCATCTCAAGCTGAAACACTAGCGTACTAGCCAAAGTCACATACTCATCCACTAGTTTCACTTCAACAGGGAGACCATGGAGCTCCAAAAGGAAACTGCTCAACATCTACACAGATTCTGCTTTCCTGCTGAATGCATCTGCCACCACATTCCCCTTGCCTGGCTGATATTTGATCGGGAAGTCATAGTCTTTGATAAGGTCAAGCCATCTGCGTTGTCTCATGTTCAGCTCCTGCTGCATGAATAAGTACTGCAAACTGTGACGATCAGAATGGACCTTAAATCGCACACCATATAGATAATGTCTCCACAGCTTCCAAGCAAACACGATAGCTGCCAATTCTGAATCATGGGTGGCTAATTCTTCTCATGTTCTCGCAGCTGTCTCGATCCATATGCAATTACCTTCCCGTGCTGCATTAACACACAACCGAGGCCAACTTAAGAAGCGTCGGAATATATCACGAACCTTTCACTACCGTCTGGCAAGGTCAACACTGGGGCTATAGTCAACTTCTCTTTCAAAGTTCGGAAACTGGCTTCACATTCCTTAGTCCAATCGAATGACACGTTCTTCTTGGTCAATTTCGTCAAAGGAGAAGAGATCTTAGCAAAATCCTGGACAAATCGACGATAGTAACCTGCTAGACCAAGGAAACTCCAAATTTCTGTCACTGTCTTAAGGCTAGGCCAACTTACCGCTGCCTCTACTTTAGATGGATCAACTGCCAATCCCTCTCGTGAAATGATATGACCCAAAAATGCCACCTGCTCAAGCCAAAAATCACACTTCGACAACTTGGCAAACAAGCGATGCTCTCTCAACAAAGACAAGGCTTTCCTTAAGTGCTCCCTATGCTCCTTTGCTGACTTAGAATATATCAAAATATCATCAATGAAAACAACACGAATTGGTCCAAGAAAGGAGCAAAGATCTGATTCATCAGTGCCATTAAACGCTGCAGGTGCATTGGTTAGTCCAAAAGGCATCACGAGGAATTCATAATGACCATAATGAGTCCTGAAGGCAGTTTTTGGAATGTCATCTTCCTTGACCCTCAACTGGTGGTATCCAGATCTCAAATCAATCTTCGAGAAATAAGCTGCACCCTGAAGTTGATCAAACAACTCATCAATCCTGGGTAGGGGATACTTGTTCTTGATAGTCACTTTGCTCAGCTGTCGGTAGTCTATGCACATCCGAAAAGTACCATCTTTTTTCTTGACAAATAAGACTGGTACTCCCCAAGGTGAGACGCTCGGGGGAATGAAATCCTTATCTAAAAGCTCCTGCAATTGCTTCTTCAATTCGGACAATTCGGCTAGGGCCATGCGATACGGAGCTTTACTTATCGGTGTCGTGCCGGGAACAAGCTCAATGGCGAACTCCACGTCTCGAACCAGGGGTAGGTCTGGCACATCATCCGGGAAAACATCAGGAAAGTCACAGACCACCTGAATCTCACCTAGCTGCTTCGTCTCTGTCTTCGTCGAGATAAAGGCAATGAAGCCTTCACACCCTTTGCGGATCAAGCGATCTGCGTTACATGCGGAAATCACACACTTGGGGCATCTCTGCTGACTGCCCTCAAAACGGAAGCCCTTGCCTAAATCGAAGAAGATCGTCCTATTGTAACAGTTAACACAGGCACGATATCGAGCAAGCCAATCCATACCAAGGATCACGTCAAAGTCCAGTATCGACAACAGGATCAAATCAATAGGTAACTGATGACTTGCAATCTGCACGACGCAATAGGGGTAGTATACACTACACTCCACTCGCTTGCCAACTGGGGTGGATACAACCAACACATATGGCAACGGCTTCGGCGGCTGCTGCAACCGTTCCGCGAAATGAGGTGCTACGTATGACCGCGTAGACCCTGAATCGAACAATGCTAACACTTCAGCTTGTGAAACCAAAACAGTACCTTCAACCACCTGTGGATCCTCAACACTCTCATGGGTAGCGGCATATGCACGAGCTATCTGACGAGGCTGTCTCGGGCCTGGATGAGCTGACTACGATTTGCTCGGAGCTGGGGGCGCACTGGATCTGCCAGAAGCTGCACCAGAGGTAGTACTAGATGGTAGAGGCTGAGAAGCCTTATACCGAGGACAATTGGCTATCATATGCTCCCTCGAACCACAGATGAAACAGGCGCCTGCCTTCCTCCAACAAGCTTCAGACTTGTGGTTCTTGCCACAGTGCTCACAGGTCACACTGGCAGAACGGGAAGTACTCGGACTGGCTTTTCGGCTTCTTCTGTACTTGTCCTCGTGCATTAAATGGCGGCTGTCGTTTAGGCTCAACGGCCCTCGCAGCTTGGTGGATGGCCTCAATAGAATAGGCCCTATCCACTGCATCATCAAACGTAGCCGGACGCTGAAAAGCAGTCACGTGGTACATATACCAGGGATGCAGACCTTCGACGAACCGATTCACCTTCCTCTCTTTGGTACTGATCATATCTGGAGCAAAATGCGACAACTGAGTAAACTTGTTCACATATTCTGCCACGGTCATCTGCTGCTGTCGGAGGGCTAAGAACTCAACTTCCTTGGCTCGAAACACATGAGCCGGGATAAACTTCCTCCGAAACTGTTGCTTGAATGTTCCCCAAACTGTCGCACTAGGCAGATCTCTGTATGAGTCCTTCACGCTTTTCCACCACATCTTCGTAACGTCTCTGAACATGGAGGTTGCTAACCCGATCCTCTGCCTGTTCGTGCACACTACAGTCTTAAATGCGTCCTCTGTCTGTTCTATCCACTGTTCTGCCTTCAATGGCTCCTCTGTCACATAAAACTCAATGGCTCCTCGCTTGTGAAATTTATCGTATAGGGCATTCGGGTCGTTCTCTCTTGGCTGAAAGACCACCTGCTGGTTTACATGCGACGGAGTTGGGGCTTGACTTTGTCTATCTAACATGGTTGCAACTTGTGCCTGTAAATTCTGCATCGACTGTGATTAAGCCTGCAGGGACTGAAATAAAATGAGGATGCGTTCATCTGTGTTTTGTGTCTACGGTGATGGTGCGGAACAACTTTCGTTATTACCGGCATTATGCTGAGAACCTGAACCGGACGCCATCCTGAAAAATAGGAAAGAGTCAAACACAAACATTAAACAGTGTCGTCCAACAATCCCCAAAAATCTAGAAAATCCACAAGGAAATAATCGTATCCTCACCACGTTCCTACATGCCTACATGCTTATCATCTAGAGCAAGGAATGCTTTGATACCATACAATACGTATATCACAACCCGAGCCCAGGGTTCGAGGGTTAGCAAAAGACAAACCGATGACACACGTACTCCCGTGCCTGTACACGTAGACCTGGTCTAAATGCACATGCACAAGGGAACATTCACACGTGCAAAATATGTACGCGGAAGCTGTAAATATCAGAAACATCAAACTAACAGTACAAGGAGAGAATACAAAAACCGAATTGACATATATACATAACTGAAGGTTTTACAAAATGAACACAAAATGAACAAAATAATATGTACAAGTCCTGACATATACAAGTATGACAATCCTCAAAAACAAGGAAGATTCTAATGCCATGCATGATCGAACCACTCTCCAAGGGAGTGATCACATCCACTCCTCTAGGCCGGATGGGGCCTCAGGGGTCTCGGCTGGAGTCTGGCCGACCAGCGAGGGGTCGGCAGGGGTATCTGAGCCTGTAACACCAAAAACAACTGTGAATACAACGATTCAGCGAAGTATAACCATAACAAGTTAACGCATGCGGTGCCTAATAGAAGAAAGAATATCATATAAATTAAACAGGGCACATTCGTATACTAGGCTGTCATGCAAGAAGGAAACGTGCCATGTGAATCAATGTGTACATGCTGTGTACCTAACTAGTTAGCAACTACATTGCCATATGCTCCCAAAAGAGGGATCTTGTATCGTGCAAAGAACACCATTGCCCGGGCCAGGGTACAATGGGTCTCGATTTCCTGGGGTCCGGTTCCCTAAGAGGTTTCCTTACTGCAGCAAGGCCATGAAACTATACCAAATTCACCTTGTCGGGATCCTAAGCCTGAGGCTAAATAGTGCCTGACCATACAGAGTCAATTATGAAAATCCTGAATAGATCGTGACAATCATATCATACGTGCGTATCTTAGAACATGTCTTATACATGAAGTATCCATGCTTACGCAAGGTAAAGAAACAACTATGTGAAAGTATATGAACAAGTAATCATGCGATAGAGTGGAGATCAATAATTGACAAACGACATGTCATGTAAGCAACTGTTGGCATAGTGAATCCAAGTCATTTACTACCCAAGTCTAATCTAATTATCCAGTGTTTCTAACCGTGCATGATGGTGTAGTTTTAAGTTATTCGTTGCACCGTTGTCTAGTGTTGCATTGAATCGGCTGGTGCACCGAAGTCCCTTAAACCAACACCCATGGGGAGGTGCTTAACAGCTGGATAACGAACATGAATGATTTGCAGCCCTCGAGATCATTTAGGCATTGTATCATATTCTATCGGGCAAGTCTAGGTGTTCTACACTCTATCATGAAGGCCATATAGGTTTTTTTCTTACGCCTATTCTTGTTATTCATTTTTCCAGGGGTGATACGGCTTAACCGTAGGTGAACGTACGGCTTAGCCGTAGGCATCTTACGGCGTAGCCGTAATCTGCATTGTGGCTCCCCCCGGTTCCCTTCACTGTTCATCCGCAAGTACGGTTGACCCATATTTTGTTCTACGGCTTAGCCGTGTATGTTCTACGGCTTAGCCATGGATGAGCCGTAGGAGGAACTGTCAATTGCTTGCTTTCAGTTAATCCAGAAGAAGGCACCCTGTACTGATCTACGGCTGGGTCACGGCTAAGGTGCGGCTTAGCCGTAAGGCAATATACGGCTTAGCCGTGTCCTGGCCGTAGAAGAAAACTGGGTTTTCACCCTCTCTGGACTTTAAGCCGTAGGCGATATACGGTTTAGCCGTACAGTGCACGGGATCAAATTTTAAATCAAGTGCAGAAAACCTGTAATGACATCATAAGTGCAAATATCCAACAAGAAAAGAAGGAATATTAACCAATTGGGCTGTAAACACGTTTTCCATGTAATTTCATGTGAATTAACCAAAATCAAACGAATACCAATATGGGTTCTCACAGATTATGGTTATACTTGCCTTAATGTGGTTTAATTACACAACTCGCTGTCCTTGGGCTCATACACAACCAAACACCATCCACTGCAACATGCATGCATGAGAAACAAAGAGAATATCAAGACACATCATGCACTCATGGAAACAAGAAGGAGAAGAAGGAGATGAGGGAGATGGAAGAGGACCTAACTCACCTCAATCCAATCACCCGAGAAAGAAAAAGAATGGAGAGCAACAATCCCTCAAATTAGCTTGATCGATGGAGAAGAGAACTCAGGAGAGGGAGAGAGAATTCCATGTGAACAGAGAGAGAGAGAGAGCTGAGTCGATGAAATGAAGCTTATATAAGATAAGTGGATGTCAATTGTTACACTGAAGTCCAAGTCAAAAGTATATTTTCAGTTTGAGTCAAATCTAGGTCCAATGGGATCATACGACATCGGTTGCAAATGATGTAGTTACGAAAGTTAACGAGCTCAACGAAAGACACGGGTTGACAGTAAGATGATGCAAAAATGACCATGTCTAAGAAAAGCTAAAATTACGAAAAAGGGCTTGGTCTACCTAATCCAGGTCAAACTCAACCCAACTACCTATCCATGACTCGCAACGAACCCAAAACACAAGCAAAACACAGTTACCAATGAAAATAGGATTAATTAGATACTAAACGAGGTCAAGCTGGGTCGGAGTGTTACATATTTACAATGAAAAAACACAAGTTTTCTATTGATATGTGCTAATGTGACATTAGGTATAAAAGAAAAGTTTTGAGTAAAAAGAAATCAGTAGCTTTGAAGAAAGGTTGCCTGGATAGCCCACCTCCGAGTCTTTAAAATGCTCCCAAAAGAGAAGGTCCTACTAGAAGCAAGGTTGATCAATCTGATAGACCCACCTCCATTTGGAATGAAATTTCGCTAAGCAATAATACATATGTGAAGATTTTTGGGGTCCCAAATTTCTATATTGCAAGTCAAATAATACGTAGCAGAATAAATAAAATAAATTTGCATACAAATAATCAACCACACAAAAAGAAGATAGGTAGATTTTTAACATAGAAAACCCTAACGGGTAAAAAACCACAAGCTCTTCTAGACTAACAAACGAAGCACTAATTTCGAATAATTATAAGATATATTTACAACCCTTTAAAGTCATTCCATCAAACTAAGGACTATGGTTTTTCTTGCACAAATCCTTACCACAGCAGTCCCTTAAGGAGCACTGTTTTCTGCTCTTGATCCAGTCACTTTGAATCCACAAGATGTGCAATCTTCATCAAGAAGTAGAAGCAACAAACTCTAAACTCCAAGTTTTAGCACTATTTCTCTAATGGAAGCTCTAGAGGAAAAAGGTGATATCCAAAATGTAATCTGCACTTAGAATAATAAGATATGGCCTTTTGGGTGAAGAGAGGAACTCTTTAAATAGCCCACAATTCATACCTCATAAGGATAATCCTTGTAGAACTTAAATTAATACTTCTAGCGTGAAAATGAAAGGTTTTAGCACAATGGTAGTTTCATAATTTTTGCAAAATGGCAATACTGTAATTACGAACAGAACAATTTCTTGTAAACTTTCCAAGGCTATAACTTTGCCGTTTCAGCTCCAATTGATACAATCTTGAGCTCTACGGATATCTACTCAAATGAACTATCTAACGGTAGGTAGCTTGGCCATATCCAATGCTTCGTTTGTAAGATATGACCTTTTTTAATCTAAATACCTTTATTTAACCCTTCTTGCAACTTATGAATAGTTCATTCTAAAACAAATATAAACTATAACTTAATGGACCAAAGTTTTGTCCACCCAATGAAGTAGCCAAAGTTTTGTCCATCTCATGGAGTAGCCAATATATAAAATCCTTATAATCTCCCCCTTTGGCAATTTATAGATAAAACTCCTTAAACATATAATCTACCCAAAATAAAACCAAAATTACATCAAGTACTTTGAGCTATAAAAAAATTTTTACACCATCAGCTTTATTTGTATGTCCTCTGTCTTTCTTCAGCTCTGATTTTCTTTTTAAGTCCTTATTCGCCCCTTGATTATGCATTTCTCCCCATGTTTGTCCATAATTGACAAACTTATGATTTGAGCATTCAATACAACTGTCAAATAGGATTCAACAGTAGCTCCCCCTTAATTATGACTCCCCCTAAAGGATATCATCGTAGTAGCTAGAAGTGGGAGCTTAAACTTTTTCATCAATTGCTTTTGGATTTTGGTACGTAGACTTGCAAATTTAGTAATTTTAACATAATGTATAAAAACACATTGAGCAAATAATCTTTCTTGACTCAAATGGCTTTAGTCTTGATCATTAGCTCAGATAATTGCTTCCTCCAATTTGTGTTTTTTGATAAAGCTTTTAGCTTGTTATAATGAGGTTGAATGTGTCCTTTAATTCCTTAATGATTGCGCGTGGGTGTGACTTTAGGACTTGACACATTCTTTTCTTTTTTTTTTTGCACTACTCCCACTGTTATTTGTGTATGCGGCATGTGGAGTAGTTCGTGCCAAAGGATTTAAAGAAAAACTTTTAACAAAAATAGTTATACCTTTAAATTTTAAAATGGATGCACCATGATCAAAACCAATATCATGTTTGTCATCAGGCCTTTTTATTGCACCAAATGTCATTAAGTGTTATAGAACTAGCATTCTTCTTGTCAAGCAATTCCTTTAATGCAGTCAGTCTTGACAATGTCATCTTCAACTTGCTAGTCAACTTAACATTCTTAATTTGATAAGTTTGCAGCTTTTTCTTTAACTCTTTTATCTCTTATGTAGAATTCTCATGATCAGTAATCAGTAACTCATATTTTTGATCTACAACAATTAATTTGTTAACCAAATCATTCTTATGATTATCGAAAAGTTCTATCTTATCATGAGCTTTAGCTAATTCAACCTTCAGTGAAAAAATTTGTTCTTCAGTAGCTTGCCAATTGGTTACAATCTTTTCATTTATCTTGACCACCTTTATAGTTTTGTCAAACAAAATTTAATATTCTACCTTCCAATCGTATTCATCCTCTGGCTCATATATTATCATAATATCATATTTAGAGGAGACTAGTGAAGATATAGAGTTAGACCTGGTTATAAAAGTTATAAATTTCTCTTGGTTAGGAGTAGGATTTTCAGTTTCATGTTTGTCCTCGTCTACATTAAAAGAATCATCACCCATAATAGATTGAAAGCCTTTTTCTTCTTTTGCATGTCACCACAGTCACTTGTAACTTGTCCATACCCTTGACACTCATAACACTGAATCCCTTTAGAAAACTTCTTCTTTACAAATTTTAGCATCTTCAAATTAGTTTTCTTCCCTTTCATAAATCGCATGAATTATATCATAAACTTGATAACTACTTGGGGATCAATTTTCTCAGAATCTAAATCTGAATCGCTTTTAATAGCCGTGTTGATTCTTTGGTAACTCTTAAGGTAATTCCTTTTGACTTTACTTTCCGATCAGCAATGAAATTTGCTTCAAAATTTTAAAGGTTTCCTACCAAATCATCAACTTTGATAGTGTTCAATTTATTATTTTCATCAATTGTTACTACCTTGGCATGATAACTTTTTGGGAGAGATCGGAGAATTTTCTTAACAGTTTTATCTTAAAAAAATAGATTTCCTCATATTGAAACATAAATTCACAATGTCACTTAACTTGTCATAAAAATCATCAAACCTTCATCATCAATCATTCTAAGGGTTTTAAATGCAGTAGTCAGACTTTGAAAACTTCGCCTCCTTAACCAAATCAGTTCTCTCATTAACTCTCTGTAAGATGTCCCATGCCTCTTTTGCTATTATATAAGTGGAGATCCTATAAAATTCAAATGGTGACACTCCATTGTAGATTGAATTGATAGCCATATTATTATAATTGTAGGCATGTTTTTCATCTTTATACTATTCCCTAACTGGTTTTTCACTAGATCTCTCATTAGTCACAATAATAGGTAAAGAGTAGCCATTATCAACAATATGCCAAACAACTTCATCTATGGATCTAAGAAAACAAGTCATTTTGACCTTCTAGTATATATAATTACTCGATCCATCCAAAAGAGGATGTTTGGTTGTAAATGTGCCTTCCTAGTTAAATTCCATTTTAAAAATCTAATAAGATTAGACATAGTAAATTAGTATAACCCTTTCTAATACCAATTGAAGCTCCATAGGAAAAAGGTAATCTTCAAAGTGTAATCTCCATTTAGAATAATTAGTTCTTTGCTATAGGGTTTAGAAAGGAATCCTTTAAATAACCCAGAATTCATGCTTGATAAGAATAGACTTTGTAGAACTTAAATTACTAATTCTGGCATAAGAAGGAAAGGTTTTCCCACAATGGAAGTTTCATAATTTTCACGCAATGGTAATGTCGTAATTACGGAGAACACAATTTCTACAAACTTTCTAAAGCCATAACTGTATCGTTTCAGCTCTAATTGATGCAATCTTAGGCTCTACGGAAATCTACTCAAAACAGGCTTTCCATTGGTAGGTAGCTTGCTCATATCCGATGTTCGATTTGTGAGATATGACATTTTAAATCCAAATACCTTCATCTAGCTCTTCCAGCTACTTACGCAATAGTCCATTCTAAAACAAATATCTTAATTGATATATGGTTTTGTCCAACCCTTGAATTAACCAACATAAAAAATCTTTACAACATGGTTCATGTGATTTTAAGAATTTCAGTTTAATGGCATCGGCTGGTTACACTTATTGATGTAGAAATACATCTAACTAGCACAAATATCACACACAAAAAACCACAGCAAATTAAACTAGCTAAAACACAATTCCTCCAAGACTTTGCAAACATACATAATAGAACTGATCTCTCATAGATTATGTTGACAAAAATTAGTGAGAAGCATGCATGCATGCGTGCACAAGTTTGAACACACACAACACACAAAAAAAATCTGATGTCATTAAAAAATAGGTAATGTTTAAATACTGCATACACTTGTTATTTTATTTTACTTTATTTATGTTTTAGATTTGAACTCAAAATTTCCTGATTGTAGCAATGAGCATCTTTTAACTATGCAAAGGCCTATCAAGTAATTAAATAAAACAAAAGATTTAGCATTTGTACTTACTAGCCATATATAAATATGAAAAATATTCAACTGCATTCAGCCCTCATCATTTTGGTGAGGGACACTCCTTTTTTGGTAAACATTAATGTGCAAAAAGACAAAAAAAAAAAACAAAAATCATAACACCTTTTTGACCTTTGATAGGTCAAATATATATATATATATATATAAATGACTCACAAGAAAGTTAACCATTATTGACAAGCTACAGGATCCCTGACTTTCATAGCATCAACGATTCATGGATACTGTAACACTCTAGCCCAGCTTAATTCGGTTTAACGCTTAATTAATGGCATTTTGGTACTTTTTATAGCAAAGTTACGTTAAGCTTTTGGTTTTACGCTTTTGAGATTCGTTTCGGGTCATAGAGAAGGAATTGAGTTGAGTTAAACATGGTTTAAGTAGTCTTAAACCCTTTTTCGTAATTTTGGATTTTGTACGAGTTCATCACTTAGGCCTCATCTTGGTGTCAACACGTGTATTTCATTGGGCTCGTCAACTTCCGTAACTGGCTAGAATGCGGACGAGGTCGTTTGTTTCTGTTGGACCGTTAATTGACTCAAAGTGTAATTCTTCCGAACTGTTGGACTTATATGTAAAGTCAGTTTAATCCTTATCTTATATAAAGAGAACCACCGACTCTTCCTGTCTCAATTCCATCTCTCCCCTCACGCCAGCTTCCTCTCTTTCTCTTTTCTCTCGTTTTCTTTTCTTCCTTTGTTCTCTTTTTTTTTTCTTTTCTCTTCTTCTTTTTGCAATCAAAGAAAGGGGGGAAACATCTTGTGCATTGGCTGCTTGTCCGCTTTTTGGGTTCGTCGGTAAGGAGCGAGCTCCCTCTTCTCTCTTTTATTCACTGCACTTGTCTCCGCTTTCTCTTTCCATGTCCCTTTGTTGTGGACAAGAATCTTGCACCGTCTTCCTGGTTTGTTTACGGTACGAAGTTGAGTTACGGTCTCCGTTTGCGTTTTGGTTATGAATTGCACCGCTTGCATTGTTTCCTTTTGCTTACTCTTAGCATGCATGGTTTTAGGATTGCATCTCTTGGATTGTTTGGGCCCAAGAATAGCGGAATTGTGGAAAGAATTCGTTTAAGGCAAGTATAAGCATAGTATGAATGAACACATGTTGATATACGTGGATGGTTGTGTTCTTTTACTCTTTCTCTCGAGTATGTGCTGTTTGGACAGCCTTTGTGTCTTGTATAAATGGGATAGATGTTGTCTTCGCGAAAGAAAAGCATGTAAGACAGTTGCTCTGTTCTGTATAGAACCAAGTTGTCTGACCGATCGGGATTGGGGTCCAACCGATCGGACACTCCTAGAACCAAAATTCGACCGATCAGGCTTCAGTGCCGACCGATCGGCCCTGAAACTCTGTGGCCCTGGAAGATTCAGTGTTCAACTGAATCCAATTCTTGTTCATTGTTCTTCTCTTGATTCCTTAACATCATGAGACCCTTTATACTACCTTTTAGGTTCATGATGAGACTTGATAAGGCCCTCCCCATGGAATGTTCACTTATATACCTTGCCCAACGGATTACTTTAATGCATGAATGGTCTTGCAGGCTGTGACACATTCATGTGTGTTGTCCGATTGTTAAGAACCTCCCCATGGGTGTCGGTTTAAGGGACTTCAATACATGTTGATTGATACAGCGCAACACTCTTAAAGGAACAACTGTGTATCGAATAACTTAAAACTATATCATCATGCACGGTTAGTAATAATGGACAACTAAAATTGGGTTGGTTAGTAACATATCGTGATTCTTGCAAAATAAGTCGATTTGCATGACATATTGACTTCGGTTTTTCCTTCTTAGTTACATGGCTCATGTTCTGAGTTGGGGCAACGATTGGACATTTCCTGAGGGCTCTATCCATGGTAAATCCAGGGCGGAAACAGCTGCCTTTCATATTATTTGTCTTGTTTCTTATTTGACTTACGATTGTTTCATTGTTGACTTGTAACGGTATTGATTCAAAATGAGGCACGTACTGTATCGTCTAACTGTGACTTGACATGCACCGTACTGAATTGCACGGATTGACATTGATTGACGTGCATCATACTACATGACTGTTTGTATCATTTGGCTTTACTCCGTTTCAGCCTCAGGATACCCGACAGAGTTGACTTTGGCATAGACTGCTTGTTACCTCTGTAGAGTGCTCTTGTTCTGGGTTTCCTGACCCCGAGAATCAAAGACCCATGCATACCCTGACCCGATCGATGGTGTTCTCGTACTGACTGCTCCCGAAAGGGAGAATATGGAAAAGGAGTAGCCACCTAGCTAGATATCTGTTTCGTGATTCTGATGGCATGTTTCATTATTGTCGCTTATGCTTTGCTGAGTCGTTGTACTCATTGGTTGTTCTTGGTGTTGCAGACCCAGATACCTCTACCAACCCCTCGTCGGTTGGCCAGACTCCAGGAGAGATCCGTGAGACCCAGTCAGGGCTAGTGGAGTGGGCTTGATCACTCCCCCGAAGAGTGGTTTGGTTTTGCATCTATCTTTCATCTGTCATACTGCATCAGGGTTTTGGGTATTCTTGTACAGCTTATATTGTCTTGGTCTTTAAGGCACTATCCATCCCTTTTGTATTGTACATATTGTATTCAATGTCATTTTGTGAATTGTATCTTTTTATGTACCTTTCTTCTCTTCTTGGCTTGCAATGATTCATACAACTTTGGCGTACACTTGGTATGCACATGTGAGTATCCCTTGTGTCCGTGTAATTAGACCCGGTCCAAGTGCGCGTACATGGGAGTACGTGTGTCACTGGTTAGGTTTTAGCTAACCCTCGATTTCTGGGCTCGAGTCATGACATACATATTGTATGGTATCAGAGCATTGCTTGTTTTAGTTCCTTACCATGTAGGCATATAGGAACATGGTGAGGTTACGCGTTAGCTATTTGACTTCTTTCTTTGATAGTTGATTTGTCTGGGTTTGTAGTGAGGTACATTTTGTGTTGTAGATTAACTCTTGAGTTTTGCAGGATATGGCATCTGGTTCTGGTAACAACAATAATAACTATGGAGATAACGAAGGCGGGTCAACACCGCCACTCCAGTCCATGAGCATGGACGAGCGTATACTCGTATTGCTGCAAGCCATGCAAGCTCAATCCCAGTTAATACAGTCTTTGCAAGCACAAATCGCGTCGATGGTCGACAGGCAAAGTCAAGCATCAGCTCCACAGCATGTAGAGCAACAAGTCGCCTTCCAACCAAAGGAGAGTGACCCTAATGCTCTTTATGACAAATTTAGGAAACGCGGTGCGATGAAATTCTATGGAAACGAAGATGCGATGAAGGCTGAGCACTGGTTAGAGCATACCGAGGATCTTTTTACTACCATTGTCTTCACCAACAGACAGAAGGTGATGCTTACAGCTTCAATGTTCCAAGAGGTGGCCAATACGTGGTGGAAGAGTGTGAATGAATCATATAAAGATATGCCCAATGCGACAGTGTGGGAAACCTTTAAGAAGCAGTTTAGGAGGAAGTTCATTCCAGCCCATGTGCAACGGGCAAAGGAAGTTGAATTCTTATAGCTACAGTAGCAGCAAATGATAGTAGCTGAATATGTCCATCGGTTCCCGCAGTTGTCCCATTTCGCAGAGGACATGATCAACACCGAAGAAAAGAAAGTGAATCGGTTTATTAACGGCCTGAATCCTTGATACACGAACCATGTCACAGCTTTCCAAAGACCGGCTACTTTTGATGATGCAGTAGACAGAGCATATGCTACTGAGGCTAATTATCAGGAGGAAAGAGCTGTAGACCTTAAGAGAAGTGCACCAGTGAGGTCTAAGGGGCAAGTACAGAAGAAATGGAAAAGAAGACAAGGAACTTCCAGTTCAGCTGGAATTAAATGTGAGTATTGTGGTAGAGGACATTTAACAGAGCAATGCTGGAGGAAGACCGGGGCCTGTTTAGGCTGTGGTTCGATGGAGCATAAAGTGGCTCAATGCCCGAAGTCCAAGCCGTCCCAGCAATCCAGGTCAACTGCTTCCACAACCCCGAGTAAACCCCAACAACCTCGACCAAGCTAGAAGTCGCAACGCCAAACCATACGTGTTTATGCCGCTACACGTGATAGTATGGAGGACGCGAATGTAGTGGAAGGAACGGTTTTGATTTCTCAAGCAGAAGCGCTCGCATTATTTGATTCGGGGTCTACGCGGTCGTACGTAGCACCTCAGTTTGTTGTACAATTACGGCAGATGCCTACACCGCTACCGTATGCGTAGGTGGTGTCCACTCCCATTGGTAAGAGAGTGGAGTGTAGTGTATACTACCCTCAGTGTGATATACGAATCGAAGGGCATCAACTGCCAGTTGACCTTAACTTGTTGTCGATGCTCGACTTCGATATAATCCTTGGAATGGATTGGTTAGCGAGATATTGTGCCTATGTGAACTGTTATAACAGGACGATTTATTTTGATCTCGGGAATGGATTTCGTTTTTAGGGCAATCAGAAGAAATGCCCAAGACATGTTATCTCTGCTTGTAAGGCGGATCGACTGATACGCAAGGGGTGTGAAGGCTTTCTTGCCTTTATCTCGGAGCAAAAGAGTTTGCAGCAACTTGGAGAACTTCTGGTAGTACGTGACTTTCTGGATGTGTTTCCCAATGATGTCCCTAAATTACCCCCTCCACGGGAAGTAGAATTCGCGATTGATCTGGTGCCTAGTACCGCACCAATCAGCATAGCGCCCTATCGAATGGCCCCAACAGAGTTACTAGAATTGAAAAAGCAATTGCAAGAGCTATTGGATAAAGGTTTTATACGCCCGAGTGTGTCCCCGTGGGGAGCGCCAGTCTTATTTGTTAATAAGAAGGACGACACTTTTCGGATGTGCATAGATTACCGGCAGTTGAATAAGGTGACTATCAAGAATAAATATCCCCTGCCGCATATTGATGAGTTGTTTGATCAACTGCAAGGTGCTGCATATTTCTCCAAGATTGATTTGAGGTTTGGGTATCACCAGTTGAGAGTGAAGGAAGAGGACATCCCCAAGACTGCCTTAAGAACGAGGTATGGACATTATGAATTCCTCGTGATGCCTTTTGGGTTAACCAATGCACCTGCTGCTTTTATGGCTTTGATGAATAGGATTTTTGCTCCATGCTTGGATCTCTTTGTTGTTGTTTTCATTGATGATATCCTAGTGTACTCGAAGACAGCAGAGGAGCATGCAGAATATTTGAGAAAAACCTTACAAGTGTTGAGAGACCATTGGCTATACGGTAAGCTATCGAAATGTGATTTCTGGTTAAAGCAAATGGCACTTCTTGGACATATCATTTCACGAGAAGGATTGGCAGTGGACCCAACAAAAGTTGAAGCAGTTGGTAATTAGCCCAGTCCAAAGTCTGTGATAGAGATCAGGAGTTTTCTTGGCCTCGTAGGTTATTACTAACGATTTGTTCAAGACTTCGCCAAGATATTGGCTCCGTTAACCAAGCTAACGCAGAAGAATGTTCCTTTCCTCTAGACTGATGAATGTGAAGCCAGTTTTCGAACCTCGAAGGACAAGCTCACTACCGCTCCAATCTTGACTCTACCAAATGGAAGTGAGGAGTTTGTAATTTATTCTGATGTGTCCAAAGTAGGATTGGGATGTGTCTTGATGCAGCACGACAAAGTCATTGCTTATGGTTCGAGGCAACTCAAGGAGCATGAGAAGAACTATGCCACCCATGACTTGAAACTAGCAGCCATCGTATTTGCTTTGAAATAGTGGAGACATTATTTGTATGGTGTGAAGTTTGAGGTACACTCGGATTATCATAGTTTGCAATATTTGTTTATGCAACATGAATTGAATATGAGGGAACGCAGATGGCCCGAATTTATCAAGGATTATGATTTCCCCATCAAGTATCATTCGGGTAAAGGTAATGTGGTGACCAATGCACTCAGTAGGAAGTTAGAGCTTCTTCATGCTGTAGAAAGTTTCTATGTGTTAATACATCATGAGCCCATTGAAGTAAGCATAGTAGATGATTGTTTGATGTTGGCCAGTACTCTCGTTTTCCAACCAGAGGTGATTCAGCAGATCAAGGAGCAACAATTTAAAGATCGGGATTTGGTACGGATCAAAGATTATTTATAGGACCGGCCAGATTTTCGATTAGAGGGCGGCGTGCTTTACTTTCAAAATCAATTATGTGTTCCGGCAATTAATGGATTGAAAGAGAGTCTGATGACGAAGGCGCATGATGCACACTATACGATGCACCCTGGGAGTACGAAGATGTACCGAGCGTTAAAGGATCGATTTTGGTGGAATAACATGAAAAGAGAAATTGCAGGATTCATAGCTCGATGCCTGACCGATAAGAAGGTAAAAGCAGACCACCAAAGACCTCTAAGTTTGTTACATCTATTGCATATTCCTCAGTGGAAATGGGAGCACATTATGATGGATTTTGTTTCTAGCCCACCTGTGACGAGCAAGAGGAATAACACTATTTGGGTGATTGTGGACAGATTAACTAAATCAGCTCATTTCATTCCTTTCAGGAAAGGCATGATGTTCTCAGAGATGGCAAAGAAATTCATAGACAAGATTGTCAGGTTGCATGGTACGCCCGTATCTATCATTTCTGACCGTGATAGCCGTTTTGTTTCATTATTTTGGAAGGCATTTCAAGAAGCCATGGGAACCAAATTGAGTTTCAGTACGGCGTATCACCCACAAATAGATGGACAGTTAGAACGAATGATCCAGACACTCGAAGACATGTTACGGGCAAGTGTTTTAAGTTTTAAAAAGGAATGGGATTTACATCTCTCACTGTGCGAATTCGCCTACAATAATAGTTACCATGAAAGTAATGGAATGGCACCATATGAAGCGTTATATGGTGCAAATGTAGAAGCCCCGTGTGTTGGGAAGAAGTTGGAACCCGAAGTTTCCATGGACCAACAATCATCATCGAAATGACAGAAGAAATACAGAAGGCCATTGAGAATTTAAGGGTTACACAGTCGAGACAAAAGAGTTATGTTGACACTCGTAGAAGAACCTTAGAGTCCCAAGTGGGAGACTGGGTGTTTCTAAAAGTCTTGCCGATGAAGGGTACTATACGTTTCGGCCAAAAGGGCAAGTTAGCTCTAAGATATGTGGGCGCGTTTGAGATTAAAAACAGAATTGGTGATTTAGTGTACCGATTGGTGCTTCCAGTAGAGTTCTCCAGAGTACATGATGTGTCCCACATGTCGATGCTTCGCAAGTATGTTCGTGACCCTACTTACGTCATTCGCTACGACGATGTGCAAATCCAGCCAAACGCTACCTACGTTGAGCATCCACTTCGTATAGTGGGAACGAGGGAATAGGTTTTGGGAACATCATGAACCTGATGAAGCCACGTGGGAATTGGAGGAGCAGATGGCATGACAGTATCCTCATCTCTTTGCACAGGTATGTGTTCATTCCAAGGACGGAATGATTCTTAAGCGGGGGAAGATGTAACACTCCGGCCCAGCTTAATCCGGTTTAATGTTTAATTAATTGCATTTTTGTTATTTTTATAGCGAAGTTATGTTAAGCTTGTGGTTTTATGCTTTTGAGATTCGTTTCAGGTCATAGAGAAGGAATTGAGTTGAGTTAAACATGGTTTAAGTAGTCTTAAGCCCTTTTTCGTAATTTTGGATTTTGTACGAGTTCATCATTTAGGCCTCATCTTGGTGTTAACACGTGTATTTCATTGAGCTCGTCAACTTCCGTAACTGGCTCGAATGCGGACGAGGTCGTTTGTTTCCGTTGGACCGTTAATTGACTCAAAGTGTAATTCTTCCGAACTGTTGGACTTATATGTAAAGTCAGCTTAATCCTTATCTTATATAAAGAAAACCACCGACTCTTCCTCTCTCAATTCCTGCTCTCCCCTCACGCCAGCTTCCTCTCTCTCTCTTTTCTTTTGTTTTCTCTTCTTCCTGTGTTCTTTTTCTTTTTTCTTTTCTCTTCTTCTTCTTGCAATCAAAGAAAGGGGGGAAACATCTTGTGCACCGGCTGCTTGTCCTCTTTTTGGGTTCGTCGGTAAGGAGCGAGCTCTCTCTTTTCTCTCTCCTGCTCACTGCACTCGTCTCTGCTTTCTCCTTCCATGTCTCTTTGCTGTGGACAAGAATCTTGCACCGTCTTCCCGGTTCGTTTACGGTATGAAGTTGAGTTACGGTCTCCGTTTGCGCTTTGTGTATGAATTGCACTGCTTGCACTATTTCCTTTTGCTTATTCTTGGCATGCGTGGTTTAAGGATTGCATCTCCTAGATTGTTTGGGCCCAAGAACAGCGGAATTGTGGAAAGAATTTGTTTAAGGCAAGTATAAGCACAGTATGAATGAACACATGTTGATACACGTGGATGGTTGTGTTCTTTTACTCTTTCTCTAGAGTATGTGCTGTTTGGACAGCCCTTGTGTCTTGTATAAATGTAATAGACGTTGTCTTTGTGAAAGAAAAGCATGTAAGACAGTTGCTCTGTTCTGTACAGAACCTAGTTGTCTGACCGATCAGGACTGGGGTCCGACTGATCGGACACTCCTAGAGCTGAAATTCTCCCGATCGAGCTTCTGTGCTGACTGGTTGGCTTTGAAACTCTATGGCCCTGGGAGAATCAATGTTTAACTGATTCCAATTCTTGTTCATTGTTCTTCTCTTGCTTCCTTAACATCATGAGACCCTTTATACTACCTTTTAGGTTCATGATAAGACCTGGTAAGGACTTCCCCATAGAATGTTCACTTATATACCTTGCCCAATGGATTACTTTAATGCATGAATGATCTTGCGGGCTGTGACACATTCATGTGTGTTGTCCGATTATTAAGCACTTCCCCATGGGTGTTGGTTTAAGAGACTTCGATACATGTTGATTGATACAGCGCAACACTCTTAAAGGAACAACTGTGTATCAAATAACTTAAAATTACATCATCATGCATGGTTAGTAACAATGGATAACTAAAATAGGGTTGGCTAGTAACAGATCATGATTCTTGCAAAATAAGTCAATTTGCATGACATATTGAGTTCGGTTTTGCCCTCTTAGTTACATGGCTCGTGTTTTGCACTGGGGCAATGATTGAACATTTTCTAAAGGCTCTATACATGGTAAATCTCGGGCGGAAACAGCTGCCTTTCATACTATTTGTCTTGTTTCTTATTTGACTTATGATTGTTTCATTGTTGACTTGTAATGGTATTGATTCAAAATGAGGCACGTATTGTATCGTCTGACTGTGACTTGACATGTAACGTACTGAATTGCACGGATTGACATTGATTGATGTGCATCATACTACATGACTGTTTGTATCATTTGGCTTTACTTTACTTCAGCCTCAGGATACCCAACGGGGTTGACTTTGGCGTAGACTGCTTGTTACCTCTGCAGAGTGCTCTTGTCCTGGGCTTTCGGACCCCGGGAATCAAAGATGCATGCGTACCTTCGCCTGATCGATGGTGTTCTCGTACTGACTACTCCCGAAAGGGAGAATATGGAAAAGTAGTAGCCACCTACCAGTTATCTGTTTCATGATTCTGATGGCATGTTTCATTATATGCGCAACCTGCTTAGTATACTAACATGATCTCTATGCATTGTTAATTGTTAACCATTTACTATTCCGCTAGATACAGCACGTGTTAAATTATTATTGCTTATGCTTTACTGAGTCGTCGTGGTTCTTAGTGTTGTAGGCCCAGATATCTCTACCGATCCCTCGTCGGTCGGCTAGACTCCAAGAGAGATCCAGGAGACCCAGTCAGGGCTAGAGGAGTGGGCCTGATCACTCCCCCAAAGAGCGGTTTGG